>OZ010746.1:18945203-20145203 GCA_963932245.1 Tachinus rufipes | reverse complement strand
CCACCAAAGCGCGACGTCTTTGTGTAGAAGCTTATCCAAATTGCCAGATTCCTTCAAATCGTATGTTTGGAAGAATTCACCAGATATTGAGAAATACCGGTTTACTTTAAAAACAGTGCTATCGTTCCGGCAGACCGAGGTCGTTATCTACTCCTAGAGCAAAACAAAAAAATATAGCACGGTTAGAGCATAATCTAGGGACGAGTGTGCGAAGAGTATCAGTCAAGGTAAGAATTGGTGCTAGTCTTGATTGGAAAACCCTCCCCGAGCAGCTGCTCTATCCATACCATGTACTGAGTACAGGTCTTAAATTTAATTGATTCTAGGCAAGGATGTTAAAGACCCGCAGTTTCTTGCCAAAAAAATTTGACGGCTGAAGCCGGGTTCACACAAAATGGAGTTGTTAATTTTCATAATGTACATAGATGGGCCAACAAAATTTCTGTTTTGAATGTAGACGTCAGACAAGTTTTTCATTAAACATTTGGATGGGTATTGTAGGCGACAGGTCTCTATGTCCTGTTGTTTTACCAAACCGATAGCAGGCGCTGCTTACTTCAACTTTCTGCAGAACACAATGTATGATCTTTTGAACAACATTCCTTTGGCCACAGGCTACAAACGTGGTTCCAGCATGATGGTGCTCCAGCTCATTTTTTGATTTCCGTTAGAGAGCATTTAGACCAAACTTGTCCACATAGGTGGGTAGGAAAAGACGGACCAGTTTTATGGCCAACAAGATTGCCTGATTTAAACCTACTCCTGTAAATAGCCTTGAGGAGCTGCAGTTAAAAATTAATAAAAAGTGCCAAGAAATCCGGGCCAATTAGGAGGTTTTAGAAAGAGTACGAATGTCCTTCAGACAAAGATGTCGTTCCTGTTTGGAAATAAAACGAGGGCACTTCGAACATTTTCTATAACTCTGTTCTTTGTAAAAATATATAAAAATAAATAATGTTCCATATCTCTTGCTATGCCAACCCATGTTTATTAAGACTTTTTGTTTGTTGTGGTTCGTACTACCACCCCCTTAAATGTTTTACATTCTTTTTTGAACACCCTATATATAAGCAGAGTTATGATTGTAAAGTTAGGGCAGCTTAAACTATTTAAGTAATTAGTTTTAAGTTGATATTATAAGACTAACAGTTTTTTTTTTATTGTATTGCCAACTTTGAGAGAAAAAAATATGTTTATAAAAATAATATTAAACTTTATATCATTCATAAATTATAACTAATTTATTTAATTATATGAAAATGAAAACATGATCACAATAATCTTAGATCTATGTATTAAATATTTTCACCTTCGAATAAGTTCTACAGTCTAAGTCTACCTAGTTCACACCATTTTATAAATTCCAAATTTAATTACGTTACACAGTTATCTAAAATCTAATCTATTGCAACAATTCTCACATCACTTTCAATGATTATCGAACAGAAAATATAGAAACTTGCTGATAAATACATAATTTATTCGATAGAAATGTAAATATATCAAATTACACAAAACTCAATACAAATGAAATACCAATCCAATTAGATAAGCATATATAATTTTCTCACTATTTCCAAAGTGCATCCCACATCATTACCAATAATTATCTATTCCAACAACAAACATGAAACCTAAATTGTCAATTAAAATTCCATACGCGTAGCCTGTATTTACACACAAATCCAACAGAAAAATAGTTAATGGTGTTTACACCGATGGACAAATAGAGTCCTTCACACAGGAGCACGTATTTATTTAATTTAATTACCAATCTTTTAAAATTGAAAAGGTAAAACAAACAAGGAGGGAATCAAATAAATATAAATCTTGTAGAAACAATGAGATGCGCTTTCGGGTACCGGTCCGGAATTCAAGCTGCAGGTATAGAACAGGTACACGGTGATTCGGAGAGAAACCTACCAAGGGGATATTGATTTAATATTATTTATAGTTTACTTAGGATGGTAATTAATTAGATGGAGCGGACAGCTCGTTGCCGGACGGGAAGATTATAATTTTAATATCGGATTATATGGAACGTGGGCCGAGTAGACAGGGGCACATATAAAAAACAAGTAAAACAAAGAATAAATGGGGGGGCGCCTCATGAAATCAAATTGATTTATAAAAGCGCCGAAAGCACGGAAACTACTTGCTGACGTTTCTTGACTTGATTTTTATTATAAATTTGTTTTAGATTATTATACTTTAAGCGCTTTACGTCAATCATTGAAAGAATTGTAATCGTTTTATTTTATTTTTCTATCAATTTAATAACTCAAATTTTGTGTCAAATTAATAATAATTATACTACATTTAACAAAATTAGTTATAATTTTTTTTCTAGAGTCAACCTTTTGATCTTGTGGTGCAATTAACTTACAAGAACTGTGTGTTAGGGTACTACCCCGATGAAAAATCATAAATATGTGATTTATTTTTGTACAATATTTAAGTACAATAAATGCAAAAAACATATATTACCACTTTGTACAACAACAAAATCAAAATAATCTGTAAAAACACTTTACGATTTCATAAAATTGTGTTTTATTCTTTATGATTTAAAACACAAAAATAAATACTAATTCAGTTTGAAATATGCAGATAAAATTTAAAAAAAAAAATGGAACTTCAAATTTAAAGTAATTTGAAAAACTGGCATATTCTATAAAATAGTTTGTACTTTATTGTACTTGTCTTTTGTTCTAAGACAGACAAAAGTTTTCTTGTGCACAATCGTTTCATTCTCAATTTCTTCCCACAAGCGCAGTAGACGCTCTTGGTCTTTTTTGTAAGACTGCAATAGGTAAACTTATAATAAAAAATGGCAGATATATTATACCACACCACACGGCCAAAGAGTTAAATCTAATACTAATAATCAAAGTTTAAATTGTTTAGTTGCAACTAATAATGGTAGGATTCTTTTTAAAGAATTAAAGCACAAAAATAGGTTGTTGTTCTATACTAAAGTACAAGAGCTCGGACGTTGATTAATTGATTTCAATACAACTGCTTAAGGTACTTTTTTTAAATTTATTTTTTTATATGTGGTTTTGGGAAAGCTCCGCCAGCCTGTGTGTGGGGCTCTCACCCACTAAAACCCTACTTCCACTTGGCGTTATACCGCTTAGCCTGGAATTAGCTCGTGCCTTTCTTCAGACTAAGTACGCCCGGGCACGCATTCTGCGCACCCTAGATGTATCCGTTTTCTTTTTTTATTCATTTATTGGATCTTGATCCTTTATCCCTCCTTTCTTCAGTTTCCATATATTGGATTATTCTTTTAATGTATAGATCATGCTCCATTTCTTCTCCGTCTCTAACATAATGTCCACTGTATTTTCTTGGGTTATTTTTTTGTTTATTTCCTTCTCTAGGTTCTTCTTGTCTTCTTCCCATCTTCTGCATTCGTAAAATACATGCTTTGGCGTTTCTGTTACGTTGCATGTGCTGCACTTGTTATTGTCTTCTTTCTTGATTCTCATTAGGTATTCTTTAAAACAGCCGTGTCCACTCAAGAATTGTGTAAGAAAGTAGTCCACTATCCCATGTTTTTGTCTGATCCATGGCCCTACTTCCTTAGTCCAAGTTGATTTTTCCGTTACCTTTTGCCAATTTGCCTGCCACTTGTCTATTACCTCATCCATGATTTCTTTTTTTCTTGCCTCTTTCTTTCCTTGCGATAGACCTCTATATTCTGCCATATAATGAATCGGCATTATGGATGCTATTACTAGTATTGCATCCGTCGAAATTGTTCTGTATCCGCTTGCTATCTTTATTGACATTCTTCTTTGTTGTGATACAATTACCTTTATACTTTTCGAACTTTAGTACATGACCCCATATTGATGCTGCATACAAAATGATCGAATGTGCCACTGATCCGAAGATTCTTCTTTTATTAGAAGCTGGTCCGTTTATGTTTGGCATTAGTCTACCTAGTGCTTTTACTGTCCTCTCCGCTTTGTCTGTTATTTTCTTGATATGCTCCTTCATTTCAGCATTATAATCAAACCAGACTCCTAGGTATTTTATAGCCTCTTTTGTTACAAACTCTATACTTCCAATTTTACTTCTTTGACTCTTCTGCCTCCATATAGAATCACAGCTTCTGTTTTGTTTTTTGCTGTTTTTAATTATATTTCTTCGATTTTTCTTTTCACAAATTCTAACATGTTGTTTGCTTTAGTTAGAAAATCTTTTTCTGATTTAGAAATAACAACCACTGCCGTAACATCTGCAAAACATATCATATGCACTCCTTCTGGTTTTTCCAGTTCTAGCAATTCATTGAAATATATATTCCACAAAAGCGGTCCTAGAATGGATCTCTGCGGAACACCACACGTTATTAGCATTTGCCTTTTTTCACCTATATTTAACTTCCTATTAGTTAAATAACTATCTATAATCTTCCTTGTTACATCTTTAACCTCCATACTCTGGAGCGTTGACATGATACCCTCCCATGACACTGTATTGAAGGCATTTTGAATAGAATTTCCTATTTCTAATGGCTTTATTTTTAGCCTCCTTAACTATGTTCATAAGTTTTTCCATAGCTCCAATCGTTGATTTGCTCTTCTTGAATCCATACTGACCATTGGACAGCTTTTTTTTCACTTCATCTTTTAATCTGTTAGTGATTAAGTGTTCATATAATTTACCAAAAGTATTCGTCAGACATAGCGGTCTGTATCCATGCGGTTCCTCTGCATTTTTGGGTTTCTCTATCAATACCAATCTGGATTTCTTCCATCTATCAGGGAATATCCCTGCCCTAAGCTGCTCGTTAAAGATCTCCAGTATTGCCTCAGGCACCTCTTTTACTGCCTCCTTTACCAGCTCTAGTGGTATTTCATCCGGACCTGCCGCCTTTTTAAGCTTAATCTTGTTTACAGCTTTTTCCAATTCTTCTCTGGTGTACATGTCTACCTCTCCTACCTCTATTTCCTCTCTAATACGTATCGGATACGTTGGAAACAATTTCTTTGCCCACAGCATTTGCTGCTCATCAGTTTGGGTCATTTTATGTCCAAATCTTAATTTATTTGATACAATTTTGTATCCCAACCCCCATATGTCGTTGTCTATTTCCCTGCAGAGCACCTGCCAAGATTCTCTTTTTGCATCCATAATTGCAAATTTATACTTATTACGTTCTATTTTGTACCTTATCCTTATTTCCTCTTTTTGTTTTACGCTAATATCAGGGTTCCTATTCCTCCTATTATATTCTCTTCTTACTTTGGTGCATTCCTTCTTAATTATCTTTAGGGTCATACCTTTTTTTCTTTTAAAAGACATACTAACAGCCTTGTTTATACTCTCCATAAAAGTATCATGATCTAAAGTTGTTTTGTTATTAACCTCTTTTTTAAGAACATTTTTGAAATTTATTATTCCTTTCTCGTTTATTTTCCATCCTTTATTATATATCCATTTTTTCTTTCATTTTCAGTCCCAACCTCATAATAAATATTGTTATGTAGACTTAGATTTTCTTCGTCCACAATCCTCCAGTTCTTTATTTCATTTATGATGTTCTCACTACATATTGTAATATCAATGCACGAGCTTGATTTTCCTCTGACAAAAGTCGTGGTCTTTCCTTCATTTGCAACCATCAGATTTATGCTACTCATCCACTCCACTAGTATTGCTCCCTTTTTATCATCCTGATCACTTCCCCACAGCCTTGCCTTGCCCAGTAAAGTCTCTCGCTATAACTACTTTCTTTTTATGCTTTTTGACATTATCTCTTATTTTTTGCAAGTATTCCTCAAAATCCTCTATTGTTTTGCTTGGTGACCAATAGCAGGAATATATGATTAACTCCTCCAATTCCACCAAAACAAAACCTGGGTTACTATTATCACATCCATATGCTTTGATATTTCTATTGTAAATGCGTGTCCACTTTCTGTCATTTTTTTGTTTGGCTCTGCTATTAAGCCAATATCTACTTCATTTGAGTTAGCATTTTTGTGAAAGAGGTCCATAGCTGCTTTCCTTCTTCCTACGTTATTTTGTAATATTTTCATTATTTTTGTAGGGTTGTACCCCCTTTTTCCTCATATCCTTCTTGGCTTTCCTAAATCCTGGGCATGCCATTTTATCTGCCTTGTGTCCTTCTTTATCACAGAAGTAACAGTGCGCGTTGTTCGTGCAACTTTTTACCACGTGTCCTGTAATACCGCACTTATAGCAGATATTTTCTTTCTTATCCTCGTTGCAAACTTTGGCATCTTGCCCAAAGTTGATGCAGTTATAACACTTCGTTGGCCTTTGAAATTCCTTTATCCTCCCTTTCAGCCAGCCTACCTTTAAACTGCCTTTTTTATCAATGCATTGGTGTGCTCGATCGAAAGATTTAGCACAGCATATCTTAAATTTTGTTTATTGATCCTTTCGGATATCTTAATTTCATATACGTCTTCTTCTATTGTGATGTTACATTCTTTTTGTATTGCTTCCTTTACATCTTTTTCTATCGTGGTTTCATGTAAATCCAACAATATACACGCCTTTTTCCCGCTAAACATATGTGTAGCTACTTTATCACCTAGCTTCTTTGTCACTTCCCTTGTGAAGTTCTCACTATCTTCCTCTCTACCTATTATATTAATTTCAACATAACCCTCCTTTGTCTTTGTTATATTTTTTACTGTAACTCTATCGTTTACTTCCATCTTTGTTTTTCATTTCATTCACCATGTCAGCATAGGTTCTTTCTTGCCCACCGCTTGGTTTGACAATAATTGTCTTGATCCTTCTTTTCCTTTTAGCTTCCTTCTTGTTCCGTATTTTCATTTACATTTCGCTGTTTGTTTATTTTAACTTGGATTTCATTCTTCATGACATAGTCTAGGACTATTCTAATTTCTTTATTGTACTCCTTGGCCTGCGAGATGCATCTTACCCTATTACAGTTTTTATTCTGTAATTTTTCCTTAATTTTTGTCATCACCATGTACATATTTTCAATAATTTCATTCTTTTCGCCCACTTTTGCTCCAATTATGAATACGTCTTTTTGCTCCTGCTTCTCCAGATTCATATCCTCTATTTCCATAGTAGTACAATTCTTGATAGTGGCAAGCCCACCACATTTAATCCATCCGTTTTTAATTGCCTCTTTAATTTGTGAGTATCTTTTCTCTATTTTCTTTATAACTCCACTCTCTATTGTTACACCTATGTCTACTATCAGGATTAGATCTTCTTCTTCTTTTTCTAATAAGCTTTTCATAGACTCTATCTTACTATTATAATCCTCTTCTGTCCACTTAAGGTTTATTCCTTTTTTGAGTCTTTCCAGGTCACTTGTAGTGCTCATTATCTCCTTTATTTTTAACTTAATTTTCTTTTTCTCCTGCTCCTGTTCTTGTTCTAAGTTTTTTGTTTGTTCTGTCTCCGCTTTTCTCTTACTATTTACGTACCTCTCCACTTCAGCTGTGAAGATTTCAATCTCTTCCCTTTTAACCCTGCTTTTCTGTGAGTCAATTTTATTTATCGCTTGCTTTATTTCCGTCTTTGTGCTTACGTGCTTCTTTACTTTTTTCTTCACTAGCCATCTCCTACTCGGAGGTTAGCTATCATCGTGACTATTCTGACCTTTGAAACAGCAGCTCGAAAAAGATCTTTAGAGGTGCAGTCAAACCAGTCTTTTAGGTTCCGCATTCAGAACATTCTGCGTCCTCCCACACTTCTCTTGCCTGCTATTTTCCCCTGCGTAATCAGCTGCAGTACATTATATTTATCCCCTCGCATGGTATGTCCCAAATATTTCAGTTTTCTGATCTTTATCATGTGAAGGATTTCTAGGTCTTTTCCCATTTTTGTGAAGACCTCGGCATTTGGGGTTTTGTCAGTTCATGAGATCTAGCACTAGTAGGTAGGGACGTAGAAATGGATATACTAACAGGAAGATTAGAGCAGGCAATAGATATGATACAGTTATGGATGAGAAATAAGGGTATAAAATTAACAACACAAAAAACAGAAACGGCCTGGCTATTGACTAAGAAAACTAATAGAGGAACAGGTATGATACAAGTAGGAGACCAAGTGATAACATAGGGAAAAAAATCAAATACCCCCAGGTGACACTTGAAGCAAAAAGATGGAATAAACAGGCTAAGGAAGCAGTCATGGGAACAAAGGAAATGGAGAGAAAGCTTGGTAGAATCATGCTAAACAACGGAAGTCCAGGAGAAGAAGCCAAAAGGTAAATAAGCAAGAAGCAAATTATTAGACGCCGCAGAAACATGGGGAAAAACCATGAAGACAAAAAAAACAGAAATAAAATAAGAGGAGCTACAAGAGCCAGTTCGTTAAGGATCTGCAGGGCTTACAGAACGGTGTCACAAGAGGCAGTAGAGGTGATTGCGGAAACACCTCCCGCGAATATGATGGTGAAAGAAAAAATAAAAATAAAGAAACTAATAAAAGAAGGAACCAGTATCATATCATATCATATCATATCATATCATATCATATCATATCATACCATATCATATCATATCATATCATATCATATCATATCATATCATATCATATCATATCATATCATATCATATCATATCATATCATATCATATCATATCATATCATATCATATCATATCATATCATATCATATCATATCATATCATATCATATCATATCATATCATATCATATCATATCATATCATATCATATCATATATATATATAAGATACACCTTTTTAATTAGCTTTTTTACTATTTTTTGCTTATTTACTGCACAAAACCTGAAAGTAGACAAAATATTCCTAAAAAATTAAAATGGCCGCCATTTATGCTGTATTGCACCTAGAGATCTAACTTAGGAATTGTCATATTTTGGTACCCCAAACATGTGTACAAAATTTGAGCAAAATCGGATATGTGGGGACGATTGTCCGAACTATCGTGGAATTACCCGTTAATGTTTTATCTATTATTAAGTGTATTGTACGTTTAAAAAACGTTTTTTGAAATTTAGTTACATCGTTTTTATTTTCAATTAAAAGAATGTTGTAGTTAGTGACTACCAAACTTACATTTTTAATGGAGAATTTTAGAAGTAAAAAATCAAATTGGATCAATTAAGAAATCTAGTTTTCTAAATTCTTATATATCAGAAAAGTCTACATAATATTGTAATTTCAGTTTAATAAAAGAAAATGAAACAAATTTATTGATAAAAAGCTATGATAGAATACAACCCACTGACTTATTACAAAATAGATTAAAATTAATTTCATCAAACAAAATCCCAGCATTAATAAAATTAATTTCCCAGTTTGTCATTATTCAAATTACTCGGAAAACCTTGCAAATATACACTACATTTTTAAAAGCCACTAATAAAATTAATCTTATATTCTTAAAATAGTAACCGGGTTATTCAACATTTATTGTTATATTTATTATCTATTGACTAACATTCAAAGAAAACTGATAATTAATTAATTAATTAATTAAATCATGTTCGCTATGCGTTCCGAGAAATTGTTATAAAACTGTTATGAGGATGTTGTGCAGGAAATAATTCAAATTCCTACTTTAATATTGAATAAAAGGTGTAATGTAGGCAACTCAAGATGCACAAAGGTAAAATTAGTAGTCTTTAGTTCTATATCTGAAGTGTTTTGGTTTGGATATTTTGTTTGAATGTGTAATTAATAAATTATTAAAATTTGATACATTTAATTAAGTTAAATTATAAATTAATTGAAATTGTAATTAAAAAAAACGTGTTAAATATTTTTATATAGAGTGAACATGACATTGCTACCTAAATCAAATGAAAAGTTAAAGATTAAAAACGCAATATACAGAGTGTCCCGAATTAACTAGTCATAAAATTAATGCCAGAAACTACAAGCAAATTGAGTAATATTGACCTAATAAAGTAGTATATTATTTTTAATAAATTTGGAGTTATAGCTCTTTAAAGTTTACAGAAATTTTTGATTTTTTTTAATTAATTGTTTTTTTTAATATTTTGTAACAATTTTTTGTTTACATTAGTTTATTTCTTATTTACACAAACTGTTAAAGTTTGAATAAAAAAAGTCTTTGGAAAGATAGTTACTTTTTAAGATTCTTTAGATGTTTAACCATCTGAAACTTAAATTTTTAGGTAAATCTATTTTTTTGGTTATTTCTCTTTGTGGAAAATTTAATTAAAAAACTTTTCTGTCTTTTGATAAATTTTGATCAAATACACGGTTTTTGAGAAAATCAAGTAAAACCAGAAGTCATTATTTTATCATTAGCAGCGGAACTCAAATTAAATTTCGTAAACCTCACAAATTCTTAGAGTGTAATAATTGTGCTTTCTTAATTAACTTTTTTTTTCTTGAAATGTATCGGTACAGTAACGCTATTGGCTATTGCCGCTGCATTTCCTAAGCACTCTCCAAGAACCAGATGCATATCACTCATCTACGTGTTATAGCCAAAAATGTTGTTCCATGAATTTTGAAAATTTTTCAAAACTTTAAAAAACCGTTTTTCTTAAAAAAAGATGACGAGTATTTTCTTTTTTTCTCAAATATAGATAAAAACGTGCTTTTATATGTACAAAGGCTACTCTAAAAATTTCAGAAAGTGCCGTGTGCTACGCTCCGAGATATCTTAAGACGTATCCACAAAAATACTTAAAAATAAAAAAAAGCTTAAATTTTAAATTAAAATTTTTGATCGTTTGAAATTTTCAATATTGCATTTTTAGAAAAAAAATTGTAACAAATTTTTTTCTTCAAAATTGTCTAAAAAATTAGTTTTTACAGACATTTTTTTAAATTTTGTAAATTTTGCAAAACTTTAAGTGACAGTTTTTAATAAAAAAACTATGATGGTATTTTCATTTTTCTCAAATATGGATAATGTAAAGCACAATCAATTGGTTGTAGAAGACATGCAAAAAACAACTTTAATTGGACTATACAAAACAGAGGAAAAATAATGAAAAAATAAACAACTATAAAAAAATGAACATTAGCCCAAAACTCACTATTTTTAACTAATATATGTAAAGAAAAAGTGTACAAAATGGTTTTAACCACTATTAAATGCGCCAAGTTCACTATCCACCAATAACGAACAACTATTTATGATTTGGCTTAATAAGATCTATTAAACTTGTAGTTTGCTTTAAAGTAGTTTAAACCCTTTGCTTTATTGTTGATTGATAATGTAAACTTTTCAAGAAATAGAAAAAAAATTCTAAAAAAAATTAGTTCAAAAAACTAAACTAACAATGCAAATTTCTAGAAATAATTGTTTTTTCTGTAAGAAGTTAAAAAAAAATTAGATATAACCCGGGAATGCTTAGAATAACCTAAAAAGCAAGAAGAGTCTAGATACTATATCTGCCTTAGGACAACCTTGTTAGTATTAAATATCAGGTAAAATAAAAAAGCTAAAAAAACGTTTAAGTAAGCACAACAAAAATAGTTAGTAAGTCATAAAACGGTCAACAAAACTAAAATTTTAATTTCTTTATCCAGTTCAAACAAGATAAAAAAATCTTTCTATTCTATCCAACAAATTCATAAAAATTAAAAGTGCTGATAGTAGTCCCACACTCAAACCATTTTTTAGTGCTCCCTTTATCTAGTTGAGTCTTCTTCTTCTTATAGAACCGTGTGCTCGCTACGAGCGTAGGCTCCCTTCTCGTATGTTTGTGATGTGCAATAATAATTCTACACAAATATGCGGGACCTACAGTTTAACATGAAATCCAAACGACACCACTAGAGGGATTTACTAGGCAAATACTTTGCTGGTTTTCCATTGCCTTGCAAAAGAGACGACCGCATCAAAATATATTCGACAAATCAGACATTGCCGCTGCTAGGAATCGAACCCGGGCTGCCTGCTCAACAGTCCTCGCACCAGACCATTGTGCTAAGGTCGCCTCTGAACAACAGAGCAACAGAAAAATCTACAAATAATTTTAAGCTGTATTCAGATAATTGATAGCTGATCAGTAGTTTTAAATGAACTGCTCCGCCTACCCACTGAAGTGTTTGTGTTCAGAAATTCATTTTCTTCTTTTTGCAATTGTAATTTGTTTTTAAACTGGGGAGAAGGTTGACAGATCTTACTTTTTGATATCCAACAGTTGGGTGAGTGGGTGCAACACTCAGAAATTGGGAAAGAGGTTGACAAATCCAACCTCTTAATAACTGACACTCGGGTAAGTGAGTAGGATACTCAGCCCATTGAATGTGGGTTGGTAGTTTGAACTGGAATGCCCCGCCCACCTATCCAAGTGTTAGTAATCCAGAAATTAATTTTCTTCTCTTTGCAATTATAATTTCTTTTTAAAGTAGGGAGCTGGTTGACAGATTTAACGTTTTAATGACAGAGTGCAATACTCAGATTGTGATTGGGGATTGGTAGTTTTAACTGGAGTGCTTCGCCCATCCACCTAAATGTTGGTGATTTAAAAATTGAATATCTGTTGGAGAGGTATACCACCTGCGCTTCTAAAAGCACCAAAACGGTCAACACACTGTTTAAAACCATCGACACTTGACATCAAGTACCCAGATACCACCTCGCGTGACTGGAGACAGCGTATCATACGACCCCGACAATGATATTACAATCAGACATCGCTATTGTAAACGCCTGAAAGTCGAGAACCTCGGCATTTCTGCGATGTGCAATTTAACAATCGCCCAATAAAACCAAAGTCCGATTAACAACCTCCAGAAGAAACAAGCGAGTCCGGTAAAGATCCTTGTAGAACATAAACTACAAACCTCCACCGTCCCTTCTGCAACTCTCCAGAAGCCTCCGCCCCCACAGAAAACAAGCCAACGGCTCTTTTGCCAGATATGACAAATTAGGTGTGCCGCCGGATAAACTGGTTCTACGACTGCATGGTTGTGGTAAACACAAGTCAAGTTGGCTCTTAACACTTACTAACCTAACCTAACCTAACAACTGCAGTTAAACATTTATACGAAATATATGGGTTACTACTGCCATCTCGATGTAATCTGGAATGTCTATTAATACTTGCTACCAGTCAGCAAAACAATCTACCAACTGCTACAAAGATCCTAGATGCTAGTTTAGAACCTCCAGTGCAGGCGAGTATAATTAACTATCTTCTCTGATCATAACAACTATCGTGGCCCTCCCAAACAAGCTCAAACACTTTGAAACCGAAACTATATAGTCCCACAAAGCACCCCAATCAGATGAACCGGAAGTTGAGTTTGGCACTGACCTCTTCATTGCTACACACAACAAAAACGCCGTCGGCCCAAACGTTCCACTGAAGAAACCTCATATCATCATTCTTCCACAATCCCCGGACCAAACATCAACCTACCCTGTGCCCTCAAACAACTTGCCGTCGCGTTACAGTGTTTAGTTTGTCAAGTTTGCGTGCAAGTAGACGCATCGTGTTCTGTGTCTTAGACAAATGTACCACCGAAGAAAAAACAAGCAGCAAAATACTTTATATATTGAATAAATAGTGATCAACAAACCGGACTTTTTGTGCATACGCAAACAACATCGTGCACCAAATCTAAATTTCTATAATAGGGGAATTTGTACGGGCGCGGTTACTTGTAACCACCAGTCAATCACTAACCATTTATATTGCAAGCTCGACGCTCAGACCAACAAATTGGACAAACAACATTATTACATCCCTGGACGTATTGCGCAAGGCCCCCAAATTAACCGACAAAACATCAACATTTGGGACAATTTATTAACCCTAATACCCGGACCACCGCCTCCAGGCTATCACAGCAGGGCTAAGCGGCAACAATTGGCGCCAAACGTACCACCGACCCGTCATCGAGTTGTTAAAGGTCTTTTATGTTTGTCGCCAAAATAACCGTATTGTCGGCACAGCAAATGTTATTTAATATTTTCCCATTTATGATTACTCCTGCTTCCTCTTCTTCCAAGGCTTTTTTAAAAATCTCTTTGCTATATAAGTTAAATAACAGTAGGGATAAGACACTAAAAGCCACCTCCAATCTGGAAGATTGGATGGATAAATGGCAGTTTAAAGTAAACACAGAGAAAAGCAAGGTCAAACTCTTCACTCGGCGTTGATCACTTAAACCGCATGAGAACGTCACCTTCAATGACGTTCCCATACCGTAGTCCGACACTGCCAAGTATCTTGGGGTAATCTTGGACAAAGGTCTCTATTACAAGTCTCAGGTTCAAACCATTCTAGACAAATCAAAAACGGCTAAATCTCTTCTCTACCCGATGTTGCGTCGGAATAAAATCCGGCTTTACACTTTGACCATTAGACTGATGATCACATACGCTTCCCCCATTTAAAGAACGGCGGCAAGTAGCCACCTAAATTTCTTAGAAGCTTTTGAAAGCAAAACTTTCAGGTACGTTCAAAATTTGGACATTCGAACAGACCAAGAGATTCCTCCACTTCGTCAACATATTGAAACTTAAGCCAAAAAGTATTTCAAAAACCTCGTGGTTCATTCTAATCCCAATCTGGCAAGACTCGTCGAACCAGATCGAGAAGATTTTGTCCACAAACGACCGGAGAACTCAATAGTAGAAGAGTTACTTCTTACATAGCGTGTGTAAAACCACATCCAAAAACAAAACCTCAACCCGGCCTATAAGGCGACTCCTAAACAACCTCCTACATAGACATCTCCAAACGGAAGGTACATGAGCCAAAAGGTCTCGAACTTCCAAGCAATTCCCAGATGGGTGGGGTTTAGTCGGTAGGCACCCTTAGAAAGGTGAATCCAACACGTTCTGTGAGCAAAGTCTTTAAAAGATTTCCCACCTACGCTACATATTTTCATGATTGTTCTTTGGTTAAGTTAGGTTCCAGGCAATTCCCAGATGGGTGGGGTTTAGTCCACCCTTAGAAAAGTGAACCCAACACGTCCTGGGAGCAAAGTGTCTCAAAAAAGATTCCCTACCTACGCCTAACAAAAATAAAACAAAAAAGACAAGACACCTATGTCGCACCCCGCTACATATCTTCATGATTGTTCTTTGGTTATAGTACAGATTTTAAATTATGTTTCTAATGCCCAGGTTTATCTTCCAAAAGAGCTCAAGTAGTTTTTTTATGACGGAATTTATCAATCGCGTATAAAGGATAATAAATTTACATAATCTAATTTTCTTGATTTTGGCAGATTTTAAATATTCTCCCTCAGAAATGAGAACTTCATAGCGGTAACTGTAAATATATTTTTTATTCTGTCCATTTCTAATAGTTTTAGTTTATTTGTTGATAATTTTAGTAATTTTTATTAGTTTTATAATAAAACCTATAAATTTTGATACATTTAACATAACTTTTGTATCAATTAACAATTTAACACAATGTAATAGTTTTGTTAGAAAGCAAAGCAACACATTTTTGACATTTAATAATTTTTTGATAGATTTTGACATATTATTATGATAAACCAAAAAACAGAAATACTAGAAATAATGGAAACGCATAGAAGATACTGGTTAACAAAGACAGAAATGAAAAAAAAAAAGTGCAAAAAGAAGAGTAAAAATGATAAAATACCACTATCTATAAAACATGGACCATGATAGTAGCGTACGGACCGTATGAAGACGCAAAGAAAGAAAAGACAAGGTAACAGTAAGTATAATGCTAGGAGACCTAAATGGAAGAGTAGGAAACCAAAAAAAAAAAAAAAACAATGGGAAAATAAGAAAAAGAAATGAAAAACAACAACAAAGAAAGAATTATTCAACTATGTATTGAAAGCAATTTAGTAGTAACTAATACCAAATTCACAAAAAACACAACCAAATAAATATCAATCGGCTGTTACCTAGTTAACAGAAACAACTTTAACAAAATAAAGAATGTAAGAGTATCAAGACAGGATAAAGTAGGAAGCAACCATTTACTCTGAATGAACATAACATGAAAAGCAAAAGTTAAACCAAACAAAAGAAAGAAAAAAGTTAAGATAAAGATAAAAACATACAAACTAAAAGAAAAACCAATACAAACGGCATACCAAAAATTACTACAAAAAAAAATTAGAGAGAAAGAAAAAAAACGAGCATAGAAGGAAAATGGAAAACCTTTAAACAAATCGTTCTAGAAACTGCAAAAGTGAGCTATGGAACAACAAAAGTAGTAAACAAAGATATAAAGAAAACAAGTTGGTACACAAAAAAAATCAAGAAAAGAACAAAAAAAAATTGAAAAGATACTTATAAACTAATAAAGTCTACAACAAATGAAAAAATAAAAGCAAGTAGAAAAAAAACATAACAAGAAAAGATGAAGAAGTGCTACAAGACAGAAGAACAAAAAAAATAAAAGAAATTGAAAAAGACGAAGTTATAGAACCAATTAAAAAAAAGGCACCAAGAACAGATAAAATAACGCCAAAAATAATGAAATACATGAAATAAGAGGAAATTGCACAAATAACGGAACTATCCGATCCTTCCCATATAACAAAAACAGATAAAAAGAAATGTGAAAACTACAGAAAAAACCCAATAACAAGTACACCAAGCAAGATAAATTTACAAATAAAACCAATACAAACAAAAAAATACAAAAAGCCAAATGAGATGGTATAGACACATCAGATGAATGAGTAAAGAAAAGAACACCAGAAAAATGTAACAAAACAAAATAAAATAAAATAAAAACCCAGAAAAGAATGGAACAGCGCATTAAAAGAAGAATAAACTGTTATTTTTTTTTTGTAACGTTTTGACAGTTTACGTAACGTTATGGCAGTTTTTGTAACCTTTTGGTTGTTTAGAATACAATTGATCAGATCTGGCAAGTTACTTCCACCTTTACAGATTGTTGTAAATTGTTTGCCAATTTCAGTACCTTTTTTGAAATATTTAGTGACTTCTTGACAAATGTAATAAAAGTTTAAAAAATTAAAAAAACAATGTTGTATTTTTTTACAGATTCGAATACAATTTGACGAATCTGGCAGATTAAATGTATTTTATTATATTGTTGTAAATTGTTTAACAGTATTAGTAACTTGTTGAAGTAATCAGTAACTTTTTGACGGTTGTGATAATATTTTAAACAAACTTTGTTTGATAGATCTGGAAAATTTATGCCATATTTTTGACAGTTTAGTAACTTTTCGACAAATGTAAACACTTTTTGACAGTGTTTTTGGCAGGTTAGGATGTTATTTGGCAGTTGTACTAACATTCTTGACAATTTAGAATTCCATTTGACATTTTAAGCAAATCCTGCGCATTTTATTTATTTTTAGTAATTTTGCTTTGACAGTATCATAAACAATTTTATGCCAACTTATCACATTGCTAAAAACTATTTGACAGTTTTTGTTTTTTTTTTTTTCTAAAGCCCGACTCTGTGCAACATTTACTATGACCGTGTACTGAGGCTTAGCATAGGGAAAAGTATTGTGGATATTGCATAAGCTGATGACCTGGAAGTGGTAATTTCTAGTAAGTGCAAAAAAGCGGAATGGCCGCTCAGAAGGATCGAAAAATAGTTCAACAAAAAAGTATAAAATTATAAAATAGAAGTTCCAATCCTAACAGGCAAATATACCCTAAAGAACATTACCGGAAAAGTGGGAGACATAAACATCGATCGCCAAAAAAACCATCAAATATCTCGGAGAAACGTTAGACCATAACTTAAATATATGAGAATACATGGCAAAAATGAAAGCCAAAGCAGTTAAAGTGATGAACACTCTAAGCCGCCTAATGCCCAACATGGGAAGCCCAGGACACAATAAAAAAAAATGTTGTGGTAGGTGATCAAATTAATTATATTATATGAAGCACCGGTGTAGTATGATCAAGTGATCAACAAAAACTTTAGAGCGTTGGTGGAAAAGCCTCAGAAAAAAGCGGCAATTAAGAAAGCTACCGCTTACCAAACAGTCTCAACACGGAAAGAATCATTCTAATTCATTTGCTTGCCAAAGAAAGATCCTATGCACCAGGAGCAAACAAGAAAAAAGAAAAAGTCAAAACCAGGCAAAAATCTCTTGCTACCTGGGAAACGGAATGGTTATACCCAAATACCACTACAACAAGGTAAACCAAAACCTTAATCAAGAAGGTCATACGATAGGTTACCAGGAAACATGAGAAGGTAAGGTATTTTTTGACGTAATTCCTGTCAGAACACGGATGCTTCAAAAAATACTTAAAGCTTATAAATATCAATTCACAACAATTGCACCTACTGCAAAGAGCCATACCGTTGAACACACAATACTTAAATGCAAGAAATGAGGTGCAATAAGGCAAAACTCAATAAAAGAAATGAATACGCCGTGTTAACATTATTGACAGGATATTAAACTACAAAGACATATGGAACTCGTCATACAAGAGATTATGAGTGGAAAAAAGAAAGAAGAGAGACAGTAATACCTCACCAAAAAGTAGATCCTACCCTTCCTAACAATGCACAAAGAGTGGTTTAAACAGGTAAAAACCCGTCACTAAAAAAATTTTCGCATTAAAAAAAAAAACACTTGGGTGAGTAAGCGGATCACTTTAGTTGAAACTACTCGTTCAAACAAAGATCTGCGTATATGCTCACCCACCCAACTATTTGTTAGTAATAGATTGGATCAGTCACCGTTTTTCCTCAATTTAGTCACAAATAACATTTGCAGAGTAAAGATATATCTAATTTCTTGATAACCACTACTTGAGTAGTCTAGTTGAAATTACTCGCTTGTAATCAATAGCACTCAGCATTGCCTACCAACCCGACTGCTATAAAAAATTAGATCTGTTTTCTTTTTTCCCCAATTTAGTTACAATTACCATTTGAAGAGAAAAAAAATCCAACTTCTAAATGACAAACACATAGGTAGGTAGGCGGGTCACTCCAATCAATGATCTGAGTACCCGCCCACCGATTCAACTGTTTGTTATCAAGAAGTTGAGTCTGTCATCCTTTTTCTGCAATTTAGGTACAAATAACATTTGCAGAGAAAAGAAATATCCAAATTCCGAATGACCAACATTTAAGTGAGTGATCAGGATCAGCTGAAAGTACTCGTTTGCAAACAACAATATGAGTTGCGTTTTAGTAAGCTAAATTGCTACTTAGCAACCAAAAAACTTGCATTAAAAAAAAAATAATATCCACTATTGCTAATGTTAAGTTACAGTTTGTTAAAATTCAAAATAACAATCTTTAGTACAAAAAACTAATTTTTGAAAAAATTATCTGTTAGGATCCAATTCTTCTGACAACGCATAAAATCATATAAATTGCACTACTACTCATTCTTTGCAGCACAGCAATGTTGCTACTCGTCAGATAGACACACCAGAAAAACAAACATGGAATTCTTTTTTGCTCTAACGTTCTCATGAAAGGTAACTATGCCAAACATAACCGCCACAAACAGTATATGTTTAAACAAAGTTCAACAATCAAATCTACTTTTCTGATAAGAATATTAAAAATTAAGCAAATCAGGCCAAAAAGTTACCAACAACCAAAAAACATAAAGCAAAGCAAACCCTCTGTAGGTTCATTACCAAAATATCTGTTCCTAAAACCAACTATTTGACAGATCTGCTATATATCTGTCATAAATTATTACTGTTAATTACAAAATTGTAAGCTTTTTTCATTATAAAAAAAACATTTCTCAATCAATGTTTTGCGTTGAAGCTCCAAAACTCTAGTTTTGCTACTGACGCAGAATCAGATTGCCTTTCACGTTGTAAACCGCAAAACTTTTTCCTTATAAACATCTATAAAAAAATAGAAGGTCTCTTTAAAATTATGACTTATTTTTAAAATTTTTTGTTTTAACTTTATGTTAATTGTAAACTAAAGTAAGCGTTTAATAATAATTTATCTGTTAGTTATTATCACCGTGTTACAAACTTTTATGAAACAGCATCCATTTTGCTCTAATTGAAAACCTACATTTTGTTGTGGTTTTTTTACTTAGTGTTGATTTTTCTCTGCAAAAGTCATAATGCCTTGAAACCTTATTGTTGTGGCAAGAATTATAGCATTAAAGATGAACGAGGAAAAAGTGAAACTGCAAGGATAATTGGTAAAAGCCTTTGTGCTGTACAAAAGGAGTATCAACATTACTTGTATATTGGCCTGATAACCAGAAGTACAGGATCCGGGCAACAAAAAGTCACCACAAACAGAGATGACTGTTTTTTGGTGTCCACAAGTTTGCGGAATAGAACAACTTTTGCAGTTTATCTACGAAATCAACTCCACAAAGTTAGAGATGTAAATGTTAGTGAATGGACCGTTAGGAGAAGGCTTTGGGCTGCTGGATTGTTTTGTAGAAAGATGGCTACAGGTCCACCTTTACAACGCCGACATTGTGTTGCAAGATTGGCTTTTGCCCAAAATCACCAAACATGGAATAATAAGGACTGGAGCAGAGTACTGTTTTCAGATGAGTTGCGCTTTTGATTCAATAAATCAGACAAAAGCCGGAAAGTGTGGAAAAGACGCGGAGAAAGATACGCTTCAGTTTGTATTGATGAGCAACTTTCATTTGGCGGTGGGTCGGTTATGTTTTAGGCAGGAATTTTTACCGAAGTAGGCACAGAGTTGGTCTTTATAGAAAAAGGCTTCCTGACAGCTCATAGATACATTATGGAGGTTTTCAAAGATCATGTTATGCCCTTCATAACAACTATGAGCAAGCGCGGCATTTTCATGCAAGATAATGCTAGACCTCACGTAGCCAGAGATGTCAGAGATTATCTGGATGAAGTGGGAATTTTGCGGTTTGATTGGCCAGTTCTCAGCCCGGACATGAATCTCATAGAACATGTCTGGGATAAGTTGGGACGACATATCCAAAAGCATACACCTGCTCCAAGAACTGCTCAGATGCTAAAATAGTTGCTATTGCAGGAATGGAAAATATCAACCAAAATGTGATCTTTAGATTAATTCAAAGTGTTCCTCGTCAACTTCAAGCAGTTATTAATGCATGAGGGGTAATACTCGTTATTAGTAATAAGTTTTTTTTCATAGTTTTTGTTCCATATTAGTCCTAGGAACAAAATTTTTATCTTTGTCTAAACTGTAAATTTGTGATATTTCCAAAATACGCAATAAAAACAATAAATATGCTTTACGATCCAATATTGAATTTTTAATTTAGTGTGCAAAATACAGTACAATTGTTTACAATTTGCTAACATAAGGTTATAAAATTTCAAAACTAAGTTATAATTTTAAAGTTACTTCTATTTTTTGCTCGCCAGTGTATTTTCGACGTCAATAAAAACATATAGTAGTACTTTTTAACAAATTTTTCACAATGAATGAGCACGTCAGAGCCTATACTAACATTTATCAGCTCAGCTCTGTCTATTTCTTTGTGCATATTACCTGTTGCAATCTATTGTTGAAGTAAACAACAAGAAGTAATTGTATGCATGTGACTGCACAAAGAAAGGGATGAATAATACTGAAACACATTTAATAATAATATTCGTAATGGGATTAAGTTATTATGTAGTAATGGGTGTGTGTAATATATTCAGCTAATACCCAACTAGCTTAATTTAAATTTACTAATGTCCATAAATTCAAGTACAGTTGTTGTAGCAACAGCGCATTATTATTCCAATTTCCTAAATTGAGTTTGTAAATGCGTACGGGATAATACGATTTTATGTGTTGTAAATTGTAATTTATTGAAGTAGTTTTGAATTGGTAATGAGAATAATAGTAATAGTAGTAAAGCCACTTGAATGGAATAGAGAGACGGTGCGAACGTCTGGGGCATTTAAATCACCGTTTCCCGGCCACTCCGCCGCTCTTAATAACGCCCGCGGAGTCAATTCCCCCCTTCCTCCGACGTACGCCTGGTTTGATTTAATCGCATTATTCAGTCCATATAAATCGGATCCGGATGATGATGTGTTAGTTGGAATCATCTCCAATTGTATAAGCATTCGGTAATCGGAGCGTCCGTCAGGCAGGCGGCGCTTTCGTCGCTGCAAGTCGTCGCGACGCAAAACTGGGCGCCATCGCCAGAGCGTCCTCTGGCGTCTTCGGTGGCGCGTCGCCCGACACCGCACAGTCGGCGTCTATCCCGCTTCTGTTGCGAAGAAAGCGACAGGCAAAAAATACATCCATGTTTGCGAGTTTGTTTGTCGACTTGTCGTTAATTTTTCATCCCTCAATAACACTCCCCACCCATGCGATTCTCATTTTCTCCCTACTTTATATGTTCGAATTAATCAAATTGCGGCGATTCTGTTTTCACAAAGACACGGCATGTGCTCATTACATACGCGTATTTATCACGTGCACTTGCAATTTTAGACAATAAATCTAATGTCTTATGCTTTTTATACATGTACGCTAGATTATTGCGGAATTGCATGGCTGGAAAATATTTTAACTTTAATTTGTTCTTTCAAAAGAACGTTTCAACGCAACGCGATAAAGAAACTTTACATATACACATGTTCATTTAGATTTTGATAATGTAGCAGGTTTGCTCCATAGGGGGCCTTATTACAAGTTTGTTTGAGAACAAAGAATTTATGGCAATAACAAATGAATTAAACAGTTCATATTCATGAGCTGCATGTTGAAGTTCAGAAAGTAGGACTAGTACATACAATCTAATAAACAAATTTCAATCAATAGATATTAATAAAAACGTATTATTGAAACCAGTCTTTGTTAAAACAACCAGAGCCGTATCGAGAAAATGTATAAGACGGTTGCAAAATTTGTAATTTCCTAGTTTTTTTTTTTTAACTTAACACTAATCCTAAATAAATTTAAATTATAAAAAAAAACCTTGTTTTTTTAAATAGTATATAGCAATTATAGTATATATTAATTATTATTGCTGTCCATTTAAGAAATGATTTTTAATCACAGTTAAACAACTATTTAAGATCTTTGTTTTCATTTAAATTTTGTTAAAATTGTTTGATCACGATTTATTTTTAACCAGTCTCTAAACTTTCATAAATCCTAAAAGAGAGTTTTTTGCATTTTTTTTTTGAATTATTTTATGGTGCCTCCTCACCCCTTCCTGGTATTCCATTAATCATTCTTTTTATAGTTCACTTTCTTCTATTTAGATAAATTTCTATTATTGATATTAGCCTAATTTTGAATTGAAAGCATCTGTAAAATCCAGCGTCATCAATGACGTGTTTTATTTTTTGTATCAACTTAGTGTTTACAGCATGTTCTATGCCTTTGACTACCATTGTAGTTGTTAAACAATTTTTTCATCCAAAATATTGTCTAATTCTTAGTTTAGTCAATTTGCTTCTTGTTAGCTTTGTCTAGCAATCAAATAGTTACATACTCTTTTGAATCATTTGTCCGCTTACAATCTTTTTTTGCAATTAAGTTTTTAAAGCTAATAAAGCATACACATTGTTTTGTGCTCTGCGGAGGTACTAGTCTCCGTAAAAATATTCGAGACTACTTTGATTGATTATAGTTTGTTACAAAAGTCGCTGCAAGCTAAAGCATTTCTGTTTCAAAGTATGTTTAATGATGCTGTAGTTTTGGCTGATGTGAATAAAAACACAATTTCCAGTAGTAACAAGTCTAGTAATTTCCTTGATTCTTGTTATAAAATGAAGCCAAATTTGTTTATTATTTCAACATTCAATTGTCTGTCTGATTTTGATCACCATCTATAGCATCTCGTTTCTTCCAGCAATGTTTTTTATTTCTTTTGATCTTGGTTCTAAAAGTTCTACTGATTTACATTTAAAGTTGTTTTCCTGCCTCAAGTGAATCTTATTTTTCTTCTGACTAAAAACTTTGCAAAAAAAATTGCAAAACTCAAAATTTATTTCAAAAAAAGTAAAACGGAGCAAAACATTTACAATTTTTTTTTTAAAACAAACATATTGTTTGTTGGGAGAGGGTCCCAACACCCATAATTTAGCTGTTACGCACTTTTTACATTTTCTTTTCTTTTTATTCTACCAGTATTGTTTGACCATTGATTGGGAGCGTTCAGAAGCAAAATGCTTACTGTAATCAGTTTTTTTGTGAAACAAGATTTGTTTCCAACATTGTTTGCAACAAAGTCCAGCAAAACCATTAACTTGAAGTTATTGTATTGCCTGTAGTTCCTTATAGCCTTTTTATTGCTTTATTAGTTAAATTTCTTTTGACTACATTTTGTTACAATACCACAAGTTATTTTCCTCTTGGCATTGCGTAATACAAATAAACTTCAACCTTTGCAGCAAATCTAGTGCAAGTGTTAAAACGCAACAACTGCCTATGATGTAAAAAAGCTAAAAACCTGTATCCATTTTATCGGCCATTCTAAAAATATTTAAAAAGTTATTTGCCTGTCAATTGATTACCATTTTGTAATCAGAAATTGTTCTCAATCAACAAGGTAACAATTGGCAAATCAACATCTTCCACCCATTTTTGCATGATACTGTACTAATAAAGAAGTGCAGACGTTTTCGCAGAAAAAAGTACATTGTGACAAAACAGCTACCACAAAAAATGCTCCTAAACATAAACAAATTGGGCCTAGTTAGCAGAAACAGTAATATTAATAGAAAAAATATAGATGTTGCGCAATGACTAAAAAGCAAGGCGGAAAAGAGACCAAAAATTAGCAGTACATAACAGAAAAAATACTGCCAACACGCAAAAAAAAACGCAGGCCAAAAGCAGTGGTAGAAACGGCAGGTTCAAATGTTCTCTGAAGGTAGTAGTCTTGTAGATAACATTTTGTTTAACAAATTAATCATTATGTTTCAGATGCGTTTACCCAAAAACCCATCACTTCTAACACACTCACCCAGAGTGTCTTTCGTACTGACACGCTTACTATGCTATCACTACATACCCACTCACACAGATTGCAATAAGCTACCCACAGTTGCTGTACTAAATGTTACCCGTCGTCGGCAAATGCGACGCCGTGGATATAAACTGCAATGATGCGTCGTAAGCAAAGCTCCAGCAAAAAGACATCTTTGTCGTAGTGCCGTTTTGATACTCAACTAGAATTAAATAATAGTTGACTGTCGGACGCATAAAGTTGGCTGTCAGACTTGCGTTCAAGATCCACGGTACTGCGGTCTAAAATGATGCGTTTATGTGGACGGGGCCTCACTCCACCAATAGCATCTTAATCCTTTGTCCCCCGCTCTTATAAATACTCGACGGCCACCGTCAGTCAAACTCCAAGAGCCAAACAGAGAACATATAGAGCCAATATCACCCTGACCACCATAGATAGGAATTCCGTCTGGTGACCATCATAGATACAGCAGCTTCCAACATGAACCACCTTGCATGGTCATGTAGTCAACCACCACACAATAGATACCTCTGGGTTAAGCCGAGGCTATTGTAACCTCTTCCTCTGATTTGCACCTTCACCAGAAGACACCACACCTGGAAGACTGCGGCCGGTAACAAAAACCGGCAAATTTTATAGAAGCTACTTGCCCGCGATTGATTGAGCGATTTGCCAAAAGATGCATGGCTACAAATAGCCGCGCTCGTAACAGGACCTGTTTGTCTAGTTTTTGATGGATGCGGTTAATGACGGTGGTTCTTTAACTGGTGTTATACCCAATTGCTATTAATAGAAAAAATAATGAAGTCATTGCAATTCAAGCTGGGCTGCCCGTCTAAAAAATTTCTCGGTGGAAGTCAACAAAGATATCCTCCCGGGTATTCCGAAACTAAACTATCTAAGGCTTATTGTAGCTAATAGTTCAATGACGTAAATACACTGCTGGGTCTTAGCGGAGATAGTCAAAGTCACACTCCAGGAAATGAATCATCTTGGTTCAGATGACTTGGCCCATTTGTCCTTCATCAAAAACTACTCTATCTTTTCTAAACTTTATTCAAAAACGAGCTATTTGAATCATTGCCGATTCAAAATTTACTAATGACTTAGATACTTTATAGTTATTTCCATAAACATTGTTCAAACAAAATAAAAGATATTGCCATCTAAACAAATATTTACTCAAAGTAAAAGACTTGCTAAGAATTCTAACAAATATTATCTGACAGTTCAGAGATGTAGGACCAAAACTATTAAAAAAGTTTTTTTTAACCGTACTATTGACACATGGAGTAAATTTCTAAATTCAGTTTTTCCCAAGACTTATGAGCCACAAATGTTTAAGGTCAATGTTTGCAGACTGCTTAAATCTAGTCTTTAATGTGATAGTTTCAACGAGTGTGGTTTCACCCGTTAAAATTCAAAGGTATTTTCATATTGTTGTGGTGTTGCGCTTAAGTAATTTCTAAATATCACATATTGAAATTTAAAAAAATTGCGGCGAGTAGATCTCAACGGTTCTGGATCCTGGTGATGTTTTAGAAGTAGCACAGTCAATGCTTGAGGTATTAAAGTTGCGGCTGACAAGCTCTGGCGTGGCGGAGTTTTGTTGACTCAAAAGCTACGCCCCTTGCGGACACGTGCCAGCAACATGTTAGTTCTAATAATTAAAATTAATTGCATGGTAATACCGCGAGTATGCAGCACACAGTTCTACTAATAGCGGTTCACCTCGTCATTCCCCGCTACTTTAAATATTATTATTTTTTCTTTCTTTGTTCTACCACTCATGGTGTCGTCGACTTCTACTACGTTCGATCCCTAGAAATTCAAGGACAAACCACAAACTTAATACTCTGTGTTTGCACCGTACCCCAACATTGTCACAACCGTCAGCAGTGCTGTAACTAGCTTCTGATGCGCCCGGTTCGAGAACGTCTGATACGCCCTCTCCCTCTGTTCACAGTGGGAGCGTCAAGTAGACTGTTGCGTTTCTCTTGAATTTTTTGCTAGCAAATTTTAATTTTTTTCCTTTGACCGACGGCACCGCCCTAGTTATGGCACTGACCATCACTCCCGCTGACTGACACGATGTTAAGCAAGAACCCACGGAACAAAAGCCCGACCCCAGCAACAAACATTGGCAAACCATCACATACTTAGTGTGCAATGGCTAACCCTACACCAAAACAGGCGCTGAAAGAACATCCTCGGCTAGAATCCAACTTTAAAAAAAGATAGAAACAATATTTACGGAAAAAGAAAAAGAAGAATCAGAAAAAACTTGTTTTCATAGCCTCTATAAAAAAGAAAGCAAGAGGTAACATATCAAACCTGCATCCCAAAATCGCAAAAACTTTCAGAGATAAGAGAAAAATCAAAAACAATTGCAACACATGGAGGATAAAAAAATACAAACCTCCCAAATAAAAAAACGCAAAAAAGTCTATCACAAATGCGGACAAACTTACTTCAATAAAAAATATTGCTCAATAGACATAACCTGCTACTTTTGTAAAAGAGCTAGGCATAAAACCAGAATTCTGTCTTGATTATAAAAAACAAATACAGAAGCAAAAGAAAGAAAAAACGGACAAGATAAAAATAGCAAATAATGATAAATAACCATCAAACAAACCAAAACCAAGCTATAAAGATACTCCAAATATACGCAAACAGAAGTAGAGATCAACTCAGACGTAACGTAACGTAAGAAAAGGAATAAATATTATGGAATAAAACGTAAAGATTCAAGATATACTCCTGTTACATCACCGCACATCCCGATCAAGGACTTCCAAAATTACCTAAAAAACTGACATAAAAACGTAGAAAATGAGAATGATAAGACGAAACAAAGCTACAGCAATAATGGCTCACCTCGTTATTTCGGCTATTATAAGTGATAATTTTACTATTTTTGGCATCGACCACCCAGGGTGGCGCCGACCTCTACTACGTTCAATCCATAAAGATTCAGTAGCAAACACCAAACTTAATACCCTGTGCTTGCACACCCCGCTCTAGAGTTTCAGGACCACTACTAATAGCTGTTATATACAGTTTCACGTTGCTCCAAACAGTATCACAAAAAAACGGACAACTTGATAAAAAACAACGTCATGGACGTCAAAATCAAACTTAGACGTAACAAGAGAAGAAAGGAATATGTATGGATGGCACGTAAAGATTCAAAATATACTCCTGTTACATATCACCATAGATCCCAACAAAAAAATTCTAAAAATACCTTAAAAACAAAAGCTGACATAAAAAGTAAAAAAAAAAATGATAATAGCAGAAGACTTATATATAAAATTGTCCGTTTGAAGTCCAACAAATCAAATAAAAGAGAAAAACTATTATAGGAACAACTAGCAAGCAACAGCCTAGTATCCTTAACCAAAAGTAAAGCATCAACTTTTATACAAAGAAATCAATAGTCAATTGTAGCTGAAAATGAAACCCGACAAAAAATTGCAAATTTTAAAAGTCTTAGATACTAAATCTCTGAAACAAAACCAACAGAAAGCCCGCCAAAAAATAAAACCTGAATAAAAATAATAGACAAGAATCAACAGCAAAGCCTATGGCATGAGAAAAAGTTCTAGTAAAATACAGAAATATTAGAGCAAAAAAAAACTTAAAAAAAAAACAAACTAAAAGCAGAAAACAAGATAAACTTGCACGGAAAAATCTAAAATACAAAACAGAAAGAAAACAACTAAAAATACTAACAAGAAACTGGCAAAAAAAACGTGGAAGGCCAAATGCAAAAAATTAAATATAACATATAGGAAAAAAACTATAAAATCGTAAGAAAAGAACTAAAGTCCAAAAAAATGAGCATACCCGACAACCTTAAGATAAACACTATTAAAACCTTTTTTCCAAAAACCAGGAAATCCAACTAAATACCGGAGAAAGGCTAAAAAACAAAAATAGACTCAATCACGCCAAACAAACTAAAAACCCAACGTCATACTTATTCTTATGAACGGTATACTAAGTTAAAAAAAAAGTAAACTAGTGCTAACAAGCCCACTGAAGAATCAGGGCAATATGTCTTCTAAACAACATAAGAGAACCAAAAAAATAGCCAAAAGGAAGAAAGATAAAAGCAGAAAAACTAAATAATAATACTTCTAATATAACATTTAATCTTAATTTAGGGTAAACCCTGTTTTTAATTAATTATTTATTAATTCCGTTTTAATTTGTTTTCTTCTTTTTGTTACCGCCATCATCCACTTTATTCCTCTTCAACTTTTTTTAGTACCTCATTTCTCCTTATTTGTTTTTTCTTATCTCATTGCATTTTAGCATGTGTTCTATGTTTTCATTTGCTTCTCTACACATCCTACTCAATTTCTTTTCCATGTCCATCCAAAGTTTGCATACTTTCTCCTCATTTCCACATCTGAATCTTGCAATCATTCTTTTTTTCCATTTTTTCATACTTTACACTTTCTAGGTATTTTGGTAGAGCATCCGTTACAATATGTACATAATTTGAATTGTACTTAGATTTAATTATCAGTGTTTTACGCTCTTGCACTTGTATATCTATATCTCTTATCATAATTTCATTCCACATTCTTTTATTTACTCTCAATCTATCTACTTCCTCACTAGCATATCCATTCCAGTTAAAATATTTTTCTCTGCATGTTTCCATTTTTTTGCATTTTCCATTCATTTTTTTCTTCGGGCACTCCTGTAATATTTTACATTCTTTTCTTTTTTTCACTCTTTCTTCATACCTTATTGCACGCTTTCCTGCTTCTACTCTTGTTTATTTTAATATTTAAATGAATTTATTTCTTCGATTTCATTTCCATCCTATTTCCAAGTTTCTACTCAGCGTCTTCCTCCCCCTTTTCTAAAAGTCATCATTTTTGTTTTATTTACTTTTACTTCCAACTCTTTTTTTTTAATATTTATCAAGATATCTAATCTTTCGTTCATTTCATTTGCTTGCTTTGCTACTATCACCATGTCGTCTGCATAAGCCAGCGACCACATTTTTTCTCTGCCCTACCCCACCCGTCTGCGCCCTGCATAGCGTCTCTTCTACATCTGCAATGTATGCCGCAAACAAACTAAGACTAAGTGAGCATCCCTGTCTCACACCTTTTGTAGTCCAAAATTTATCACTCATTTTGCCATTCATACAGACTCTGCTAACTGTTTCCACGTATATTTCTTCCATTATTTTTACTAGATGCTCATTTATTCCCCTTTTTCTCAAATATATCCACAATTTCTTTTTACTCACACTGTCAAATGCCGCTTTTAGGTCCAAGAATAATGCATACAACTTTTCTCTTTTTTCTGCTATTTCCTTTTCTTCTAAGGCTAATAAGCAGTTATTTCACGGACAGATTCATAATCGACAAAGACAAAAAAAAAACACAACAATACGTGAGTAGTTCCGCAGAAGTCGGTCCTCGGACCATTACTATGAAACGTTTTATACAACAAAATTCTAAACCTACATTTACCAAAAATAAATATAAATATTTTAAACATAATTTTTATATATGATAGTATTATGTCCGTAAATTTATTATTTGAAAAAAATGGTTAGCATTGTACAGTTTTTAAATTTAATTTTTTACCTTATACGAGTATAACAAGCACTACCAACAAACTACTAATAGAAATACCAAAAATTGTTAGGTTAAGTTAAGTTAAGGCGTTTAAGTGTATTCTACAACTGTGATCATTTTATAAGCTAGTCTATCTACGTTTAAATTATGTTTTCCATTTGTGTGTCACCAAAAAAAGTCACTCAATTTAGTTTAAAACTATATAAATGTAGTCGCTGAGCAACTTAGTTTCTAGTTTAGTCACGTGCCGTTAATTGAGTTAAGTTCATGACCCTTATTGCATTATTTCCTGATTGCCATTATATTGCTTTATTGCTTAAACCTTTAACTTTAGCATTGCAATGTATTTCTTGTACTCATAAAGTTCTTATTTAACTACAAGTAGCACAAATATACTTTTATCTCAACAACAAATATATTCCCTTACTTCTACCAATCATTTTTTTAGTACCCATAAACCATTCCCATAAAAAAAAAAACTAGAAGACGCACTAAATTGCTAAGTTTGGTACACCACAACTAATTACGAACTACAAAAATGTAGTTTGTTCACTAAACAAGCAAATCACATTGCAAAACTACGGCTTATATTACACGTACGTGAAGGTAAATCTACAGTTTTTGAGTAGACTTTAAACCAATAAAAAAATTATTCATTCACTCCATAAAAAGTTTTTTGCCATAAAACCCCACGCGTACATAATAGGTTTTAGAGTAATGGAGCGAAGAGTAAGAGATAGAAGGAGCGGAAAAGAGTATAAACGTTTGATATAGTTTTTAAGTATGTAAGATGCCTAGACTATTCCGCCACGCGCCTTTCTCCTGCCTAACGTTATAAAAAAACATTTTTTTTTACGTAGTAAATTGTAGGCCTCCGCAAATAGCCGTTGAGAATGCTTCTGTTCTGTATTTCTTTGCGTAATTCAATTTAGTCTAGATTTGGCACTAGCTTAAGTTAGGCTGGTTATTGCCTTGCAAATTTTCACGCAACGTTTGCGACACGCAAGATGTCCCCGACTTTCCTTTCCCTATAGCACGTACCTTTGTCAGTTTCTTTTGACCTTTATATCATTTTATCTGCACTTTACCATTGCAATTTCTTCTTTTACTAATCCGTGTGCTATTTATTCTAATTTATTTGGTTTTCTCGCAGATGCGTTCTTATTTTGTTTAAGTCTTTGTTCACTTCTTCTTCATTGTATCCCCTCTCCTCCATAAGTATTTTAAGCAGTTTCATTAGTTGTATTCCTTTTGGCAATCCTAAGTTTGTAACTTTTACCTCCAGTAATATCCATGTATCTTCAATACTTTTCAAAAGATGCGTTATCCGTCTACCTCAAGATAGCGTATTTGGCATTTGTTTCGTTATTTCTGTTACTCTGCTTTCCTTCAAGTTTTTATCCTGTTCTTTTTGATTCTATTTCTTGATATGCATAATTGTCCTGTCCTTTCTTATACCTCTTATATTGGTATTTTTCCTGTTTCCATTTTGCTTCTCTTGTATCTTTTCTTTCTCTTCTGTTGCTTTTATTTTGTGTGTTTGTTAGATTATAAGAATGACATTTTAGCAATTTTAGCTGAGATAATAAAAAATTATAAAAAGGCCAATCCAAATTTAGTGAAAACCCTGCTAGCATACGGAAAAATTAGAACAGAAAACCCTTAATTTTGTTTATAAAACAGAGAAGATCACTAACACTAAAGTTCTAAATAAGATGCAAAAAAATTATAAACACTTCAAAAATAAAAAATGTAAGCCGCATAATAAAAAACCCCAAATACAAACTACTACATTTGATCATTTAGAGAAATATTAGTAAACAGTGAAATATTGGTAGACTCCGTGTGTCTTGGTTTAAAAACTAAAAAGACTAGTTTGATTGTAACAGCATTCAACTATTACAAAACAAATAGTCAATAAAGATTTGTATAGCTGTGATAACAACAAAGCTCCAATAGAAGATGCTACAAGAAAAAAAAAACCTAAAAAAACAGGGAACTAACAACATTCACAATTACAAAGACGTTTGCTTCTCGGGTTTAATTTTTGCAACATGGCTGGTGCATTCTTTAGATCAAACGGCATTCCCCAAAACTGATCGTAAGAACCAGCAAACTTAGTAATTTTGAAAGTTAAAATCTGCAAATAGTATTACATTTTTTTGTTTCAAGTGTTGTGTTACCACATCACAACTGCATTTGAATGTGGATCTGCAAAAAACAGATATATATTACTAAACCCATCATTACATAAATGTCCTGACTTAACATATTCTACTGGAACTAAGAATGTAACCTTCAAGAATTCTGTTTTAAGATTCAAATTAGGCGCTTCACCCAACTGAGCTTCTCTTCTTAATCTACATTCTAGGGAAGATTTTTGTTTCACTAAAAGTTAATTTTTAAGTATTTTTATAATTAATCAAAGTGTTTATACGTCTATCTAAAAAAAACCTTACTTAATTTTTATTTCATAGTTATTCAGTGACGTAACTACCTGTAATGTTGGCCATACACGTAACTGCATATTTAACAATTAAACATGCACAACCGTTTGTTCAATTATAATTGAGCATGTGTGTAATGTGTTTGCAATGCAAAAAGCCCACAAGCACAAGGAGTTTATTTCAAAGCTGGAGAGTTATAAACAAATTAAAGTAAAAACAATAACAAAATTGTACAATTTATCTAGAACCATCTCAAAAGAAACTTTTCTCAATATTTTGTTCAAAAAACTTAGCTACGTCATTGATATCTCTAAGTCCAATTAATTAATATTTAAACCAATTTCAAGAATTAATAACAACAATATGTCGCTTCAAAGTGTAAAAATTAATTAAGAAATAAATAAATAAATTTAAAAGTTTTATTTTATCTTACATATCTTGAGTTCAATGGACTTATATTTAACCCGAAAAATGTCTCTCGATCATATATTTTTTTCAACATAATGTTTATGTATTTACTATTTTATCTTACATATCTTGCAGTGACGTAGCTACCAGTAAAAAAATGTAGTCTCAATATTTCCGGTTAGACCCAAGAAACGTAGATACGCCACTGTAGTTATTACTGAGATAATAGTTTAAATAGTTGGTATCCGTAAATTTTATATTTTTTTTTAGTTTGGCCCCAAAATATTTATTTGCAAAAATTAGTTGAAAACACCTTATTTTTTTATTAATTATCTTTTCAAAACTACCTTAGTAGTTTACATATAACAAAAGTTATTACTATTATTTTGTAAAATATTTTTTTAATAATTTATAATTTTTTTTTGAGAAATGGTAGGGTTACCATTTCTCAAAAAAAAATTATCTGGCATGAGAAATGTGCAAAACATCATAATAATACCATAATAATAAATAGATTCTGTAAATATGAAACAAAGCCTGTAAAACAACCAACAATTCTTAATTTATTAAATAAAGTCAATGACCTCTATTATTATTATTATTTCAGACATCTAATATAATCACTACAATTATGCAGAAAATCAATTATATAATATTATTGATAACTTAATGTATATCAATTGTAACTAAAACAAATGCACAACAACAAATCCTTCAATCAATAATAAAATATATGTACCTTATGATCCTATATTGATTCCCATGCGACCAGATTGATTGCTGCAAAATGTTCCTACAAAACGAATTTCAACCATTCCATCACTGTAAATATCATCCTCGGCACTAACACCAAGAGTTTTTCATACCGCATTACAATGATTTGCACTAATTTTCAATCAATTTCGATCGATTGTTTCACCGATGTCACCCGCACGAGCTGTCAATCAGTACTGAGATACCACAACTTCTGAAATAAATATTAATTAAATTTAAAAATGTAAATTTTTAGTTTGATTGTTTATTTAAATCAAATAAATGATTGTGATTGTTATGCTTTAAGTAAATTATATACAGGCTCTTTACAGATACATGCAACACAAAAAAAGTTTATTTTTGGTTTATAAGCATTGAATATTTTTTATGCAATTGGTAGTAAGAAAAACAAATTTTAATATACAGGGTGTTTGAAAAGTTGACAAAATCTAAGAATTGTAATTTAAACAATGTATTACGTAGGGTCCTAGAAGGTATAAACGTAATTTTTGTTTAATTTAGACAGTCATGTAAGCCAAATTTTTTACAAATAATTTGTAACGTTGCAATTAACACATTACAAAAAAAATGTTGACATTTAATCTGTTGCTTTGTAAATATACAAGATAATTAAAAATTTCATGACAATCTTCTATAGACTTGTTTAAGCCAATATAAAAAAAAAACAGTTTTTGTAAAGAAATATGTTACGTCAAACAATGAACAGCGTTATTTGTTATAATAGTTAAGGTAACAAAATAAAAGAAAATTTTTAAATAACAAAACTCAACTGTTTTTGGTAAAAAAAAAATAATTACAAAAAAAAAGCTTACATGTTACTATTTAACAATATAATAGTAAAATTACGTTTTGAAAATGATATCAAACAAATGACCGCAATTTTTGCAAATGCACTGCTGTAGTCGTTCCTTAAAGTTTTGCATCATCTTCTCACATAAATTGATGTCATTGCCCTACCTTTTGTTGTGATGGCTCTTTCAACTCTTGAAGGTTTTGAGGTATATTGACGTAGACTTTTGACTTTAAATGTTGTCAAAAATCATCACAAGAAGTGAAAAAAATGTTGCAAAATGTTTGATTACTCATTCAAAGTGCTGCTCGTTTTTGGACAAAGCGTTCTGAAATTTTAATTTGCTTTTTTTGCCCTTTTTATAGAAACTGGTATTCTTACACTTTGGACACCACTTTGAGGTTTTGAATTAATTGCCTACGCCGTCGTACTAAAATTATAACCGATATTAATGTGTTGGTAAAAGCGCCGTTGCACAACAATAACAGACTTGCCCAATTTTAAGTATACTTAACAAGTTCCAATCAAAGATTTTAACTATAGAATAGCTAAAAATGCTATAAGGGAGTAATTCACAGTTGTCGGAATTTATTCGCACATAAGCTAGAATAAAATAAATATATTAAGAATGTGTAAAATAAAGAACTTGACAGCTGTAGCATGCTAAGTAGAAATTTGCAGTTTTTCAAAATTGCAAAAGATTGTCATTTAAATACTGACAATTGAAACCTTATATATAACAATTAATAAAAGCATGCTGTGCACTGGCATTTAAAAAATCTGCTTCTCAAAAATGACCTCAAGAATAATGTAACTTTAGATTTAGGCTTTTTGTAAAAGGCTTCACCAATTTATAAACCTGCCGCCTCGGACCTCAACCCCGAAGATAACATCAAAGACTCCAACCTCTCCCAATCTCCCGAGTCTTTTTAATCCCGCCCCCCGGCATTTGTCGTAAATAACAAATCGTTCTTGCAATATTTTATCGATAACAACATCGGAATTGTCTCATTCCAAAACACTAACAAGAGAATTTAGATGATCACTTCCACACGTAGACTAACCCTTGCAGACGCTAGGCGCTAGAATTGTTAAGATTCGCACTATCTAACGTCTACCAAATAAGAAACTTTATTTGTTTCCCTTTGATCGGTGCAACTCCCAAAAAAAAGCAAAAACGCAGAGAAAAGTTAACTAAACTTTTAAACCTCAAGGTCTAGTTGAAGCAAAAAAGAAGGGCGGCGGCATTCTTCAATGTCAGATGTGCCAGTGTTATGATCACACCGCCAAACAATGCTTCAAAGCGTCGTATATCTGTCGAATCTGCTCGAAGATTTTCCCAAAAAGTACTCTTCCAAAGTGCGCTCTCTTCCTTACTCTCATCCGGCTTTTATTACAAAAAGAAGCAAAATGAGTAAAGTAGAAGAGTTTTTGTTTTACCAGAACATCAATGTCATGCTTGTGTGTGAGGTAAACCACCTCCTGGCACGCGTTAAACATTCCAAATACTATCACGCATTTTGAAACGGAAATGAACCAAAAGTGTAGCACAGCAATTTTTGCAAGAAGATTGCTGAATTACTCTAAAGTGAACACCTCAGACACTTTGACATTGAAATAAAATGCAATCGTAATAAAGGTGCCAAAGCTAGACACCTTTAACCAACCAACCAACCAACTAAATCAAAATAGTTTTCTCGTCACACTTCTGTATCATAATTGCTGGAAACTTTAATTTAAAGCAAACGGCGTAAGACAGTATCACAACCAATGTGAAAGGTCGTTGAAACAAAAAAAGTCTAGAAAAATCCACTCATTACAGCTTTGCTGGTTATTAAGGGAATGTTCTATATGAAGCAACATTAAATGACGTCAACTCGCAAATCAAGATTAAGACAACCAATAATCTAAGCTTCGACCACAAACTGGTAATACTAAAATTCTATAGAAGGTAATCTAATAAGGGTAAGAAAAAGACAATTTGTTACTCACACAAATTGGATTTTTTTCTCGAATTAGCTGGAAGAAAGCATAGTAAATCTAGTCTCAGTACAAACAAGTGCGGAAATCAAAGGAACCAAACAGTTAACAGAATTGATTCAGAAACCCATTAAGAAGACATCTAAAACCTTTTAAATTTGTGCTAATAATCCTCTAAGATTATGCTGCGCTCAAAACACATTGTTTTGCAGAAAATGGCGCTAAACGTCAATGGCAAAAGCATTGCAACCCCTTAGACCATAAAATCTTTAATACTCTTCATAAGGAAGTAAAGCCAATGATAAGGTTGCACAAAAATCAGTGCTGGCAAAACATCTTGAAATCAACCACAAAAAATAAAAATCTAATGTGGAAGAACTCCAAAGCCTTACGCAACAGGAAAGTTCCAATACCAGGCATCCATTCTAATATTTTATCAAGAAAAAGACCAAAGCATTTAATGACACTGAAACTCCAATGCTCCCCCTCTGTGACAGAGGACACTGATCTGAAGCACGTCAAAAGGGTCCACCAAGAAAACAACACCTTGGAAGGCACTACTACTACTAACAGTCAACAACCACTCATTAGAAGAATTATATCAATTCTCAAAGCTTGATCTGCACCAGATCCAGACAGTATCCCAAACAAAGCACTTAATTGCAAGAAAGAGTTGCATGTAATCGACATTCCAAAACCTGGAAAAGTCCAAAAGTTTCACTAAAACTACTGGTCAATCAGTTGTCTTTGCACCTTGAGCAAGGTAGTAATTTTGGATAATATCTAAGAATATGCGGAAGTAATTTTTTTTCTACCCGCTTATCAAGACGGGTTGTGGTGTGAATATTCTGTTGTTCAACAGCTAAACCGCGTAGGCAGAAAATAGGCTTTTGTATCAAACGGCGTTTTAGTTTTTAATAAAACTTTATTTTTCTAGAATTTTTTTTATTTTTTCCGTCGCTATAGCAAACAAAAGTTATTTCTTTGCATTTTTTTATTTTTGTAATATTTTAGAATCTTTTTAGATAAACGCGCGTCGGTTTCTCTCAACCACAAAAATAATTTTTATTCAAATCTGTTTACGGCAACAAATAAAAATCACCAATGGTTTAATATTGAAACTTTAGACTTGGTCAAGATGAGAGATTTGCCGGGCTAAACTGCAAATGGTTCTGGTTTGATTTTTTGTTTTTTTTTTTTAAAGATCGCATAAGAAGTTAGACAAAATATTGCCTTTCTGTGTTTTCTTCAATACTTCTGGGATGCAGAAAGATGCAATGGTCTTGATTGCCGTGAAACGGATTTTATCTGTGATGTTATGTCCAGGAAGGTCACTAGTGCTGATAAACGCAGGTAGAGCAGAGCTAAAAAGTTTTTCGCGTTTACATAGAGAAGTGTGCACCTCCCAATCAAGGATCTGGCGTCCAGACTTAGAAGTTTAAATCGCCAACCTCATAGCCAAACTAACAAGGCAGCAACCGGAACCAGCATAACGGGCACACAAACCCTGAGCAATGCGACTCAAAAAAAATTAGGAAAACTCTAGAAAACAAAGAAACGATATCCAGCTGTAATTGGTGATAAGAAGTGATCTTCTGGGAAACCCACTTGAAAACCTCATCGTTATCCTTAACATTAACAAAAATCAAAATAGTTCTCTCATAAAAAGGCTACCCACAGCTAAAAACGGCTATGACGCAGAGGATCATATCGGCGGTCAAACCGATCAGTTATGTCAGCAAATTTGGCCTGATCATAAAAGACGGCAAAATTAAAAACGGAGCCGAGAAGTACATGGACGTCGTAGCCCTCAAAGAAGGAAGCATGTCCAGAGATGACAAGATAAAACTATGCCTGGCACTAAGAAAAATAAAAGCCATGAGGAAAGAAAGAAGAGAAATAACCTGTTTAGACATACTAAGACGGCAGGCAAAGGACTTGACTCTTATATCAGAATCAAACAAAAACATAGTAAGAAACAACAAAAGGAGGTTAACAGACAAAAATTGTGATGCGTCCATATACGTGGCAAAAACGCAGGACAAAATCGACAAAACAAAAAAAAAGAAAAGGCTTTGTCTGGTCTAGAAGCAACAGTAATAAGCTAGAAACTCAAAATTAAATAGAATTAAAAAAAAAAACAATTACCCTAGATGCCCAAACAGCAAACCATCACCTTGTAACAATAAAAATACGTTTGCGTATCAAGAGTTCAAAGAAAAAAAAAGACTTTAAGACGGCAATAAAAAACGTCGCGCAAGTTGTGCAGAGAAGTTGACATAGACATAGACTGTGGAAAGAACTACAAAACATTAACCGGAGAAATGAGACTACGGTCGCCAATAATCCTAACCAACAAAGAACACAAAAAAAAGCTCTAAAACTATTCCTCAACCACAAACCAAAGGTGTGGCCACAACTGAAAATAGACCCCAAAGCAATACCCACCTGCACATTAGCAGTAACGGCCCCTCTCTCCCTATAGCCCCTACCTTTGTCTGTCTTTTTTGTCATTTTGCCTTTTCTTATCTGCACTAGCATCTACCTCTGCATTCTCTTATTTCTTCCAACCTTGTGTTATTTACTCTAATTATATAATTTGTTCTCAGATATGCTCTTAGCTTACTAAGGTCTTCGTTCACTTCTTCTTCATCGTATCCCCTCTCCTCCTTGAATAATGTATGCAGTTCCATTAGTTGTATTCCTTTTGGCAGTCTTAGATTTGTAAGTTTTACCTCTAGTAATATCCTTGTATCTCTCGTTTGGTACCGTAGTCTCTGTAAATATTCTTCTTTTTTTTTCTGTTTTTTGGTATGCACAATTGTCATGTCCTTTCTTATTTTTTTCTTTTTGATCTTTTTCTCTGTTTTCTTGTTTCCATTTAGCTTCTCTCATCTCTTTCCTTTCTTTTCTATGGCTTTTAGGTTGTGTGTTTGTTTCCATATGTTTTTCTATATTCTTCTATTGTCAAACTCTTCAATTTTTTTTAGTACATTTGTAGCGAAGTTTCTTAGCGCCCTCCATTTATTTTCATCTTTTAAGCATTTGTTAATGATTGTTGTTTTATCCACGTTGCTTCCTAGTATATATTTTTTTCTATCTTCCTCCCACGCCTCGCATTCTACTAGAGTGAATTTTGCGTTATCGTGTGTTTCTTCCTGGCAAAATGTACACCTTTCTTCTTCCTTTATTTTTTAAATTTTTTGCAAGAATTTTCCAAATGCTCCGTGCCCGGTTAGTATTTGTGTTGTATAATAGCACGTCTCGGGTTTCTTCTCTACCCATTCTTTTATCTCTGGGATAAGTTTTCTCGTCCATTTCCCCTTTTCTCCTGTATCCCATTTTTTAATCTTTGCTTCTTTTTTACTCGTTCCTTCTTTCACAAGTATTTTTATTTCTATTCTTTCCTCCACCATCATATCCGCGGGAGGTATTGCCGCAATTACCTCTACTGCCTCTTGTGACACTGTTCTGTAAGCTCTACAAATCCTTAGCAAGCTTGCTCTTGTGGCTCCTCTTACTTCATTTCTGTTATTTTGTTTTCATGGCTTCTCCCCATGTTTCTGCGTCATATAGCAATTTGCTTCTTGCTGCCGTTGCTATTAGCCTTCTGCGTTCTTCTCCTGGACCTCCGTTGTTTGGCATAAGTCTACCAAGCTTTCTTTCCATTTCCTTTGTTCCAATGACCGCTTCCTTAACCAGTTCATTGCATCCCTTTGCTTCGAGTGTCACTCCGAGGTATTTGATTTTTTTCCTATGGTTATCTCTTGATCTCCTACCTGTATTTTACCTGTTCCTCTATTATTCCTCTTAGTCAATAGCCATGCCGCCTCAGTTTTTGTGTTGCTAGTTTTAAACCCTTACTTCTCATCCATGTTTGTATCATATCAATTTCCAGCTCTAATCTTCCTTTTAGTACTTCTATTTCTATGTCTCTACCTACTATTGCTATGTCGTCCGCAAATGCTGTTATTGACACGCCTTTCGGCATCTTCACTAGAAGTAACTCGTTATAGACAAGGTTCTACAGTTTTGGTCCCAGTGCTGAGCCCTGCGGTACCCCTCTGGTAAGTTAGAATCTTCCCTTTTTGGTCACTAGGTTTCTGTCCTGTAAGTAGCTCCATATAATCTTGATTGTTTTTCTGTTCAGTTCTTTCTTCTTTGCCGCCTCTATGATTGCCGCCCATGATACGCTATTAAACGCGTTCTGTATGTCCAACGCTATTATTACACAGTGTTGCCCTTTCCTCTGCGTTCTGCTGTTTGCTTCTTTTGCTATTGCTTTCACTTTTTCTATAGCTCCTAAGGTTGTTTTTCCTTTGGTAAATCCGTATTGTGCTTTTTCCCATCCTCCTTTTTCTTCTATTTCTTCCCAGTAAACACAGTTACGTTTAAGATACGTTTATTTTTGGTATTACACCTAAGTGTAATAATTGTTTATTTGTTAAGTATATTATTCGGAAAAATGTCCGGCGACTAAACGGATATATCTCGTATATTTAGTGTGTAATATACGTATAGGTTATATGTATTTTAAACGTGTAATTTACACGTATTATCAACGTAAAAAATGCGTTAAAATATAATTAATATAATTGTATATTTTTTTCAATTGAAATACACGTGTATTATAGGTTAAACTTTATCCGGCGAGTAGACATGTGTATGTTTGGATGCCTATACGAGATAACGGACTCATATTGGGAAGAATTGGGTCACCCATCCAAGTCGTGACCGAAGCGGACGTTGCTTAACTTTTGTTAACGCTGGTATTTGTACATGCCCTCTCTGCCGTACTGCCTACTTTCTCGGATATATAATAATATAAAATATGTATATCATTTTAACAAAAAATACAAAATATTACATCTAAATAAATAAAACATTATAATATTTAACATAGATATTAAAGAACATTACAATTAAATTAAAGATTCATTTTGATTTTTCAACCAGTCTTTTGGTGACATCTGAAAAATATACTGTGTGTATTTCCACAACCTCATATGACACACATATGGTAATCTTTATTTAAAATAACTTGACTAGTTTGCTACTTGTATTTATAATACTATATATAACAATAGCAATTAATAATATTAAATTTAAATTAAAAAAAAAAATTGAATCGATGAATTGATATTAATGTTACTGTAATGGCTATAAAAACAAGTTATTTGAACCAAAAATGTCATTGCATATTTTCAAACTTAGCACAAATTAGGTATATCATATTAGTACTCCTAAACCTGCGCTTCCAGTTCAATTATACAACACTTCAGCACTGTTGTGTAACAACAAACAACTTAAAACTGTATCGGATATTGCAAGTAATAGCAAGTGCACATTATGGTTGATAAAAAATTTAAAAAAAAGATGAATCATGCATCTCAACATACGCTTTGCAAACTATATTCACGCGCTCGGGTAGCCTCGGACGTACGAATATCCAAGACAACATTGATCGGCAAACTAAACCCAGAAATAATAAACGTTAAATATACGTAGATATAATATGCAGGTTATTTATAGATATATTCTGATGGATAATATACGTATATTAATCAACGGTAGAAAAAAAGGAAAATATTAACGTATAATATACAGATATACATATCTTACGTGTACAAGAAATGTATATTATACGAATACACATATACCATATACGCTTTTTACACCATATATACGTGTAATAAACTTATATTATCTAAACTTGTGTTTACTGGGTTGTTCTATTCTCCGTACAATAACTTTCTCCATTATTTTAGCCAGTGTGTTGATTAAGCATATTGGTCTGTATGACGTTGCTTTTCCTACTTTTTTCTTTTTCTCAATCAGTACCAGAGTGGTTTCTTTCCAACATCCTGGGAAAGTTCCTTTTTTAGGCACCTGTTGATTATTTGAGTTATTTCTATCTCGTTTCCGTCTAAAGCTGCTTTAACAATCTCTGTTGTTATTTCGTCCAAACTTGGTGCTTTGTTGTTAGGCAATTCTTTTATGATCTCTTTTTTTCCACTGTTGCCATAACTGTTTCGTCTTCTTCTTTTGTTTCTGGTTCGTCTACTGATTCTCCCTTGGGAAATAGTTTTTTAATTATGACTTCTTCTTCTTCGTCTTCTTTTAAGCAGATTTCTTTTGTTCTTCTACCCAATTTGTCCATCACTATTTTGTACGGCTTTCTCCAAGGATCCCCATCTATAGATTCTATTATTTCTTTCCAGCATACTTTTCTGCTATCCCAAATTGCCATTTTTAAGATTTTTCTGTCGTTTTTTAGTTTCCTCTGTGTTCTCTCTTCTTCTTTTCTGTTTTTTGACTTTCTTCTCTGTTTGTATTGTGTTTTTCCTGCATTCTTTTATTTCCTCACACCACCAGTATGGTCCTTTTTGTCCGCCTTCCCGATACCTAGGAATTGCTTCCTCCGCCGCTTTTCTCAGTTTTTCTGAGTACCTCTCGCATCTTTTCTCAATATTTTTGTTTTCTGTCACTTCTTCTGTTTCCATGTCTCTCTTTATTTTTTCTTTGTCCATTCTTCTTACGTTTCATTTACCTTTTCTTGTGTGCTCCTGTTTTCCTTTCTCCTGTGTATTGTATTGTATTGTATTGTATATGTTTGTTTTGACTCAGTCATTCTTCTTCAGTCACGGTTCATTCATTTAATATTTTTGCCATTTCTCACGTTGCTATGGTAATGTCAATATGTGATTTTGAGCTTCCTCTTACAAACGTCGGTTTGTCTCCTTTGTTGCAAATTGTAAGATTTAACCCTGCTATCATCTCCTCTAAGATTTTTCCTCTTAAATCGTTCTTGTAGTCTCCCCATCTCGGTGATTTTGCGTTGAAATCTCCTCCTACAATATTTTTTTTTGTTTTTCAGTTTTCATAAACTTCTTTTTAATTCCTCTATTTACTCTCGATAGTATTCCAGATCGCAGTTTGGGCTGTTATAACAGCTGTATACTATCATGTTTTGGTGTTCCCCATCTTTCCACCTTGTCCCTACATTTCCCCTTAGCTAATATTGCTGCAGTAGTAGGCTTAAACTCAGCTAAACACCGGACCTTGACGGCATCTTACTGAAGGTCTCCAAAGCAATTGTCAAAAGTCTCGGGGATGTAATTTGCAAAGTCGCAAATCAAACAACAAATTCGGGAATATTCCCGCTCCAGTAGAAAGTCAATAAACTTACACTGATAGAAAAACTGACCAGATCGGAGAAACAAAAGCTTACCGACCAATATGTCTCCTAAACGTAATAAACAAACTTTTAAAACAATTACTAAAATAAGCAACTCCTGAAAGAGATCAAAGAGAACAAAAAATTGGCCGACATGCAGTTTGTGATTTGAAAGAGACAATCAACGGTGGACGCCATGCAAGAGTACGTTGCGCTTTCAACTCTAGACGTACAAAATAAACCATGCCTACTCGACACCATGGGAAAGCTGACAGAACAGGTAATAGTTCAAAGACTCTTTCTTAGAAGGAACGCATTTAACACGGCATCATGGACGCTAATCATGGAAGAACTCAGGAAAATATCCAGGTACCTGAGGGCGCTCATAGCAAGCTACCTCTCAGATAGGTATATCATCGATGAGGACGGAGAAAGGATACGCATTACAACGGTCATTCCACAAGGGTCGGTTGCCTATGCAGACGACATAGCGATAATAGTCATCAGAGGCAACATGGTCGAGTTGATAGCGGCAGGAAACCAGGCACTGGAATTAGTCAGTTCATGGATGGATAGCCACGAGATGGAGATAGCCCCGGAGATAACCGAGGCGATAATACTGAGCGGGAGGAAAAAAGCCAACGATGTGACTTTTGAAATAAAAGGGCAGAAGGTAACACCTCAGAAAACAATAAAGTACCTCGGAATAACTCTGGACAAACACCTGAAGTTCATAGAGCACGTGAAAAGAACAGAGGCAGAGAAGGCAAAAAAAGGCCGCGGCAAATCTAAATCGCCTCATGCCGAGGGTCGGAGGTGCGGGAGAAAGTAAAAGGCGAGTAGGCCCTGGAATTTAAAAACACAATAAAGTACCTTGACTCACTACACCGTTGAGTCACGCTGCAAGTATGCAGAGGATACAGGACGCTACACACGGACACCGCCGCAGTTTTAGCCAGAGCAACACTCCTGGAACTGAGGGCAAAAGAACGGGCCAAATGGGCAGGCAAGAACATAGAGGAGAAAGAAAACCTTAAAAAGGAGACACTAGAAAAATAGCAGAATAAATGGCAGAACAGCACAGCATCGGCATGGCTACACGAATTAATGCCCGACATCAAGAGTTGGGTGGAGAGAAAGCACGGAGAAGTAGACTACTGGACGACGCAAATGCTGACGGAACACGGATGTTTCCAAAGTTTTAGGAAGTGGATTGGGAAAAACACAGACGGCCTTTGCCGTGACTGCGGAAGCCAAGCGGAGGACACCCCAAGACACGCGCTGTTCGAATGCCCCAGGTGGAAGACCGTCAGATTAAACTACGAGACGCTTGCGGGAGTGACCCGACGGCCGGGAAACGTGATCAAAACCATGCTCTTCTCCGAAGAGCTTTGGATGGCGGCAACGGACATGTTCCGCAAAATCATGAGAACGAAAGAAGCGGACGAACGAAAGGACGAGCTAGTAGAAAACGAGAACAACAACTAGGGCGTGCGAAGGCACGTCCGGGCGGCACCTTCTGACGAAATGCTAACGCAATACCGGAGAGTTGTGCATGAACGCCAAGCGGAACCTATGGTTTTAGCGGATGCGAGCGCCGCACTATGGCTGGCAGAGCTTTCGCTAAACCGCACAAACAAACAAAAAAAAAGACGTACAAAATGCCTTTAACTCTCGTAAAAGCCAAAAGATGCAAATAATCTGCAATGTACTACAAGGCCGACACTCTGGAACATCTTATACGACGGAATACTAAGAATGATATTTTTGGAGAGATTTCATCTTGTAGGATACACAGACGATCTGGCAATGGTGATCTGTAGAAAAAAAAACAACACATAAATCAGTATTGAATACTCGGCATCTAAAACCAAAACCAGAAAAACAATTAGAGATAAAAACCTCAAAAAATAGGAAACTTATCAATAAAGTAAAAGCATAGCTAAACAAAAAGCACGGCAAAGTAAACTACTTCCGAACCCAGTTTCCTACAGAACATGGGTGTTTCTAATCCTACTTGAAAAAGATGGTCAATGCGGATAGCAACAACTGCATATATTGCGAACAGGTGGACACGCCTGAATACTTTATCTTCCAGTACCCAAAAGGACTTAGGAGAGAAGCACCATTCTAAGCACAGGACAGAGACTGACAAATACTAGAAACATTATCCAGCATATGCTCAAAGCAAAGAGAAGTGGGACAAGTGAAGGCCATGCTACAGAAAAAAAAAGAAAGAAAGAGAGTTGCAAAAAAATGGCCAAAAAATAGAAAAAAAAACTGTTTCCTTTAAACTGTGATAACCCGTAATATTACGTGTTTTTTTCTAAACAGTTAGTAAAATCTTTGATTGATATACCTTTTGAAAGTTGTTTTTGTAGAGTCTTCTTTGACCAACCCGTGTATTTCCTTTAAACTGTGTTCTGGAGTCTATTGAACAAAACTGTAATAAATTGTGATATTTTGTGTCTTTTTCAAAACAGGTAGTGAGATCTTTGATTAATCTAAACTGTTTTGTGTGGTTTTTTTTACCAACTTATGTTTAATTTATTTTGTTATCTTTTAAATTGTTTTGTAAGTTCTTTGACCATAACAAATAGCAGCACAAGCCAGGCGGCAGCAAAGCAATACCGCAAAGTGATCTTACTGTCATACTGCATGTGATGGAATGAGGAGGGTGTTGTTTTAGTCAGTAAGCGTTTGAAGAGCTTTCCCAAACAAATTCGGAACAACGTTTTTAGAAAATTCTTCTCTTCCCTCTGCCAAAAACTTTTTGATGTTTTCCGGTGGCTGTTACTTGGAATGTCGTGATTTCTGGCGGCATTTGGTTGTCAACAACTTTTACTTGTTGGGTTTCTATTGCTTCCGGTAATTTCAAGATTCCTGGACTCCTTTAGCAATATCGTTAAGGTCAGCATGTTATATTTGACCTTGCACGGTCAACCCTTTCCATTAGTCAACCATGTAGTTTGCTACGTTTACCAAGTACATGTGAGTCTGCCGTACTGTTTACAGATCGCAGATGTAATAGAGATTTGCTATCATTATTACTAAGTTTGATACTCGTCTTAAGAGTTTATTTATCACGTCATAACTGGCAGTATCTGTATAGGTTTCTGCATCCACCTAAATGATGTTTACCAGGTAGGACCCGTCGTGTCGGATCATCAAGGCAATGGGTTACTGTAATCACACCGTTCTCATATGCTATTGTGCCGCTGTACTTTATCCGTACCTGTCTGAGACTTGTCCGGATGTTTGCGTAGATATGTCCCGTGACGGAATTGGGTTTGCTAACTGGGGTCACAGCGGTTTTGTTAACAAGGGTCTCAATCTGGTTAGAGTTGTTGTGGTCACCCAGATGACTAATCTGTCAATATCAAAGAAGATTGCTTAAGTTTGTATTATTTTGTTGGTGCGTTTCTGTTGCTTCTTCTTCCTTTTTACTTCTCGCATTGTTAGTTGCGAGATTGTGAAAGCACTATTGCGGTAGTTTGTCATTGTCTTGCAAAGAAGACAACATCATTAAAAGCTTTAGTTTTTTAAATGGCAACATACATTTTTTTATCTAACACCCTGTATATTGGACAAACTATATATTGCTGCTGCTGGGTATCAACCTCAGACTGTCAACAGTCCTTGCACTATCCCTTGCACAAGCCTATCGCTTCATTAGTTAGTTTAGTATTTTATAAAAGAAACTTAAAACAAATTTTATATCAAAAAATAACTTGAAACGTCTAAAAATCTATTAAATAATACTTCCAAAAACCAAGACTTTAAAATAAACTAACTTTAACAATTATGCGTAGCAAATAAAAAACTATTTGTACTAAACCCTGAGCTAAAGTCACCAAAAACTTGTGTAAAACTGTTTATACAATAAACTGACCTATAATAATCAGTCTTAATGTTTACCTCTATGAACAAAAAGAATGCAACAGGAGGAAGTTGTACGAAACCCGATGCCACACTGATATTTAAGCTTACGGAAGACAGTTTAAAGTGAAATGCATGATTTTTTTCACTTTGATGTGCGAGTTTTATTAAGTCGATTTTAAAAATTAAAATCAATGTTCTAGTAAATTTTAATTACAAAATAATTTCAATTTGCATAACAATCATATTTTTACATATTTGATTATATTAGCATACATTCCATTTGTGTACACTTCAAAATTAAGACGTTCGATAATTATTTAAAAAAATATATAATATATAAGTCAATAATGTTCAAGCTTTTTGGCACAAATACCACCATTTTGCCTCATATTATGATTTTATGCGTGCCATTTTTCGAAAATCGCCACCAATAACACTGCAATGAAATCTCCATAAGTATCCCGATGAAAAGTTTTAATGTTCTGTAATAAACAATACGGTTCTTGAACGGGAGCAGGGCACGATCCCGACCGACCCCCGCATTCCGAATCGGGCAATATTTTAGCCGTTAACAATTTGGCAGTGGTCATGTAAACAAATCATATCGGATATAACTTCATCCTGGGGGCCATTCCGGAAGATGCTAGACGTTACACACCAACTGCCGGTGCATTTTTATTAATTTGACAAAAAGTCATAGTTGGAAGACGCCGCTTGGGGCCGCCGCCGCGACGCCCTGGACGCCAGAACTTCTAAGAACTGGCGTCATTTCATTTTGCTCATGTTTATAAAACGACTAACCATCATTTATTTACTGATTGTGCCCATGTCTCACAGTTGCTTCCTGTTTGAGCCAATTGTAATAATAACGGGGAGAATAAGGGGGGCGCGCAAAAGTAAACACAAACGACTCCCGGCTTTTGTGCGTCGCGCGAGGTCCCCAATCATACAAACAAATACGTTTACAATGCATTCGTGTTAATTTGCATTCTTAATTTAAAATATTTTACAAATTAAACTATGTATCATTCTTTCTTGAAGGGTTGATTTATTAGTTTCCTTTTTTAACATTTAAAAAAAGCTTGCAGGATATTTTTATGAATATTAAAACAGAATATTTCAAATATTTTTATATAAATAATTTATTAATATCAGCATAGTATGTAAAACCAAAAAAGTATATTAAAATTTAAGCAAAAATTAAATGAATTATAAAATTTAAAGTGTAATAATACTACAATTAATACGTTAATATTATTATATATATAATCAATTAATTATATATTTATAAAAATAGTCAGCGACTCAGGATCCGCAAAAAACGCGTTAACTTATAGGAATTGAGAATTGAAAAAGAACCAATAATCAAATGCTGTTAGTAGTTGGTTTTACTAATCTTTAGGTTGTAGATTGTCTTTGTGTGTATTTTGAATTGATATAGATAGCTTGTAATACGATAAGTACTTGCGGATAAATTGCAGTGATAGAGCTCAATGTTGTGTTTAAAATCTACATCAAAGTTTTTCTGGAAATAAATACTTGGATCTTTATCTAAAATAGAGATGCTTGCTAAAATTACATTAGAAAATGCCAAATTAATAGTTTTGCAATTTTGATCTAAAAAGTGGTATTAGTCATAGATTAATCAAAATTTGAAAAAGATTCAAAACTGCATCAAAATGTATTTGAGTTTTTCTACAGCAAATAAATCACCTTTTCAAGAATGTCTACAACTTTCATTAAAAATTTTCGAATTAATGGTAATGTTTTTTGTTTTATTACAACGGTCAATATTTTAGAGCTTTAGTTTTAGTTGTGCTAAAACCTACTGGCTTAGGTTACAGTGAATAAGTCTTCACTAAAATTCGGAAAAAAATGTTATGTCAATTTAGAAGACGCCTTTGTCTTTGTTTCAAGCGTTACGATGTGCGTTTATATAAAATAAATACTGTCAGCATTTTTGCTAATAATTTGTTATTGGTAAAAAATGTGTAAATCTTTTTTTTTTTCGGGGCAACAATTAATGTTTGATACGTCAATGGCTGCAAGTCTATGGTGAACAACAGTGTAATGGCTGCTAAACCAGTGTTGACTGTTTCTAGATAGACTATGGTTTGAGATGACGTCCCACAAGCATGCAAATCTAAAATAGCTGCTGTTAAAAGTACCAATCAAGAAAACTATTTGGTGATAAAACAGCTTCGTCTTAGGCAAATTCTTTTTGTTAACCGATTTTTTTTCGCAACCTCAACAACACAATTAGTTTTGTCAGATTATAGGTCATAATAAAATTGAAAACTCTGAGTCCACTAAAAATATTGCTTTGCATATTACTATAAAAGACGCTATTAACAAACTTTGCCCACACTGTTAATCCAGTCGTCTTATAGTTTTTTGAACAAAACATTATTTCTTCCGTTAATAAACCTCATAAATACCACCGCAAAACCTGCTTTACTCAACTACACTAAGCGCAATTTTACTACTACCCTGCACCTTTAAATTGCAACAAAGTTTATCCTTCAAACCAACTTTAACCCATTATTAACATGATATAAAACTCCAAATACCAATTCGACTTTTACACACACCAAATCGACTCTTAAAGCCGTCATAGTCACCTCTGTATTTTAAAATTATCTTTACCGCTTCAAATCGATAATTATAGATAAACATAGAATTCCCAAAATATGTCTAGACATCTCTAAAAAAAACTCAAATTCTCCTAAAAAACTATCAATATTCCTGTAAAAACTCATGTACCCCAAAAGCTCTAGTTTAGTCTAAAGCATTTCGTTCAAATCGTAACTAGTGCGTAACTTTTTAACATCACCATTTTGTGACAAATTTTTAATTAATGTTTTTTGTTTACTTAAATACAGTGGTCTTTTCCTGACTATTGCTTTCAAATTCATAATGTTAGTAAAATATTTTGAAATAAATTTTACTCAAAGTTAGTCTAGTAACGAGTATAATAATTTTCTGCATAGTTTTTTATGTCTTCTTCTTCTTTAAGTTTTGCTCTTATCGGAGATTAAAACTATCATTATTATGCAAATTTTGTTGACTGATGCCCTGAATAGCTTGGCGGATGTGCATCCAAATCAGTCTCTCAATCATTTTTCGTTAATTTTTCCTTGGATTATTAGTTTAAAGATGTTAATGTGTCTGTTCTCAAGATGTGGCCAAGATATTTTAGTTTTTTTTTTTTTTATTTTGGTAGTGACTTCTCTGGCTATACTCATTTGGTGCATTACTGTTTTATTAATGACCCTGTCAATCTATAAAATTCTGAGCAGACTCTTGTAACACCACATTTCAAAGGCTACCAGGTTTCTAAATGTTTTCTGTCTTTGTTGTCCAAGCCTATTTGATATAATAAAGTAGGAAACATTCAGCACTTCAATATTTTAGTTCTGAGCGATAGTTTCATACAATGGTTACAGAATTTTGTTTTTCATTTATGTAAAAGCGCAACAAGCTCTACTCCCACGTTCCTAGATATTTTTGAAAAAATACCCATTCTAGTTTCGATGATAATGTGTATAAGTTTTTTGTAGTGACCATGACTTTAGTTTTCTTTATGTTTATATCTAAGCAATATCTTTGGTAGTTGGTTTACTGATTCAATTAGGTGCTGGAGGTTTTCGGTGCTGTCAGTTATGATGTTAGCATCGTTTACATTGTTTGCTTTTTTATATGTGGTCTTAGAACAAATACTTATTCATACATTGTGTATTTATTGAAATAATTCCTAAACTTCAAAATTTTTTAGTGCAGTAGTAAACATGACAATGCTAAATAAAGCTCCGCTTACACATCCACTTTTAAACGTATCTTACAGCAATTTTGGTACTAACTAGTTAATAACTTTGTTAAAGTTTCTGTCAAGTTTTATAAAGTAACTATTAATACCAATTGTTGCTAATTTACAAAAAAAAATTAGATTTTTCCTGGTTATTGTTTAAGTTTGATGTCTTAACCATCCATCGGTTGTCAAACGCAAATTGATAGGCATACTTTTTTAACGCATCCATTTAGAGTGTGATGCAAAATAGTAACTGGCACGCTAAGAGCGTACGCCGTAAACTTGTACAGAAGTTTAATTTGCAGGTTTGGAGCATATGCTCCAAAAACGTCAAAATCAAAGTTTGTATACACTAACGCATAACAGTCTGTTGACTGCTACCGGTATAGATAGTTTGAATTAAAAATAGTTTCTTCTATATATGAAGTAGTAGCATGTGCTGTGGTAATTTTGTAGATAATGTTTTGGTTTTCCAGTTTTTATGATGTGAGTTAAGTCCTTAAATGGCTTTTGGTGCAAATGATAATAGCGTAGTCAATCAATGTTATTTTCGTGTTATTAGTGCAATTTTTAACCGAAGCAGAAAAACACCATACTCCAATGCTTGGTTTATAATATGTGCAGACATGCCATTCAAATCTGAACTGTTGCTGTTAGAATTTTTCTTTGCAATGTTAATTATTTTGTTGTTGCAGAGAGAAGTATATAGAATTACTATTTAAATCAATATAGTTTTGAATATAGTCGTAGTTTATATTTGGGTGCAAATTTTCTGTAAATTTTATTGAAATTTCTGAAAAATATTTATAAAAAACATCAGCAGTTTGTTGTTCATTTAGTATTGCATTATCTTCTGTTATGTTAATTAATTCATTTTTGTTTTTGTTTCACATTGTTTGTTTTTTTATAATATGCCACATCATTTTTTGTTTATTCGATGATTTCTTTATAAGTTTATAGTGATAAAATTTTTAACATTTGCAAATAATCATGAGTTGTTTGCCAATGTTCACTAATTAAAATTATGCTTGGCAATTCTTGTTCAATTAACATTTCTAAGGTAAGCTATTAAAAATAGATCGAATATTTTAGTGCAATATTTTTAAATTATTATTGCAAAAAACTTGAGACCTTATTGATTTATTAGAAATATTCGATATAGTTTCTATTTGCTCGAAAAAAGTTAAACTTGTTAATGAGAATGTCTTCGTTCCAGATATGAGGGGCTAGTACTTTGTCCACTACTGTAGAGGCGACGCCGATCTTGAATGAACTAAATCTTGGTTCTAGGTGTTTAGATTTAATTTTTTCAACAATTATATCAGTAGTTGTTAAAATTGACTGTAGATATTCTTTTAATTTTTTTGCGTCTACACTAGTTTGGAATTTTGATATATGCAACGATGATTTCACTTCTTTGTGAACTGATTTTAACATTGTGTCGGAATTCTTTGCTATCCCAACGCTGAAAAGTTATTTCTTTGTATATTGTCCATTTCTTTTCTCATCTTCTTGGGGCTGTGAGCGATAATGGCCGGAATTAGCTGTATTTTTGGTGATTGAAGTTGATGGTTCAATTTGAGATTGTGTATTGCATATTTTCAAAACCGTAATAGAGAAATGTGTCGAATACAACAAGCCACTCGTCCTTGCCTTCGTGGACTACGAGAAGGCATTTGACTCTATCAACCACAATGAGATGTTTAAGGCACTGGCGAATTGCCGAATAGACCATAGGTACTTGGATACTCTACAGCACATATACAAAAATGCTACCGCATGCGTTAAACTACACGAAAAAACGGACAGATTCAAAATACAACGCGGCGTCCGACAAAGTGACACCATCTCGCCTAAACTATTTACAAACCTCATGGAGTACATGTTCAAGACCATAGAACTAGAAGATATGGGCATAAACATCAATGGCGAAAACCTCAACCATCTACGGTTTGCAGACGACATTGTGCTAATATCGGATAACCTAGATAAGACTGAAAAAATGCTTAAGAAGCTGGCAGAACAATCACGAAAAGTCGGCCTTAAAATAAACATCCCGAAAACGGAATTTTTGACCAACCTAGTACCTTCCCGAAACTTTATAATGGAAAGGATTGAGATCCGGCAAGTCACCTCATACAAGTATCTAGGCCACGAGATTAAAATCGGCAGAGACAACCAGACACATGAGATTGGAAGGAGGCTAAGACTAACGTGGGCAGCCTACGAAAAACTAAAACACATTTTCAAATCCGACATCCCCAACTGCCTAAAACGTAAGGTGTTTGACCAGTGCATCCTACCAGTCTTAACCTACGGAGCGGAGACTCTAACACTCACACAAAAGTCCGTCCAAAAGATCAGTGTGGCGCAACGAGCCATGGAACGTTCCATGCTCGGAATTACATTGCGAGATAGAGTGCGGAATGAAGTACTAAGACAGCGATCTGGGGTTAGTGATGCAATTGAAGTAATAACCAAACTAAAATGAAACTGGTCCGGGCATGTCGCAAGGATGCCAAACAACAAATGGACCAAAAAGATCCTGGAATGGCGACCTAGACAGGAGGCATACAGAAGTAGAGGACGCCCGCCCACCCGATGGACAGACAATGTGAAACGCATCGCCACCAACTGGATGCAAGAAGCACAAGATAGAAGTAGATGGAAGATGTTAAGAGAGGCCTATGTCCAGCAATGGACGAGACAGGCTGAATGAAGAAGAAAAGGAAGAAGATTGCATATTTTTTTTATTTGTGTTGTGCTGTAGTTTCTCTGTATTTGTTTATTTTCACCCTCGTATTTTCCGTTAACAAAACGCGTATTTGTTGATGTATTTATTGGTGTATAGATGGTGTTGTTGGCAATTGTTGCCATTTTATTGTTATTTATAATATTGTTTGATAATAAAGTTAATTTATCTAATTTGTTGTTAGATTGTTTTAACTGTGTTATAATATTACTTTTTGGATTTTGGATTACGGTGCTGCGGATCTTCCAAAACATATAAAAAAAAATTGTTGCTGGCTTTTCGATGTTCTGCAGTGGCTGCATATAAAAACTATGTTGCTAGACTTGTTATTTATTAATCTGATCTCTTGATGTTTTAACTGGGCACAGGTAGGATACATTTCTCCGTTACAAAACCCAAAACAATTCACTATTATTTCACTCTCATTAAAAATTACTTTGCACTTAGAGCAAGTGTTGTTTGCGTTGCTCGCCATCTTGAATATACACTCAATTGTTTAAGGTGACGTCAGAAAAAGATGGGAATAGATCTAGAAAATCTCTGCTTGAGTAATGCATAAAAATTTAAGTTGTCCAAAAAAATCAGCTGGGGTTAAAATACACTCAATCCACAAGAGATTTTATTACGGAAAAAGAAATAATTGAAGCGGCAAAGAAAAGCTAAAAAAGAACCGGGTCAAGATTGAATTCCACCCAAAATAAATTTTTATTATTCACTTTACTTCTGTTGTTAAAAGTTCTCTTCCTATTACTACCAAACCTAAACCGCACCTTATCGATCATTATTTTAAGATAAACATAGTAAAAATGAAAGAATTTCTTAATAGTTACAGTTCTGATACTCATTGCTTATATTCTAATGATCCACATATTGCAGCAAAAAGTCTCACAAAAACTATTCAAAATGTCATCAACAAACAAAACGTTCTCTGTTATTAAACGAAAACAAAAGTACTTGTTTTTCAATTCAGACAAAACAAATACTAACTAAGAAGCAAAAAACATTTAAGAAACACAACAGTAATAGTTCCAAACAGACTAAAAAATAATATAATAAAATAATAGGTCCAATTCATTTTAGACAACAGGTTGTCAAAAAATATCTTCTTAAATTAGATACCAGAAAAGCATCAGGTATAGATGAAATTCTACCTATTATTCTTAAAATACTTGCAAATGAATTTGCTATTTTGTCCAAAATATTTGCTTTATCATACACAAATAAAACATTCCCAAATTGTTAGAAAATTGAAAATGTTCAACTCATTCCTAAAAAGGAAAACAAGTATAGTTCTTCAAATTATAGACCAATTGCATTATTGTCCAATCTGTCATTTTCTTTTTTTTAATATATTAATTTTCACATTGTCAAGTTTTTAGAACAAAATAACTTAGATACTCAAATGGATTTTGATCAAAACGTTCGACAACATATTTTTTTATTTCTGTGAGTCACAAATAAAATTCGACTTTAAACAAACAAGGAAAATTGCAGTGGTTTTAGACATTTCCAAAGCGTTTGATAGAGTATGGCATCTTAATCTTGTCAACAAACTACATTCTATAAATCTTGATAAAAAAACTGCAATTCTTATCAATAGTTTTCTTGACAATAGAAAAATTATAGTTAGAATTGATGACTCTGACCCCAAAATTATAAATGCTAGTGTTCTTCAAAATTTTGCCTTTTTCCAAGTTTTATTTTTGATTTACATTAATCAAAATCAAATAACTAAAAACTCTATTCATAGTTTTGCAGATGCTAGCACCTTTTATACTTCATACTTTCTAAAGACCATATCGACAAATATGACAGAGCGTCTTAAAATTTCTAGGTTAAAATCTGTAGCGTCTATAAACAAAAACCTCAAAATAATATCTAAATAAGACTCTCCCAACAGGAAGATAATAATAGGTGTTACAATCTCACGTAATCTTCCTTGGAACAACCACGTTGTCGACATAGCTTTAAAAGTATCTAGAAAACTAGGATTTTCTTAATAGATATAAAAAGTTTTTTATTTCTGTTCAACTTTTGCATATTGTATATAAAACTTATATTTGTTCTTGTATTGAATATTGTTCTTAAGTATGAAGAGGAGCATAAACAACTACACTATCTCTTCTAAACTCTATTTAGAAACTTGCTATTCGGATCATTGACAATCCAAAATTGACTAATGACTTAGATACTTTACAACACAGGCGTTTAATAAACATTGTTCAAATAAAATGCAAAACATTTTGCCATATAAACAAATATTTACTCATAGTACAAAGCTTGCTAAGAATTCTAACAAATATTCACTGGCAGTTCAGTGATGTAGGACCAAAACTTTTAAAAGGATTTCTTTAATCGTACTATCAACAAATAAAATAATTTTTTTAATTTAGTTGTTCCTGAGACTTATAAGCTACAAATATTCAAAGTCAATGTTGACAGGCTGCTTAAAACTAGTCTTCAATATGATAGTTTCAGCGAGAGTAGTTTTATTTGTTGAAACCCAAAGGCATTTATATATTGTTTTGGCATATTATGTAATTCCTAAATATCACATTTTAAAACTAAAAAAATAAAAAAAAATAAAGTCTATATTGCTTAAGAAAATTTCCCCTGCAATACCCAAAAGAATAATAAAATAAATTCCATTACAAAATCATCATAAACAAAACGTCAAACAATAACAAAAAAAAAATTGTTATTATTAACTTATTAAACTATTAAAGCAGAAAAGTAAGACTTAAGCATTCAGTTATGCAGTATACTGGAGTATTTTTAGCTAATTTCTCTATAATACTTATTATGTAGCTCATTTTAAAAAAAAATTCTATAAGAGCAGCATTTGCAAAAAAAAAATCTTTGCAATAAAAATAACGCTCTAATAGCAGCTTCAATCTATCATTAATATAATTCTTCTGTTGGCATTATAATACTGTACCATACAATTATCTTGATTCCACGCTACATCTACATCTTTTATATAATCACTTTATTGTTTTCGAATTTTTCAATATACCAATCACCAATTTTTAGATTTAAAATCATGTTTAAGTACCATTGTAAATTATTATAGTCTTTGGATGGTTAGCGTATCACTTACTATTAAGGTCTCCCCACAAAAAAAAATCTAACAAAGTCAAATCACAGCTCTTAGGCGGCCAATTGACATCAGCATTTTGGCTAATTATTCGGTTTCCAAAAACAGTTTGCAAAAGATTGATGGTTACGTTGACTGTATGGCAAGTGGCCCCGTTCTGATGAAATGTCATCCATTTCATACTCTTTAATTTTTGAAAACAAAAACTTGTTTAGTATAGCAAATTAACGTTTGCTATTAACGGTAACGGCAGCTCATTTTTGAAGAAAAATAGCCCAATAATGCAGTCGGACCAAAAACCACACCAAAAGGTTACTTGTTGTGGATGCATAGTCATGTGTGGGTTTTTTGATCCCCAAACGCGACTATTTTGCTTATTGACATAGCCTCCGAGATAAAATGAGCTTTATCGGAAATGACATTTTTTCGATAAAAAAATGTTCATCTTTAGTCAAACAATCTGTAGCCTATTGGGCAAACTAAAAACGCATCGAATAGTCATAAAGCTTTATTTCTTGAACTAATTGAACTTTGTAGACCTTCAAACCGAGGTCTTTCTGCAACATTCTTCTTAGAGAAATGCAAAAAATGTTCAGTTCCTAAGAACGATGACGAGTTGATGTTTATGCATGTTCATGTAATACCTACTTTTTTAATTGTTGATTGCGCCCATAAGCTAACATAGAAGTAGCTTTTAGTGAAATTTGGTCAAGTAGTTTTAAAAACCTTGTGCAGCTAGTAAAGACTTTAAAAAGTCAATTTTTTTGCAAACAAAAACGTATTAAGTTATTAAGGGCTAAACCAAACTAAAAATTTAATTGTGATATATATAACTAATTATTTAAAGTGACGTAAGAAAAGGATAGTGGATCTACAAACCTTACGCGGCCGCCAAAATGCAAAAAAAAAAATGTTTCTTTGCTTGAGTAACGCCCAAAGTTTTAGGTTGTCCAAAAAAATCAGCTGGGTTAGAAATACACTTAACCCGCAGAAAATTACATCATAAAAAAATAAAAACGGCTAAAAAAAAACTAAAAAAGCACTAGGTCAAGATAGAATACCACCCAAAGTCATAAAATTGATCCAAAGGTGAACTAAAAACTGAAAGTAATAAATAGACTGTTGCAAGTTATCCAAAAGTCTAAAAGTAGCAAAACAAGTCCTAATAGAAAAGACTTGCAAGCAAAAACAAGACAAGCCAAAATACATGTTGCTTTGTTTTTTAGACTGTATGAGGAAATTGCTCAAATAGAATAGTGACTGAACTAAAAAAACACAGTACAGCTTTGTTGGTCACTCTGACCATTACAAATGCGTTCTTTCTTTGTACCTTAGAAAAAGGTAGTTGAAAAAGCAAAAAAATATTTCTTCAACAGAACATGGCTGGTCGGAGAGCATACACTAATAAATACTACGTGCGATGTACCTCAGGAGTTATTTCATTAAGTCTACAATAAAGTCCTACTGCTAAACATGCAGCCAAACGTCGCAACAGTTAGATATGCAGATGATCTTGCGGTTGTAGTCACAACCAAAAAAGAAAACACATTAATAGCAACTGCCAACAATGCCATAATCAAAGATTGAATTAAATAAATAAAACTGGTGGTCCTAAGCAACACAACAATGTTAATGAAAATAACCATTAAAATCTTAGATAAAAATATTAGCATCAAAAACAAATTAAAATACTGTGATCTTTGACTTTAGAGCAAAAAAACTAAAGCACATAAAAAGCAATTTAAAAAAAAAAATTATTTGCTATGTTGCTAGTTTGCTTGATGTTAAATACAAAAGGTCCTAGGACAAAAAAAAAATGTTTTTTAGAGGCTATAAACTTAAAATTGGCAACACTTTTATCTGTGACATCTGATTTGACAGTTCTCGGTTGTTTTGAGGTTAGTGAGGTTTAGCAATTTATCATAAATAAAGTCACACCAAAACAAAGTTTGCAAATTGTTTAAATTTATTTTGAAAAACGTGGTTCAGTTTGAAAAACTTATCGGGCATTACGTGCATTGTATGGTTATAATTGTCCATCATAGCAATTAATTTAAAAAACTGTTTTTAAAATACGTTTAATCTAAACAATAAGCATCCAGTACGACGACGTACAGTGCGCACACAAAAAGTAATTGATAGTGTGTAGCGTAGTGTTAATGATGATCCAAATGTGTCAATTCGTCAAAGTGGTCAACAATTAAACTTCTGTTCATCCACTTTATGAAAAATGTTGCAAAAAAATCTTGGTTTAAAAACTTACAAAATTCAATTTGTACAGGAATTGAAGCTACGCTATCATTGTTTGCGCCGTACTTTTGATAAACAAGTCAAAGAAAACATTGCTATTGATCCACCATTTCATATGAAAATTTTGTTCCACGATGAAGCTCACTTTTGGTTAAATGACAATGTCAACAAACAAAATTTTTGCATTTGGAGCAATAATAATCCACAAGCCATTGTCGAAACATCATTACATCCAGAAAAAAATACCGATTGGTGCGCTTCATGGACTGGTGGAATCTGTTGTGGATTCACCGCAACCTGCACCATGTAAACACACATATATATAAATGTCAAGTGTCATATGTAGATATGTCATATGTTGTATTCAGTCGTATTCCAATATATCTGTTATTAGTAAAGCCATTGCGTTATCTTTGATTATCCAAGAGTAGTCATCCACACCCATCAGGTTATGGACCCAGAAGAGTTAATAAACAGATAGATGCAAATATTAAGCAAGAAAGTGCAATAGGATTGGAATAACCATGAACGCAACGATCCTCGTAATCCAGCTATTGAACAAATCCAATTACGACACCTGGAAAATTCAGGCACAGGCATTGCTAATCAAAACCGGAGGATGGGAATATGTGAACGGCTCAAAGAAAAGACCAGAAGCAGACCCAGCAAAACCTACCGAAGTAGCAGAGGCCGCGTCGTGGGATCACAATGACCAAACAGCTAAGTCTGACCTCATACTATCAATTGAAGTATCAGCGTTGCGTGAAGTAAAATACTGCAAAACTTCCAGGGATGTGTGGCAAAAGCTAGCCACAATCCATGAGTCAAAGGGTCCTGCCAAAAAGGCAAATCTACTGAAGCAGCTACTTTTCACGAAGATGAAAGAAGGCCAGGACACCCATGCTCATCTAGAGAAGCTGGAAGAAACTGTGGACAAACTCCGAGATATGGAACTCGAAATTAATGAGGACCTGCTCACAATTATACTTCTCTACAGTCTACCAGAATCATACGACAATTTCCGCGTCGCAATCGAAAGCAGAGATGAACTTCCCACAATGAAAAATCTACGCGTGAAAATACTGGAAGAGAGTGAATCTAGGCATGGCAGGCAAGGGCATTACACAAGTGATGCAGCATTGGCAGCCTGGAAACAGAAGAGACCATTCAAGAAACAATTCAATCAACAGCTGAAACAGAAACAGCCAACACAAGGTAACAGTAAGAAACCGCCTAGGTGCACAATATGCAAAAGTAATGGACATCAAATAGCTGATTGCTGGTTCAATAAGGATAATCAAGAATCCTACATTGCATCTGAAATATGCACACTAGCGCAAGAAAAAAAGGACAAGTGGTTACTTGATAGTGGTTGTACATCACACATGTGCAATGACAAAGACAAATTTACAAACCTAAATTCATCTGAGACACGGGTAAACATGGCTAACCACACAAATTCTCCATCTGTTGGAACAGGATCTGTCAAATTAGATGTTGAAGTTGAGAATTATACAAGGAAATGTGACCTATCACAAACATTGTACGTTCCAAACTTAGAACTGAACCTAATGTCCGTTGGAAAAATAACCGAAAATGGTTACACTGTTACATTCGACCGAGAGAAAGCAATAATTCGCAATGAGAAGAACATTCCAACTACAATTGCAATCAAGGAAAACAATCTTTATGTAGTCAAACAAGCAAAAAGCAACGAACAAGCCAACTTATGCAACACAAGGCAAGAAAATAAAGTCTTTGATCTGTGGCATTCTAGACTTGGTCATCTAAATGCTAAAAGCTTATGTGAAATGATTCAAAAGAATTCTGTACTTGGAATGAATCCGTTGCCGAAGAATTTGAAAACTGAAATCAACTGCAAAATATGTTCACAAGGTAAAATGGCTTGAACCAAATTCCCAAAATCAAGTGACACTAGAGGAAACGAATTGATAGAGATAGTTCACACAGACCTGTGCGGGCCGATGCCAGTAGCTTCGAATGGAGGAGCTCTTTACGTCATTACGTTCACCGATACAAAATCGCGTTATACTATTGTAAACATGCTGAAGAAAAAGTCTGACGCTTTCGAGGCTTTCGTGAATTACCACAAAATGGCAGAGAGACATACCGGGCGAAAATTAAAATATCTGCAGTCTGACAACGGCCTAGAATTCGTTGATAACCGATCAAATGATTATTTGAAAGCTCATGGCATTCAACGAAGGCTGAGCGCACCATATACGCCGCAACAAAACGACACTGCGGAGCGTAAAAACTGCACACTGATAGAGACAGCAAGGTGCATGCTAATTGAAGCAAAATGCCAACCAAGTTTTTGGGGTGAAGCTGTAGCAACAGCTAATTATACTCGAAATAGGTGCATATCAAGAAGTATCAATAAGACACCATACGAGATCTGGTTCGGGAAGAAACCGGTCATCACACATCTGAGGTCATTTGGCACCAAGGCTTACGTTTTAAATAAACGTCCAAATAGAAACAAGCTGCAAGCAAAAGCAGATCTTGGAACATTCGTTGGTTATAGCAAAGAAAGCAAAGCTTACCGCGTTTGGATGATAAAAGAAAAACGCATCGTCGTAAGTAGAGATGTCAGATTTCTAGAAGGAGATTTTGGAAATTGTAGTGAAGGTGGTATTAATGACACTAATCATGTACCAACTCATGTTATCGACATAAACTTCCTCCCAAAAGAAATTGTACCGTCCCAAGAAGAAATAATAATAAATGAAGAAATCGAGCAAGAGCAAAATGATGTAAATCAAGACGACTCCATTGAAGTATCTGAAGAGGACAAATTACAAGAAAAGGAAAACTCCGATTTCGTTCCAAGTGAAGAAGAATCCTCCAGCGAGGAAGCTGATGAAAAGCAAATCGCATTAAGGAGATCAACAAGGAAACCATGTCCAAAAAAATGGCCGGAGTACACGTGTAATGTATCGACGGAAGAACCGCTCACCTACAAAGAAGCATTGGAAGGGGAGAACAAAAATGAATGGCATCAAGCAATGAAATGCAAGCACAGAACAATAACGAAACTTGGACACTAGTAGATAAGCCAAAGGACGCTAAAATCTTGAACTGTAAATGGGTTTACAAACAAAAGCCAGATAAGTTCAAAGCAAGACTAGAAGCGAAAGGTTGCTCACAGGTTCAGGGTATAAACTACATGGAAACATACTCACCTGTGATTCGACACGAAACTATACGAATATTGTTTGCACTCGCTGCAAAAATGGACTTCAAGATTCATCAAATGGACGTCGAAACGGCATATCTGCAAGGCAAATTACACGACGAAATATACATGCACCAACCAGAAGGGTTCGTGAATGAAAATGATAAGGGAAAAGTATGCAAACTTAAAAAGCCAATTTATGGTTTAAAGCAAGGGGGGCGTGAGTGGAATATCAAACTTATTGATGAGCTAACCAAAATGAGCTACAAACGAAGCTTTGCCGACCCATGTCTTTATTACCAAACCACAAAAGATGAGATCGTCATAATTATAACATATGTAGATGACATTTTAATATTCTGTAAAAACGAGAATCAAGGATCTTGGAGTAGTAAAAAAATTCCTTGGCATAACAATAATGAAGAATGCAAGGACTGGAACAATCAGCCTAAATCAGTCTACTAGACTACATAAACACTATCCTACAGCGTTTCGGATTATCGGATTGTAATCCAGTGAAGACTCCAATGCCAGTAGGAACACAGTTTGACGAGACATCTACCAAGGAAGCAGACATTCAGCTATACCAAGAAATGATTGGTTGTTTGATGTACCTCGCATGTATTACCAGACCGGACATATCATACGCTACAACTTTCTTGAGCCAATTCGCCAAGAAACCACTTGAATGTCACCTAAACGCCGTCAAAAGGATCTACAAATATCTAAAGGGGACAACGCAGATAAACCTACTCTACAAGAGAAATAGAGAAAACGAAGATATCGACCTAAAAGCATATTCAGACGCTGATTGGGCAAACGACCCATCCACTCGCAGATCAGTGACAGGATACATAGTGATGCTGCAAAGCGGTGCAATATGCTGGAAAAGCCGTCTACAAAAGACAGTCGCTCTTTCCACAGCAGAGGCCGAATACATGGCACTCTCAGCAGCCGTAGAAGAGTTGACCTGGGTGAAACTCTTACTGAAGGAGATCATGCCGAAAGAAATGAAATTAACACCTGTTTTCTGCGATAATAAGTCAACGATCAGCATGGCCGAATCCGAAGCAATTAAGCAGAGATCGAAACACATCGACACCAAGTATCATCATGTCAAGGAAAAGGTTGCCGAAAACCATGTTAAATTGATTCATCTTCCTACCAACGACATGATAGCGGACTACCTAACCAAAGCGGTAAACAAGGAGAAACAAGCCGATTTCAGAACGAAATTTGGGCTTGCGTTCCGGGGGAGTGTTGTGGATTCACCGGAACCTGCATCATGTAAACACACATATATATATAAATGTCAAGTGTCATATGTAGATATGTCATATGTTGTATTCAGTCGTATTCCAATATATCTGTTATTAGTAAAGCCATTGCGTTATCTTTGATTATCCAAGAGTAGTCATCCACACCCACAAACATCAGAATCATTGGTCTTAAAAAATAGTAAATAGGTCCAAACGTTACAGTCATCGGTTAACGGTATAGAGACATGATTGCCAACTTTTTTGTATTTTAATAGGACGGCACTAATGTTGAAAAAAACATGTGATTTTAGTAGGGCGGCTTCTTTCACGAAATGGACCTGTTTACTGGCTACCTCGTTCTTGCGATTTGACGCCATTACATTATTTCCTCTGAGGATAGGTATAGTCTCATGTCTACACCAATAAACCAGAAACAATTGAGCACTTGGAAGCCAACATTTGACGCATTATAGCCAAAATACAGCTTAAGTTACTGCAAACAGTGTGTAAAAATTGAACCTCCAAATTACGCCATGTACGCCAGCCGCGGCAGTCACATGCCCAAAATCATATTCAAACATTAATGCCATAAAATTATCTGTCAAATAAAACCAATGTCATAGATATTAAAAACATTTGTCTGTGCTACAAAGGTGTAGACATCAAATTATTATTCTGCTGACTGATACTATAGTTTTAATTTTTTTTAATTGTTATTAACTTTACTTTACTAAAAATAAATTTAAATTCTGTTCATTAGCATCTTGAACGTAGAAAACCCCATATTCTTTTTTGACTGAAACCTAAGTGAACAAAAAAGATCCAGATTGCTTTAATTTGTTTTTTTTTTAAACTCCGTGTTTAGTCCCAAATTGTAATAGGCCCCATCATAATCTTTTATAAAAAAAAGTACAATGTGTGAGTTTTAAAAAAAAAGTTAAGAGGTAAATAAAAAATAAATGAACCAGTAGTAAGGTGTTTTAAAACCAAACAAACCAATAAAAAGTTTAGAATACAACTACTAAAATTTATTTTAAATTGCCTTTGGAAAAACTGAGAAGTTATATTTACAAACATTGTTTTTCAAAAAACTATGTAAAATGTATAAAGTGAAGAAAAATAAATCAAAATAATCAAATATTTTTTTTTTAATTTTTAGAATGAAAAATTTTATTTTTAAAAATTGATTTTAAAAACAATAAGGTTATTGTCATTTTAAACTTTTTCAAAATTTCTGATTTTTTTTCCAAAACAAGCACGACAAAAAAATTGGCCTACTTAGCATGAGGCTTGAAGCAGCATCTTTTAAGTTAGAATTAAGAGTACATATTATTATTTCAAAATAATATAAATGTAACAACGTTTCCAACAATCAAGTCTAAAAGCAAATAGTAATTCTGCAATGATTGCATTACTCAACAGTAGATTTAAAGTAAGTTATAATAAAATAAAGAGCTGCTTTATCGGTATAGTCGGAACATTCTGCAAATAAAAAAATAGTATCATGGAGCGTATCGTATATAAACCAGCTGTTCATAATCATTTTCAACATTTTCCGAATACAGTGTTTACGTTTTTAGACACAATTCCAATATGATGAATATAATATGATATAACCCGTTATTATTTCCTAATTATCTATTTGTTTCGTATACTAAAATGATAATCAAAATCGATTCCCATCTGTAGGTAGAGGCAATCAGTGTCGGGTGACATTTTTATCATAGGTTATTGTTGGCGCAGCTCCTAATTGAAACCCCGTTACGGTAACGAATAATCATTTTGATTACCCCAAGCTACATAAGCCATTTGTGCAAGACATAGTGAATTATTATATGTTGCGCCGACAATTTAGATGCGCCTACATCATTCGATAACTGTTATTTTATTATTATCCTCAATCAAAATTGTGATTTTTATATTTATTGTGAATAACTAACATAAGGTATAATAACTGTTTAACAGTTACTTAAATGTCACATGGAATTGCTAAATAAGCAAGAAATTATAATAACAATAGAGTATGAAATAAGCAATTAATGTTATATTTGTGAGAATTTGATTAATATTAAATAAATTAAATTGTGGAACAGACTAGGCCTTGTTCCAAAAATCTATTTGAATTATAATCATGTTCAAATTTGTGAGCTTCAGAAAAAAAAATTGTATTGTAGCTTAATAATGCAAAGAATTATTTCTTTTGTTCTGTTATGACTGCGACTATTCCATAATAATAATTAATTGATTTAAATTAATTGTAATACTATTAAAAAACAAACCATAAGAATGCGGTCGAATGTAATAAACCGCTTAATTATATCCGACCGGAAGTCGCTTCCTTCCCGCAACGATTTATTAAATGAATTTATATAGAAAGTAAAAAAAAAGAATACGCAACCTAACTATATCTCCACTAGCAACGTAAATAAAATTGATGTTTAATCCAGGGGGAGACGGGAGTTCATAACCGTCGCCGCATGATCTAGACATTAAGACGATATCTGCTATATCGTGATTTTCTAAACAAGGGTGACATTAATATTGACAGTGGCATAAACAGGGGGAGCCGTGGCGGCGAGACTAGAGTGGACTCCGGCTCCGGACTGCTCCGGACCCTGGAGCCAGAACAACCCCGGAGCCAGGACTTCGGACTCCGCGAAAACAACAACAGATTTAAGAAAACATCACTTTCATTAACAACAATTTTACGATTCGCACATATCATATTTATATTGAAAATGTGACCTCCAATGCTATTTATAAATGGATATCGACTGGCAAAAAAATATATAGCGCCGCCAAATTGGTTATTAGGTAAAATGTGTGGGGTTGAGAAAAGTAATCATAAGACATATTTGTTATTTTGTTTGGTTTAGTAGGCCGTTTCTCATCATGCAAGCTAAAATATATTTCAATAAATTGTATTAAATCTATCAAATCACTCACAATTTGATTTGTTATTAATCATCATTTTCTATGATAAAACAACTCTGAGCAAGTCTAAACTATTTTAATAGTAATAATAAATTATGTATAACATTTATTCAATTGCTCTACGTTCCAAAGATAAGAATATGCAGCAGTTTTCATCGAGTTCCACTCAGAACTAAAATTTGTAACATATTTAAATAAATATTTCAAGTTTCTACATAAAAATACGCATAAACAGGTGCCAGCCATAATTAATCGCAAAGTAACTTAGGGAGCGTAAACAAAGCACTTCTTTAGGATTAAAAATTGCAAAAGAATCATTTATGCATGTTCTTATTGTGGATCACATATTTAGCTATCTTAGTTCTTGCGTCTTCTTGCGTCTTCTTGTGTTTATTAACAATCAACGAAAACTAAGGTACTGTTTGTTCCCCACTAATTTGCCCGTTGTCTGGTAGATAGCATTTGTGAGTGTTGAGAGGATGCTTTCTTAAAAAATAATAAAAAAAAATTTAAAATTACGGTCGGAACACAATCTGGAGCTCAAGAGTTTTTCGGTTCCAAATCTTTTGCAAAATGAACACTTGTTGATCTTTGTGGCAACTACAGCCAGACACGAATATAGGCAACTTAGTATACACCAAAATTATGTTGAATGTGGTTAAACTTTTGCTTTTGCCCGTTTTAGCATCTTTCAATAACAGAACAACGTCGCCCGTGGAATGTTTAAAATGTAAGCGTAAATGAAAAATACTAAAACGGGCAAATGCATTAGTTTAAGCACATTCAACATAATTTTGGTGTATACTAAGTTGCCTATATAGGGGCCACTCTAATCGTGTCTGGCTGTAAGTTGGTTATTATTACCATGCAGACAGCTATATATATATATATATATATATATCTAGCTAAATAGGAAAAAACTACTTCTAAGTTTTTAAACCATGATTCTACTTCTTGCGTTTAAGATGTGGCTTGTAGGCTCTTCCGCATTTGTAGATCTTTGCAGTTAACTAGACTATTGTTCCAAGTTGCTTATGATATATTTTTGGTTAATTTTGTTATTTTATTGTAATGTCTCAAAAGTTACCAGTTGCACCTAAACTGTTCCAAACTTACCCAAAGTGTTCATTAGTCTACTAAAGTTGATAATTTCTATTAAGATATGAGTTGTATTTAAAGGTTCCAAGTGCATCTTAAGTGTTTTAAATTGTGCTTGAGCTGTTGAAAGTTGCATATAAATTGTTTCAAGCTGTTCTAATTAACATTTAAAATTTAAGTTGCAATCAAATGTTCTCAGTTGCACTTTAACTGTTTCTAAGTATATGTGATGTTTCCAAGTATAATGAGCTATTTTTAAACTCTTTCAATGTATTAGCAATTGCTCTAAAGTGTTCTAAGATGCACCGGAACTTTTCCCAACAGCACCTAAAGTGTTCCAAACTGTTCCTGAGTGTACTAAACTATTTCACTTCAAATTATTCTGTTTTTTCTAAACGTTTTTCATTTTTATTTTTCAAAATTTTAGAAATTACACTATAGTCTACTAAAATTGTTTTCAATACCACCAAAATGTTCAAGCTGTTTCTGATTATATTTAGTCATTTTCAATTAATTTGATTATTTTAGTTAAATTTGAGTTGCTAACAAGTGTGCTACAGATTATAATTACCATTGGAATGCCCACCAATCCACCTAATCAATAAACTGAAAGTTACTCCTCTCTGCAAGAAATTTTTTGGCCAGAGCAGTTGAACATGTTTATCATCAAGTAGTTTAAACTGGAGTGTACACCCAAGTTGGAGTATTCTATACCTTTCTTTGTGTCTCATAATATGTCCAAAGTATTCCAGTTTTCTGGTTTTTACTGTCATCATTATTTCAAGATCCTTTCCAACTTTCCGAAGAACCTCTTCATCCGTCACTCGATCCATTCATGTAATCTTCAGTATACGTCTGGACATCCACAACTCAAAAGCTTTTAGTCTGCTTTCCAAAACCTTTGTTAGTGTCCGGGTTTCTGCGCCATACAGCAGAGTGAAAAAACATTGTATCATTCTGATTTTAAGTTGCAGAGTCAGATCTAAACTAGTAATTATTTTACTCATTTGTGTGAATGCAGGTCTTGCTCTTTCAATTCTGCATTTTACTTCTCTAGAATGGTCCCACTGTTGGTTTATGCAGGTGGCTAGGTATTTGTTAACTTGTTCGATAAGTATGTTGTCAAGGGTCAGGTGGTAGATTGTTTTTGGTGACTACCATGCGTTTAGTCTTTTTTATATTTCAACATATTCCGTGTTTCTTGTTAGTAGATTTTATCTTTTCCATTATAAGTTGAAGTCCTTTGGCACTACTGGTCATTATGCCAAAATCGTTTGCAAATCTGATGTTATTGAGGAGTTCACAGCTGACTATGATTCCCTCCTCCACTCCATCCAATGCTATAAAAAAAAAATTTGAGTATATATTAAAAAGCATAAGCGAGAGCACACACTCTTGTCGCACACCTCTACATATTTTTTTATTTTTTTGTTTGTTTTATAATCTTCTACTCTTATTTTTGCTGTTTGTTGCCAGTATAGTTTTGCTATAACGCAAATATTTTTGTCGTCAGCTCCCGTTTTTCTAAGTATCCTGAGTTCTTCGTGTTTTACCCTGTCAAAAGCTATGTTAAAGTCAATAAAACATAATTATACATTGCAGTTGACGTCTCTACAACGCTGAATCAAAACGTTTAATGCAAAAAGTGCTTCCCTGGTACCTACGGCATTGCGGAACCCAAACTGTGTTTCCACGATGTGTGCTTCACATTGTTGCTATATTTTGTTATGTATAATTTTATGAAATATCTTGAGTATTCTTTGCATTGTTTAGCTGTTAGTTTTTTTGGAAAGAGAGATGTTGGAAAAAAGAGGTCCAGAAAGGAATAGAATATCTTGGCTTAAAAATCTGCGCCAGTAGTTTGGAGTGACCTCAATCCAACAACAAGGTGAAGATAACCATGAAGATCGCTAATATCCACAGCGGATAAAGTACGGAAAGAAGAAGAATTACTCCAAAAAGTTTATTAACAAAAAATGAAAGTTTCTCCTCTATGTTAAAGGAAGGAATAATAAATCTAACCTCTTGATGATCGTCAATTGTAGTTTGAACTAAAGTGCTCACCTACCCGCTCAAAAGTTTGTTATTAAAAAATTAAAAGTTTTTCCTGTTTGCAAGCGTTAGAAGTATTTATGCCCAAAAAGGAAAAAATAATATTTAAATCTTTTTATGATCGACACTTTATCAATTGAATGGGCCATTCTAAATCATAATTACTAGCATGTAGTTTAAATTAAAATTCCCAATCGTCCGCCCGAGTGTCCCTTAGTAAAAGGAAGAGTAAATAATTTTTTTATTGACCAACACTTGTGCGTTCGGATGACTTATTTCAAATCATGTTTTCTATCAAGTAGTTTAAACTGCCCTCTCGCCCGCCCAAGAGTTTGTTAACAAGGGTTAGAAGTTTTTCTTCTTTAAAAACGTTAGAAGTTTCTATGAATCCAATTTCTTAATTATTATGATGGGTTGCTTTAGATTATGATTACCAGAAAGTAGTTTGAACTGAAGTGCCCAAAGAGCCGCCCAAAAATCTGTTTAAAAAAAATAAAAGTTTCTTTTTTTTGCAAGCGTAAGAAGTATTTTGTTCTAGAAAGAAGAGGTTATATTCAATATTTTGATAACCAACACAGGCCGGTCACTCTAGATCATAATTATAATAATTTAATTTACTTTAAACTCGGCGTTTTCTTTCAGGGTTTTTTGTTATTTTGACAAATTCCATCAAAATGTCAAGAGTCTAAATGATAAATTCCTGGTAAACTCGTTCTATAATTTTGTTTGCTATTTGCTAGGCAGACTTGCGGTTTGGAGGTATATCCATTTTATCCTTTGCTTTTTAATTAGAATTGATATTACTTGAACAAATATTGTTTGTTTGATTTATGTTTTATTCAGTATATTTGAGCAAGCTATTTCTGGGTTCAACTGCAAAAATTGTCTGAAGGCTCTTTTCTGATGTAGAACGGTAAAGAGTTATGACCGGTAGACTAGTGATATGTAGTCATGAGGTAACTTAAGGATTGCAAATAAGGAGTGCTGCAACAAATTATCTTGTATGATTCTTCTATGGCGGGGTGCCAATTTATACAAAACTGTGATACTAAACGGTACCGTCTTTTGGTTATCAGAGTGGTACTTTATAACATAGAACAATACTCAATATTGACAAAGTAAGTTAAAATAAATAAAAGATAAGTTGTGAAGTAAGAATGAGTTTTGTGAAGTACATGTGTTACCAGACCTGCTCGCGCTTGTTCTCTTCGAATAACAAATTTTTAAAGGATTTCATGTTGACGCATTAAACCACTTCGTAGAAGTTAAACATGGTGTGTACCAATAGTTAAATTATGTAGTCATGATGGTAAGAGTATTCAAAAGATTGCAACGGCTTGAGCGGAATTCCAATTTATTCAAAATTATGATTGTATCGTCTTTTGACTATCGGCGTGGTACTACAATTTTATAACATAAAACAATACTCAATATTGACAAAGTAAGTTAAAATAAATAAAGAATGAGTTGTGAAGCGAGAATGAGTTTTGTAAAGTACAAGTGTTCTTAACGGGTTGCATGTTGACACATTGAACCCGTCGTAGATGTGGCATGTAGTGTACCAATAGTTAGATTATGTAGTCTTGATGACAGTAGTTAAGGATTACTCAAAAGATTGCAACAATTGTGTAAGTCTGCGCTGACGGAAAGTTCTAGTTTTACGTTTTTAATAAATTGCATATTCTTGCTTGTTTGCCGTTTCTTTTTATTCCAGTTTATTGCCAAGATGTTTACAACCTGAGCTCTTATCGCGATCTGCGTACGGAATTTTGGATTGCCCTTAGTTCCCTTTTGTTTGTGATTTGAGGAAGAGACAGGTGGAAGATGTGGGTATTGTCTTTTTGGTTAAATGACTTGGTAAATGCAGTAGATAACCTTAAGAATGCGTGTGTTTTTTGTTGCAACTTAGTTTTGTGTTTATTATTCCAAAGAGAAAATTTTCTAGAGGAAAGATGCAGTCTACGCTCAAAAGCTGCTGATCCTTATAAAACCCATTTTAAACTTAAGCAAGAGTAAGTTCTTTTTCTCTTCAAAATTGCTAAAAGTAGACATAAAGAGTGGCTAAAAATCTCATTACGGTTGTTATTTAACCTAGGATCAAAAAACCTTGTCAAAAACGGTAGCAAGTTTTTTTTCCGGGACCAACGCTACAGTTACTTTTTTGATAACAGAATAACAAAGTGTAGTGTAATTAGCAACAATGCTGTTCAAATAAGTTGGCGACTTCAGAACTAGTTTTTTCTAAGAAGGACTCAAAATTGTTGCTGAAACTAGAGAAAGAAATACGTAACATGACAACTACAGAAACTGTGCTTTAATGCTTGTTTGCATTTGCTTATTTGCCACCTCTAAGTTTGCTTCAGCTTGTTAGAGCGTTTGGTCAGAGTCTAGTCCAAATTTAAGATGACAGTTTAATGTGGCAGTATAGTTAATTATATATGCCATTTATCCACTTGTCCGTCATTTTATAATTAAAATTTCCATCATTTGTGATCGTATCGGATTATGCAAAAACGCTCTTAGGAGCGTGTATTTAGCTACAGTGACTTTGTTTGTTATAAAAGAGTTTGGTGTTTGTTCTTTCTGCAAGTGTTAGAAGTCTATTAATCAGTAGAGAAAAAGATGATATTTAATTTTTTACTTTGGCGGGTGTTCTCATCAAGCAGTTTAAACTGTATTTACGCTGTTTTCAAGTTTAGTTATCTGTTTCAAACTAACTTTAAACTTTTTTCAAAGTACTATAAATTGCTCTAAATGTACTGAAACTGTTCCTAACTACTGTACTCTAAACTATAAAAAATACAGAATGTTCTATTTAAAAAAAACTGATGATAAAAAAACTTTTGTTTTATTTACCAAACCCTGTATAAAAGGATGTTTTATCAAAAATTTGCATTTTAAATAGCGCAGCATTAACGTTTATCATATTTAAGAAACAGTTCTTATATATTCCAAAACTTGTTGTTTATTAATTATTAAAACCTATTATAGAAATGAAAAAAAATTGTCGCTATTGTAAATTTAGTCAAGATATTTAAATAAACATTTTATTGCATAATAAACCGTACTCGTCGTTGCCTAGCAAGTTCTTCCAAAAATATCGCTGCCATAAGTGCCAATGTCGTAAAACACATTTATATCTAGCATAACGTCCAGGAACACCACTTGCAGTACTCTTTAACAAATTTTGACTTTTGCTTGCTTGCACTCGGTACAGCTCCGAGCCCATTCCCTTCGACATAGATGGCCAAACATAAAGCTGTGTTATTAATTTTACTGTGGAGTTTATTCCTAGTTGTGAGAGGTGGTGGATGCTATTAAACATATGGACGCGCAGTTGATGTTGACACGTCACACAGCAAAGATGCGTCTATCTCTGGTATCTTAATAAGCTTTAACTGCAGCATTGATGGTTTCTTAATTTCTAGATCCCTTAGTTCTACATCCGCTTTCTTTGCCTCTGCCAAGGTTCTTAGATCTATTGCCGGTGGTATATTTTCGATGCAGGAAAGGGTATTCACGACAATGTTTTCCTCTTTTGGCATATAGCGTATGTCTGTAGAGAATTGCCCTATATAATCGAGGTATCGGAACTGTCGTAGTGTGCATTCTTTATTTTTCTCGCAAAACGCATATATAATCGGCTTATGGTCGGTGAAGATTGTAAAGGCTCTTGCTTTATTCAAGTGTGCAAAAATGTCTTAGTGCTTTGTAAATCGCTAACAAATCCCTATCATAAGCTGCATATTTACGTTCTGTAGTATCTAGTTTCCTTGAGAAGAACGCTAGGAGCACCAAAACGTTGATGACTTGTTGTTAAAGAGCTGCACCAATGGCAAAATCTGAAGCATCGCAAAATATAGTGAGTGGAACATTGAAAACGGGATGGGCAAACAACGCTGCTTGTGCTAGGCTTTCTTTGCAAGCCTCAAACGTCTATCTAGCACTAGTAAAGTGGACATCAGAGAGATGTCCACTTTACTAGTGCCTTGCCTGTGACGTTCCTCTGAAGTAGGTCGTTGAGTGCGCCTGTAGGTGTGCCGCTTTTGAAATAAATCTTCTGTAAAAATTTACCATTCCTAAAAATTGCCTGAGTTTTTTGACGGTGTCCAGTGGCGGATACGATCATATAGTTGCAACTTTATTAGGCAGTAAGTAAGTATGTGCTTTATTCAAAACTTTGCAGCATAGTAAAATTTTAATTCTTTGATCACTTTGTCAATAAACTTCTAAAACGTTTGCGCGGCATTACAAAGACCAAAGGTCATACACGGAAACTCACTCAATCTAAACGTCGTTGTTATTGCTGTTTTGGCAATGTCTTTGTCTGCAATTGGTATTTGATAAAAAGCTTTGACGAAATCTATTGTTGAAAAAATTTTGGCCTCATCAAGATTTTGAGAAAAGTCTTGGATGTGCCGGACTGGGTTTAATCCTTTTTAGTCCTTACAGGATCTCCACTCGTCGTTGTGTTTTAGTACCATGTGAAATGGTGATGGCCAACATGTCTGGGATGTTCTGGCAACTCCACGTTTCAACATAGCGTCAAATTCTTTTGGGCGGCTTTTAATTTATCTGAGGTCAGTCGTCGTAGCTTGTGTGGTATTGGTAGGCTTGCTGTCGTTCATAAATAGTGTTTAATTTAAAGTTTTACTGATTTTGCTGCGCCGTCTGGTTTTAAAATTTTTGGAAACTTTAATAGAAGTTCTTGGAATTGTGTCACTCCTATAACTGTTTTGATGCTAGGTGTTTCCTTTGTTACTGTTTTGAGTAGAGTCGTTGCGTCTACCAGTTTACAATGTCTTACATCCACAAGAAGCTCGTAGAATACGAGAAAATTCACTCCGATAATAGGTTAAGTGACATCTGCTACCACAAACCTCTATGTAAAGTCTCGGCGGAGTCTAAAACACGTAACGTGACATAGTTAACAGAAAACGCGGTCTGTAAAGCTTCAATCACGTCGGGATCACCACTTTGGGAGTAGCTTTAAAATTTTTATTTTTTATCAACTTTTCTGACACTATCAAAAACCCACTAAATAATAATTATTTAACTTAACTAACCGTATTGTAATTGTGCCTGGTCTGTCACATATACAAAATGTCAGATAAAAACGTACGGCTGTATTACATTGTTATTTTATAACCAATTTAAATAATTCAAAATGTCAGTATAGTCTAGTGCAAGCGTGAACAATATATGGCCTGCAAGCTAGCGTATTGTAACCGCATAATCACTCTCACTTATAATACATAAAAAATAAAGTAAAAGATTTAAATCTTTGGTACAACTATTATTTAAAATAGATTGCAAGTCACATCTAGTCACTTTTTATAATCTTCACAAATTTTTTTAGAAATGCAAAAGTATTCAAAGTTTTTTTTTAAATTAAATTTAAATCACAAGTTTTAAAAATGTTGTGTTAAATTTGGTTTTTTTTCTCAAATTAATCAAGTAAAATAAGGTAAAAATACAAATAAAATTCTCAGAGCTCTCTTAGTTGCTTTTAGTTGCTTTTAAAATCTTCTATTTCACTAATAAAATTCTGTCAAACTTCTTGATCTTTTATAGTTTTGTAATATTTTGTAAACTTTTTCAGTATTCAAAAGTATCTTTATACATTCATATTTTTCTAAAAGCTTTGCAACGTAGTTCAAAAGTAACGTAATGCCCCCTATTAGAAGAAACGTTAAACTGTTTGTGTGTGAAGGAGACTGTAATACAGTTAAATCCTTACAAGAAAAGGCAACGGCATTTTTGTCGCGTTTTATTTGAACCAGAAGACCAAAACAAATTTATCATTTAAAATTAATAAATGATGTATTTTATGTAAATTGCATCTTCGTCTATTGCGTCAAGACCCTCGACACATTAGTAAACAAACTCTGATTTTGTGTAAATTGTCTCTTCGACCAGTGAGATGCTAGGCACACTGATGATGGGTGCATACCCTAAAACACGTGTATGTGATGAAGATGAAATTTACATAAAATACATCATTTATTAATTTTACTTGCAAAATTAACCTAAATTTATGACTGCCAATGGGTGAACAAGAGACTAGTTAACAGGACTACTTCTGGAAATAAAGTTGTCACCAAATTGATTTTGCAATAAATTGATGGTTAAACGTGCTGTATGGCAAGTTGCGCCGTCTTGTTGGAACCAAATGTTGTCGATGTTTAGCTGATTAATTATTGAAAACAAACAAAAAATCAGTCAGCATGGTTCGATAGCGCTAGCCATTCATCGTAACGGCAGTTCCTTCCTCATTTAGAAAGAAATAAGGACCGATAATGCCGCCAGCCTGTAAAACGCACCAAACAGTCAATTTTTATAGATGTAATGTTGTTTTGCTAATGGCTTGAGGAATGTTTTTGCTCTACATCCGGCAATTTTGCTTATTGACGATGCCATTTAACCAAAAATGAGCTTTATCATTAAACACAATTCTTTGATAAAAATGCTCATCTTCGGCCAGATTCAAATTAGCCCAATCAGCAAAAATGCGATGTAAACAATAGTCAGTTGGCTTTAATTGTTGCACGAGCTATATTTTATAGGCACGTAATCCAAGATCCTTACGTAAAATTTTCCACGATGTCAAAGGACAAAGACCAACAAGTTGAGAACGGCGACGAATCGACATTTCGGCGTCTTCTCCAACACTTTGCGCTACAAGCAATATTTTCTTCGGTAAGCACATTTCTTTGTCTTGTTGATGGTTTTAAATCAAGAAGAGTAAAATTGCAAAATCGATCAATAACTGTACGAATTGCTTGCTCACATTGCCGATTATGTTGATCGTAAAATGGACAACGTGCTCTATAAACTTCGCAAACAGATTTATTTTTTTGAAAGTAAATTTCTTTTATTTGGAAGCGTTGTTGTGGCGTTAAACAATTTATGATTAATTGCCCAACCTTACAACAACAGAAATGTCAAAACAGTTTGACATTCTCATTGAGTATAGATAGACAACTACCATCAAAACTTTTCATGCAGCTAAAAAAACACCCTTACAATCCGTAAACTAAATATAATTAAAGTGCAATCAACAGTGACGTGGTTTAATTTGTCATTTTTAACTAAATAATCTTTGGCTTGTAACAATTTTGATTGTCATTTCAAAAATGATAGCTTAACTAAAGATTGGATTGCAATTAAATTTTGCTCAGATCATCTATAAACCTCTAAGAAGCGTTCAACTTTTTAATATAATCAAGACGCTATTAGGCAAATAACAAACACAACAAAATGCCATCCAAAAGTCAACCTTACTTGCACACGGTACACATAGATAACTAATAAGGCTCTGGCAACCAAACATTGGCGGGATAACCATATCTCCATAAAACAGCAATAGAAACCCAATCGGATATTAGAGAAGATGGCCTTGAGAAAAACTAAATACGATGGTAATAAATACCTAGAAAATACCATTATCGACACCTGGAATCTGAGAGGATTTTTACAAACAGGAAAGACCTACATAGTGGAAAAGGAAGTGAAAAGATATAATCTAAATATTGGTACGAGGGAGTAAAGCAAAACACAAATTACGTTATGTAAATTGCTTTATTGCTTCTCAAAATATTCTCCTTTAAAATCTATACACTTTTGCATCAATCTACAACACAATTTTGCCACTTATAACTGTCCTTCGATCCTCTAATGCAACAGTTGCAACATGACCTGTTTTTCTAAAAAAGCAAGCAATCATTCTTTTCGAAAAGCTTCGTGAACGCACCGGTTCTGTGGGTTTAGATTTATTTTAAAACACCCATACAGTCGATTGCTGTTTAGTTTCAGGCTCATATGTATATATCCAAGAATGTTACGATGTTATATATCAAATTTGAACGACCCCCTTCAAATTTCTTTAGCATTTCTTTGCATCATTTGACACGTTCTTCTTTCAAATTGTGTGGGATCCAACGACTGCAAGCAAATGATCGTGCAAAATCATATGTATTTGTTTCGCTGCAATGCCTAAAGATGCCTCTATCTTACTATAGGTCACATGCCAATCTGACAAAATTATTTCACGCACAGCATCAATATTTTTTGCGACAACAGAGGTGCATGGACAACTTTTGCGAAGATCGTCATCAAACGTTGGTCTTCCACGTTTGAATTTTGCGAACCATTTGTAAACCATAGTTTTGGATTGTGCTTCATCCCCAAATAACGAACTAAGTTTTTCCACACATTGCTGCGGTGTTAAACTGTATCAAAAATCATAAAAAAATCAACACTCGGAAGTCACAATTCAAAATTTCCATTTTCGTTAAATTTTGTTTAAACATAACCGAGCAGTTTGAAACCAAACTGTCAACTGAATTATAGGTGAAAAACGTCAAATTTTACGAATATGACAATAGCAGAACGATGGCAATACAGACAGTATTTGATTCCGCGAACTTATGCAGTGCTCCTTGTATTATGAGTAAAATATAGAATGTACTACTACTATATTCCACTTGCGCATATAATATTTGTGTTTTTTTTGCAATAATTGACTGAGATATTCAACAAAGAAGAAAAAGCTTTATAAAGTTTAATAATGCAAAAACTTTAAATCTGAGACTCTAAAATTAAATTATTTAATTTTTTTATATTTTTTTTTTTTTAGTTGAGTTTCAAGTCATAAAGCAACAACATTTATTAAAACATCAATTCAAACATTTCACTTAATTAAAACGGGACTAATTAAATTAAAATACAAACAATGCTTATTAAAGAAATTAAATCAAAAATTAATTGTTTGTAATTAGCAAATTGAAAAAATATAAATTTAATAATATGTAGTTATTGTTCTTTACACAATGTAATTGTACGATCTATGAAGTAATAAAATTTACGAAGCGTACAACATAATGGTAATAAAATAATTTATGCGCACTAAAACCGTGTTTATAAATAATAAATATTTTGGCATACAAAATGTTTAAAATATTGCATATAATCGATACATAAAATATTAAGTATTTCTTATCAGAAATTACAGTTAATTGCAATAAGTATGCATTTATGGAAAGCAATAATTTTATTAAAAAAATAAAACCCTACAGTTTTTTTGCATTGGTATAATAATGCTTACAATTCATAAGTATAAGTTGTTTTCCTATTACATTCTGATAGATTCAGCCATGTTCCCATTACATTTTGCTAATTTGGTAATTTGCACAAAGTCTCTTCTATCCAACTTTTAAATCAGTTGAACTATGTTGACAAGTTAATGCTCAGCTGTTTACATATTTAAAGTCACTTGACGATACAAAACATGCAGTATAATATACAGGGTGTTCAAAAAATAAAGTAAAATATTTAAGGGAGTGGTAGTAGTACTAACAAAAAAGTCTTAATAAACATGGGTTGTCATAGCAACGGTTTTGGAGATATAGAACATTATTTGTTTTTTTTTTCCTCTATTTTTTATTTTGCAAAAACGTGCATTTTCTTATCATAGTTGGCCGATGTTTTGTGAAATAAACATTCAGTATTTGACAGTTGTTGTTAGTGCACAAGTTTTCATTGCTATGGCTGATTACTCCAATGCAGAACAAGCCGACATGCATTTTATGTATTGTCGTGTTAATGGGATTGCCACTAAAGCGCGACGTTTTTATGTAGAAGCTTACCCAAATCACCAGATTCCTTCACATCGTATGTATGGAAGAATTCACCAAAGATTGAAAGATACCGGTTTACTTCAAAAACAGTGCTATCTTTCCGACAGACTAAGGTCGGTATCTACTCCTAGAGCAAAACAAGAAATTATAGCACGGATTGAGCATAATCCAAAGACAAGTGTGCGAAGAATATCAGCCAAGGTAAAAATTTATGCTACTCTTGTTTGGAAAACCTTCCACAAGCAGCTGCTTTATCTATACCATGTACAACAAGTACAAGCCTTAAGTTTAACTGATTTTCAGGCACGTTTGGTATTTTGTCGCTGGTTTCTTGTAAAAAAAAATTACGGATGAAACCGGGTTCACACCAAATAGAGTTGTTAATTTTCATAATGCACATCGTTAGGCCAACAAAAATTCCCATGCTGTAATTGAGTGTGAACATCAGACACGTTTTTCATTAAACATTTGGATGGGTATTGTAGGCGACAGGTTTCTAGGTCCTGTTGTTTTACCAAACCAATTAACAAGCGCTGCTTACCTTAACTTTCTGCAAAACACAATTTATGATCTTTTGGATAACATTCCTTTGGCCCACAAGCAACAAATGTGGTTTCAGCATGATGGTACTTTAGTTCATTTTTTGATTGCCGTTAGAGAGCTTTTAGACCAAACATTTCCACATAGGTGGGTAGGAAAAAGCAAACCAGTTTTATGGCCAGCAAGATTGCCTGATTCAAACTCTCTTGATTTTTTTTTTAGGAATATTTTAAATCATTAGTGTATGCTACTCTTCTAAATAGCCTCAAAGAGCTGCAAAAAAAGTGCCAAAAAATCCGAGCCAATGAGTTTTAAAAAGAGTACAAATGTCCTTCAGACAAAGATGTCGTGCCTATGCTAGTGTGGACGTACGCGGACTAAATAAACCAATGCAAAAACTTGTGCCTCATTCAACGCACACACAAAATTTCGCCGCATTTTAAATTTAACGTAAATATTCATAGATGTAGTCAAAACTTTAAATGTTATTAGGGTTTCGGACTTTTCATTGTAGCGTTTAAGCTTTCTCAAATATCTATTTTACATAGTTCTATAAAAATAAATTTGACAAATTACTAAAATGGCAAATTTTAACTAATATTCCTTGCACAAAAAATATATAATGTATATAGAAAATCCGTATCTTGAAGATGATTGATAAATTGGAACTAATTCAGATCGCCGGGATGTAAACAATTGCATCTTTGGCTTGAGTTCAAAGTAGTTACATCAGGTACAAAACAAACCGAAAGAAGTGTGTGTAGAAGGGGCCGCAGAGACATTAGGGGTGGCGCGCTTTTGCCCCAGACTCCGTCTGCGGCCTCGGTGGCGTCTTTCGGTTTATCAAATCTCCGGAGTCGCCCGCCGGCTAGGAGCGCTCACCACTTTGGAACCGGCCCGGTTTCCTCCACCAGGAAATAATGCAACATCCATCACAACAACATTCCCGTTTATACGTAATGTTTTACACGATGAGCAGGCGGCATAATGGCCGCGTCTTTCCTTTGTTTACCATGTGTTTCCTAATAAATGACTTGTTTACGTATCCGACAATTCGGATGGCTCCCCATTTAAAAATAACGCCATAACTTTTCTTACCCGTTTTGTAAATATACTTTGCATATCATAGGCGCCGCGGACGGAACCATAATGTCTTATCGCTTTCCGATATGCAAAAATATCATGCCGTTTTTTTTTTAGTTTAATTTAAATTTACTTAAAGCCAGACGGAAATTATTCCAATTAATGTTTGGGCAGACACACCAAATTATGTTTAATTGGTATTTGATTTGGCTGATTATGTAATACTGGCGTCGGCGGTAGACTTAATTAAAAAATATAAAACTAATTAATAATAATAAATAATTATCTGCAATCAATCACTTATATGTTACAAAAATGTGCCACTTTGACGACGCATTATTATTTCATTACATTAGTAGTAGTAGTTCAAAGTTTGAAAAAACAAATTTGATAATTGGGTCAAAAAAATTCCAGTAGAATTTGTTACGTTAATTAGTAAATTAAATTCAGCCTAATTTTTTTAATTAAAATAATAATTATTGGATAATATAATACATTGAATTTTAAAATGTTTTGTAGAATAGATTGTTTTGAATCAATCAAAGATATTAACTACTACTAAATGTTCTGACTATACAATTTCAACATTTTATTTTGCAAACCATGTATAAGAACGCAGCAGCTAGAAAGTATAAGATATATACACAGTGAGCAAGAAATAGTACGATTTTTCAATTATTTAAAAAAAAAATTGTGGTAGTTTAATGTTTTCAGGTTTCTTAACCAAATCAAACGCCAGGTTTTCATTGAGCTTGATTACTGTTTAAATAGGGTTCATGTTTATTAAAAATATTTCTACTAATTTAGTTGTTGACAGATAGATGGTGCAAGAATGCAATCTAGCGCTTTATAAACGTATACGTGAGTCATAGTAACTTGATATCAAACGAATTATTTTAAATAATTTGGGTGAAAATGCATACGTAGTATAAATATGTTTAAAGCATTTGTAATTGTTGTATTAGTAAAGATAAGATTAACTGTAATTATTTTGTTAGTTAATATAGACTAAATAGCAAAACTATTAAGTTTCAATTGCATATTCTTAGAACTTTATACAGGGAGTTTATAAATGAATGGGATTATGTAATCACTTTAAATATGCCGCCTTTTTAAAATCGTCCACTATACTACATATGTTTTCATATGTTTGCTTGACAGCTGTCAAAGTTGATCTGTCAAAACAAATAGTTTAGTAAACAATTTAACAAAAACGGCACATTTAAAGTGATTACATAATCCCATTCATTTATAAACTCCCTGTAGTAGTATAATATAATATATTCTTCTTCTTCTTCTTCTTCTTCATGTGCCGTCTCCATTCCGGAAGTTGGCTATCATCATTACTACTTTGATTTTGGAAACTGCCGCCCTAAACAGATCAGCTGACGTGACCTTAAACCATTTTCTCACATTACTAAGCCAAGACATTCTTCTCGCTCCGATAGATCTATTTCCCACAATTTTTCCTTGGATTATGAGTCGGAAAATCTCATATTTTGGACCTCTCATGGTGTGGCCGAGATATTGCAGTTTTCTTTTTTTCACTTCCAGTAGGATCTCTCTGTCTTTCTCCATTCTTCTCAGAACCTCCACGTTGGTCGCATGTTCTGTCCGTGATATTCTCAACTTACTACGGTAGGCCCACATCTCAAAGGCTTCTAATTTCCTCTCACAATACACGTTGAGGGTCCAAGCTTCCACACCATATAAAAGGACTGGGAATACGTAACATTTGAGCATAATAATATATTAATCTTTCTATACTAAGATATTTTCTTTTCTCAATTAATTGGTTTATATATAAATTAAAATGTAACATCTTCTATTGTATGTCAGAAAACTTTGATAATAAAGGGTGTCCCAAAATTAACACAAGATTTGAATTTGCCGCCGTTTGTGCAGTAAATAAAACCCTAAAAAAAACTATTTGACAGCTGAAAGTTTAAGGTTAGTAAAAATGAAGGTTTACACAATACAACAACGTGTTTTCATTATTGAACAATATCTCAAAAATAATGAAAATTTAGAGGTTTCCTGGTCGTGTACTCTCTCGTTTCGGTGGTCAGAATTGGCCAGTAGATTGTGTGATTTAACACCATTAGATTTCTTTTTATGGAATTATTTAAAGTCAAAGGTCTATGTCAACAAGCCCACAACCACCCGTGCAACAAGGCTGATATGCCTAAAATCTAAACTAACTAACTAACCCGTGCAACAAAAGAAAATTAAACGCTGCATCAACAAAATTCAACCACATTTATGCAGAATGGTCTTGGAAAATTTCGATCTGAGTGTGAGGTAAAGTCCTTATAACAAAGAATTTTTTTTTGGCTTTCCCGGAAATCTTTGTCAAGTTTATTTCAAGCTAAATTTCAAAAAGTTCTGCGTTGCGTTTACTAATTAAAAATTTGCTTTGGTTCTATTTTTTTTTTGTGCCTTTGCAGTTATATATTTTTAATAAACCGAAATTGCTTGAGGTCTGCAATCGATGCCTGCCAGTTTTGCTAGACCAGTGTGGCTTATTAGCAACAGCTCAAAGTTGTAATTGTTTCCTTTAAGAAGTTCACGTAGTTTAAGTTTTGCTTGATGTTTGTGGGTTAGTGTTGAGCATGGTTTGATTTATTGCATTAGAATCTATCTTTTTTGGTTTGATTTTGTCCATCAAAGTAAAATTATACTTAGTAAGGTGTCAGGCAGTTTTAAGCATTCTTTCGGGTACACGGTCTTCAAGATGCTCATTGTAATCAAAAATGCTGAAGTTTTTGGGTTGATGAAAGAAGTTTAAGAGAAAGTTTTTCTTTTCTGGTTTGGAGTCTTTCAAGCTATTGCTGGTCATTTGTGTGCTAGATTAGGTTGATCTATGTGTTTTTGTTTATTCTGCTGACAGCTTCTAAACTATTACAGTAGTTTTCTATTGGTTGTGTTCGTTTGATTTGTTGTGGAGCTTCTTGTTAGTGTCAAAATTGTCGACAATATTTTTTATTTATTTTACTCAATATCTATTCTATTCGCTGTTAACTTTATTAATTTATAAAAAAATATTCTAGATGGCCGCCGCAATTGATTTTGCTTAAGCATGTAAATGTATGCTAAGATGTCAAAGTTTATATAGCTTATACATTCCTAAACGTCTTTATTCAGGTGTTCTGTTAATATTCCGACTGTTTAAGCACTACAATAAAACATACTGCAGCTGGTCTTTACAAATAATGTTTGTTGTTTAAGCTCAGTCAGTGTATTTTGACAAGAAATAAACGTAGATGATTACTATAAAATTTGCTGCATTCCTAATTGATTTTGAAATTTTTTGCATCTACAGGGTTAGCTTTGAAATGTCAAATAGATCAAAATCTGGTCTTAATACAATATTTCTTTAAAATTTTAACTATTTATTTATTTATTTATTTATTTAAACATATGCCATTCTACCTTTCGGTGTATGGCTTTCTACATTATTTCGTTTGATATAGTTCTTTCCATTTTTTCCTGTCCAGAGTTGTTTGTTTAATTCCTTCCCACGGTATTCCCTTTCTTTCTGCTTCTTCTTTTTCATTGTCGTTCCAGGTTTTTTCGGTCTTCCTCGGGGTTTTTTTCCCATTTCTTTTGTTTCATATATTTTTTTATTATTCGCGTATTTTTCATATATGGGTTCTATTTGTAAGTTTTGTTTGTGTACATCGTTTCTTATTCTGTCTCTTCTTGTTTTATTTGCTATCTTTCTTAGGAATCTCATTTCTGTTGCATTTATTCTTGTTTTCTGTTTTTCTGACAATGTTTCGCTGGAATACATTATTGTTGGTCTTATTACCTTTTTTACTATATCTATTTTTATGTTCTTTGGTATTTCTTTTCTTCCAAAAAATGTATTTTTCATCATGTTAAATATTTACCCGGTTTTTCCCATTCTTTCATTTATTTCGTTGTCTATCTTTCCTTTATTGTTAATTATCGTTCCTAAGTACTTAAAATTTTCAACTTGTTCAATCTTTTTTCCATGTAGTGTTATTCTATCGGTTTTGTTTTTTCTTGATATTACCATTGTTTTGGATTTGTCTATGTTGATCTTCATGTTTATTTTTGTTAGTTCCATGTCTATTATGTTGATGTTGTGTTGTAAATCTTCCTCCGTTTCCGCTATTATTGCCATATCGTCTGCAAATAGTAATTCCATAAACTTTGTTGCTTCCATCTTCCGATATCCTACATTTAGAGTCTTCATACTTTTCTTTGTTTTTTTTTATGGCTTCATCTAACACTATTCTAAATAGTATTGGACTCAGTACACACCCTTGTTTTAGCCCGATTTTGGTTTCAAACTCTTGAGATTCTTCATTGTTGGTTCTAACAATATTCTTATTTTCTTTGTATAAAGCTTTTAATAGATTTATAGTTTTTCCGTCTATGCCTCTCTTTTGAAGTACTTTCAATATAAATTTTCTTCTTATCCGGTCAAATGCCTTCTCTAGATCGATGAAGCAGATATGGATGTCCCTTTTCTTATTTAAAAATTTCTCGTTTAGTTGTCTTATTATGAATATAAGATCTTGAGTGCTTCTCTCTCTTCTGAATCCGCATTGTGTGTTTTCTATGGTATCTTCAATCTTGTCTCTTATTCTTTTTTCTATGATTCTTGCTAGAATTTTTCCCGGTATACTACTGATCGTGATTTCTCTGTAGTTATTGCAGTTTCTTTTATCTCCTTTCTTGTATATAGGTAGTATTATTCCCATGTTCCATTCTGCTGGTATTTTTGTGTTTTTAGCTATGTCATTGAGTAGTTCTGTTAATTGTTCTATTCCTTTCTTACCCATGTATTTGATCATTTCCGGTGTTATGTTGTCTATGCCTGGTGCTTTTCCTATTTTTAGTTTCTTTATGGCGTCTATAACTTCTTCTTCCTTTATTTCCTTAATTTCTGGCATGTTAGTATCATCTTCTTCATGTTCTTCCGGGCTTAGGTTTTTTGCTTCTGTCAGTTCTTTAAAATATTCTCTCCACCTTTCCATTATTTTATTATCTTCTGTGATTATATTTTCTTTTTTGTCTTTCATGTTCAACATATTGTATTCTTTCTTCCTTTTCATCTGTTTTAGTGTTCCATAGAATAGTTTTTGGTTGTCTCTATAGTTTCCCGCAATCTTGTTACCGAATTGATTCCATGATTTTTTTTAGCTTTTTGGACCTCATTATTTACTTCCTTTCTTTTAATTTTGTATTCTTTATAGTCTTCTTCCTTTTTTGTACTAATGTATTTTTTCCATTTTTCTTTTTTTTCTTTAATTTTCAATTTTATTTTAACTATGCTTACAAAATAAACTGCGTTTATGAGTTAGATGCCTCATATTATTGTTTTTTAGCCAAAACCTTAATCTTGGCTCAAGTACGTTTAAAACGCTAGCTGTTTGCCACTAGAACAATGTTTCTTCAACAGAATTTTTAAAAATATTGAAAAACTTTGTTGAAAACACAAAGAAACAAAAGAAAACCAAAACAGGAAGAAAATAAAGTTCTATTATTTAATACAGAATCATTTGCTAATGGAAGTACTAAGCATCTCTACAAAAAAGAATGTAAAACAAAATAACCACAATACAATAAACAATAAAAATAACAACAAAGAAGCATAATAATAAATAAAAACAAATATATTATCAATGCTAAAAAAGAAGTGAAGAAATTGACTACAGATAGAGTATTTGAAATGTAGAAGAAGGAATGGACAAGAAAACTACAACAGATAAAAAATGTAAGAAAGAAATACTGAAAAAGATTTTTTGGCCTAAAAAATATAAAATATGCGTTGCAGTAGACAAAAACCTAAAAATGAATCCATCCAAACATCTACAATATTAAAAGAAAAAAAAATTCTAAAATTGTATGAAAAACAAAACAAAACATTTACAAAAATGACGTCGAGCAAACAATACCAAAATTTAAAAAAATGGAAACATCTAAAATAGACCTAATTAACAACAAAATGATCAAATAAGAGTCCTTGAGTTAAATAAAAACATCTTTTTTCGGAAACATACCAAATAAGTGGCAAATATTGAAAAGTGATTTAATAATTAAAAAAATCCTATATTAATTGGCATTAGACAAAGAGACAGCTTAAGCCCATGTCTCTTCAACATCACCATAAACCAAATAATAGAAAGCAAGGTAACACCAACATAAGCTACAATATTGGAAACAAGAAATATTCAGTCACAATAATCAAAAAATAAAAGTAAAGACAACAACATAGACAGCAAAATACTAAGTGCTCTCTTCAATAAAATATGAGTCTTGATATACACAGCTGAAATAATAGACAAAATCACAAAAATAAAACAATCAACAGAGATGAGAACATTAAGAACAGTAACAAAACTCATGACATATGTACAGTATAAGACATCGTCAGGTGGACAAAAAAGAAAAGAAAACCACGTCAAAAAAATTAAAAAAATAAAACAAAATAGCAAAACAATTGCTCTATAGCATTAATAAACAAGAACCTTGACAAAACAATATCTGACTTAAGCAATTTTAAATCTAAAAAAACTCAGCATTTTATTGTTTCAACTATTACAACTAAACAACAAACGCGTCTTGAAATCCATATCATTCTTTAAGTTTGCTATTAAATCTAGGCAAAGATATCAATAGCAATTTTCTATTGCAGTTGGTATTGCGCGTTTTTCTGTTTCTAATTTCTAGTTCATTTTTAAATTTTTCTCTACCTTGCTTAATGCAACGTTAAAATTTGTTTCAAATTTGCTTATTCATTTTTCATAGAATTTTTTTCTTTATATGATTAATAAAAAAATATAAAATAGTATATAGTGTATCAAGAACAAAAATTAGCTTTAGCAGCCCGTCGCTTTTAGCAGCACAAACGAGCAAAGCAAGTGAGGGCTGCTAAACAAATAATTTGTAATAAAATTTTGCTTTAGTTTAGTAAATTCTGATTATCAGCTTGAACATTTATTTGCTGACAGAGTTTTTGTGCCTAACATCCACAAACAGCATATTCTAGACTGACGACGTTTAAAATACAAGACATTGGCTATAATAGCATACTTCTTAAACTAAATCTTCTATATAAAACTATTTTTGGAATAGGCATAAACCGTTCTCTAAATAAAGCAACACTTTTGATAACTTTTTTGAAAGTTTTAACAAGCTTCATTACGTAATCATAAAAAAAACGAAATAATTTTGTTAGTAAATTTTAATGTACATAATACTGAATGGTTAAGTCACTTATCTTTTACAACACTATCCGAACAACAAGCTATGATTTTTGCTGCTTCTCATAGTCTTACCGTGATAGGCTTCTTAGTGAAACAAGATTATTATATTTGTATCTTTTAACTATTTTTAAGATTACTACTACCGTAGAGGCAGCTTTAAGAAATTCTGATCATTTACTTATAACTTCTGTTGTTCATTTTTTTTCCTATTATTCTAATATAAACATAGTAAAATTTAATAATTTTGTTTTTGATAATCATTGTTTATACTCTAATCCACATATTGCAACAGATAATCTCACAAAAACTCAAGTCATCAAATTTTTTTTCCATACTCTGTTATTAAACAAAAGTACTTCTTTTCAATTCAGAAAAAACAGAAACAAAAAGCATTTAAGAAACACATTAATAATTGTTCCTAACAGACTAAACAAGATTATAAAAAAGCTCGTAAACATTGTGACAATCTAATACAGTCTAAAAAAGATAGGATTTAAGAAACAATAAATTTATTGCAAGGTAGTTCAAAATCTTCAATACTTTCTCTTTGAAATAATAAAAACAATCTAGTTACTAATTCAAAAGAAAAAGCAGATATTTTTGCAAACCAATTTGCATCTAACTTTACTATTATAAATCCTTTTATTGCTGTACCTACAATGACGGCTAGTAGTAAAATAATGGGTAATATCATTTTAGGCAACAAGGTGTTAATAGACATTTCTAAAGCATTTGATAGAGTATGGCAACTTAATCTTATCAACAAGCTCTGTTATATAAATCTTAATAATAAATATGTAAATCTTATTAATATCTTTTCCCAACAATAGAAAAGTTATGGTTAGAAATAATGGTTTTAACTCTGACCCCAAAATTATAAATGTTGGTATTCCTCGAGACTCTGCTCTTTCACCAACTTTATTTTTAATTTACATTAATAAACTTCTTCAAATAACTAAAAGTACTATTCATAGTTTTGCACATAATAGCATCCTTCATACTTTCCAAAAACCATTTTGACAAATATGATAGATCGTCTTAAAATTTCTAGTTTAGAATCTGTAGCATCTATAAACAAAAACCCCAAAACAATATCTGAACAGAGTAAAACACTGAAGTAATAGAACCTTTTTGACTAATAATTTTTTGTTTAGCAAATCATTTGCGTGTCATTTAAATAATTTCGTAGTTTTATTATAATTCTCTTGCATGTTCTTTTGCGTCTGTTGTTTATTAAAATAAACCATAAGTAGCTACTTTCAGCTTTGTTCAGTGTTATATAATTGACTAACCCGTTTGTACCATAACTACAACCAATAAAAAACCGCAATAAATTTAGTAACCGTTTTAATACCTAGCATCACTTTGATTTAGTTGATTTGCTGGTATTACCGGCTGCTTTCAAAAGTTGTGAAAAGCTGTCAAATGTTTCATAATTAACCATTCATAAATAGAAGTATTATTATACAAGTGTTAGTTTTTTAAAGCCGTTAGGTTAGCTATAGATTCTCAGATGTTATATTAAAGTGGCGTTTGCGCAATAGTGTTAGTAATATATTTGTCAGTACTTCCTAACCGGGTCGGTCATTTCATAAGTAGCTTCTATGTGAGCATAGTTTTATCATGCTTACTACAATTGAAGCTCCCGCCAAATGCAACATTCAATCTGTCAATTGTATTCTCTAAGCTGAAAGCAATATTGCAACTGAAATTTATCAAAGATTGTGTGTTGTGCATAAGAAAACATTATTAGAAATAGTGCAGTGCAAAAGTGGTGCAGAATTTTTTAAGAAAAAAAGAAAGTCCGTATCAATATATGACATTGTCAAAAAAGTAAACAAAATTTGTGAGAACCGCCGGTTTATAATTTCTGTGTGCTAATTTTTCAAGAAAAGCAGCGGTAACAACAGTAACAAAAAACTAAAAACACGGGTACAATACACTCTTACATGGTATCAGAAAGTTATAGAAAAGCTGGTGCCCCGTTACGACAAATTCCTAAATGTCGGTAGCTTGTGTGTATAATAAAACTTTTCTTATCTCTCTTATTTGTTTTTGCCAGTTTAATAAAACTTAGCACTCGTATATAAGTATTTTTTAGCGCATTTCCAACAGTTATGTTTGTTGTTTGTTAATATACTATTAGTTCATGTTTATTGTGTGTGCATAACAAATAAGTTCTGTAGAGTACAACCTAAAAGTGTACAAGACATTCAACAGAATTAAATCAACCCTCAACGGCAAAAGTGCAATTCATAGAGTAATAGTGGCGGCTCAGTTTGGTCAAAGATTTATTAGTTCAAGACATTAGTCTAATATATAGTTAGTAACCATATTTACATTTAATATAAAAGTGTTGATAGACCAAATACTAGATCTTGTCAGTATCAACTGAACATATTCAAAAGCAGCTGTAAAATGGTAATAAAAGCACAAGGTCTAAAATTGGTACGGTCAGGAAGAGTTGGAAACGCGGTTTTGAAAGTTGTTGTCTAGAAGTGACCAAATATGGATGAACAAACCAACAACAATGTTTGCGTGTATGGTATAAGTAGCAATTCCGTTTTAAATGATTGTATTAATTTGGCTTTTAGCACTATACTATCAAAATAATCATAGATTAGAGTAGATTTCCAGTCGTTACAAGTTCAGAAATTGATAAAACTGTTCTAGAATCTAGGGTGTGGAGATCAAATATCAATATCTTTGATGATCTACTACATTATAATTCATTTTTATGCAATAATAAAACATTTACTATGTTTTTTTTTTATTACAAGTTTATTCTCACAAACACATTAGTAGTTCTGGCTCAACTAAAGTCTTCTACAGATGTTAATACTAAACTGTTTTATTATTTCAGATCAAATATTCTTTGATTTATTGTTATATTATCCATCTTCTGTATAATGTAATGGTAATGTAGAGTGGAACTAAGAATGTGTCGTCTGTTCAGTGACAAAGCTTCCTGTAAGTAAAAAAAATGCAACACGAAAGAACCTCAGAGAAGCTCCAACGTTTATTTTAAAACATCAGGAAAGGGTTACAAATAAAGTAAAAAAAACACAACTGTTTCTGAAAGAACCCTTCTTAGCATAGTTTTGAAGCTACAGTAGTCGCGTGGTGACTTGAGAAGTTGACGTTGAAGTATGGAGTTAAACAGGAATAAACTTCAATAGTCCAGTCTTATAAATAAGTTTTTGCATGTACTAAACTTCCCACCCACGTATTCAACTCTTAGAAATCAACAAAATTATGTTGATAACAAATGCTTAGGCGGGTGGGCAAAGTAAACCAATCTAAAGCACTTGCTCACAATCCATGTACTAAGTTTTCTGCCGTTCGGCCCAAGTGCTTGTCATTAAAAAAAATGTTATTGTGCCCACTTCTGTCGTTTTATGACATCTGTCATTCATTCTCTCTTATTGAAAACTAACAAGTATGCAACAAATGTGAGTATATCTTAAAAACAAACATTTATCTGGGTGGGTCTTTGCCATCCACCTAATTATTAATCATGAGTAAATTGATTATTGCGCCCACTTTTGACGGCAAGAGTATAACTACTCTAAATCACCCGCTTACAATCCATGTATGAATTATTTTGCATGACACTGTTAAAACATTAATTATGCAATATAACGCCATAGAAGAAACCGGAAAGCAAAATAAATACTGGTCAAAAAAAGAATTTAAAAAATTTTGGTTAAATTTAAAATTTACCAGATTTAAGCAAAACCAGAAGCAATGCATGTTGGCAACTACAAAAAAAAACAGTTTTTACGGCAAGCCTACGATTGTAGACCTAACGTCATAGAACTAGGGAGGGGAAGAAAGGCACATGACCTACTGGTAGCAACTGCGATAAGAGAAAAAATAGACATAGTGATAGTGAGCGAACCAAATAAAAAAGTTAAGCGGGGAATGGATCAAAGATAGAGGATCAGACGCGGCCATCATAGCAAGGGAGAAGTGTAAAGTCAAGGTGAAAAGGTGGGGAACTCCCAAAGAAGGAATAGTGTGAGCTGATATAGGAGGTATGATAGTATACAGCTACTACATCAGTCCAAACAGCGGTATAGAATATTATCGAGAGTGGATTGAAGAACTAGAAAATAGCTTAAGAAAACAGAAAAGCAAGAAAATCCTAATAGGAGGAGATTTCAACGCAAAATCACCCAGGTGGGAAGGGACAAAGAGCGATATTAGAAGACAAATTCTAAAAGAAATGATTGCTACAGTAAATCTAACGATATGCAACCATGGCGACAGACCAACATTTGTAAGAAGAAGATCTAAGTCTCATATCGATATTACCATAGCAACGTGGGAAACAGCAGGAGTAGTGGGCAGCTGGAACGTGACAGATGAAGAATCGCTGAGCCTACATAAATATATAAAATACAACACGATCGGAAAAGGGGAAAAAGAAGACACAAGAAAAGGAGGATGGAACGTGCAAAGGATGGACAGAGTGAAGATAAAAAGAGCCATGGAGGTGGAAGAAGTAACAGAAAGCAAAAACATAGAGCAAAGATGCAAACGGTACTCGGAAAAACTGAGAAAGGCAGCGGAAGAAACAATCCCCAGGTATAGGGAAGGAGAAAGAAAAGGGCCGTACTGGTGGTGCAATGAGATAAAAGAAAGCAGGAAAAAAGCAATACAAACCGGAAGGAAGATCAAAAGACAGAAACAAAAAGGGGAGGACACTGCAGAGACAGAAGAAGAATTAAAAATGGACAGAAAAGCACTGAGAAAAGCGATAAAAGACAGCAAGAAATGATAGATTCCATAGATAGGGACCACTGGGGAAAGCCGTACAAAATTGCAATGAATAAACTAGGAGAAAGATCAAAAGGAGTGTGCTTAAAGGAGTAGGAAGAAGAAGAAAAAATAATTGAGAAATTTTTCCCCAAAAGAAGAGCGGTAAAAGAACCAACAGAGACAAGTGAAGAAGAAGAAGCAGATATGACAACAGTGAAGAAGATGAAACAGATCATAAGAGAACAACCTAACAATATGGCACCAGGTCCGGACGAGATAACAGCGGAGATAGTAAAAGCAGCGTTAGAAGGAAACGAAATAGAACAAATACAAATAATAAACATATGTCTAAATGAAGGAACATTCCCGAAATGTTGGAAAGAGGCAAACTTAGTGCTAATTGAGAAAAAGAAAGAAGCAGGTAAATCAAAGACGTATAGACCGATTTGTTTAATCAATACATTAGCAAAGATAATGGAAAACGTTATCGTGAGAAGAATAGAGAAAGAAATAGAAGAAAGGGGTGGATAAGAAAGTGAACAATACGGATTTACCAAAGGGAAGGGAGAAGGTAAAAGCGGTAGCAAAACATATACAAAACGCGTTTAATAGCGTACTATGGGAAGCAATTATAGAAGCAGCAAAAAAAAAGAATTGACAAAGAAAACGATCAAGATAATATGGAGTTATCTACAAGAAAGAAACTTAGTGACCAAGAAGGGTAAATTTAGATGACCAGAAGGGTACCACAAGGCTCAGCACAAGGACTCAAATTATAGAACTTAGTATATAATGAGCTTCTCGGAATGCGGCTGCCAGACGGGGTGACAATAACGGCATTTGCTGACGACTTAGCTTTAGTTGGTAGAGATGCAGACATAGAAGTACTAAAAAAAAGGCTAGAGTTGACAATTAGTATGATAAAGAGATGGATGAAAAGTAAAGTGCTAGAATTAGCACCGCAGAAAACAGAAGCGGCATGGTTATCGACAAAGAAGACAAATAGAAGAACCGGAAAAAAATAGGTAGGTAAACAAATAATAACCATAGGGAAGAAGATTAAATACCTTGGAGTTACACTGGAAGCAAACGGATGGAACGAACAGATTAAGGAAGCGGTAAGAGGAACAAAGAAAATGGAAGGAATGCTTAGTAGGCTTATGCCAAACAAGGGAGGACCAGGACAAGAGGCAAGAAGGCTAATAGCAACGGCGGCCAAAAGTAAACTATTGTACGCCGCAAAAACATGGGGAGATGCTTTAAAGACAAAAAAAACAGAAAAGAAATAAGATAAGCCACTAGAGCAAGCTCGTTAAGGATATGTAGAGCTTACAGAACGGTGTCGCAAGAAGCGCTAGAGGTAATTGCGGCGACACTACCCGCAGACTTGATGGTAGAAGAAAGATTAAACATAAAAAAACTGGTAAATGAAGGAAATAGTAAACAAGAAGCAAAGAGACAAGCAAGAGAGAATACAATGAAAAAATGGCAGACACAGTGGAAAGACGGAAAAAAGGTGAATGGACAAGAGAGTTAATACCAGAAATAAAGGACAAATACAACACAACTACTCACCGGACATGGAGCCTTTGGAAAGTATTTACAAAATATAAATAAAATGGAGAAAGAAGAGAAATGTATATACTGCCAAGAAGACACGTATGACGACGCAGAACATACGCTAATAGAGTGCGAAGAGTGGGAGAATGATAGGAAAGAGTAAGAGAATGTATTGGAAAACAAAATTGATAAATCTTCAATAATTAATATTTGCCAGAATGACGAAAACAAATGGAGAGCATTAAGAAACTATGCAACGGCAGTAATGAGAAAAAAGATAGAAGAGTTTGAAAACTGAAGATCTAGATAAACCAAAATGGAAGTAAACACACACATCAAAAGCCACAGAAGACAAAGGAAGGAGGAAAGAGAAGCTAAGTGGAAGCAAAAGAACATAGAAAAAAGCAATGAAGAGAAAAAATACAAAGTAGGTCAAGACAACTATGCCTACCAAGGAATGGAAGAGGAGAAAGTAGACAAGAAAAGAATATACAATGAAACATTAGTACCAACCAAAATTGCAGAAATAAGGAAAAAAGGAAAAGAGCTGCTCAAAGAAAGCAAACTGACGGAACTGACCAGAGAATTTCCAAATGGTAGATACGCCATTTCGAGGTTGACTGACAATGTAACCTTTAAAATGGTCAAAGTATATTTGGCAATCAGGAGACACAAAGAAATAATTTCAAATGGAGACTCAAGAATATCCTTAGAAGTTAAATTGGCAAATATAAGATTACCAAAGGGGGTACACCTAATGGAGCTCCACAAAATATTCATGAAAGAGAGAGGATACGCCGACAAAGAAGTGAATGAAAACTTAGAGAAACTAAGAAGATATCTAAGGACAAATCAAACAACTAGGCTGAATAACAATAGAATGGCAGAAAAGAGAGATGAACGTCAGTATAGGACTGACAACAAATAGGGTATAGGGAGAGATGAGCCGGGGACAGCATGTGTTGCCGCAGCAGTCTGTGTGAATCCCACAAGGCCGAAACCAGCTCATCTCAAACTAATAATAGACTAGAGACAAACATGATAAGGACAAAATGACAACAGAACTAACGTAGAAAAGAAAACCGAAAGGTATTGCCCTGCGTTAGTTATTCTCAAGTGCCACTTGCTGAGGCCAAGACCTCACTACGTCCTTAAAAAAAAGTCATAGAACTAGTAGAATACAAAGTGACAGAGAAGATAATATAGAAAAAATTTGTTATAACAACGGCAAAAAATAAATTACAAATGTTATTAAACGTCAGATGTAGTGAACAAGTGACAAAACTAAACCATTGTCTGAATATAAGTTGTTTTTTTAACTTGTCCTATAAAATTACCCAAATCTACAAACAATACACGCAGTTACACTCCGACTGCAACACAAAACAATACCTTCCAAGATCACGCCAACAACAAATTTGGATTAGCCTGATTGCATATTTGTCAACTTCTCAAGTTACCACGCAAACTGCAAAAGATTTAAGACGACAGAGATACACAATAAAACCGCAGTGCAAAAAGTGCCAAGTGAAAATTAGGTTTTTAGTCAAAAAAAACTACTAGACCACCCAGTGTCTTTTAAAGATTTTTCCTTTCCCACGCAAAAAAGATCAACATTACAATTGCCAAAAAAAAAGTTGGAAAATCCGCTCTCAGATGTGTCGTTGCCTGTACATCTTGTCTATTTATTTTGTGGACGTAGTAAGGTGTTAGCCTCAACAAATGGCCTTTAAGAATGACTTACGCATGGCAATACCTTCCGTTTTTTTTTCTGCGTAAATCTTGTTGTTATAATGTCTTTGTCAAACTATTCTAGGTTTGGCAGTAGTTCGAGGTGGGCTGTTTATTGCCTCGCAGATTTTCGCACAGAGTCTGCGGCACGCATGCTGTGTCCGGCCCCTCTTTTCCTATAGCCCCCACATTTTCTGTGTTTTTCGCTTTTTTGTATATTTTTATTTGCACTAACATCCAGCTTTGCATTCTTTTCTTTCTTCAATCCGTGTTTTATTTATTCTAGTTATTTGGTCTGCCCTCAGATGCGTTTTTAGTTTTTTTCTTAAGTCTTCGTTCTTTTTCATCGTATCCTCTCTCCTTCATGAATAGTTTATGCAGTTCCATTAGTTGTATTTCTTTTGGCAGTTCTAAGTTTGTTAGTTTTACATCAAGTGATATTCTTGTATCTTCATCTGGGATTACTTCTTCGTGTCCTCTCGTTGCCAAGTATATTCTGACCATCTTAAAAGTTGCGTTATCCGTCAACCTCGAGATAGCGTTTCTACCATTTCTGTTATTCTGCATTTCTTCAACATTTCTTTTTTCCTTCTCCTTATCTTTTTTCAGTTTTTTTTGGTTTTGTAGTCTCTGTAAATGTTCTTCTGTTTCTTCTATTTCTTGGTATGCATAATTGTGCTGTCCTTCCTTATTTATTTTTCTTTCTTTCTGACAGAGTATACATCTTTCGTCTTCTTTAATATTTTTAATTGTAGCAAAATCTTTCTAAAACATTTTGTCTAAAATCTGGGCAATCTTGTGAAACAGTTTACGTTAAGTAATCTAGTCTTAAAAGTAAGATATTGTTATTGTTGTTGTTGCTGTGAAACTGCCCGCAAGTTGTAAACCTAGGATGCTAGGAATACTAGCAAGAATTGAAAGTCGAAGAAACATAAATTTGCAAGAAAGAACAATATTATCTTTTCAGAGAAAACGTTCAAAATGTTAATTAAAATAAAAATCGTTGATCATAAAGCAAAAAACTTTCCCGTCTTCTCGACAATGCATTTGGCACGTCAACTGATGTACATATATGCTATAGGCTCAAGAGTGCTTTACCTGGAGGTCAAAACTACTAGAAAAAGCCTTTCTGCAAATTTTATACCAACAAATCTAAGTTTTGTCTATTGGCAATACGTAACCGTAGTGTACGTAGAAAATTAATCCGGACGCAAACAATCATTGACTATTACATTGACAATTTGTGTACTTCAAAGAAGTGAGCTTTTAGGATTGCTTTTACAATTATTTACTAAGGCCTCTTTCACAGGAAGATTCAGGTGATACATACGTTTAAATGAAGCCTTTCAGAATGTGAACGTCTGAATCTGCGTGTGAAAGAGGCCTTAATCGAATGAAGAAATGTTTCTGCTATCCGAAAACCAAGGCCATGTTGACATAATTATATAGCAGTGAAACCAACCCGTGCGAACAAAGAGGCAGTCTTATTTAAATCCATATAAATAATATATTGGCGTATGTACATTGCTTTAACATTACAAGAATAATTTTATTGCAATATCTATTTTTAGAAAAGTTTCAAATTTGTATAAGAGCAATAAAACAATTAATTAATCTGATAAAAACACTAATATAATTTACAACGTTAATAATGTTAATACATTAATTAGCTAAATAAAATAAAACAAAACTGTATTATATTTCCATTCATTACTGCGCGAAAAAATTCATACGTAGCGAATCGCATCGAGATAATCACTCACTAAACAGTTACATAAAGTGGCCATCAATAAGCAATACTTTTAGGAAACATTATTATTACTTATCGCATGCCTTTGACCTCGAAGTCACGACAGGCAAGTGTAAAGCGAGGCGCATACCAACGAATGTAAACCCACCGCGCGGTGTCTCTCTCCGCGCGCACTTTCTTCAATCGGGGAGTCAGTCAGTGAAAATGGGCTCGTCGACGACGCCGACTTATCTAGGACTCGACTTAAGCACTCAGCAGGTACGTCAAACAAATTAAACAATTAATAGATTTATACTATACACTCATCGCATTTTTGTTTATCTGAGTATGTGCCGTGTGTGGTGATAATGTGGATTTATGCGGAAGGTCGCGCATGCGTCTCCATAAGTTTTGTCGATAAATAGCGTACTCTTCCTTAGCCGTGGCCACGTAGTTTCCTCGCATTACAATGGGTTTACTTACTATTACTCAGCTGAGACGCGAATCGGTGAAATCAGACACGGCGTGACACCTGTTGATGATTCATGGCTACTTTTAGATATTAAATAAGTTAATCCAATAATCATTTTTTTTATTAGCTTACATTTTAATTGACCTTTACTAAATTATATTGATTTGTTGATGGATTATAATATCCTTGTGTAATATTATTCCAATAATAAAATGTGTTGCGCACTGTTTACAAAACAAACAATATTATTCATAGAAATGAATGTTATTTATGTTAGTATACTATGTTTATTTAATGGTTTTAACGGCTAATTTAATTCAATGAATTAATTGAATTAAGTGATTTTTTGTGTATAATTTAAAGCCAAAATATAAGTTCAATCAGTTATGTCTTGGCACTAGTTGGATTTGTCTTTGTTGTGTATTTGTTGACGGGGTGTTTGGCTCTAATTTAACATGTAGTGCGCGTTAAAGGAATAACATACGCGATTTATATTGGCTAAATTTTAACTGAACTCTACCGGATTTTTCGAGTGTTAAACAAGTTTAATCCACTTTTTATTTAATGTCTAATTGTGACATTTGGTATCGTTTTGTATGTGTTATAGTGTTATATAAAACCAGTAAATAAAGACGAAATTTAGATTAAAATGAAATGTATACGATACTATTATATTTTTAACAAATAACTTGTCCCAGAATCCACAGCCCGCGGGCCGGATGCGGCTTTGCGTATTGAAATGAGGCACGTTTAAAAGTTATTCTTATAATTTGAGTAAAAGTAAATTTATTTCTTAAGTATTTAAATTCTGAAATATTAAGAAATAGCAAAGTTTCTTATATGGTTCTCGCAAAATTCTTTAAGAATATTCAGATTATTCTGAAGTTTTTTAGGCCCGGTTGTTCCATATGTAGTTAACTCCCCAGTTAGTTGAACTTGCGCGGGTTGTTCCATCCGTCGCTTAACTAAACTAGTTTATTATTATGTTTCTCAAGTTTATGGCAGGGAATCTAAGGATATCTAGGGAATTCCCTAGATTGATGGGTCGCGCACAAATGTTTAGTTTTCTAAAGTAAATTTAACGAGATGAACTTGGATGGTATAACCGGCCCTTAAAGCTGGTGTGGTTTTTGTAGATTCTTTTAGGTCTCTAAATCGATGAAAAAACATCTCCAGCAGCTTGAAAAGCATTTTATAATTATTATAAAATCTGACCTGTGAAATTAGTCTAAAGTTTTGCAAAACAATTCTTTAGTATCTTTTGAATTTTTTTATTTTCCTGGCAATATTTTGTTGTTTGTCTAGTAACTATCTATGATTCTTGTAATATTCTTTAAGATCGTTTGGAGCAACTAAATATTTTTTTAAATAGTTTAGTTGTCTATCAAGTCTACAATGATTCTTGTAAAGTTTGTTAAGACCTTAAAGTTTTCTAAAATTCTGTTTTCTTTGTACACTCTTATAATAGTAAAAAAAGCTTTTTTAAGATTTTCTTGGTATCTTTAAACTGTCAAATTTTTGTATAATCTTTCAAAGTATTTCTGATTCTAAAATAATTCTTGAAAAGCCTTTAAAGGTTTAGGTAACCTCTTCTATGATCACTTACAAAATTTATAACTCAAATTTTGTTAATCTTTTAAAGTCTTTTCAGGCATTCTAAAATTTGTTATTACTACTTAAGTCATCTATAGTGGCATATCAAAGCTCTTAAAAAAATTGGTGATCCAATATCTTTAAAGACTTCTCACGATATTTTAAAGACTTGGCGTTTTTCAAAGTTTTTTAAATGCCGTTAAGACATTCTAATTTATCTTTATTGGGATTTCAGGGGGAAGTAGACGTCGTTTGGATTTTAATTTTTCAAACTCAACCGGTCGGTCAGGTTTTGGGTTGTCCAAAGCAATCAGTCTTTGAGATAGATGGTAAACACTGGCGGCGTTTGTTGCAAATGGGGTTTGCATTGATTTGTGGTTTGAGGTGTTTGTTATTGCTGCACCGCATCTGAGCCAAATGTTTTTTTATCCGGATTTAAACCAAAGTGAGCGCTGTCATAAGGAGTAGAAAACGCGGTTTTATGGGATGTAACTGTTTTACCTTGACAGATCAAAATAGAGTAATTGGATTTTTGCAATATGTGCGTCTCAGGACTTATTTAATTTTGTCAATTTTGAGCCTGCGTAAAGCGCTGAAGATTTTTTAAGTTTTCCTTAAAAGCCAAAATTTGTGAAAAGTGGTAATTAATGAGTACGGTTCCAAAGCCATGCATAGAATAAATCAAATTTGAATTCATATTTTATGTATGGGGGGGGGGGGGGACATTGGAAACTACACTATCTTTTTTAACCTTTGTTCAGAAACGAGCTATTCGGGTCATTGCCGATCCAAAATTGAGCCGGAGAAGACGGACAACAAACAACAAAATTTAACTTTTATGGAGAAAACTCTGTAGACTTGCGCTATTCAGAAATCAAATAAATTGTGTGTGTTTAGTTCGACAATAAGATTGGCGTAGATAATTCCAGTTCAATTTACTCAATAATAAACACGATCTGGAATGACCCACACAAGTGTTGGTCAGTAAGAGATTGGATTCATTATTCTCATCTCTAACAGTGACTTCTAACGTTTGCAAAGAGAAGAAACATTCAAATTTTTTGTAAACAAACTCTTAGACTGGTAACACGCAACTATTATTTGGTAGTCATGATCTGTAGTAACACACCCGCCCGTCCAAGTGTTGTTCATTAAGAGATTTGATATCACCTCTTTCACTTCTGACTTAGAGACTTCTAATGCTTGCAAAGAGGAGAAACTTTTAATTTATTGTTAACAAACTACTTAACCTCATAATCACTGACATGAACAGATAGCTGTGGGCCCCTCCAAGTATACCTAGAAGCCGCCAATTTTGCACTTTGACTACCTACTACTAGCACCGGTTGAACCACGGTAGGGAGGGATAAAAAGGAACTGGGCCTTAATTAGGCAATAGTGCAAAACACCGTCAAAATGGAGTGATTTACAAACTCAAACTTTTGGATGGACCCATTTCAACTGATAAAACAGAAGAACCCGCGTGGTCTACCCAATATCATCAAATTCCACCCTACTGTTGGTAAGTCTGACTTCCCATTCTGCGTAGCTTGGACCATACTATCAAAAAAAAAATTGAAGAGCTCTTACTCATTTTTAGAGAAAAAAACCACAAGTTCTTACAAATACTATTGTTGGCTAACCAATTCCGACGCAAGCCCCATTCTCACTACAAGATGTCCAGAACAAGGCTGTTCTGACAATACGCTCTGTAGTCATTCCTACACCTAATGTCTAATACTCTTCAAGCAAAAGAACCGGTCGAATTGTTTTTAAGCCCGACCACAACTAAGCAACGATGGCCAATACTCTAATCAATCTAGATTGTTGTAATAAGATTTTTTTTGGGAAAGAACATGATATTTCTTTAAAAGCCTTATCTTGTTCTTGCATCTACGCCTAGGTTTTTTTTTTCTGTGGTTGACCGTATGGTACGATGGCAATTGAAAGTTCTGGAGTGCTTCAATGCTATCTAGATCTGGTTTTGTGTCATTATTGTCGAATTTGTAATCAAGGAATTTGAGCATTTTACAAAAAAAAATGACTTTTATGAATCTGGAGAGTAAATCCGGTACGATGGAGATGTCAGCGCCAAGTCCAGGTGACGAAGATGATCCTCAAACGTTGTAATTAACAGATCATCGGTGAAGACTTTCAAACTCAGACCAAGGACTTGGTCCATACACCGGCACGCTAGTAGTACGTTAAGCTGATACGACGTGGTGCCGACAGAAAATCCGGTAAACAAATGATGCTCACGTTTGATTGGTAACTGCCAATAAGAGGAGTAAGAAAACTAATAAAATTAACTCCGGGCAGACGATGCAATAAATCCTTCATTGGCCGAGGAAGCTCGGTGTGAGACTTTTTTTGCGTTTAATACCGCATCTTATCTTACACTGTCATCAATGGGGTTTTGAATCTAGAAATGATACTACACTTCTCCATATTTTTTTTTATTTTGAGTTGTATAACTAAAGTGGTACGCAATAAGAATCGGATAAACCTTTATCATCATTTAAAATTATTTTGTGCTCGTATTTGTGAGAACTGTGAGTAACGCCGGGTTTCTCGGAAACTGGTGCTTTTCCATTTAAACTTGGCATTATCATTGTAGTTCAAAATTGGTAAATTGTTTAAGCATTTATCTATTTTAAGTATAGAATTAGGAATGCCGAGTGGCGCTGTTGGGTGTGACCAATGTATGGCACAAATGCGAGGCGTACAGATTGAGGATTTATGAAACTCGTGCATAGGTCGAATTTTTGAAATTGTTATCGCTTTGTTTTTATTAACAATTATAAGGTTTGCGAAGCTATCTATTAAAACTAAGGTGATTCGTATAGAGCACAACAGGTCTATTTTGATGATTACCGGAAAACACAAATCCGATACGACTAAAAACTCAAATTCGTGGTTGAACTTGCCTAACGCGTATGAAGCAAAATTTGGTGACTTGACTTGAAACATTGGTAAATTGTTATTAAGAGTCTCAATTTTTGTAAAATATTTTGATGACAAACATGAAACTACACTTTTGGTGTCTAGTAACGCTAGGAATTCAAGATGAGATACGTTTAAGCGAACAGTAGGGGATCTAAAAAATTGCAATGGTAGTTTATGAATAGATGGGGTTTTGGTCATCATAGTTGTTATTGGTACTCTCTTGGTACGTATATGTCCAATGAGACTTTTGAAAATTCTGGTCGATTGGTAGGTACGGCAATTTACAATAAATCGATGTCTCACCAGTATTCACGTTGTCGTCATATATATTTGAAAATTTTTGGTACATTGTATGATAGATAACCATCGTTTTGTCTTATTTTGTGCAGAGTGACATGCTCCTTGGTGACAACAGGTTGTGTTTGTTTCCAACGTGGGCAGAATTCTACCGAATTCTTTGTTACTTTGAACTAAAACGTAAGTACTAGAGACTTGCAGAATATCTGCCTAAAAATGTTTGTTTTTGATGAATTTTGCTCATAAAACGTTGGTACTTATTATCCATATCTGTCCCAAGGAGATAGCAAAGTTATTGGTACTGAATCTGAAATATTGGCTTGTTTTTGGCAAAATACAAAGGAATTTGTAGTCCTCAGCAATTGCCATAAAAATGATTTTTTTTAGTGAATTGTAAATTGAAAAAAGGCGAAAGAGTTGCTCTAGAATGTCCTCAAGCTGTTGCTGATTACAGTGAGTTTATGGGGGAAGTTGATTTGTCCGATCAGCTTACCACTATATACGATTTTGATTGTAGGTCAGAAAAATGGTGGCGTAAGGTGTATTACAAGCTACTCATGACTTACGTTATAAATGTTTGCATACTATACAAAGAAATTTACCATAAGAAAAAATTTGTCACATTTCTGATCGATTTGACGAAGGAAATTATCGGAAAAGAAAGAGAAAACGCAAAGGTGATTACAAAGAGAGGATTAGGAAGACCTTCTGCTACATCAAGACACCTTCTAAATGTCGGCGATCATCTGCCGGTGGGGGGAACTTGTTGTAGAAGATGCCACCGGTTTTTACTGCTGAAAATAGAATTTTGCACGAAGACTTTGTGTACCATGTGCAATTTACGATTGTGCAAAAGTTGTTTCACTCCGTACCATACATAATATATTTTAGTTTGTAAGATACTTTTTTTTATAAAGTTATTGTAACTCACCCAATTCAAAACACTGGTGGAACAATATGTCCAAGAATCAAATTTGAGTTTAAAAAAACTAAACAACAAATTAGGAGCTTTTGAAGACTTTAAATATGCTATTAATAATTAATTAATCCTTAAAACCTGGCACGGGCGACAAAAAAAGTTGGCGCGAAAGGGTTAACACATTCACAGTCGAGCCAACCAAGTGGTTTGTTTGTAGTTTTTCAAATTAATTTCAGATTTTTCTGCTATATTGTCTATAGAAATATTTGCTGCTGTGGTGCTGTTTACGTTATTTCTGTTAGAATGCTGACGTACATTAGTTTGATACGTTTTCGCAGGTTGAGCGGGCATATAATTGTTAAATCTAACGATATTCCTTCTGGTGTTTTGATATGCACCACACGTGTCTTATACCGCATTCTTTACAATTTTATTTAATTGTTAATTTGAATTAGAAGCGGACGAAGACTCATCATGTATTCCGTTGTATTTGATGAGTTTCCTAGACGATACTTGTCGCTCTTGCAGCCATATCCTGTACAGTGTCTGCTAAATATTAGTGGGACCCAATGCTGAACCTTGTGGGGTCTTGTTAAATTGTAATTTTGTTTCTATTTGATGGCTCTTGGGGTTGTATCTTTCTTTTTCGCGGATGTGTTAGGGGCACTTTTTTCTAGCCCCACGTTGGGCGCCAAGATGTATCCACGCTGTACGAACGCTTTTCATACTACAGTTAGTACATATATTTTTAAGTACTAAAGATCTGACATAGTTAAGTCTTATATAGTACACTAGAAACTTGAGTAAAGAACTAGGTTTATTGACATTTGGAAGCAAGACCCCGTTAATAAGAGATGCCCGATAGGTACTTTGGAGACGGGTTGCTTTTAAAAAAACCGGAGATAACTTCTCTATTATAAACCAAATAATTTTTTGACAGATTTTTTTAAAGTGGATGTTAGAAGCAGACTGGGTGAAGTGAATTTTGGTAATAATAAAAAAGTGAATAGTACAGATAGATTACGTTCATTTGGATGTTTGTTGGAGACCCATCATTTAGAATAATGAGACACAAAAATCTAAAGCTCCCTCTAACTCGAATCTATTGCGATTATGATAATGGTAACTCCACAGAAGATGGTGGACAATAAAGTTGCCAACAATAATAAAATAAGAAAATTATTTTCAAAATGTCTATTTAATGAGCGACAATAACATAAGAGTATGATGAGATTAGACATAGAGGACATAACAAAATTGAAAACAAGATGAGACATTAAACAAAGGAATTTTTAATTTAATAGATTTAACAAAGGTATCAGTAGAGGATACTCTACCATAACCTTCCTCTTTTATGTTGTGGAAAAAGCTAAATTGAGAAATTGCAGCGAGTTTGTTTGGATGAATGCAAGTTTGACACAGTTACAGCACTAATCTTAAGTTTATGCATCAAATTAAAAAACCAGACGTATCGGCGCAAGACTTATTATTAGATTGAGAAGTGCCTTGATTAAGATTTTGTAACGTGTAGTGCGTAGAGAATGGCGGATAGACCACTCAACTTACACGTTATTGTAGTTGGTAGTAATGGAAACAATCTGGTTTGGCAGGTTTCCGGCAATCCTCCGGAAACCCTGCAGCCACTTTAGTATAAATCTGGTCGTTCCCGAGAAAAGGGCTTTTTATGTATTGCAAATATGCGGATTGAATCCGTTTGGCATAACTTGTTTTTGACGCGAGTGCGGAAGACGTTATAGTATAACTTGTAATATACAATATACATGTACCTATGCCAACACGGATAGTATAATAAAGCTGATAGTGCACGACCTGGCGCCCTTATAATTATATAACAAACCCGACCCGTTCTTCCGTAAGACCTAGGCCCCGCCGACAGCTAGCCGGAGCCGCCACCTCAGTTGGTGCATCTTTGTAGCCGGTAAGGTGTTACAATTTCTCCAAGGTTTTTCATAAACGATGCATTGGTGGACGGTCTTGCATATGAAGCTGGGGGTTATATGTTGAGACACCGGGAGGGACTGAGTTTGCTGAGTTGGATGGGTTAAGCTATTAAGCTCCGTGGAAGGAATAGCCATAAAAAGCCATAGTCTGTTTAATTTTGGATTGCCGGGCATATTTAGTATTAATTTTTTTAACTAATACTGACCTACACTCATTAGTGTAATGCGTGTGCAAAAAATGCAATAATAAGATTTGCTAAACTGTTGTTTAGTCTGCGAGGCATATTGTGTATTGCTTTTAGTCTCAGCCTCAGGTTTCAGGCGAGACTACAGCACGACCGACCACATTCAAACATTGCGCATACTGATCGAGAAATGTACATAGTACAATATCCACCTCCACATGGCATTTGTGGACTATCAGAAGGCCTTTGACTTCATTGAAACATGGCAGTACTTCAGTCAATAGACAATACCCGAATTGACTCCAGGTACACAAACTTGCTTAAATACATCTACAAACACGCAAAGTACTTATCAAAAAAGGCGTCCGGCAGGGCGACACTATCTCGCGAAAATGATTTTTCACTTTAGCACTGGAGGACGTGTTCAAAAAACTATCGTTGGAGAAAAAGATAGTAAGCTTCGATGGTATCGTCCTCATTAGCAATTGCTCAAAAAACTGGCAGAAAAGTCGAGGAGTATATATACTTGGAGCATAGCATCAAATAAGGAAAGGCCAATCGGATTGACATGGGCAGCTCTTGGCAAATTAGGATACATTTTACGAGAACCTAAAATTCTAATAAACCTAAAAAGGAAAGTGTATAATACATGTATCTTACTTGTCACTACATACGAGCTAGAAACTATCGCATCATAAGGAACAGCGCAAACTAAATAGACTTTTAGTCTGCTAACGAGCAATTGAGCGCGCGATGTTAGGACTAAGCTTACAAGATAAAATTCAAAACGGGGAAATAAGGTGAAAAACTGGAATACGAACGAAGGCACATCTTAAATGGCAACGGTCAGGACACGTGGCAAGAGAAAATGGCAAATGATCCAAGACAATATTACAGTGGAGAGTATCTAAGAGAAGCGTTAGCCGCCCCCAAATGAGAATGAAGGACGACATATACAGGCTCGCGGGCAGGAACTGGAAAAGACTGCCTAACAAAGATTGACATGGAAGCGTATGGAAGACTCATACTTTCAGGAGTGGACAAAATCAGGCTAAATAAGAAGAAGAAGATACCGCATGCAGTTCTTAACAGTTTTAATGTAGTCACAAAGTCTAACTAATTGCAGATCTTTTTGTAAAGCTTTGTGCAATTATGAAGCCTGTTAAAAATCAAAACAAAACAAAAAAGCGAGTTTTAATGCAAGGTTTTTCTGGCTACTTTAAGAACAAACAAACATCTTGTATCTATGAAACTAAAAAGATTGGAATAAAGTTTTTACTTTTTAAAAATTAATTTACAGAAACCTATTTTTTTAATTGTGTTTATCAAACTGTATACAATGTACTATATGAATAATTGATACACTTATGAAAAGTTTTGTAATTATTTTTGTTTTGTTTCAGGTGAGTTTTCCAATGTTTTTCTGCTTGATTTAAAGGTAATAGTTTTATAAAATTATGTGTTTCCTTCATTCTGCTAAAGCTGTAACAATTACTGATGACTGTATTATATTTTATAGGCAAAATACTACAATTTTATTATATTTACTGTTTAACTTGTTTTAAACATTTAATGAATAATAATAATAATTTTTATTGATGCTCTTTCACTTCTTTTGTGTTTTGGATATCAGGTATTCTTGAACTAAGTTGTCTGCTTAGCATGTTCCAGATATGTTTAATCGGATTCAAGTACTGAGAACATGCTGACCTGGAACTTTTATTGGCACATACGACTTCAAACCAACTTCTTTAAGTCTTGTTTTGACTGAAGTTTACTTATGATGGTTTCACAAACTTTTTCCTGCATGTTTTTTGTGTGAATTGTCGTTTCATCAATGACAGTAGTTGAGCTTGAATTTGTTCAATGTGAATATGTGTTGCAAATTTTGGCAAATGTTAAAAAAATAACAATTAGTAGTAGGAATTTTGACACAAAGACACTTTAGAATGCGAAATTGGCACGTTTGAGCTTTTTAAGCCGCCAGGAGCTGACGGGATTTTATAATGTACCAGTTTTCTGTAACATGCTTGCTGCCTTTAGAGGAACTCTATGTGAAATCCTGAGAGCTAACCTAGCATTTTCATATATACAAAAGCCTAAAAATATACCTAAAGCCACGTAATCTTTTCTTCAGGTCTCCACCAGCTTTTTTTCTTTTAATCTGTTTTGAACTGTGTTCATCCATCTTTCCTATCTAGCAGATGCAGGTTGTCACCCTTCTGTTTGTCTATCTATGCCTTTATTGCATTATTCTTTTCACAATGTTTCGGACAACATGTTTTGCTAATTGCCACCTTAATCTAACGTTTTGATCTATTACATCCGTCATTTTAGTGCGTTTTTGAATTTCTGTATTACTGATCTTGTCTCTTAGGCTGACCTCTAGTATTGTTCTTTCCATTACTCTGTGACAGGCTCTTGGCCGGCTTGTGCTGTTAACTACAAGAGTTGCCGTGTCTAAGCTATACGTTGCGATGGGTAGAATGAACATAGTTCATCTTTCCAAAGGCTGTCTAAGTTAGACCTATTTGTCATGTAATTTGCGATGTTTGGTTGTTGATCTTATGTTTGAGATAAACGTGTTGTTCCACGGTTTCTAAAGAAGATTGTTTAGTGTTATTTGAGCATTATCGGGAAAATATTTTGGTTTTCTGGAATTTCATCTTCAGACCAACGTCCTGGGAAGCTTTCTTAGGATTGTTCAGCATTTCCGTAAGTTTATTTTGATTTTGGCTCACAAGTACAACATTGTTTGCAAACACAAACACTTTTTGTTTTTACCTTAAGTTTTTAAAGACGTTCTTTAGTGCTAGGGTGAATTGCATTGGGGATATTGTGTTGCTTTGCTGTACGCCTCTTTAAATATGGATATTTTTGGTTTGTATATTTTTTTATGGTTTAAAATAAAACCATACGTTTTTATAAATATGGTCTATTAAATCCGAGTATCTTGAGTCAATTTTTGTATTGTTTGTGGCCACCAGTACTGCCCATATCTTTATGGAGTCAAATGCCTTTATAATCCACGAACGCCATATGCAGAGGCACGTTATATTTAGTGCATTTCTCTAGCAGCGTGCGGACTGCCTGAATGTGGTCGACCGTGTTGTACTTTTGTTCCCTAAAATGTACACACTTCAGAGAAGAGAAATTTCCAATCTCTCACAACCATTTTATGACGTTTATGACAGTTCACAAACATTTTGTGATAACTCAAGAACGGCTTTTATGACAGACCAGAAATATTTTATGGCATTTATGACAGCTTAGAAACATTTCATAAAGTTTCTGACAGCTCACCAACATATTATGATGCTTATAACATCTCCTAATCATTTTATGACTTTTTAAAAACATATTATGACAGCAATTAATGACAATGACGTTTATTACAGTTCAAGAACGTTTGATAACATCAATGGCAGCATACAAACAATTTTATAACATTTATGACAGATTACGGACATTTCATGACGTGTATGATATCTCACAAGCATTTTATGACAATTAAAAACATTTTATGACATTTATGATAACTTGAAATAATTATTGACTGCCCACAAACATTTTATAACGTTCACGACACTTTACAAACATTTTATGACGTTTATGATAATGCAGAAACAATTATTGACAGTTTACAATTATTTTATGACGATTATAACATCTTACAAACATTTTATGACCACTCAGGAACATTTTATGACGTTTATGATATCTCATAAACATTTTATGACAGCTTAGGAATATGCTATGAAATTTATGACAGCTCAGAAATAATTATTGACTGCTCACAAATATTTTATAACGTTCACGACACTTCAGAAACATGTTATTGATGTTTATGATAATTTAGAAACAATTATTGACAGTTCATAATTGTTTTATGACGATTATAACATTTCACAAACATTTTGTGACCGCTCAGGAACATTTTATGACGTTTATGAAAGCTCACGGATATTTTATGACGTTTATGATATCTCTCAATCATATTATGACAGCTTTGGAATATGCTATGACGTTTATGACATCTCAGAAACAATTATTGACTGCTCACAAATGTTTTATAACGTTCACGACACTTCACAAACATGTTATGACGTTTATGATAGTTCAGAAATAATTATTCAGTTCGCAAACATTTTATGATGTTTTTAACATTTCACAAGCATTTTATGACTGCTCACAAACATTTTATAACGTTTATAACAGTTAACAAACATTTTTTGACAGATTGGGAACATTTTATTACATTTATGGAAGCTCAGAAACAATTATTGACTGCTTACAAATATTTTATAACGTTTATAATAGTTAACAAACATTTTATGACGTTTATGGAAGCTCATAAACAATTATTGACTGCTCACAAACGTTTTATAATGTTCACGACACTTCACAAACATTTTATGACGTTTAGTTTAGGAATATTTTATGACAGCTCAGAAACAATTATTGACTGCTCACAAACATTTTATAACGTTCATGACAGTTAACAAACATTTTATGGCGTTTATGACTGTTCAAATATAATTATTGACAGTTTACAAATATATTTGACGTTTATGACATATCACGGATCTCACAAACTTGTTTGAATGAAATTTGAATATTTGCGCCAATTATGTAATGCGTTGCTACCTTATAAATGAACTGACCCAACACCACCAATCGTCCCCACCCTTGCCCCGCACCAATAGTTTATAAAATAATATGTAAGCATTCAATTAATGAATGTTCAATATATATATATTATTTAAAACAATATAAATAAAGTGGCGTGCAAACGAATACCGTACAACCGTCAAATTGTAGTCTTGATTAGTGCTGCCGCATCAGAACCATCTGAATCATCCCTTTCGGTCAGTCTGCGCGTTAGTTCACTCAGTTCCAGTACTTTCTAGTCCATTCTAGTCGTCATAATAAGTTCGTTCAGTATAACCTTATTACAATGAATCACCTACACAACAAAGTTCTTAATCTTCGCGAGTGGAAAAACGACCGCAACAAAATAGAAACGAATTTAATTAAATTCAAAATCTACCTAGAAAGGACAACCATTAATAATACAAATATCGGAGTTCTAACCTATATTCAAAAGTCGGCGCAAGCACTATGGGACATTTTTCTTCACATAAAAATAAATATAGAATTGATAGAAAATAAAGCCGAAAATCTAGAGATATATAAGCGAATTGAATCCAGTTTTAATCAAGTTATTGAAAAAGCGGAGGAAATGGTATTGGATTATTCGATTCAACAAGGTAATATTGCTCGCATGAATCTACCTTTTTTTTCGGGAGATTGGATCAAATATAATGATTTTGTGGCATTATTCAATTCAAGAGTGGCTTCCAATAATAATTTATCAGATGTAATTAAGTTTACATACTTGAAAGCATGTCTAAGTGGAAAGCCAGCGAAATATGTCAACAAATTTGTAATTACACCTGCTAACTATTTCAAAGCTTGCCAGTTATTAGATAATATGTATATAAATATATGCAACATCGTTAACCAGCAATTTATAGCAATAAATAAAGTGAGTACAGTAAAATCCAGAACATGGAAAAATTTGTTACAAATGGCTAAAGTTTTTAATTCAGCAAAGTGTAATATACACGCTCTTGACTTGTCCGCCGAAGATATTCTATTGGATGCAATGTTAGAAAAGCTGGATCCCGTAAGTAAAACAGAGTGGGTTACATTGGGACATGATCTTCCAACGGTTGAGAAATTAATTAATTTCTTATCAAGCACTGCTCAACGACTCTGTATTGCAGATTATGTTCAGAATATTCCGGAATGTGTTTTGTGTAATGCAAAGCACCTTTTACGCTATTGTCCATTGTTTAAACAACTCAGTAATAATGCTCGCAAATATATGATTGACATATTTAAGTTGTGTTCAGATTGTCTATCCGTTAAGCACGTGGGTTCTTGCACGGTTTCCATGTCTAAATAATGTAACTAATTTAAGATTACAAGTTTTGTTTGTTATTGTTTTAGTACTCATTTTTAAATATTTTAAGCGTTGCAATGTGATAATAGAATTTTTGCACATATTAATAAAATTATTTGAGGTTATGTTTGTAATGAATAATTTTTATACTTTAGTGTGCTGTGATTATTGAATTATTAAGACTAGTTTTGTTTGTTAGGCCATCATCAGAATCTTATTGTAATATTTTAGACAAATTGATGGTCTAACAACCGAAACTGGTTTTAAATAATAAAAAATAATGATAATAGAATTTTAGGCGGTATGCACTTGGGTTTTTGCATGAGCATGATTCTCATATTTTATTAATGTTGACGTAATCACATATTATTTGTATCACAATTTTTTGTTTGTTATTATTTCTATTTTTAACTTAAAACGTTGCAATGTGATAATAGAATGTTTATATTTAATTTTTAATGCGACCAGTTTTATTTGTGTTTATTGTTCAAAGTTTTATAATGATTCATCAGATAATAAAGTTCATTTAAAAAATTGTTTGTACAATATTTTTTAACATATTTTACAGCAGTATTTCCGATGCAGATAATGAACGGCTTATCTAAGGTAAATAAACTGGTATTATTAAATTTTTGTGTAAAATATAATGTAAATTAATTAGATTTTATTTTCTATTTCTCAAAGAAAACTGGCTTATTACATCAATTATGATGAGTTAAATAATAATTAACATTAAAACACTTAATTTGGTTTAATTATTGTTAGTTTTTTTTTTGACAATCTTATAATATTAGGTTGATGCATAATTTTGGATTTTGTTCATTTCTCTGAAGCAAAGCGGTTAAAATTTGGACTCATGAGAGACCCATTTGGACAATTTCCACACCTTGTCGAGTTTATGAATAGCCCATTTTATTACTATTAACTTGGATTAATTCGATCTTAATTAGCTCTAGAGTTATCAGTCACACAGTACTGATAAAAAAAAAAACAAAAAAAAAACAATCCAATTAGATTTAAAAATTAATATAAACACGTTATGCGCATTGAAACTGGTGATTAAAATCTGCAATTATAGCGAAATATGTGGTTACATCCCAAACCAAATGATCACAATAACCACCACACTAAGACGTCTAGTGATGTGCTTATGAAATGGCAACAAGACTTAAGAATTAACATCCTATAAATCATACCTACCACTAAACACCACCAAATCTCGTGCCAAGTAACGCATCAAACCAACTTTTAGGATTAAAAAAAAAAAAAAAAATTGTCTGAATCCAATCTGGAACATTGCTCTCATTCCAATTGAATTTCATCCATACAGGATCCCTAACCTAACCTTAAACCTAAGTATCCTACTTTAATCTATAAACAAACACAACATGATTAGATCGCTATGTTGCAGAACAAGTTGGTAAGCGCAATCATCGGGTCATTTTGGGGATTTCTACCTCATGCAGAATCACGAGTACCCTATTCTTCCGCCGGGGCACCACAGCTAAATGTCTGTTAACTAGAATCCTCATTTGAACACTTGAGGTCCTCACATACCAAACTCCCTTCTGTACTCCTTTCTCATCTCGTAATTGGTACGTCTAAGGAGAAATCCTCTGTTCAACATAAAATGGTCCTACATATTTTGGAGCAAATTTTGCCGTAAAGGATTTACTTGAACTCCATGTGTCGTCGCCGTAATTGTACGTTATCTGTGATCGTTCGGTCGCTACTTTTATTCGTTTATGGATGTCCTTGAACAACGTCGAATATCCACATGCACACTTCTCAAGATCTAAACCTTCTTCTATTACTGGAACAACCTGTTTATGATCTTCTCCACTCATAACCATCTCACGGCCAAAATTAATTCGAAAGGGGGTAGCTTTAGTCACCTCGTGTTTCGAAGTGCGCATTGCACATGCGACTTTTGGAAGGAGATCATCCCAAATTCTATGATTGTCGCTGACAAACGCCGCCAACATGGTTTTTAAAGTACGATTCACCCTCTCAGTGGGGTTGGCTTGCGGATGGTAATAAGCGTTGTATACAATTTTAATTTGGTAATTTGCTGTCATGTTGCGAAACTGTTTACTTTGGTATTCCAAAAATTAAGAAAACTTCTTCTTCAATTTTTTTTGTCACGGCTGCTGCTTTAGCTTTCCGTAAACTAAAACAAAGTGCCATTTTACTAAAATGGTCTGTAACCACAAGAATATTAGTATATCCATGAGTAGTTTGTGGAAGTGGACCCATCAAGTCAGTGGAGATATTTGCCTTGGTCTGACTGGCGCTGTTCGTTTTGCCATATGACCTGAGGGGTGTTGATTTTCAGCCTTATACTGAATACATATTTTACATCTATCCACATATCGAGCTACTTCATTTTGCATCGTCGCCAATAGAACTTTTAATCGTGCATACGTTTTATAAACATCCCCGTGTCCGGACGTAGGCTCATCGCTTTTACTCTTCGGTACACCTTTCCATCTCTCACTTTCTGCCAATAAATCGGAGAATCTAGGAGACACATACTTATATAATATTTTTCCATCCAGTCTCCATGCCGGATATTGCAATGGCTTATTGCTGACCAATGTACACATTTTCACATACCACTGATCCTCAAGTTTCGGTATACAGTTAACTTCATCTATAGTAGATACCGCTTTAGACAATGCATCTGGTAATACATGTTTGTTGCTTTTCCGATTAATGATTTTTAAATCATACTGTTGTAATCTCACAGCCCATCGAGCCAATCTACCCTTTTGATCTTTCAAATTATGCAACCACACCAAAGAATGATGATCCGTTATCACCTTAAAATGTACTCCATCTAGATATGGTTGCAACTTTTCGATTGACCAAAGAACCGCTAAACATTCACGTTCGGTAGTGTGAAAATTTCTCTCAGTTTTTGTTAAAGATTTGCTCAAATAACAAACCACATTTTCTTCACCATTGATAGTTTGTGAAAGCACGGCTCTTACCCCAAATCTGAAGAATCGGTTTGGACTGTGAACGGGTAATTAAAATCTGGAAAGGTCAATATAGGCGCTGTCATTAGAGCATATTTTATCTGCCTAAATGCCGTATCACATTCGACAGACTAATTAAACTTGACGCCTTTCTTTACCAAATGATTTATTGGAGCTACCATTGTAGAAAATTAAGGTATAAATTTTCGATACCACGAAACTAAGCTTTTTACTTACGGTCACTGACTTTGGTACGGGATACTCCACAACTGATTTTACCTTTTCTGGATCTACATGCAATCCTCTAGCGTTGACTATGTATCCCAAATATTTCAACTGCGGTCTACAAAATTGGCACTTCCCCTGGCTCAATGTAATACCGGCTTCTGACAGTCTACGAAATACTTTTGTCAGTACTGCTACATGAGTCTTGAAATCCGGTGTTATAATTACAATATCGTCAAGATATACGAATATGTGTGGCTCCAAGCTAGATCTTAATGTATTATCTATAAATCGTTGCCAAGTAGCGGGAGCGTTATGGAGGCCAAACGGCATTTGCGTGAATTGAAAAAGTCCTTTGTTAGGTATTTTAAAGGTATTCTAAAGGAATCTGCCAATATGCGGATTTAACATCCAAGGTGGATAAATATTTGGAATTTTGCATTTGTCCAGTGTATTACTGACAAGGTCATGGATAAGCATCTCTATTAGTCATCTTATTCAGCGAAAATCTACACAAAATCTAAAAGTACCATCTTTTTTTTTATCATCAAAATTGGTGACGACCAACCGCTTGCTGTTCTACCACCCTCAAATCTAACATTTTGTCCAATTCTTGATCAATGTGTTTCTGGACATACGGAGACACTGGATAATAGCGTTGCTTGATGGCTTCAGAATCTGTTCTGATGACATGTTCCACCATAACGGCTCTTCCCAATGAATTGTCCTTTTTTCCAAAATAATCCTCAATTAATTTATTCAAATAAGTTTGTTTGTCAGAAATTAACGTTTCTTCTTCTACCGCTTCACAACATATTTCATCCACAGCAAATGTCCACTCACCAGATAGTAGATTCGGAACAATACCCATCATTCTCCAAAAATCCAATCCCAGAATCATATTATGAGGCAACTACGGCACAACCAAAATATCAATAATTCTGACTTTAGTTCCTAGACTGACAGGAACGCTTATCATTCCCAAACACTCACATACTTTACCATTGGCTAATTTACACGTAACCAGTTTACCCAAATCTTGAAATTTTCGCCACCCTTTACTACCCAAAATGGTTCGAGAGGCACCAGAATCCAGCAATCCCAACATTGATAATCCCAAAACTTTGACTTTCAAGTATGGGCGTTCGTCTCCTTGAGCATGTGCAATAATAAAATCTAGAAGAGCTATGGTGGCGGCTGGTGCTTCTTGAGACGTTAGACCACCTTCTAACGCCTTGACGGCTCGTTTCCCGACTGTTGCTTGCTGCAATTTGGGCACGTGTACTTTGTGTAGCCATCTTTTCCACAAGAGAAACACCGCTTCCTTTTTGGTTCTCTGCACTCCCAGGTTTCTTACAATTAAAGCATGTCTTTGGTGTTTCTATCGCAGCGCATGCTCCCTGTACATGTACATATGCCAAATCTGGCTCTAGATCGATACTTCGCTTACTGGGTGGTGTAAAATTATCGATAGACAGTTTCTTTATTTCCAGTTGTCTTCCTAACTGAAGTAGCTGAGTAACACTACTAATTTCTGCTAATTCAAAATGAAGTTGGTAAAATGGTGCAATATTTCTCACTAATATACGTAGTTTAGTTGCCTCATTCACAGGTTGGCTTAGTCTGGAGAAAAGATTTTCCATTGCCACCAAATAAGTTCCCATGTTTTTGGTTGGACGTTGTGTCCTTCTTTTTATTTCTTCTTGTAATTTTTCATCACAGTCTGGAGGCATATACTCTTCTCTTAACAAATCCACCAAGCTATCCCAGTCTGTAGCCATCTGTTTTCTGGCTGGAAACCAAAGTTGAGCTTGACCTTCAAACAAATCAATTGCCGAGGCAAACAACTGATCCTTACTCACATTTCTAGCTTCACGTAAATCCTCTACTTGCTGCAAAAAAGCGTTTACTGAAATTCGAGAATTTTGCTCTCAAAACTTTAGATTCCATTGGTTTACTGGAACTGGTTTAATGTGATGGCTTGATGAATTTCCGACAAAAGTGGAGGATGCTAACGGATTGACTGTAGTGGTTATACCAATTCCTGGATTACTTTCCAATATTACACCCGGTGCTACAGTGCTAAGTTCCTTACTCGTTACTTCAATACGGTCCAATTTTGCTAAAATGTTTTGAACAAACCTGCCCGTTCCTTCGTCTCTGTTTCTGTCTTTATCGAATTCGATAAAGGACCCGCTAATTATACGGCCTAGATGGAACTGCCGGGCGGCGTAATGTTGGGCCCGTGATTTCAATTTAAATTGGAAGTGGAAGCCTTAAGTTAGAGGGCGGCTTCTTGTTACGATCGTACGTGAAGTAATGTATCCGTGGACACGTAATTTGTCGAACATTGATTAATTATATTTGTCCGCACAAAAATGAAGAACTACGTAATGTAATCCACTAATATGCGTAGTATTTAAAGCATGCCCAACGCATTTATTACTTTAATACTATAATTATCATTACGAGTTGTTTACACGTTCACGTATATTTTTTTTTATAAACACCCGTTGCCTCACAACCCTATTTACATACATTTTTTTTCACTTTATAAAATGAAATTATAACGTTACACAACTGCTCTGACAATTCCATCCCCTGATGCAATTTCTGAATCCTGTCCAATTTCCATCGTAGTGGGTGACTGCTGTTCTCTTGGATGACTGCTATTTGGCTCATTTTTGGGATTGTACCCTTGTTTACCATCCACTTTGTCCTCTTTTGTAATTTTGATCAGTATTCCCATTTCTAGCGATTCCAAAAGTGTTGCTGCAATCTTTGTACGTGTTGCCATCGAGGTAATCGATTCAATTTTATCTCTTGCAGATCTGGTTTTACCACTACATTCAATAGTCTTCCAATTAAAAAATGGCCTGGTGTTAGAACATCTAGATTGTTTGGATCAGCTGAGAGAGAAGTCAACGGACTAGAGTTTATTATTGTTAATTCTACATAGTCTAGTGCTGTTTTCTTTAGAAGCCTCTTGGCTGCTTTAATTACAGCCTCTCATAACCCTTCAAAATGAGGTGCATCGGGATGAATAAAGTGACAATTTATACCTTCTTCTACCAATTTGTTTTTTAACATCAAATTCTTCTTCTGTTAGGGCTTTGCTTTGCTTTGCGTGGTTAGGTCTGTTGCTAATTCTATAGCGTACTGCCTTTGTGATCATGCAAATGAATATGACCACATAACATTTTACGATTTGTTTGGATTGCAAGTTGCCCTCTATCATTGGAATGGGCCCACTATAGTCCATTCCTGTTCTGAGAAACGGATTTGTAGGTATCACTTTTTCTTTTGGCAAATCATTGGCCATATGCCTACTAATAGTCAGTATTGACTTCTGATTGCAGCAAGTAAATGCAAGTTTCTTTTATGCTCGTATTTTATAACCAATTTTGTAAAGATATGCATTGATGGTATTACTATTGGAAATCGCTGATCATAGTCTAATGCAGCATGCCATAATCTTCCCCCTACATAAACCCTTCGTCATCAATAAACGGATTCAAACATAACAGCTTACTTTGCTTATTAATATTCTTTCCTTTCTGCAATTGATGTAACTCTTTGGCGAACTCGATTTTCTGTATTATTTAAATTAATCGAGTCTTGGCTTCCCGCAGTTCATCTGTTGACAATACTACAGTCTTAGGTTTGGTTTTCGATCGGCATGCGCTGATGAATTTTAGGCACCACGCCGTGATTCTGACGAGAATGAATGAAAACTGTTTTTCAAATCATTCCGAACCACCTAGCCTTGGTTTTGTTTGTAGTATTAATACTTTTCTTTCAGGTTTAAGTTTTTGTAGTTAACTTTGGGCGGAGGTGGCAGATTGGTTTTACATTGAGGTCCATGCCACCATAGGTTTGAATTTCTTAGTGGTTTAATGGTAGTTCCTTGTGATATCAATACAGCTGGATTTGTGTTTATATGGTGCCAATCTTGACTTTCAGATATGCAATATCCATATGCATGCATTTCCAAATTGCTAATCTTATTTGTTGCCAAGTACCTTGGTATGCTGATTTTATAGATATCCGTTAACTGTATTAAGAAATTATTCCATTTTATGTGTATATGCTCTGGTACAGACTCATCCCAATGAATCTTTTTCTGCCACAGTTTTTGCATAAGTAGTTTTGCTTTTATTATTATCTTCTTCTTTACGTCCCATGTCCTCCGAGGACGTCGGCGATCATCATTGTGATTTTTATTTTATTGGCTGCGCCACGGAACAGGCTTGTTGAAGTGACACCACACCACTCTCTCAGGTTTTTCAGGACGTGCGTCTTCTTCCTGGACCTTGTCTGCCTTGGATTTTGCCTTGCATGATGTTCTGCAAGATACGGTACTTTTCACCTCTCATAACATGTTCAAAGTATTCCAGCTTTCGTTTCTTGATGATAAACATTTTCTCTTCTGGAGACGGGCAAGCACCTTGGTGTTTTAGACTCTGTCTACCCATGATATTTTAAGCATCACATTTTGAACGCTTCACATTACCTTTGTTAAAGTCCACCCTTTCATTTCGTAGTACAGAATTGGAAAGACGTAGCACTGTAGTAAACGTATACGTAGGGATATTGACAAGTCACGAGATGTAAGCACCTTCTTCATGATGCTAAATACTGCTCTAGCCTGCTTGATGCGGGACCTTATTTCCAGCATGCTATCCCACTTACTGCTCAATAAGCAGCCCAGATATCTGAAGCTGGAGACTTGCTGAATCTCTTGGTTGCCTGTGCTGTACAGGTTTGCTGGAAGCTCACCATCTTTGCTAGTATCCATTGCTTTGGTCTTGTTGATATTTTACTTGAGCCAAATGAACATACTCGGTAGTCATGTCTTCAACTTTGACAGCAGCGATTTAATTGTAATACAGATTTTTTTACAATGCGGACGTCTTTGCCATCTAAGTTTATATTCTGAAGGAGGTTGATAAGTTTCCCGTGGTCAACACAGTCAAATGCTTTCTGGTAATTGATAAAACACGCGTATACATTGGTGGACATGTCGCGGCATCTCTGTATTAGGACCTGTATGCCAAATAGGGCCTCTCTGGTTCCAAGCCCGTTCCGAAATCCAAATTGAGTATCAGAAAAGTGTTCCTTGCATTTACGATATAATCGACCATACATTATTTTGAGAAAAATCTTTAGGGTATGGTTTATTATGCTAATCATGCGGTAGTCTCCGCATGTTTTTGGCCACGTCTTCTTAGGTAGTGTGACGAAGACAGACTTCAGCCATTTACTTAATATTTCTCCAGAAACATAGATGGCGTTGAAGAGGCTGGTCAATTTCTCTGTAGATTGGTTGTTGAAAAGCTTGAGTACTTCCGAATAGACGTCGTCTGGTCCGGCGGACTTTTCATTTTTAGCTGCCCTGATTGCGTGAACCACCTCCGCGTGTTATTTTGGGCTCTTCACAGAGGTTGTCGCAAATGTTCACCTACTGACGGTCGCTAGCGAAAAGATCCTCGACATACTTCTTCCAGTTTTTTGTTCAGGTCTAAGATAATGTTGCCATTTCTGTTTAGCAAAAGTGCCGCGTTCCGATTACGTTTTCCAATTTCAGCAGCATCTTTAATTTTTTTGTGTAGATTGAAAGTGTTGTGTTTCGCATCTAGGCTCTCGATTTCGTCACATTTTTCAGAAAACTAGCTATACCTTGCTTCTTTTATTTCCCTTCTAATTTGTTTCTTAAGGTCTAAATATTTGGGTTTATCATTCTTCAGATTCCGACGCAATTCCATCAGATCTAAAATCGTGTTTGTCATCCAAGCTTGTGTCATGCCCTTTCTTGACTGCTTGAGTTCTGTTCTGCTGATACTCACGATAGGTGTTTTCACTCCAATCTATGCTTCCGCAGTGTTCGGCATGTTCTCCAGGTTCAGTGACTGTATAGCTGCGTTGATCTTTAAATCAACTTTGTCTCGGATTTCAGGAGTATTGAGTTGCTTCATGTCCAACCGCGACAACGTTGATTTAGGTGTTTGTCTCTTGAGCTTAAGGTGTAATGTAGCTACTAGGACGTTGTGGTCGGAGTTAACGTCAGCTCCTGGGTACTTTTTGACTGCGCGTATGCTAATTTTGAACCGATCTTTGGTCAAGATGTAGTTGATCTGATTTCTCAATATCAGCATTAGATTTCCAGCTATACAATTTTCTTGTTGGCAGTTGTAAGAAGGTGTTGGTGATGACGAAACTATTTCACGCAAAAGTCTATCTAGTCTATACCTAACGACCGTCTGCCCGCACTCATCTTTTCCGAGTTTGGCGTTAAAGTCTTCTAATAATATAGTTAAATTTGAGTTTTTACATGCTTTGAGTGCAATAGATAGTTGGTTGTAGAATGATTCAACATCTTTTTCGTTACCGTATGCCTGAAAAATCGTCAAATTGACGGGCTGGGCTGCTAGTTGGAGAACAATTACCCGATCTGACACTGGCGTATAAATGAGGACCGATTTTTGGATTTTGTTGTTGACCATTAGCGCAACATCATTTCTGTGATGCGCATCATTATTTCCTGCGTAGTATATGTGATACCCGTCAATTTCGCATTTGCCTGAGTCTGGCCAGCGCATTTCACTGATTCCTAGAATACTAATGTTGAGCCTCTGCATCTCTTTGATAACGTTGTGTGCCTTGCCTTGCCTTGCCTTGCTTCGAACATGCTTCTGGCGTTTCATGTTGCTATTTGCAACTTCTTGGTCTTTTGACCATTTTTCACATTACGTCCTGCTAATCTAATTTGTGGGTTATTCAAGAATTGAAGCTCCGGATAATTTAGAATTGAATATTACTATAATGATGACTTTCTCGGGATATCCAAACGGATCTTTAATGCAGTGGTTTTCCGTTGCTTTCTGCATTTGCATGCTGTTGATCAGTGTTGATTCATCCGCCTTTTGGTATTATTTGTAATCCCAGGGACAAGAGAGTGTCCTTACTCTTGCCAGTTCCTCCACCCGTAGCTGTTGGCCAGGAAGAGGTGACTGCTTATTACGGCAGAGCCTCGTTGGTTTTTCAGCAAGGTGTACCACGTGCAGGTGAGTTTGTTATTTATGTTGTCTAGTTTCTAGCCATCACCCCTTTATTATAGGGCTCATTAATCCAAATGGGCCAAATATTTGAGATATCCTTGCTAGAATAACCTTTTTTGTTGTTTGCTTTTTTAGCGCATTTGTACCCAAAGGTATCCTCTTGTGTGTTCCACTAGATTCCCAACGTTTTTACCATATCCGACTTCTCCAAAGTGAGAATTGCTGATTTGCCTTGGAGAAAGTTTAGCAGCACTTTTTCGGTGTTGGAGGCCCATTTATGGAGTGCAAGTCTGGCCTTATTTAGTATTATTATGACTTCCTTTTTAATGTTGCTTAAGTTGTCGATATTCTCAGCTCCGGTGATCATGTCATTTACGTAGAAATCTTTATTGATAACTCATGCAGCTGTGGGATATTTATCCCTGTTTTTTGGGCTAATTCTTGTAGGCATCCAGTTGCCAGATATGATGCAGGTGCGGTTTCATATGTTAACGTATTTAATCAATATGTTTGAATCATTTCTATTGTTCCGCCATAATATGTGTTGATAAGTTGCATCATCTTCTCGAAATATTTTTTGTATATCTGCTGATATTACATGTTTATGTGTTCTAAATCGACAAAGAATGTTAAATAAATCATCTTGAATTACTGTACCAACTCTTAAAATATTGTTTAAAGATTTCCCCTTTTGTTGTTTTCATAGAAGCGTCAAAAACTATCTGTAATTTGGTGGTTTCTTCTTCTTCCAGTGCCTTCTCTTTACTGGAGGTTCGCGACCATATGTCTCGGTTTTGTGCAAGTTGTATTAGTGTAGAAGCCTTTCTGATTCCGAACCATTGTGGCAGGTTTAGCAGCCAGAAGAACCTCTTCTTTCCGATTCCTTGTTTACCTTCTATTTTCCCTTAAATGATTAATTGCAGGAGTTGGTATTTCTTATTTTGGAATTTGTGTCCAAAATATCCTGCCTTTGTCCAGTCGCTTGAGTAGTTTGTTGTTTGTTACTTTGTCTGTTCATGGAATTTTTAGCATCTGCCGATACAGCCACATTTCGAAGGTTTCGATTTTATTTATACATGATACCTTCAGTGTCCACCCCTTGACTCCATACAATAGTACTGAGAAGACTTAACATTTGACGGTTCTCCACCTGATTTTAAGTGTGGTTTAGTTAGCTTCATTTATGACAGCATGCATGATGGGGTAGGTAATATACTTTTTTTACATTCTATTGGTTTCATTAATTGCATATGGCCAAGTGATTTATATTCTGAGATAAAGTTGGTATGGTGTTTTTTAAGTCTTCATTCCTTGCTAGTTTCCGTTCCAATGAATAGAACCTTTTTAAAACTAGTTGATAAGAATTGCCTAATGCTGATGGATCTTCTTTCCATGGAAGTTTAACAATAAACCGACTATCTGGTGTACGCTGATGGGTATTACTGGCTTTGCAAGTTTTTTCTGCATGTGAGGGTAACTTTTTTGGCGGAAGTTCCTTTATTTTTCAGAATTTTGATATCCGATTGTCCAACCTTACATTGTCTATGTGGCATTTTAAACTATCTATCTGTTGCGGTGTGGTTCCTGATATGACCTTATCGTTTGTGGTATATATTTGTCCTAAGCATAATAGCTTATGGAATATATCCACGCCAATGAGAAGATTTAGGTGATTTTATCTAAAATAAATATCTCTAAGTTTACGCTGAAATTATTGTCTTGAAAGCATTGTTGTGGTTGTCTGCATCTGGGCATTTGTAGTTGACTCGGTAATCCTCGATATAGGTAAAGAAGTTGCTTGCCTGTTTAATCCCAAATTCCTTGTCACTTCTGTTCGTAGAAGATGCACTTGAGAACCTGAATCTAATAGGGCTCTAACAAAATTGTTGTTTTCTCAGGAATGGTTTTGTCGTTTTTGCTGATTCAGATACCTGATTATAGCTGTGTAAATTTGGTTCTTCTTCTTCCTTAATGATGACCATCAATATGCAGTAGCGTATTATGCAATTTGCTGCATTTTCTACATTTAGATGACCTGCAGTTTGTTGCTTTGATTTCGAGCAATTTATGCACAGCTTTTAAAAAAAATGAACAAAAATCAATTTTTTTTGGTATATTATTGGTTTATTCGAAAAAGCAAACATTCCCATTATTTATGGAGCATGATTTCATTTATGTGGCTACCTCGGCTGGCTTCGCAGTAGCGCATCCTGTTAACCCAGTTTTCCAAAACCTTAGTGATGGTTTCTGGCTCTATCTCACGAATGGCTTGCTCGATATTGGCTTTAAGGGCCTGAATCGTTAATAGATTGTTTGCATAACATCGGTCCTTCACGGCACCCCACAAAAAAAGTCTAACGGCGTCAAATCGCAGCTCCGAGGTGGCCAACTGACATCGCCGAGACGGCTGATAACATGATTACCGAACTTAGCGCACAAAAGATTGATTGTGGCTGTGTGGCATGGCGCGCTATCTTGCTAAAACCAAAGATTGTTTAAGTCTACTCTCTGAGGATGCTTTGGCTTCTCGACAATCACGTGCCGGTTTTCCGATCCTTAGATGCGACAGTTTTGCTTGTTAACATAGCCGCCGAGATGAAAATGCGCTCTAAGGCCCAAACTGAGAAGCGATAACGAACCGGTCTTGTGCTTTCAATTGCTGAGTCAATTGGATCTTATAAGCAAATAATGCGAGGTCTTTGTGCAACATTTTTATTAGTCTGGTGCGTGAAATATTGAATTGTTGAGATTTATGGCGAGTCGATGTTCGTGGACTGAGTCGCACACTTTCGGGCACTTTCGGCTTCGGCAGCCACATTCTCGTCAGTGCGCACCGTACGACGGCGGGGACCGTGCCTGTTGGCCACTAGCATGCCAGTCTTTTTGCACAAGCTTGAGTACAGCACGCACAGTGGGAGCCTCATTTTGGACAAAACTTCCTTTCAATAAACGCACTGTTTGGGCTACACAACATTGACTTTGGAAATAAGTTTGCAATATTTCCCAACGTTGTTCAAGCGTAAAGGGATTCACTTTGTTCCGCGGAGATATGATACTGACTTTCTTTGTTTTGAGCGTATTTGAGAAACGAATTGGGATATGGTTTTTTCAGCCATGTTTTTTATTGTTGCCCGAATTAATAAGAACAAATCTAATTTTGTTTCGTTTTTCACTACTAATCCGGTTCGAAGGACCAATGTTTAAGCACGATCAGTCTTTTGATCGTGACTTTTATTATTTTTTCTGAATTAAATACACGGATTCTTTTTATGACATTTGTTTATTATTTTTATATCATTACTATAGTACGCATATTTTTTATAACTTAAATCTCAAACAGGCTGATTAATTATTTCTTAATTCCAAACACTAAGAGTTCAATACAGCAAGTACTAGACCATGATTACAATTGTGCATCTGCACAACTTAATATACCACGAATGCTAGTTTGGAGAACATTAATACGCTATGATTTATATCCATTTCATATCCAGCCCAAGCTCTTTTACCAACAGATTTCGTTAATTGTTTGGAATATTGCTGTCAGTTCATTCAAAATTAACTACGAATTTTATTTATGGATGAATCAATATTTACTAGGAATGTATTAAAGAATAGCTACTCTCCAAAATTACAGTGTTAAATTATCGGCATAGGTTTTCAGTGAATGTCTGGTGTTGAATTATTAATGGTCCAATTGCTTTTGAAAACTATATAACCGCCAACAGCTATTTTCTAGAGGATAATTTGGTAGGATTGTTCTTCTGACAATCAGACATGGTATGTGGTACCGGCATGATAGTGCCGCTCCGTACTTTACATTATGTGTAAAACAAATTGAATCAAAATCTCTTGACTTAACTTATTTAGATTATTATTTCTGGGATCATATTAGAAGATCTGGTATACCAAAGCATATCAGAGACTGTTGAAGATCTTAGCTATAAAAACAAGGAGTTACAGTACAAACAAATTTTTTAACGTAAGAACCGTTAACACTGGCACACTTATTCTAACGTTTTTCTAGTAATGCTATGCCTTTAATAAAAATCTTTTGGCAATTTTGCAAAATAAGACTCCCCAGTGTCTTCAATGTCGTCATTTGATAAAAAACGACGCTTTATCAAGTGTTTTTGTTCGCAAAAAGATAATAGTAACATAAGGCAAACTGTAAGGTGGCATTTATTGACCACTTCTTGAATAATTCGTGTTTTTTGTTCGCTGTAGAAGCAGAGTTTTCTTAGCGTAATTGTGGGTTATAAAAAGTGTATAGCCGCTCTCAAGTTTTTAATCTTGTCTTTATAGACTTTATAGTCTCCTTCATTGTAAGTCTTTTATTTATTAAATTAAGAGAATCTCCTCAGAATTCCAGAAAACTGTGGCCATAACTTTTGGGCGGAAAATTGCATCTTTGCTTTTGTAGATGGTGTAGAGTCTTTATGTGGGAGGATCCCAATGGTGTATTCTTTGCAAATTTGTTGTCTACACAACTTCTGAACTGGGCAGCTTGGCAATCCATCGTGTTGACACTTTGTTCATTTTCTTGTAGAATTTTAATATTTCTAATCTTATTTTTATAATTGAAACTTTTACTTGGCGGTCAATTGACACCAAATCTTTAACTTTGTTGATTATTTTGTCAGTTTGTGCTTTCAGAGGTCTTACAGCGCTTGGTTGTGTCTAAAGCTTTTTTAACCAGCAGTTTTAAGAATTGCTGATATGTGCCAAAAGATAAAAAAACCTGTAGCACGGCCAAAAGTCTGGATATAGACCTACCTACTCGCTGACTTGGCTGTCTTTTTAATATTTGTAATTTTTCACACTTTCTAGGAGACTATAACAAAAAAAGAAAAGAATTGTTTTAAACCTTTATCAAATTTTCAACATTCAGCATCGACCAAGTTTTAATCTCCAACTTTAACCAAGATACGTAGAGATTATGGCAGAAACTTTGTCGGAACTAGTATCCTACACAGTTCTTGGTTTGATTGAACCTAAACCTTTAAGAAAAGATTCAACCTTCAGCTTCAATCAACAGAATAATTGAGGCTGAGGTTTTTTTTTATCTCAATTATTTAATATCGGTCTATTTCTGCTGCCAAGGCTAATTACCGACGCCAGAAGTTAAAACTACCACATCTGGGAATTTCGCCGCAAATTCAGGAATTCCAACCTAAATTATTGGGTTCTTTAACGTGCACGCAACATCAAGGAAGTACACGCCCTGCAGATAGGGGTTTGAGACTCGAACCCAAGACCCCTGGTGTAGCAGTCGAGTACGCTAACCACCCGGCCGGTGGCTGAGGTTTTGTGCACACGATAAGCTTGACTTAAGCAAACAACATTCTGGTTTGCGGATTGACCAAAATCCTATTTATAGTCATCCACGTAATCTTTTTTAAATACTTTGCACAGAGAAGAGAATGTTACAGACATTTACAAGTAAAAGTATAAGATGATTACTTCTACCCTAAAGATTTAATCCTTAACTCTTCTAAACTAAATCAATTTAAGAAAAACTGTACTACAACTAAGTAACTATATTGGTGTGTGAGGTTTGAAAAGTTGTACTTTACACCCGCATCTTAAAGAGGGAGAATTTAATTTTAAATCTTTTTAAAATGAAATTTTTGCAATTTTTTGAAAAACGTTGATCACCCTAATTTTTTTACAACCGAAAATATTTTAATTTTTTATTACAGAATTTTTGAGTTTTTATAAATAGAATGTTGCAGTTTTTAATAGTTTATGGTGAGTTTTGGTACTTTCTAACAATATTTTATATTTGTTGGTGTTTTTGACATTCTATAAATAAAATTTTGCGTTTTTCAACAATTTATAACCGGATTTTCAACCTTTCTGAAAATATTATTAAAATATTTTCAGAAAGGCCGGATTGGCCGGATTTTGTTATTTTTGGGATTTTATGAAAAATTGGACTTTTTAATTGTTTTTGGCCGGAACAGTTGTAACAAAATGTTGGTCTTTTTTGATCATATTTTCAAATTTTCTTCTTAGATTTTACTATTTTTGACAATTTATAGAAAAGAATTTTGCACTTTTCAACAGTTTATGCCGAAATTTGGTTCTTTCTGACAATATCTTATAGCAACATTTAAAAAAAAAAGTACACTTTTTAACAGTTTATGGCAGGGTTTTGGTGTATTCTGACAGTTGTTTGAAATTTATAGTATATATTTAGCTATTTTTGATATTTTATGAACAAAATTTTGCATTTTTTAATCGTTTTTTGTTTTTTGAATACTTTATGACTTTATATTTTTGCAATTTTTGACTTTTCACAACTTGAATATTGCAGTTTTTAACAGTTTATGATGATTTTTGAAACTTTTTTACAATATTTTTATACATGTTGGTTGGATTTTGAACATTCTATGAATAGATTTTTGCACTTTTTGGCAGTTTATGAGTGGATTATAATTCTTTCAGACAATATTTTGATATTTTATACCCGGAATTTACTATTTTATGAATGTAATTGTGGACTTTTGAACCATTTTTGGCCTAACTTTGATTAATTCTAAAAATACTTTAATGTATGACTTTTTAACAGTTTATGAATTTATTTTTGACATTTCATGAAAAGTGTTTTGCACTTTTCAATAATTTAAACCGAATTTTGTTACTTTTTAAGTATATTTTGATGTTTCAAAGCCGAATTTTGTTATTTTTAATATTTTATAAATTATTTTTCAACAGTTTATAGCCAGATTTTGATGCTTTCTAACAATATTTTGATGTTTCATAGCCGAATTTTGTTATTTTTGAAATTTAATGAATAGAAATTTACACTTTTCAACAGTTTATGGCCGGATTTTAGTGCTTTCTGATAATATTTTATAGCTATTTTAGACATTATGAATAGAACTTTTCAAATTTTGCTATTTTTAAAATTTTATAATTTTTTTTACATTTTGCTTATCTCCGGACTGATGTTTTCTGCTCAATATAATTTTACACTTTTCAACCGTTTTTGGTCGGATTTTATTTTTTTCTTTCTTTTAAAATAAATGATGTTTCAGAATTTTTTTTTGTTTTTATTTATTATTATGGCTTAACATCTTTTTTTTTTGTCAAGACATTTTTTATTTAAATTTTTTTTATATGATTCTAATTTTTGTGTCCGGATTTCAGAGTTTATAATTATTTATGACCGGATTTTGTACTTTTCTTGCAGTTTTTGAATTTTATGGCCGAATTTTTGCCATTTTGTTATTGGATTTTAGTTTTTTATAATTCAATTTTGATATTTTTAACATTTTATAGCCGGATTTTAGGTTTTAGTATTGTTTCCTATTTTATGGCTAGATTTTTGCATTGTTGACACTTACTAAACGGATTTTGGTACTTTAAATTGGAATTTAATTAAATGATTTTTATGGGCGGATTTTGCTATTTGTTTACATAAATCTAAAGTTTTGTGGCCAAGTTTTAATATTTTCAACAACTTTTGGCCATTTTATGGCCGGATTTTTGCATTGTTGACATTTAATGAACGCGGGTTTGAGTACTTTGAATTGGAATTATTATTTTATTTTATTATTTTATGAGTAGATTTTGTTATTTTTAGATTTGATATTTTTAACTTTTTATGGTTAGAGACTGGCATTTAACATAAATTTAAAAAATAAAATATTAATAAAAGTTTTGTAACCGGATGGTAATATTTTTAACCGGAGTTTAATGCTGTTTAACATTTTATAGCAATATTGGTTAACTTTAAATGAAACTTTCGATACTTTTGTTATTTACTGGACAGGTTTTAGTTGTTTTGAGCAAAATGTTGACTTTTTTGCTGGATTTTGATATTTATTGTCATATTTTTGCATTGCTTACATTTTTTTTTTTTTTTATTTGGCTAATACAACAGTTTTGTTGTCAAATATGATATATTATTTAAAACTTTGACTGTCAAATTTGACAAAATTGAAGTTACCTTAAATAAATAAATTGACTTGAATTGAATTTAATTACTGATATTTTCTTTACAACATAATAGCATGTAGTTGGGCATATATAGTATTTAGAGGCCGGATTAACAGATTGCACTAGATTGAACACGTTATTGGCCAGATTTTTATTTTTGAAGACTTCATTGCACTTTTAGGAGCTAGATTTATTATTTGAAAGACGGATGTACAGTTTCAAGGCTGTTCAAAAAAAAAATTAGTAGTAGAGTTAGACACTTTGAAGACCTAATTAAACTTTTAAATGCCAGATTTACTCTTTTATAAACCCGATTTACAGTTTTAAAGACTGGATATATAATTTAGAGGCCGGGTTAATAGTTTAGCAACAATAATTGGTGGCTAGATTTTAATTTTTTTAAACCGTAATTAGATTTTTTAAATGATTCACAATTAAAATCGAATTACAGTTTGTTAGCAGTTTAGCACGTTGGCTGCCAAATTTTCTAGACCCGATTTTTAAAAGGTATTTGTGAATTGAAAACCGGATTATCAGTTTGGCAATCAAATTTAACACGTTTGTAGAAGATTTTCAGTTTTAAAAGTTGGATTTATAGTTTTAAAGGCCGGATTATAATTTTGAAAACCGAATTAACAGTTTGACAATTAAATTTAACTCTTTGAATGCGAGATTTACACTTTATAAACCGGGTTTATAGTATATAATGCAGGATTCATAATTTGGTAGTAAAGTTTAACACTTTTAAGACAGTATTTACAACTTTAAAGGTGCAAATGTTCTTTATTTGGGTCTTAAGTTAACGTTCTTTTACTTTTTTTTTTAATTAAAACCAAATACTGTTAGTTATTGTATATTAGTTAAAATTGTATTTACAGTTTTAAATTTATTATTTCAAAGCGAAAGAACAGTTTGATAGTAGAATTTAACACGTTGATGGCCGGATTTATGTTTTGGAATTTTGAATTTACACTTTTAAAAGCCGAACAGTTTAAAGACCGAATTTATAATTTAGAAGCAGATAAATTGAACACTTTGAAACTGATCTTTATTTACAGTTTTAGCTAAATTTATAATAACGAAGACCACATTAATAGATTGGCAGTAAATTTTAACACAGTTTTGTGGACGATTTTATGTGGTAAACATGATTTTTCAGTAAATTTTATGCAAAAAATAAGATTTGTGTTTGTTTTTCAATCAAATCGTATGCCTTATTTAGGTTTTACACGCATTTTTTATGAATTTCATATGATATACGTGACAAGCTAATTTAAAAAAAAATTGCACGATTTTTAGGTATGCAAACTTTTTACAGTAATTTTTATAGTAAACATGAGTTTTCTGGACAATTTTGTTGCCAAATTTTTTTTTATTATTTCAAAAATTTGATATGTTATAACAAAATTTTGACTTTGTATGTGTAGAATGTTCAATTTTGATATTTTTTGACATTTTGATACTTTATGGCTGGATTTTTAACATTCTATGAATTGAATTTTGCACATTTCTACAGTTTATGATCGGATTTTGAATTTAAAATAAATAATAATTATTATTATTTTGATGATGGCCGGAATTTGCTATTTTTGACATTTTAAAAAAATATACATTTTAAATTTGAATTTTTTTTTTATTTTTTATTATAGTACATTCCATGAAAAAAGTGCATTTTGCAATAATTTATAGCTGAATTTTGTTACTTTTAACAATATTTTTATATTCCATTTTTCAACAGTTTATAGCCGGATTTCATGTTTCAAGGCAGGATTTTGTTATTTTTAATATTTAATGAATAGAATTTTACACTTTTTAACAGTTTATGGACGGATTTTAGTGCTTTCTGACAGTATTTTGTAGCTAGCTATTTTAGACTTTATGAATAGTACTTTACATTTTTTAACAGTTTATGGTTGGATTTTTGTGTTTTCTGACAATATTTTAATATTTAAACACCGAGAGAAGTTTTAAAATTGATTGATTATAACCTAACCATTTACTTCAAAGGCAATTTCATTTTAAACGGACCAGAGCAGGGGGGGGGTGCATTTTTTTTTGTTTTTTTTTTAACTTGATTGCATTTTTTGTTTAAAAATCGCAAATTTAACTAAAAAAAATAATTTATTAGTGGAATCAATCTGTAGAATCCAAATCTGGCGCCATTTTAAGTGTATACCCTGTTTATAAGCCGCAAAAGCTATAAAACCATGTTTTTGTTCTCAGTGGGCTGGGGAAAAAGGAAGAAAATTTCATATTGATTTCACTAGTAAGTTTTTTTTTCTGAGTTAAATTTGAAATTTTTAAACAAAAAATGCAATTAAGTTAAAAAAAAAACTAAAAAAATCGTAGAATTTTTTTTAAGGGTATAAAACTCTCATGAACCGATCAATAGACTACTAATAACTTATAGAAACTGAAAAAAGTTACTAAAGCAAAATTCTCATTGCCCCCCCCCCCCCCTGATCTGGTTCGTTTGAAATGGAATTGCCCTCAATAAATTATAAAATATAACTTTTCTTTTACATTTAGCATTTTTGTTATATATTTAAACCATTGATTAATATTACTAATAATAAATGCCAAGAAGTAAAAACAATTGTTTATATATCAAACTTTCATATTTTACATAAAAACCATAATCAATTTGTATATAAATAACAAAACTTTCTATCACAATCACTTATTGACACAAATCGGTATATTTGTTGCAATTATTATTTAATTGCATTGCAAATATAAATGCTAATTCACTAATTATGTTAATAACAAGAAAGTTATATAGTTACTGAAATACATAGTTGCATTGATCACATAGATTTGTATGAACTGTAAATAATAATTTACAATATCTGTATTATTAATGACATAAAACACATCATTTAATTAGCATTGTTTTCCCTACAAAATAGATATAGATAATTTCATCAAATAATTACATATTATTAGCATCTGTAAAGCTGTAATAATATGAGTAGTAAACAAATCTTCATAATTGCAATTACCTTATTTATTCATTGCCTTTATGAGTTGAAATGGCTTACTGGTAACTACACTCATATTTATTGATAATAAATATTGTTTAATTATTGGACACAATTACGATACTTCACGTTAAAAGACCTACGGTAAACTGAGTATATTTACAAATCCTAAAATGTATACTGATAATATTGCTTTATCTGCATGCCCGGATGTATTTATATTCGACTAAAAAAAATTAGCTCGGCTTGGAAAGGTAAACAGATTCTTATCATTCCATTTATTTTATAAATACAATGCAATAAATTGATTAATTTGAATATACTTGCAAAGTTTTATGAATATGAAAAAGGCTATCGACCAAAGTTTTTCTGTCCTTAATACATATTAATATACACGGTGTTACGTAAACATGAGGCAAAAACTTAAGGGGTTATTCCTTGGCCTATTCTAAGAATATTTTGTTCTATGGTGATTTTTTAAAAACTCTTTTGTTTCGAAGATACAGGGTGAACAAAATTTGCGACAATCATATTTGATATTTGTTGAAATCATTAATGTAAATAAAAGTATGGCGTACGCCAATGAATATATTAAGAACAAAAAATTAATGAGTTTATCAAGTACAAAAAATTGTTAACGATATCTTGGAACGGCTGTTTTATCTACTAATGTACAAGTGGATCGCAGTTGTTTAGATTGAGTGACGTTTGGATGTTTGACGTGTATTTAATAGTTAGTGAATTCCTCTACCATAAATCACAATACGAACGCCGAGATGACTGTCATGCATTTTATGTATGGACTTGCTGATGGCAATTCATTACAAGCTAGACGATTGTACATTGAACGGTTTCTGGCCGTAATATCACTGACCGAAAAATCTTTGAAACCATTCATCGACGTCTTTGTGAAACAGACACATTGAAACGAAATGAAGGGCCAGGAAGATCAATGACAGTAAGAACGGTACAACTAAAACAGAATGTGCTGAACATGATAGAGGAAGATCCAAGTAGTTCTACGCGAAAAATTGCCAATACTTAGAATGTAATTGGACAGTTTGAAAAATTCTTAAGGGTAATTTGTTGTATCCATACCACATTCAGCGTGTTCAGGCACTACTACCTGATCTTTCTTGTATTGCGTTATGTCAATATCTTTTGCAAACATTAGTTCTAATCTCTCAATTCCTGACACTTATTCTTTTCACCGATAAAACCAGATTCTTAAGAAATGCAATAAAGAGTTTTCATAACAACTATGTGTGGACAGATGAAAATCCGCATCAGGTATGTGAAGATTGTTTTCAACACCAGTTCTCCTTGAATGTTTGGCTTGGAATTGTGGGCGCCTGTCTAATTGGACTAGTATTTCTATCAGGAATACTTATTGCAACTTTTTGGAACACAAGCTACCTCAGTTTTTGGCTGATGTACTATTGGCAACAAGAATTGCAATGTGGTTTATGCACGATGGTGCACCACCACATTTCAGTTTTGTTGCTCGTGATTATTTAACAGCAACATACGGAGATTGCTGGATTGGTTGAGGGTGACTACATGCAAGGAGTGTTTAATCCCCAGATTTAGACCCACTGGGTTATTTCTTATGGGGCTATCTGAAGTCATTAGTTTACGCTAATCCAGTGGAGAATTTGAACAACTTGCAAAATCGGATAATTGTTGGGTGTACCTCAATTAGAAAGAGTTTGGCACTCAATGATGAGAAGATTAAATGCTTATATCTAGGCTAGAGGAAGTCATTTCGAACATTTATTGTAGATTCAAATTATCATAGAACAAAAGAATATAATAGGCCAAGGAATAACCCTTTGAACCTAACCTAACCTAACCTAACACCCTGTATATAGTTTGCATCGTTCTGTCCTGATGCATTATTAATAGTAACTACTTATGTTGACTACATTGAATTTGGCAATTCTTCAACTACTCTGCTTCCGCTAATAAATTTTATAAATATTCATGATCTACAACAATGTAACTTAAAAATGAAAATAATAGAATATTAGATTTAATATTATCTCCATCAAACATAAATTGTTCTGTACAACTTGCTGATTACCATCTGGTTAAACCTGATCATCATCATTATCCTCCGCTGGAGTTTTTAATCAAACACTGTGATACAACACCAAAATTTGACTGTGATAATGAAAACCCTAGCTTTAATTTTAGAAAAGCAAATTTTATAGCATTATACTCTTTAATTTGCGATATTAACTGGTCATCTCTGTATGAATGTGATAGTGTCAACTTGGCCTGTGGTATCTTTTATAAGCAAATATATTCATGTTTTGAAAAATATGTACCAAAGTTTAAAAAAAAACGCCAGCCAACGATTTCCGTTATGGTTTAACTCGGAAATAATTAAAATGGTTAAATACAAAACGAGATTAATTAAGCGTCATAAAAAACACAAAAGTAACATAATTACTAATAATTAGAGTTAAAAATCCTGAGAAACAATATAAAAGATAAAACTAAAACTGCTTACTTAAATTTTATTAATACATCTGAGGCAAACATTAAAGAAGACCAAAGATGTTTTGGTCATTTATACACAATAAACGATACACAACAAGAATTCTTGGAATTATGTCATACAACAACAAAACGTTTATAACGCCACAGGAAATTGTAAATCAATTTAGTGTACTATTTGTGTGTACAAAAATCAATCAAACTATCAGCAGCACGTAATCTATAATAACGTATTGGGTAATTTTTCAATAAGTGAATCTGATGTACTAATGGAAATGCGTAAACTTAAACCTAAACACACAATGGGCATAGACCAAATTCCACAATTTATAGTCAAAGATATGGCCAGCTCACTTTACACACCGTTAACACATGTTTACAACCTTATTTTAAAGACATGTAGATTTCCAGATGTTTGGAAGAAAGTAAGAGTTATTTCAGTTTTTAAGAAAGGCGTTTGTACCAATATTGCTAATTATCGTCCCATATCAATACTTAGTAACTTATCAAAAATATTTGAAAAAGTTTTAACTAAGTATCTTTACTCTGAAGTGCGCTGCAACATCTCGCCAAACCAGCATGGGTTTATGAAGGGACGTAGTACATCAACAAATTTGCTGCTTACTCAAAGTATATCTATTAACTTAGAAAAAAGATTGCAAACTGATGTCATCTATACTGATCTATCTAAGGCGCTTGATCGGATTTCTCACAACATTTTATTATCTAGATTAAAGAATTATATCATATGCTCTAATATATTGTCAGTATTAGCTTCATATTTAAATAATCGAGTACAAACTGTACAATATAAGGGTTACACCTCTAACATATATATAGCCAAAAGCGGTGTTCCTCAAGGGTAAAACCTCGGGCCGTTTTTGTTTTTATTATATCTGAATCCAATCTGTAATGAACTTGACTCTGATTATTTATTATATGCGGACGATATTAAATTATTTAGATCTATAAAAACTACCGATAACTGTGATATTTTACAACATAATCTTAATAAGTTATATGAATGGTGTGATACTAATGAACTCTGTGTTAATGTTGATAAATGTTACGTAGTGTCTTATACTAGAAACGTACATCCTATAAACTATAGTTATAACATTAAAGGCAATATGTTAATTACTACTGATCAAGTCCGTGATTTAGGTGTAGTGTTTTACAACAAACTTACTTTTAACAGTCATATCCTCAACTTATCGTCTGAATGTCTTAGATTGCTAGGATTTATTATTAGGGCATCAAAATATTTTAAATGTATAAATACTGTAATTTTGTTATACCAGTCATATATAATCAGTAAGCTGGAATACTGTGCTGCAGTGTGGTGTCCTAATTATGTAAAGTATAACGAAATTCTCGAAAGAGTACAGCGTCGTTTTTTGAAATATTTGTATTTTTTTAACAGCGGCACATATCCGGAAAGACATTATCCTTATGCATCTTTATTATCAACTTTTGAAGTACCTTCTATACAAAAACGTCATAAGATAATATTAATGAAAACTTTATATAATATAGTATACAGTAGCTACGACGATATTAAAATGTTAAACCTCATATCTTTCCATGTACCACAATTTGCATTAAGAAATTCTCTCACCTTTTCTTATAGCACTTCACGTACGTCACATTATTCTAACTTACCAATTCAAAAAATGATACGCACCTACCACTCATTACAATATGGAGCCGATATTTTCTCTTCGTTACTAAACGTGTTTTTAAGTGATATAATAGAATGTTTGAATTTTAACCGTCATCATGTTTACATTTGTAATCATTATCATGTTTTATTTATTATTATTCCCCTATCTTTTTTTTAACAATACACATGTATACATGTTTATTATTTTTTTGTTTACAAATCCTGCTTTTTCATGTAATTTTATGTATTTATATATATTTTTATGTATTTTTTAGTAAATCTTATTTTTTGTTACTTATAAGCAATTATTAAAAGTAAAATAATTGTAAATTAATACTGAATTTTTCCTGTAATTGGATATTTCTGTTGGGAAATAAATATTATTATTATTATTATTATTATTATATACATATTATAATAATAGTAATTACAGAGATAATACAGAAAATACAAATGGAAATAAGGAATAATAATTTTTAAAAAAAATTTCAATCTTTCAATGAAGAAGATGGGATGTTTTATTTTGGGGGAGTAGTAAGAAAAAACTGCGGTCTTTTTAAATTGTCATATAGCTCTTTCAGCACCAGAGGCGTAGGTAGCATATATTATGGCCGATAGTTTGCGGAAAATGTAAAACAAAACACAAATTACGTTATATAAATTGCTTTATTGTTTTTCAAAATATTCTCCTTTAAAATCTATACACTTTTGCATCCGATGAAACCAATCTTCAAATCAATTTTGCCACTCTGAGCGAGGTACCTCCAAAACAAGTGATTTAAATGATTCAACGGCCTCTTCAGGCGATGAAAAACGCTTGCCACGCATTTTATTTTTGATATGTCAAAATAGGAAGTAGTCATTAGGCATAAATCAGAAATCAGGCGAATATGGGCAATGAGTCATTAATTGGATGTTGTTACTGGTCAAAAACTCTACAGTTTGTCGTGCTGTGTGAGCGCTTGCATTGTACTGATGAACAATGATTCGCCGGTTTATGTTGTTCCTTCTGATTTCAGCGATAGCTTCCGGCAAACAAATTGAAGTATACCAGTCAGCATTAACTGTCCTTCGATCCTCTAATGCAACAGTTGCAACATGACCAGTTTTTCCGAAGAAACAAGCAATCATTTTTTTCGAAACGCTTCGTGAACGCACCACTTTTGTGGGTTTAGGTTCATTTTGAAAAACCCATACAGTCGATTGCTATTTAGTTTCAGGCTCATATAAATATATCCAAGACTTGTCACTTGATACGATGTTATATACCGAATTTGAACGACTCCCTTCAAATTTCTTTAGCATTTTCTTGTACTACTTGACACGTGCCTGTTTTTGTTCTTCTTTCAAATTGTGTGGACTGCAAAGCTTATTTGTTTCGCTGTAATGCTTAAGAATGCTATTATCTCACTATAGGTTTCATGCCGATCTGACAAAATCATTTCAAGCACAGCATCAATATTTTTTGCGACAACAGAGATGCATGGACGATTTTTGCATAGTTTTGGATGTTGCTTTATCCCCAAATAACAAACTAAATTTTTTCACACATTGCTGCGGTGTTAAACCGTATCGAAAATCATAAAAAATCATCACTCGGAAGTCACGATTCGAAATTCCCATTTTTATACAATTATTACTCTTCTTAAATTTTGTTGAACAAAACCGAGCAGTTTGAAATCGAACTGTCAACTGAATTATAGGTGAAAAACATCAAATTTTACAAATATGACAATTGCAAAACGCTGTCAATACAGGCAGTATTTGATTCCACGAACTTTAGCAGTGCCCCTCGTATTGTTGCTGTTTTGAACGAACCACTGTAGATGTAGATTTAGTAAACTAGAAGTCCATGTATTTTTTTGCTTAAAAAAAATCAATTCTATGAAGAGTTTTTTTACGTTTCAGTCATAGCATCTCTCATATCTCTTTAGAGATATAATTTATATGTCACAAGATGTATCGCTGATCAGAATCTAGCATTTACTTATTAATTGCTGAAAACATGTCCCACGCGCATATCTGAAAATAGAACTTCCTTAGTACTCATATTGTTGACAGCACTTTACGTTAGCTACTCAAATAATCAATTATGGATTTATCTTAGCATAAACATGAATACTGAATGTTGGAATTATTATTTGAACAAACATTGGGTAAATTTATAATATATAAAATACAAGTTAAATATTAATTATCATTTAATATATAATATTGAAATATATTGGTTCATATTAACTAATAACGCTTTTATCATTTAATATATTTTCCAAATTAATTTAAACGTCAAGCCAATTGAATATTTAGAAACTATTATATTCTCATTTTAAATGAAACTTGTAGTCAGATTATTAATTGATAATAAATAACTTTTTTGTTTTATTACCAGTGGTGTTGCAGGTGGTTAAAATTGTGCGGGCAATATTGTAAGCCGCCAACCCATTAAGTTCCAGAAATCTTCGATCAGTAACCGTGTATGCCAAGGCAATATTTGGAGCTGAACTTGCACTAAGTACCTTCTATGTTAACAGTGTGTGGCCTTGCATGATCTTTCTGGAAAAACAATTCACATTTTTTTTTTCAGTTTTTGTCAGTTCACTTCTGGACGTAGGTCATTATGGCCTTTTTCTATTTATGTCTGCTCTGTGCTAATTGCTGCCAAATGACAATGTTCATTGTTTTGGTGGTCTACTAAGGTTTCATTTTGATATTCTTTGTTTTCAGGATCTGGTCCACCTATCCGTATTTTGCTTCGTTACATAACTTTTGCTACTTTTACTACAATATTGTTTACGACCGTTTTTAAGCGTATAATATTGTTCAAAACTTTATCTGATAGACAAATGATCAGCATGTGCTGATTCATAGCGTTGGTTGTGTTGTTCTTAACTTATTTGCATTCTTAATGGTAATTTCCAAGCCATATGTAAATAAGGGGATCTTTTATTGAAGACTTTAGTGAGTTTAGTTTGGTGGGAAATTTGTTTTTCAAAATTTTCCAAAAACCGTCTATTCCGTGCGTTATTTTCTTGCTTATCTCTGCACTTTGGTTTTACTTACCCAATTTGATGGTGTGACTTAATAGATATATTTTTCAACATTTTTATATCTTACTCTATTGACAGAGATATTTACTTGGTCGCTGCACTTTTTTTTAGGGCATAGTGAGGTGTTTGACTCAACAAGTGGCCCTTCAGAATGATTAGCGCAATGGCAATATCTTTCGGTTTTCTTCTCTGCGTTGGTCTTGATGTTAATTTGTCTTTGTCATTATCACTAACTAATAGCTTTTGGCCTTGCGGAATTCACACAGTTTGCTACGGCAACACATGCTGTCTTACCCCATACCCTCTTTTTCTGTCCTACATCTTACGCTGACATTTATCTCTCCTTTTTCTCATTCTTGCTTTATTCAGCCTAGATATTTGGTTTGTCCTTAGGTATCTTCTTAGTTTTTTTACTCTTTCTTTCATAAATATTTTGTGTAGCTTCATTAAATGTATCCCATTTCGTAGTCCTAGATTTGCCAGTTTTACTTCTAGTGAGGTTCTAGAATCTTTGTTTGAAATTAGTTTTTCGTGTCCCCTGGTTGCCAGATATACTCTGACTATTTCGAAATTTACATTATCTGTCAACCTCGAGATGGCGTATCTGCCGTATGGAAATTGCTTAGTCAATTCATTCAATTTACTTTCCTTTAGCATTTATTTTTTTCTTCTTATCTCTGCAATTTTGGTTGGTATGTTACAGTAAATGTTCTTCTCTTATTTATCCTTTTACCGTTCATTCCTTGGTAGGCATAATTATCTTGGTCTTCTTTGTTTTTTTGCTTCTATTTAGCTTCTCGCTTCTCCTTTCTTTGTCTTCTTTGGGTTTTGATCTGTGTGTTTCCTTCCATTTTGATTTATCTAAATCTTAAAGCTTTAATTATTCATCCTTTTTTCTCAGTACTGTCGTTGCATGGTTTCTTAGTGCTCTTCATTTATTTTTGTCACTCAAGCATATATTAATGATTGTGGGTTTGTTGATTTTATTTTCCAATACTTTTTCTAACTCTTTCCTATCTTCTTTCCACGTTTCGCACTCTACTAGCGTATATTCTGAATTGTCATGCGTGTCTTCTTGACAAAATATACATCTTTCTTCATTCTCTATCTTATTTAATTTTTGTAAATACTTACCAAAGGCTTCATGTTTGGTGAGTAGTTGTGTTGTACAGTAATACGTTGCTGGTTTATTCTCTACGGATTTTTTTTATTTTTGGTGTTTTCTTGTCTATTCTCTTTTTTTGTTGCACATTACATTTGTTTGGTTTTTTTTACTTAGTTTCTAGTTTGTTTAGCATCTTTTTGATCTTTGCTACACACGTGCTAATCAAAATTATCTTTTCGTCTACATTTACTCTCATCTAGTCTCTGTTGATTTTTTTTTTAAATATCTTCCAAAGTCCAAGTGAATAATTTTGGAGAGATATTCCTTTATCTTACTTTTTTGTCTATTCTGATGTTTTTGTTGTCATGTTTTAGTCTGCTTCTACTTACAATGTGGCATTTTTATAGATGTTTTTGAGTAAGGTGGAATATTTAGAATTGATTCTTGTTATCCATAGATTTTAGTGCGGCATCTATTTCAATGACAATTTAAAGTTGTATTTGTTGCATGTTTTAATTAGTGACCTAACTGTCTAAAAGTTTGATTGTGATAAAACTCTTTCTTAACCCTGTCTGTTCCGGTAATTGATAGAAGTCAAATTTCTTTGTTAACTGATTTATAATGATGAAGAGTTTGTAAAGGTGTGTTAGGAGGCTAATGAGCCAAATAGTTTTTGATGTTATGCCTATCTTCTTTTTTGAATATAAATATTATTTTTGCGTTTTGGCATGAAGTTGTTATGGTCCTATCTTCTAAGCATTTGTTTAACTTAAGTTTGGTTCCAAAAGAATTTGGTCTTATGCACGACCACTGTTTCTTGATATGTTATCCTTATCTGATGCTTTTTTCTTTTTCATATGCTTTAAAGCTTTATCTATCTCCTTAGTGGTAATATCGGGTATCTTTTTAGAGATTTTACATTTGTGGGGTTTGAGCGATCTAAAGCGGCTTCAGTGTTTTGATGTTTTGTTTTATATAGATTTTCATTTTATTTCTTCTTAGCTTTCAGTTAATCCATTGTTGAGATATAGGCTTCTTTTATTTTTTTTATGTTTGTCTATTTTTTGCGGTTTTGATTTACTTTCTTCCCGCTATGCTCTTGATGACATCGATCCATCTCATTTGGGATTCACCCAAGCTTTTTTAGTTTCTTGGAGTTTTAAAAAGGTTGCAGCACATGTGCAGCCCATCTTTACTTGAGGCATGCTTGCATGATGTATTGCTATTGCTTATTTTGTCTTTTAGAGTAATTTCTAGCATTTCGCATTCCGTGGCTTTTATTATGCTAGTTGGCTAGTTTATGATTGTATAATTGATACCGACTACTGCTACTTTTTGTTTACTACAAAAAAAAATATTTAGGCGTTTTTTTAGCCTTATCCTGTTTAGTCTTTCATTTAATTCTTGTAACATATTTTTGTATGTTAGTACTCATTAAGACCATATCGTTTGCTAATTTCAAGTAGTTTAGATATATACCATCAATATTCATAACTTTTTTTTTCCAACCCAGTTGCTTGAACACTTTTTCTAGTGCTAGGGTAAGGGGTGATGGCAAAGTTAGTGCCAACCTAAATGACAACCTCTCCTGCGCGCGGTACACCCTGATAGACAACTAACGAAGCTGTGTCGACCGAGTATCTGCCGGGATAAGCAGATCTCTTTTGCTAGACAACAGTTTCGGGTGGAAGATTTGGCAAGAGAAATTGTCCCTAAAAGCGGAAGAATCGACTAATTAATCAACGGCATGGGGATGCTGAAGGGAACCACTGCATTAAAGATCCCGGATGGATATTCCTAGTAAAAGTAAACATGGCTAAACTAAAGACAAAATATACCGGAGTCTCTAGTCCTCCAATAGTATCTCCGGGAGGACGGTTTTGAATAAGTCTGGTAGAGGACCGATAGAAATGAGAATAGGTTCTTGGAACATCAGATGTATGCTTCAACCAGGGAAAATTGATAACGCAATTAACGAAATGCACAGATTAAGAATGAATATACTAGGAATTAGCGACTTGGCCGAGCTCAGGAAAGCACTTTGCGGACAGTGCAGTAATGTATTATTCAGGAAGTACAGATACACAAAATTGGAACGGAGTCACAATTATAGTAGATACAACAGTACATAAATCAGTAACAAGCTTTGTGTCTTATTCGGATCGAGTAATGTTGTTACAGATACAACCAACAATTGGAAAAGTGAACATCATCCAAGTGTATGACTTGTGATAAGGTGGAAGAAGAAATTGAAGAGTTCTACAGCCAAGTAGACACTGTAATAGAGGGTGCAAATAAGCACGAAGTGTTGATTATGATGGGGGAACTTAATGCAAAAATTGGAAAAGGTCGTGTAAAGGGTCTAATAGGAGATTTTGGATTAGGCATTAGAAACGAAAGAGGCGACAGATTGCTGAAATTCTGTCAAATCAACGATCTGGTAATAATAAATACATATTATAATTTGGACATCTCCAGCTCATTCCCAGAATAAAATAGCTAGAAATACAGAAATCGAGTTACATCGGTGAAAACTTACCAGAAGCTGACGCCCCGTCTGATCATAACCCAGTTGTAGCCAATGTAAATCTCCACCTGAAAAAATTAATAACCAAGAGGAAACCAACTAGAAATGTCACAACAAAATTGAAGGACGCGGCAGTGTATGAACACACAAAAGAAAATATAAACATAAAGCCGTAGAAACATACCAGACGGACAACGTCAACAAAAAGTGGGAAAATATAAAACACGCACTAATAGAAGGAAGCTATGAATTGATGAAAGCGGACAAGATAGTACCAAAACAACTGTGGATCACAAACGAAATACTACAGATGATGGAAGAAAGGTGAACTAATAAAGGAAACCAAATAAAATATTCAGAAATAAATAAAAATATTAAAAAGGAAATCCGAGTTGCAAAGGAGAAATGGTTGGCTGAAAATTTATCAAAATCGAGAAACTCTAAAAACAATATGACGCTTTCCACCTACACAAGATTAAAAGAACTAACTGGAACCTAAAGGAGGGTTACATCTTTAATTATAAATACAAAAGAGGGAAAAATTATAACTGACTAAGCACAAATACTAGTGAGATGGAAGGAACACATTGAAGAACTATTCACAGAGGATCCCCAAGTAATACACAAGAAGACATAAGCAGTCTTCCAATAACAAAAGATGAAGTGCAGTTTGCCATCAAAAGTATGAAGTCAGGTAAAGCAGTTGGACCAGATGAAGTCCCAATTGAGCTATTAAAACTCATTGAAGACGACCTAATAGAAATCATTACAGACCTATATAATACGATATATAAAACAGGAATAATCCTAAATGAATGGTTAAGATCTACATTCATAACTTAACGCAAAAAGCCAAATAGTAGGGAGTGTAGGGACTACAGAACTATAAGTCTTATGAGTCACATCCTAAAAGTATTCCTTAAAATTATACAAAAAAGACTATACTAAATTAGAGGAAGAGATTAGTGATACGCAATTTGGTTTTAGAAACGGATTGAGCACACGGGAAGCACTGTTTGGATTCCAAGTATTGATACAAAGATGTATGGACATGAATACTTCATTGACTATGAGAAGGCGTTTGATAGGGTCTAACATGAACAATTAGTGAAACTACTGAAAGACAAATACATCGATGCGGGGGACATACGGATTATAGTAAACTTATATTGGAATTAAACGGCAGTGGTGAGAGTGGATGACGAGTATACAGAGAGCACCAACATACAAAGAGGAGTCACACAAGGATATTATCACCAATCCTTTTTAATCTGTACTCGGAGGCGTTTTTTTAGGAAACAATACCCAACGAAGAACAAGCTGGACTGGTGATTACAGTGATATTAGCAGATAACCAACATGATCTACAAAGAATGGTGAAACAAGTGAATGGTGTTGGTTCAAAATACGGGTTGAAAATGAACTTAAAGAAAACCAGATATATGATTATCTCAAAATCAAGAATACCTAATGATTACCTTATCAGTGGAAACACCCATATTGAAAGAATACCCAAATACAAATATCTTGGGACATGGGTAACTAGCACCAACGAGCAGACGTAGAAATTAAAAATAGAAATGCCTTTCTTAAAATGAGACAAATGTTTAGCAATTGCGAACTAACTCCGACTGAGAATGCTGAGGTGCTATGTCTTTCCTATATTACTGTACGGCATGGACACTGAACCAACAACTCACAAATAAACTCTAAGCTTTTGAAATATGGATATACAGAAGAGTCCTTAAGATCTCATCGACTGAAAAAGTTATAAATGAAGAGGTGCTAAGAAGGATGGGAAAAGAACTTGAAGTCATTAATACAATTAAAACTAGGAAACTGGAATATTTAGGCATACCATGCGTGGGGACAAATATAAAATACTGCAACTAATAATGCAGCGAAAAATAGAGAGGAAAAGAAGTATAGGTCGGCGCCGAATTTTCTGGTTGAAGAACCTTAGAGACTGGTTCCAGGTGCGAGTGGTACGGCACAAAGTCACGCCACGCACAACGAGGAAAAGGAAATAGAGGCGTCCGCATTTATTTATATTTAAGTTAAATTAACATAATTGAATTAAAATACAAAAAAAAAAACAAGGGAATGAATAAAAGAACAAGATAAATAGAAAAAGAAGAAAGCGATAATATATTTAACAGAAGTAAAAAATCCATAAGATCACCAGATCAAAAGAAAAGAGAAGAAAAAGAATTGAGTAAGAAAGAAAAAAATAAGGAAGTAGAAGAGATTTTTACAGACACAAAAGAGATGGAAGAATTAAAGAAAATGGTCCAAACAATGATGAATAAAATGGATGAAAATATGAATGAAATAAAACAAGAGATAAGGTCAATAAAAGTAGAAATGGAGAAAAAAGAAGAAATCTGGAAAACAGAAGTGAACAGATAGAATAGAAAATATCGAACAAAAAATTGAAAGAGAAGAAAAAATAAAGAATAAAAACTATAATAAAAAGCTTGAATTTAACAGAGAATACTGAAGGAGAGATTAAACAGTGAATGAAAGAAAAGCTACAAGTAAAAGTAGACATTAAGAAAATAACATGACTAAACAAAAATTCAGAGAACGAAATTATCAAATTGGAAATATCAAACTAGGAATAGAAAAAAAGGATCATGATAGCCAAAAGTAAACTAAAAAACACAAATACATACATAAACAATGATCTCACATGGAAAGAAAGAAAAATACAGAGAGAAATTAGAAGCATTGCAAGAGAGGAGAAGGAAAAGGGAAAAAGAGTTAAAATTAGATACAGAAAATTAATAATCAATGAGAAACTTTATGAATGGAATGAACTAGAAAAGGGGGTCACAAAAAGAGAAGACAAAGACTCGGATAACGGAAAAGCAATGAAAGGGAAAATGAGTACAAAAAGAGAAAAAATCAAAAGAATTAGACTGGGTACATGGAATATACGAAGCATAAAGGGCAAAGAGGAAGAGTTGGTAGAAGAAATGATAAATCGAAAATATAGAAATTTTAGGAATTACAGAAACAAAAAAGAAAGAAAAACGACTAAGAAAAATACACAAAGAATACTAGATGTTCTGGTCAGGAGTAGATGAAAAAGAAATAGCAAAAGGGAGGGTTGGTATAATAATAGCACCAAACAAAATAAAAGACATTACAAAAGAAAAATACATAAGCGAAAGAATCTTGTCAGTAGAAATAAAGCTATATGGAAAGGAAATATGGACTATAATAACAGCCTATGGAGAAAACGAAGATGCTAAAAAGGAAGATATAGATGCATTCTTTGAAAAGTTACAGAATGAAATAGATGAAGGACTGGAAAATGTAATAATCATGGGAGACTTAAACGGACGAGTTGGAAACCAAAACGCAGGAATAGAAGAATACATGGGAAAATGGGGAGAAGAAACCAGAAACAATAATGGGGAAAGAATTATAAAACTGAGCGTGGAAAACAATCTTATTATAACAAACACAAAATTTGATCACAAGAGGATACATAAATTTACGAGAGAAGAACCGACTAGAAACGAAAAATCAATAATAGACTACTTTATAATAAGCAAACAAAAATGGAAAAACGTTTTAAATGTAAAAGTATCAAGAGAGGCAGAAATCGGAAACGACCATTACCTGGTAAAAATGGACTTGAGAAAAATGGAAGAAAAAACAGATAAGAGAAGAAGGAAGGTAAAAGAGAAAATAAAAAGTTACAAACTTAAAGAAAAAGAATACAGAGATAGATTCCAAGAGATAGTAAAAAAGAAACGTAGTAAAATTAGAGAAACAAAGGAAGTAGAAGAAAAATGGGAAACATTCAAGAACACCATACTAGAAGCAGCAAAAGAAAGCTGTGGAACAGCAAAAATAGAGAACAAACATAATAAAAAAACTGAATGGTGGACAAATGAAATAAAATTGAAAATTAAAGAGAAAAAGAAAAATAGAAAAAATACATTAGTACAAAAAAGGAAGAAGACTATAAAGAATACAAAATTAAAAGAAAGGAAGTAAATAATGAGGTCCAAAAAGCTAAAAAATAATCATGGAATCAATTCGGTAAAAAGATGGCGGGAAACTATAGAGACAACCAAAAACTATTCTATGGAACACTAAAACAGATGAAAAGGAAGAAAAAATACAATATGATGAACATAAAAGACAAAAAAGAAAATATAATGACAGAAGAGGATAAAATAATGGAAAGGTGGAGAGAATATTTTAAAGAACTGCAGAAGCAGAAAACTTAAGGCCGGAGGAACATGAAGAAGATGATACTAACATGCCAGAAATTGAGGAAATAAAGGAAGAAGAAGTTATAGACGCCATAAAGAAACTAAAAATAGGAAAAGCACCAGGCATAGACAACATAACACCGGAAATGATCAAATACATGGGTAAGGAAGGAATAGAACAATTAACAGAACTACTCAATGACATAGCTAAAAACACAAAAATATCAGCAGAATGGGAATATTACTACCTATATACAAGAAAGGAGATAAAAGAAACTGCAATAACTACAGAGGAATCACGATCAGTAGTGTCCCGGGAAAAATTCTAGCAAGAATCATAGAAAAAAGAATAAGAGACAAGATTGAAGATACCATAGAAGACACACAATGCGGATTCAGAAGAGAGAGAAGCATTCAAGATCTTATATTCATAATAAGATAACTAAGCGAGACATTTTTAAATAAGAAAAGGGACATCCATATCTGCTTCATCGATCTAGAGAAGGCATTTGACCGGATAAGAAGAGAATATATATGGAAAGTACTTCAAAAGAGAGGCATAGACGGAAAAACTATAAATCTATTAAAAGCTTTATACAAAGAAAATAAGAATATTGTTAGAATCAACAATGAAGAATCTCAAGAGTTCGAAACAAATAAAAATATGAAGACTCTAAAAGTAGGATAACGGAAGATGGAAGCAACAAAGATTATGGAATTACTATTTGCAGACGATATGGCAATAATGTCGGAAACGGAGGAAGATTTACAACACAACATCAACATAATAGACATGGAATTAACAAAAATAAACATGAAGATCAACATAGACAAATCCAAAGCAATGATAATATCAAGAAAAAACAAAACCCATATACAATCACACTACACGGAAAAAAGATTGAACAGGTGGAAAAGTTTAAGTACTTAGGAACTATAATTAACAATAAAGGAAAGATAGACAACGAAATAAATGAAAGAATGGGAAAAACCGGGAAAATATTCAACATGATGAAAAATACATTTTTTGGAAGAAAAGAAATACCAAAGAACATACAAACAGATACAGTAAAGAAGGTAATAAGACCAACAATAATGTATTCCAGCGAAACATGGACATTGTCAGAAAAACATAAAACGAGAATAAATGCAACAGAAATGGGATTCCTAAAAAAGATAGGAAATAAAACAAGAAGAGACAGAATAAGAAACGATGTACACAGACAAAACTTACAAATAGAACCCATAAATGAAAAAAATAATGGAGGGACAACTAAGATGGTTTAGACATGTATGCCGAATGAAAGATACGCGAATAACGAAAAGAATATATGAAACAAGAGAAATAGGAAAAAAAAACCGAGGAAGACCGAGAAAAACCTGGAACGACAACGTAAAAGAAGAAGCGGAACGAAAGGGAATACCGAGGGAAGGAATCAATCAAACAACTCTGGACAGGAAAAAATGGAGAGAACTATATCAAACGAAATAATGTAAAAAGCCATACACCGAAAGGTAGAATAGCATATGTTTAAATAATAATAAAAAATAGCTAACTTCCGTGTAGGAGATGGCACATGAAGAAGAAGCTCCATATTTGTATTATCATCTTTTTTGTAGGATAATAATATTTTTTTTTAGAGAGGCATTTATTTGGCATGAATATAGACTAAAAGAAGAAGTTTTGTAAATTGTTGACATCGACACGTGGCAAGAGCTCTTCTCTTGTCCAGATTACAGCAATGGACTTTATTATTTTAAAACTGATTTTGTATGGCCATTTATCAAAGAAGTCTATCTTTACGATTTCTATTTCTAGGACGTTTTTTAGTTGGACATTTTTGTTGTTCTCAGTCCATGCAGACCATATTCTAGCAACTGTAGTGTAGTGCTGATTTAGCCTTTTATTGATAGAACAGTAGTAAATAAAATTATAGCACTAAGAAAAAGAAGAAGAATTGTGAAAATTTGCGAATAACAGCATCAGGATCTAAAAATACGTCCATATTTGAATATGTATTTGTTTTATATTAATGCGTTCAAGTCTGGACGCACTATAACACGTAATACATTTAAAATTGTCTTTTATGAAACTACTTTTGTTTTAATAATTAATTAGTACACAACTAAAAATTAAGTTTGTTGACATAATTTTATTTAGTATATTTTATTAAATTTTATTATTCTATGTAAGAATATCAATTCAAAAAATTATTAATTAAAAATTTAATATAATAAAATACGAGCTACATGAAACAATATCTATCTTCAGAAACGAGTCACACATAAAATTATCGTCTAGCTAGTTCATTGTCGCTGCAATTAAATTATCAAGCGACTAGAATAGCTAATTAAATTCATTAAGAATGCAATTAAAATATTGTGTGCAGTTCAGACATAAATTAAATGAAAATAACGTCATTGTAATATATTTTTCACATGTATATTTAGCGGCATTGTCTGGCTTTATTATATTATAAATTATAAGTAAATGTTTTTTTATTTAACTTTTCTAATTATAAAACAAAGGGACTGCTATTCTGCTCTACATTTGTTATAATATATGTGTTAGTTAATTGTGAAACAATAAAGAATTAAGAGATCTCAAATAATTTTCTTGTGCAAAGTAACTGTAAACATTATCATTTCACGTCGTTTTAAATTACTAAAGTTAATAAATTATTATTTTTATAAAGTTTTAATATTTGCGTTATTTTTGTTTCAGTTGAAAGCTGTAGTCGTCGATGATAATTTAGAAATTCTCCATCAAGCAGCAGTACATTTCGACAGTGATCTTCCCGAATTCAGGTAATTGGTTTATTTAATTTTAATGCAATCTATCCCTTTCTAATCTCAAATATTGTTGTAAGCACTGATATTGCGGATTCAATTACCTAATAACAGGATTTGCAAACTTGTTTATTTTGTAATTATTTTGTTTGATTCTAATTGATTTACATTTAGAACACATGGAGGTGTCGTACAAAATAAGACCGATCCACATATTATTACAACACCAACGTTATTATGGGTGAAAGCGTTGGACATGCTGATGGACAGATTGACAGTGTGCGGGGTCGATTTTTCTCAAATTTCTGCGATATCTGGAACTGCGCAGGTAACTTAATTTATGTAGTTTGTGGTATACAATTTATTCAAATTAGGAATATGTGATTTTTTTGGTTTCTAAGTACTATATTGTAAAGTTAGTTTATATATTTACTATAATTATTAACTTTAATTATAGTCAGTACAAAGTTAAGTTAAAAATATAATTAATTTATCATGTTAAAAAAGTGTTTTGAAACTCTTAGTTTACAACTGAATTAGTTTTAAAAATTTAAAAAAACTGTTCATTACATTTAGTCAACAGTTTTCATAGTTATTACAATTTATGATGCAAATTAAAATCTTGTAGTATCAAACACACACCAAATTGTTTAGCATTTGTAAATCCTTTTTGGAAATTTAATGTTCATAAATTGAAATGTTCATAAAATGTAATCAACCAGAAATTTTCTGTAGAATCCAAATCTGGCTCTATTTTAAGTCTATACCCTGTCTATAAGCCGCAAAAGCCACAAAACCATGTCTGATTGATTTCATTAGTAAATTTGTTTTTTTGAGTAAAAATTGCGGTTTTTAAACAAAAAATGCGATAAGTTAAAAAAAACAAAAAAACTAAAAAAAAACCGTAGAATTTTTTTTTAATGGTTTCATACCCTCATATACCGATCAAAGGACTACTAATAAGTTATAGAATCTAAAAAAAAACACATAAGCAAGTTTCTCAATGCACTCCCCCCTCCCCCCTCCCCCTTGGTCCGTTTGAAATGGAATTGCCCATGTATTAATTAAATTATAAAAACTGTAAATTTTGATAGATTTATTAGGAAACTTTTCACAATTTTCCGATAACTTTTCACAGCTTCAATTAATTATTATTGACCACCAAGTAAGAATTAATGTTTACTGTGCCGGTCTTATTAGTTGCAATAGTTTTTAGGTAAAAAATGTTCTTGTTTTCAACTCCAATACGCATTTAAAGTAATAAAGAATAAGAAATAAATTTTCTTGAATAATGTAATAGATATTAAATTTAAAATAAAATAAAACAATAGCAGGAAAGAAGGAAACAATGGTTTTATAAATAGAAATTGCGATTGATGTTTGAATCAAACGATTTTGAAATAAACTCACTTTTTGAATCAAATCCAGTCTGAGTCCGAGCAGTCAGCATCCCAAAAATACTCACACGATATTATGTTACAAAATCATTCAATATACATTAAATAAAGTTTTCTGAAAGTTGCAGCACTCAATTCGATCAATAAATACACTTTTTGAGTAAAAATCCGTACATTCTAAGTCCCGAACATTCACGCACTTTTTCCAAATCGGCGCACACTTCCGCGGTTGATATTATGTTACAAAACCGATCAATATGTATTAAATCAAGTTTTCTGAAAGTTGTAGCACTCAAATCGATTGCTTTATATGTTTTTTGAATCAAAATTGAATATTTACGAAAGAGCCGAAGCAGTACTTGTCACTAACAATAATGGCCGCCATATCAGCAGTGTTGCCAATACAATTTTACAAAAAAAAAATCAAAAACACAATAAAATGAATACATAGAAACAATTTACCCAATTTTGTTGCAACTTCTCTTACCTATTCCAGTAATTTCACACATTTTTCCAATTCGGTTTACACTTCCCAAATTGATTTTATGTTACCAAACACATCAACACACATTTAATTAAACTTTACTGTAAGTTACAAGACTCCCAATAATAAATTGATATTTGGTATAGTATAGTGGGCGGGTAACATGTATTACCTTAAAAATAAGAACAAGAGATGATAAATAAATGAAAAAAACAACCAAATTTTTAAACACTAAATACAGAAAAAGGAAAATACAAAGTTTTAATATGGAACTTTAAAAAGAAACAAATAATTTTTTAAAGTAAAATTCTATCTGTCACTAGCATATGTAAAAAAATCTGTTCTCCAACATTTTGAAGAATGGAAAATGTGGAAAAATATTTTTTTAAAACTTTGGACAGATTATACAGTAATGCTATTGATCTATAATTTTTAAGCCGGTTTTCGGAAAAGATATAGCACCACAGACCACCTACAAACTATCCGTCTATTGATCGAAAAATGTACAGAGTATAACGCTTCATTGCACATTGTCTTTATAGACTATGGAAAGGAATTCGACCCAATTGAGCTGTGGGCAAAGTTCAAAGCAATGGATAACGCTAGCATTGGTTCACGCTACACCAATTTTTGTGTCAATATATACGAAGATACTACGACTAATAAGATTTCTATAGAGAAAGGAGTTAGACAAGGGGGCACAATATCGCCTATATTATTTATTTTATATTTTTAAGAACTTGATCTAAGAAACTAAGGGAATCAGTGTTGATGGAAAATACCTAAACCATATTTGATTCGCAGACGATATAGTACTTATTAGTAGTAGTATTGAAGAATTAGTAAATATGCAGAAACAACTAAACAAAAATCAGAGAAAGTTAGTTTGAAGATGAATCTATTAAAAACAAAAATAATTAATCTACTAGAAACTAAACTAACTAAAAAATCGAAAACGTAAAAGAATACATCTACTTAGGCCACAAAATAAGGTTGGACAAAAAAAAACAATTAGCTGAAGTAGCACAAAGGATACAACCCAGTAGGGCGGCATGCGGAAAGTTAAGACGCAACCTCAAAAACCAAGACAGTTTTAAAAGAGAAGTGTACGACAAATGCATAGTACCTGTCAAAATTTACGGATTGGAGCTCATGACCAGTGAGAGCCATTGTAAAAAGTGCTACAAGATTAAGAACAATGGAACCTGCCATACTCGGTGTAAGCTTGAGAGACAAAATATGCAATGCGAAAATTTGGAAAAGAACAGGCATCACAGACGTGTTGAAGTGAATATATGAATTCAAGTGGAGCTGGGTAGGACATGTAGTAAACGTGGAAACAAAACGAGGCGTGGGAAGACAACAAAAATGATGGTTGATGACATCACAGAGGTAGTGGGGAAAAGATGGCAAGACATAGCAAAAGACAGGGAAACATTGAAAATTAAAGAGACCTACGTTCAGAAATGGCCAACTGAAGAAGAAGAGAGTTCAAATAGGACAAATAATCCATTTATGGTATCCCAAAGTGCGGAAGACCTCTAGAAACACAAATTGTTGAAGTTGATGATTTGGTGTTGATTGACCGCCCAGTAAAAGTTTTGGTTATTGCTAGAGAAATAGGAATATTAAAAATGATTCCTAAGATGCTCAGTTTTGAACTAAACTGTGTATGCAACAAATTTGTGAGAAGAAGTCCTAAAATGAATGACTTATTCTATAGAATTGAAACTGGGGATGAGGCTTGGGTACTATTATCTTCCCATAAAACAAGAGTCTATGTAACGGGTTTGTACTCTTTACCACCCAAGAAGGCGAAGACAAAATTTGCATCTGCACGAATTGTTCAAGAAGTAGTCAATAAATGCGGCTTTAAAGAATGAAAAGATCCACTTTACAGTTCCAATTTTGCCCCCTGTGACTATTATCAGTTTTTTAAGACAAAAAATTACTTGAAAAACGTTGGAATAAGTGTGTTTGTGTTTATGGTTTTTACGTTCAAAAATAAAATTTAGTTTGTTCCGTGACTCTTTGTTTTTATAGCTATGTAGATAACATAAAAACTCTTTTTGTACTGAAGGTGTTCCATGTCGCATTTTTTGAGTCAAAATTCAATGAGGACGATACTTGCTCGACACCATTTTTCTGACTGCTTCACAACTTGTCGACAAATGTGCTTGCAGTAAAACTTTGTACTTGGATAGCTAAGTGATGTCATTTTGATCAATTTTGATGTGGAAATGCCTAAAGTTGCACTTTTTCAAAAAATGCACTTGTCAGCAGTAGTTGAACAGCTTCAATTACAAAGAAAACTTTTATGAAGAAGACAAAGAACGTACTCTACATTGCCGAGCCTAAAATAAAAAAATCACTAGAGAGAGCATTATGATTGAACAAACCGTAGTAAGATAAGAGTTGTTGCGTATCAGATTATATCTCAATAAGCAACACTACTACATTGAAAAAAATAGAAAACTGGAAAGGTCAATTTTATTTGTTAGTTTGTTAACAAATCCAAGTGTGTTCTTGGTAATCTTAACAATGCTTGTTAGATAAGATCTTTAAAGAAGAAATAAAATAACGCACTACTGCAATCTAATTCGAAATATTGTCAGAAATTTTTTGAATGAATATTACAGTAGCACCTACTTTATACTCTACAAGAAGGAAAGGAACATCAGATATAGGAATGAAATACAGGAATCATGCGGATGTATTTTTATGTGATTGGAAAATAAAGTTTTTTGTTGGTTTTGTTTGTTTATGAATTCAAACTGCTTAACAATTAAAGCAGTTGTCAAAGCCAACACAAACGCAAAATACCTCCAATTAACACAGGCGAATCCTGTTGAGCATAAATATGAGAAGGTAAAGATTACATTTGTTTCTTCTTAGCACAAACACTTTTGTTGAATGTACGGGAAAACAAAAATTTTACAATTAAGCGTAGATAAAACACTTTTAAAGCATGGTGTGATGAGTACGCCTTCCTTCGAATAAGAAGAGAAACTTTAGTAGGTCCCGTGTACTGTAATAATTTAGGTTAGAATTTAATAAATTTGCGGCTAAATCCCCAGATGTGGTAGTCTTAACTTCTGGCGTCGATGATTAGCCTTGGCAGCAGAAATAGACCGACGTTAAATAATTGAATTAAAAAAATCTATGAATTCAACCTGTATATAATTATTAAATACCACATAATTAGTCAATATATGTCATCTTATTTTTTCTTTTTAGTGACAAATAACATTTGCATAGATAAGATATGATCCAATCTTTCTATGACTAATACTTTAGTCACTTTCTTTTTTCAATTTAGTAACTAACATACGCAGAGAATATATATATATAGAGAATATTTGGATGACTAATACTTGGATGGGTAAGCGGGCAATCTAATTGAAACTACTCTCTTGCAATCCAAGAACCGAATGAGTCATATCCTCATAAATGTTTGTCAATTTAGTGACAAATAACATTTGCAGAGAAGATAAGATCTAATCTCTGAATGACTAACACTTGACTGGGTAGGAGGGGCACTCTAATTAAAACTACTCCACAGCAATAAATAAACCGTGTGGCAGAATTTCTATCACAACATCAATATATAGTATACCAAAGTATTTATAAAAACTTAGCTCACAGTTATCAAATTAACTCAACCCTCAGGTACTTACTCATTACTATTGTACTATATTCCGCATATAACCTTAAGACTTCACCAGCTAGAGTAAGCTTAACAATCTTTAACAGTTGTTGTATAATCACCATGCCTCAAATGCCAGTGCACAGCATGCTTTCAACGACTGGCACATGTAAGGCTTCAATACGAACCGATATCAAACATGATTTACTTCAAGACCACAGTGTGTGAATAACAATTTATACAGCTTACTACAATCACAAATCTGCCAGTGTACTTGGCATCTTACAACTAGCAAGTACTTCTATGACCTCAATGTCAAAGCAATGTTTATGTACTTTGTTTTACACACTCTCAACATCTTCTCGGTCAATATGTCATTAACCTCAGGCAGTTGTGAAACACCTTAATGACCTTAATTTTAATGTTAATGTACTTTGTTATCACACCCACAAGACTTACTCAGTCTATGTGTAAAATATTTCAGACAGTTTTAAAGTACTTCAATGACTTGAATTTCAATGAATATTCTCAACATAGGAGAGACCATTCAGTAAAGAAACTAAACTAAAAATGCATACAAACGATTAAAAATAACAAAAGCATAAAAGTATTAAGAATGAAAACTGTTAATGGGATAACAAAGGTTTTACCACTAAAAAACAAAAGAGGAATCATAACATCAAACAGAAAAAAAAATTATGAGACACTCTACACTTTCATAAAAAAACTATAGGCTCACGGCGATGATGCCAAACGTAAGATCAGAAGACATCCAGACATTTCAACAGCGAAAGTCACCATTTTCTTAGAAAGACGAAAAAGAAGAAGCTATAAAAATTTGAGGACAAACGCTGATAATAAGATTTCTAACCTTATGAACTTTTGCCTACACAGTTAGATCATCCTTACCAAATAGAACAGCTTATTTATGATCCTGCTACACAAAAACGGCAATATCACAGCCTTGTCAAACTACAGACCAATCAGTCTCTTCAACCATCTATACAAGTTGTACTGTACAACAGGATAATAATTACTGCTCAATGCATCATGTGGCATGTACTAATTCAGGGAGCAATCTGGTTTTTGCTCTGGCTTTAACACAAACGATCACCTTCAATATTTTACAACATAAACAAAAAAGAAAAGGTAGAATACAACAGTCTACTAGTCTTGATTTTTATAGACTTTTTAAGGAATTTCACACGATCGAGCTAGATGCCATCACTAAAACGCTAGAGGAATGTCGGATATACATTATTCATTGAAAAATAGATTTATTGATTGTGCTGGTACAAGCGCTTAAAATTTGAAATACTCTCCCACTGCATCAATACACTTTCAGAGACGTGACTTCTACGTCTGGAAAGCACCCTGAAACTCCTTGACAGAATTGTCTTTTTATAACCTTGTAACTTTGGATGTTTTCCACGGACTCCCAATGCTTTTCTATCAGCTCTCTCTTCAGTCAGGAAGTCAAAAAAAAAGTTGCACGTAGCCAAATCGAGACTGCAAGGGAGCTGGGGGACCACTGAGGTTTTGCTTTGGGCCAGGAAGTTGGTAAAGATGACGGCTGTTTGACTAGGTGCATTTTTATGGTGGAGCTTGACCGTGTCTTTAATGTCAGTTCTCACGTGCGCGTTCCGGCGTTTTAATCTTTTGGGCATCTTGTGGTAAAAGGTTGTCTTTTTGGTACAAACTCAAAATGGACGATTTTTCGGACGTCAAAGAAGATTTGAATGTTTTGATGAAACTTGCTCATTTGCTCTTTCTTGGGGCGGGAGGGATGATTTTGTGTTCCACGCGCTCTTTTCGGTTTTGAGTTGTACTAGAACTTCCAGGATTCGTCTCTGGTTACGACAGAGTTAGAGAGTTTTTGACAGCGCAAAATCGCGCCGTGCTACAAAGTCAAAATACACGCTTCATGCGGAAACACGTCTTTTGGCTCAGAACAGTAGGACCAAGTTGGCGACCGGCTGCGTTGGAAGGGCAGATTTTCCACTACATTTCCCGACCGGTTTTACCGGGCTGGGATGGATAGTGGCGTCGCAATAAAATAATGCGAATTACTTTTATAATGGATCCTGTAGATATACCAACATCATTAGAAATAACTAGGAATGAAGGAATAAACATTAAACTAGGCGTTAGACAATGACAAGACATTATGTCAAAAATATTCATTAGCGTCATGGAGCATACATAAAAATGATTTAGATGGGAAACAAAATAAACATTGATGGATAAATGCTATATTATCTCAGATTTGCAGACAACCTATAAACCTTCAGAAAGATGATACAATAGCTGAAGGATGTAGCAGATGGGCATCAAGATAAACTACTTTTTTTTTTTATTATAGAGATGGAAAAAACCTTCAAAAGGCGAAGCCCCCAGACGGAAATTGGGCAACCATCTCTCTCACTACGCACCTTACACCGGAATCCGCTTTCGCATTTCTTCAGTGCAAAGGTTGTCCTTTCAACGTCGACTGTTTTTCTCTTTGGGCTCAATAATTTTGCGTATCGTGGTGTACGCCTGTCTTCCGACTTTACGAGGCTCTCCATCATATTTCAGCGGTGAAAATCTTTCCTGTCATATCCGTATAAGTTGATCTTACACCATTCCACTTGGGACAACTAAACAAGGTATGATTTGCGTCATTGTTTGTTTCCGCTCTCCTGCGGTCGTGGAGATATTTTCCGAAGCAACCGTGCCCTGAAAGAGCTTGGGTAATAAAATAGTCTGCATCCCCATAGGGTCTGTCGAGCCACTTTTGGATGTGTGGTATCAGTGTCCAAGTCCATCGTCCGTAAGTCTCGTTGTCTCATTTGTTTTGCCATCTGTCCATTTGCATTTGTTTGGCTGTGTTCCTTGGTGTTCCACTCTACACCTCAGCTCTTTCCTTGATCTGAAATTCGATAGGCGGTATTCTAGCAATAACCCCAACAGCTTCCGCAGATATAGATCTGTATGTACTACATACTCGGATGGACATTGTCTTCTGTATTCGTGTTAGTTTTTGGGACAGCTTTTTGTTGTCGGTTACTGCCTGCCATGCTGGTGCGGCATACAGCAATTGCGACTGGACAACACTCGCGAGAATCCTCCTTTTTGAAGCTCTAGGTCCTCCAACGTTGGGCATTAGACTGCTTAGGGCTGTTACCGTTTTTTTGGCCTTTTCGATTGTCTTCTTGATATGTTCGGCTAAAGTTTGTTTGGTGTCGAGCCATTCTCCTAGGTATTTAACTGCCTTGCAGCATAACTACCGTACCAAGTATGTCAAACTGAATCGGAGTTAGCTTCTTCTTGTCCATCCAGTTTGTCACACGCAGTAGTCCAGTGTTGACTGTATTCATTAGCGTTTCTACACTTTTTGCCACCATCGCCACGTCGTCCGCAAAGCCAATCAAAACCGTTCTCTCGGGCATCTTGGTCTGGAGTAGATCGTCGTAGAGAATATTTCAAAGTGTTGGGCCCAGCACTGGCTCTTGTGGCATCCCACTGCTTACTTCGACGGTTTTGGTCGTGTTCTCTGATTTTAGAATTATTTTTCTGTCAGTTAAATAGGAAGCTATAATGGCGGTTAGGTTTTCTTGAACCCCTCTTTTCCTCAGCTCATCTAGGATCAACTGCCTCGATGCGCTGTTAAACGCATTTTGGACGTCGAGAGTTACTTACTTAATTACTTTCTTGAGAGCATCTACTGTCTGCCGTCCTTCTCGAAATCCAAATTGTTTTTCTGAAAGACCGCCCGTACACTCAAGTTCTTTATTAAGCCGACTGCGTAACAAGTGTTCGTAGAGCTTTCCCTCTGCATCCAAAAGGCTAAATGTTGGTGTGGCCGCAAGGTTGTTATATACCCTCAGCACCAGATTGGAACTGCTCAGAGCTACCTCCTTCACTACTTCCGCAGGAATATTTCCGGGTCTTGGAGATTTGTTGGGCTTCAGTTTTGCACATGCCTCACGTAGCTCTTTGCTCGTAAAATCTATGAAACTGGTGCTAATGGCACAGTCATGCTTTACTTTTGGTTGGGCCGGGAACAAGTGCTTAACCACTTTCTTCATGGCTTTCATCGTCAGCTTTGGTCTCGGCGGGAATCCTGCCATCATTTTTATGACTATTCTGTAGCCGTCGCCCCGCCAGAGTCTACATTTTGACAGGTTTTTCCAGCTAGCTCTTTTAGCCTTCTTTATCGCGTCCCTTAGTTTTTTTTTTTTGCAAGACTTATACTCCTCCCATAATTGGAGTTTTGCGAGAGGCAGAATTCGTCTGGAATTTCTGGTGTACTTTCTTCTACGTGTTATACATAACCGGCGTAGTTGAGCAATCTCTTTGTTCCACCAATATACAGGTCGTCCTTTTGCAGCGAATTTTCTGGCCACGGTTTTAGAGAACCCTTTGGCCGAAGTTGTTTCTCCGTTTGACACGATTTCCTTCAAAGCATCCTGGAGTTTTTTTTTGTCAAGCTTCTTAACCTGCCAACCTTTGTTTGGATCCTTCGGGCATACCAGATGTTTTCCTTTTTCGATGTTAAAAACAATATAATTGTGATCGCTCAGAGATTCTCGTTCACTAACCTCCCATTCCGTGACACTCAGTTTGAAACAGTGGCTAGGTATTGTCAGGTCTAAGATAGAGGAGTAGTCCTGCCTTTGAAACGTCGTTCTATTGCCTCGATTTACTACGCACAGGTCCGTCACAATCTGTCCTCTTGTGAGGTGCATACCCCACGGAGGCGATTTCGCATTAAAGTCTCCGGCAACAATTGCATTCTCTCTGTTACACCTGATTTGCATTCCTATTCTGTGCAGAGGAGTAGCAACTATATATAGTGACAGCTGTTGTCGTAATGAAGGTATATCCAAGATCATGCCCATGTGTTTTAATGACTAGATTAGTAACTAGTATCTTTATTGCCGTGTCTATTTTATCGTCACAGAGCCAGTCTTTCCTATTTCTTATAGCATTTCGGTTAGGTTCACTGATTATTAATATCCCTGCTTTAATATCTCTTGCAGTGGCAAGTGCTAGATCGTGAGAAGGACGGCTTCTGTTGGTATTGATCTGAAGGATTTTGGTCATTGTTGGTTTTTGTTTGGCTCAACAACTCCCCTTTTCACTTGGCATTTAGGATTTCCGAATTGGTGACCCTCTTTCTTGCAGTGCACGCAGTATGCATTATTCTTGCATTCAGCTGCTTTGTGTCCCTTTTTTGCACACCTTAGGCACAGGTTTTCTCTGTCTGGGCCTTCGCAGACCGCTTTCACATGGCCATTTTTCCAGCACTTGAAGCATTTGACTTCGTCTTTTATCTCTAGGATCCTACACGATGACCACCCAATTTTAATTGTTTCTATTTTAATCAGCTTTTCAGTATCGACGTCTGACATCCTTATGGTGACATTTTGCTTATTTCCGTATGGGCGAAATCTCCGGGTCTTATGGATATTGCCTTGGAGATGGCCTCGCTTAATTTTTTCACCGTTGTTATCTCGTCCAAATCTTTAACATGTATCGTTGATTTATTTTCTCTCCTTAGGATTTCTGCCTTCTCAGACCCATTTTGTATGGAGACTAACAGGCCACCCTTCCTCGTTTTTTTTCACCTCCTTCACGTTGACTCCAAGTTTGCCGGGGTTTACCTTCTCCTTGATCATCTTAAGTAAGTCCGCATATGTCCGGTCCTTTATATCGATGATTAGGGCTTCATGCTTTGGTCTGTGTGACGGTAGTTGCGGTATTACTGTTATTTGCGTAGGGCAGTTTTGTTTTATTTCCCAATGAACTTTGTTTACTGGCCTGGTTTGGTTTATATAGTATAACATGTGTTGTTGTGTCGGCAAATAGTTATTGCACAATTCTTTCGAACATAAGCCCCCCTACTCCTTCCAACTCGGGTACGGCCAACTGTGTCTTGTTTTGTTGCAGTGCTTGTTCTTTGATGGTCTTAAGGGCTGAGAAAACCTTTATGTCATCAGCTTCTTCTTGTACCCCTCCGATTGTTAGTATGGGGTAGTATATGCATCTCGACACATACGACGGAAAACCAAGTAAATGGACCATTTTAGCCACCTCTCCCTCAATTTTACCTTGGCTTCTAAGACCGACCTTGCCGCCGGACATGTTGATAGCACTCACAACTGTCCTGTTGCTCTTGAGTCAAAATTCTTGTTACATGGAAGAATTATATCCACTCCCGAGGGTGCCTCAAGTATTGGTCCCTTATGTATTTGCAACTTGGGGAATACTTTGTACTCCCAATCTTCTTCTGTTGATTTTCTTTGAATAGCGCTCTGTCAGGCTTTTCTTCTCCTGACCCATGTATTGCCTGATTGAGCCAGTCAGACAGTTCTTTCGTCTGCAATTTCTCAGCAATTACAGCCATTGCGCTGACACCTTCTTTGATTTCGGTCTTCGGTTTGTACATTTCTCCAACGACTTGCTCGAGTGCCATAACCTGTCGAAATAGCTGAGCTATGGTGTTCTCGTATCTGACCACGGTCTTATTTTTTTCGCCCGTCTCGTTTTCTGGTGTCTGGTTACACCTCTTCCGCTTCGTTTCCTTAGAAACTTTACCGTCACCATCGAGTAAATCCTTGATTTCGACGGCGTTTCCTGTTTCTATTCCAACTAGCATATCCACTATGTTTCTATTTGCCTCGGTACACGAAAAGGACGTGCCCCTATCTCTGCTTGCGGGCATATTTACTCTATTGGGGGACCTGCTCAGGCTTTCTAGGGGGGGGGGGATTCTCCGCCGTTGGCGGTACCCCCCTGGGGTAATTCGGTTTTTCCATTCGACATAATCATTGTTCAAGTTCGGATCAGTGCATTTTATACTTCCTGCCAGGTTTGTTGTCGTCAACGTGAATCCATTTTGAAGAAGAATATAGATGTTTGCTCCTTAGCCCTCGAGTACTAATAGCATCGGGAGTCGAAAAGGTGGCCTAGAATAGACCGAAGAGTTTGACCAAGGGAGGTCGACAGTTCAAAGAAGAGAAAGTTAGAGGAACGTTTTGACCAGAGCCTCTTCGGTTTCCATGCAGCGGGCACCGCGTGCAGGCGATGTTGGCTTGGAGGACTTATCATTATGCCTGCACCTTACCCACCAAGATAAACTACTTAAGTACCAAGCTGATGACCAACCTAGTGCTCAGAGAGAAAATAAAAATTGTCGACCCAGAAATTGACATGGTCGATAGAGACATTTACCTGAGACATGAAATTAAAATCAACAGAGTCATTGTAAAAAGTTCGGATCAGTGCATTTTATACCTTCTGCCAGTTTTGTTGTCGTCAACGTGAATCCATTTTGAAGAAGAATATAGATGTTTGCTCCCTAGTTCTAGAGACCTAATAGCATCGGGAGTCGAAAAGGTGGCCTACAATAGACCGAAGAGTTTGACCAAGGGAGGTCGACAGTTCAAAGAAGAGAAAGTTAGAGGAAAGTTTTGGCCAGAACCTCTTCGGTTTCCATGCAGCGGGCACCGCGTGCAGGCGATGTTGGTTTGGAGGACTTATCATCATACCTGCACCTTACCCACCAAGATAAACTACTTAAGTACCAAGCTGATGACCAACCTAGTGCCCAGAGAGAAAATAAAAATTGACGACCCAGAAATTGACATGGTCGATAGAGACATTTACCTGAGACATGAAATTAAAATCAACAGAGTCAATCAAACAAGAGATTTGCAAAGATGGGTAGCGTTGAGTTGAGCCGCATTTAGGAAGATGCACGAGATATTTACAATTAGTGTTTCTTACCAGTAATGACATATGGCGCAGAAACCCTAACTTTTACCAAAGCAACTGCTAATAAACTCCAAATAGCACATTGTGAGAAAAATGCTCAAAGACAGGGTGAGAAACAAAGATATCAGCAAAAGAACAGGCGTAGAAGACATTGTGGCAAGCATTGCAAAGGAAAGTAGAGAAGGGATGGACATGTTGCAAGGTTAAACTATTGGAGATGAACAAATGATATTATAAAATAGAGATCAACATCCGTCAAAAGGAACCATGGAAGACTACTAACAATATGGCATGATGACATTAAACGAATAAAAAATAACTGGATAGGAACCGCTCAAGACAAAAAAGTAAGGAAGTAGTGTCCAACAATGGACGACAAAAAAGTCTGAATGAAAATGATTAAAAAAAAACTTTACAAAAAGTTTTATAAGAAGATCTTGGACAAATATTGTGCCGTTTTATTTTGCGCCAACTTTTTTGTAACACCTTGTATAGGACAGTCAATAATACATACTTTGATTAACAGGTGGTGCTATTTCTCATTGATTTTGACTTTGTCTAATAGGTGGCGCTTTACCACTGTCGTACCAAAAAGCACTATTTTCCACAATTTATTTGCTTCAAAATTGCTTATACCAAATTAGATAAAAAATTACTAAAATTCAAGTTTATTTAAACGATGAGTACGAACTACACTACAGAATTGCAGACTCCAACGTAACAACTAGCTTGATAGATGTAAGGCCAAAAGATTGACAAAAAACAGAAACGTAGATGATATGCATTTTTTTTTTCTTTATACATATGAAAATCTAATATTTGAAAGATTTTTTTATCAGCGACCTTAAAAATTATTGTTCTGGTTGATGCAAGAAAATTGTCGGTTGTTGTTTGTGGTTGCTACCAAAGGAAATTTGTTTCAAATTTGCAAGGAGGATATTTAAAGTTTTACCCCCCTTTTTCCTTCAAGTCACTTTCAAAATAGTTTAACATTATACATAAGCGACGGTTTTTCTCAAAATGATTCACGGTATTGAATAAATTGACTAAGATTACATAATTTACGTAATATGTAATTTGTATTTTATATTTTTGCATTAAGATAAACTAATAAGTAATTAACATAATTGACATAAACTAATCAAATTTTGAAAATTTTAAATATAATATTTTTTGAAGCAACATGGTTCAGTCTATTGGCAAAGTGGAGCAAACAAGCGACTACAAAATCTAGACCCCAACCAATTCCTACATCAACAATTAGCAAGCTGCTTTTCAATATCAAATAGTCCTGTATGGATGGACAGCAGCACAAGTGAACAATGTAGAGTATTGGAAGAAGCCATAGGTGGTCCAGAGGTAATCATCACAATCACATCATCAAGCACAATCAAAAATATCACTATTACTTTTAGAAACTTGCAGAAATAACTGGTTCCAAAGCATATGAACGATTCACCGGTCCACAAATCTCAAAAATATCAAAAACAAGACCCGACGTTTATAATAATACAGAAGTACTAAATTTATATTGTTATAATAGTTAAATATTATTATGATATTTTTGTAGAGAATCTCCTTAATTAGCAGTTTTTTATGTACGTTATTTTTGGGTAAAATTGCACCCATTGATTTATCCGATGGTTCAGGAATGAATTTATTGAATATAAAAACAAAACAATGGGATCAAAAATTGATGGATGCAGTTGGTCCTGATTTAAATTCAAAATTAGGCGAACCAGTTGAATCATACGCGGAAGTAGGACATATTTCAAACTACTATGTTGAAAGATGGGAATTTGATAAGGATTGCAGGATTGTTGCATTTACTGGTGACAATCCAGCTTCACTTGCAGGTATTTTTTTTGTTAGTTAATTGATTAATATTAAATTTTAAGCTTAATGTTGGAAATCCTATAAATAGGTGCAGAGTACAATAGAATAATCCTGATGACTAACAAGAAATATTTTAGGAATGAGATTAAATGAAGGTTGGTTGGCTATAAGTTTAGGTACAAGCGATACATTATTTGCATGGTTAAAAGAACGCAAAGTTGTATCAGAAGGACATATATTTTGTAATCCGGTAGATTCAAATGCATACATGGCTCTTCTTTGGTAAATATAATAATTTTAAAGTTTGATCCTTTCTAATGATCAATTTTAGTTTCAAAAATGGTTCCCTTACTAGAGAAAATATAAGAAATAACATTGCTGAAGAATCGTGGGATATTTTTAACCAATTATTGGATAGTACACCAAGAGGAAATTTTGGAAATATGGGTAAGTAAATTATTTGGTATAATTTAAAAAATTTAAAAAATTTGTTTAAGGATTTTATTATACAACTCAGGAAATAATTCCATTCCTATCAGGCGAATATAGATACAACAAAGCAAATGATCGAATTGTTAAATTTACCAGTTTAGAAGTTGAAATTAGAGCTTTAATTGAAGGACAATTTATAGCAAGAAGAGCCCATTTAGAGGATATTGGATTCAATATAGGTAAGTATTAATTTATAACAAAAAGGTTTTTTTCTAAATACTATTTACTAGATGAAAATACTAAAATTTTGGCTACTGGTGGTGCCTCAAAGAACAAATCCATTCTGCAAGTTATTTCAGATGTATTTAATGCTCCCGTTTATGTACAGGTAATTATTATTAAAAAAAAAATAGATTTATTATACTGATATTAATTACTTTTCTAGGAAATTTCCGATTCCGCTATGATGGGAGCAGCATATCAAGCGAAGCACGGATTGTACAAGAAATCAAGTGATTACTTTCAAATAACGTGCTGTCTTCCGGAACCTAAATTAATATGCGAGCCGTTTACTGACGCTTCCGATATTTATGTTCCAATGATCCAGCGTTACCGCAACATTGTGGCTTCATTAACGACAAAATGAATGTTAAATGGAGAAGAAACAAGACAATGCTTTAACGAATTAATGTGATATAGCATTTTTTAGAGTTCATTATTTATATACAATGCGCACATTATAGAGAAGAGTAGGTTGTTATTCTATTTTAAAACAAGATTTTATTAATAAAAAGATTTTAAAATACGTGTCTATAATTTATTTAAAACTAAAATTGTCTACATACAGGGTGTTCAAAAAAGATTGTAAAATATTTAAGACCACAGCCTTACGGTACAAACCGCATCAAACAAAAAAGTCTTAATTAACATTGGGCTGTCATAGCAACGGTTTTGGAGATATGGAACATTATTTATTTTTATTATTCTTTTCCCCTCCATTTTTTATTTTGCAAAAACGTGTATTTTTTATCATGGTTGGCTGATGTTTTGTGAAATAAACATTCAGTATTTGACAGTTGTTGTTAGTGCACAAGTTTTCATTGCTATGACTCATTACTCTAATGCAGAACTAGCCGACATGCATTTGATGTATGGTTGTGCTAATGGGATTGCCACTAAAGCGTAACGTTGTTATGTAGAAGCTCATCCAAATCTCCAGATTCCTTCACATCGAATGTTTGGAAGAATTTACCAGAGATTGAGAGATACCGGTTCAACAGTGCTATCTTTCCGGCAGACCGAGGTCGGTATATAGTCCGAAAGATGAATAAGAAATTATAGCACGGATAGGGCATAATCCAGGGATGTGTGTGCGGAGAATATTCAAGGTAGGAAAGCAACTGGTTGTAGTCTGTACTGGACAGTGATGAAGTACAAACAGCTAATCCACCTGGATACTTGCTACACGGACGTGCGCCGCACCAGGTGACCCTTTCTCCGGTACATGCGTATCACACCACCACGCTCCTACAAACTACACCCGAAGGAAGAAGAGACTCGAAAGAACCGAAGAATAGCAAAGCTAAGAAGGCCAAACTCATCAACTGTAACCACCTGCACTACCTAAGTTCAGGGGATCAGCATACGAAGACCCACACAGATTCTTTGCAAGAATGGAAGACCATTTTGCACAACACAGCGTGCCACGGCATACACATTACCGTCTGCTGGTAAGAAGTTTAAAGGACGACGCTGACACGTACTTTAGTTACGCTGGTGGAACCTTGCATGCAGCAAGCCCAGGACACGCACAACTTGACATCTTTGAACAATTACTGGCTATGGCCAGCAAGAACAAAGCAAACATTTTTTGCAGACGGGCGTTCTCTGCAAAACATTAGACGAAGAATACCGCAATCTCGTCCCAGATGTCGGGAAACGAGTAGAGGTCCGGCAAAGAACTAAGAGACGAAACCTTCTCGGCCCACACACAGCAACCAGAAAAAAGAAAAAGACGGAGAAGAATAAGAAGGAGACAAAGAAGAAGAAGGAAACGGCGAAGCTAGAATCCCCAGAGATTCAGGCTACCATAGGGGCAATAGGGTCAAGTGACCTAGCCCGAATTTTCATCTTGATAAATGGCCAATCCGTTTAAGCTCTGGTGGACACTTGAGCCACACATAACTTCATGTCTATGAAGCCCTTCTCTTTAAGATTTACGAGACGATAAAAGATTTTGGTTCCGCCAAGGTATTTAGTAAGATAGACCTAAAAATAGAATATTGGCAAATCCCCATGGCCGAAGGACACAAATATATTACCTCTATTGCAGCCCCCGATGGCGGGACTAAATAATGTAAGGTCATGCCGTTTGAGCTTAAAAACGCACTTTCCAAAAGTTAATGTCCAGGGTGTTGAAAGACCTACTGAGGAACATTGTCCTAGTCTATCCCGATGATATTCTGGTATACTCCAACAACTATACCGAGCACATATGACATCTACGACAAGTCCTGGAACTACAAGAATACGGTTTGAAATGCCATATCAAGAAGTACTTGTTCGGAGAACAATCCGAATACCTGGGGCACATCATTAGCTGAAACGGCTACCGGCCACACACAGACCACCTAGATGTGATACGGGAGCAAACGCCTTTCCGTAACAAAAAGCAATTGAGAAGCTTCCTGGGTTTGTGCACGTGGGTACGAGAATACGTGCCGGGATATACAAAAATGGTTGCACTCCTGATGACACTACAGCAAAACAAGAAACCTTTTATATGGACCGAAGTCAAGACCGAGAGCCTAAGCAGTCAACATCAGGACCTGAACTCATCAAACCACCGATTAACTGGCTACTTTCGGTTGGGTGCCATTTGATGACCTGTCTACCGTAGCTGCAGCTTATAAACTCCACCAAGACTATCACTGGCAAATTCATTCCTCCGGCTCTATTCGAGGCGGCCCTGTTGACATTGAAGTCTCTACCCCTGGCTCCCCCAAAGATTGTCGAGCTATACCCGGTGCTTGCATACCTTGCCCGGGTTTCAGGACGGCCATTGAACCTTGATTTGTGCCGGTCCACGTTGATCCATAACAAACCACCAGTTCTGTGTGAACACCGGTGGTGCACGCTGTGAGTGTGAACTTTGGAATAGAAACCTTGGCAGTGTCAGCAGTAGAAACCGTTTGATTACTGCCACTAGAAAAATCTTGCAAGATTTTAATAGTGTCCAACCATGACTTAGATAATAGACCTAAACGTCCTATACTGTACCCAGTTTAAAACCGTGTCACCTCGAAAGCACTGCCTAGTAATGACAGGTACAATTGTAGCAGGTGTAAAATTACGTTTCTTTAATTACATTAACCACAATTTTTTTTTTAATTATCTACAAATTTCCTGGAGCCACTTCAAGACCAACGCGTAATCAAAACTTATCATTCAAATCGGGCGACAAAAATTGCACTGTTAAGCAAAAAACGGTAGTTTTGGTGAAACTAGGTAAGTTTGCACAAGCATAAATTAAATAGAAAAAGTTGAAAGCAGAAAATTCTTTAGCAAAGCCAAGTTTTAGTAGCCGCCGGATACCCTGAAGATACGAAACCACTACCAACCTTTGATGCTACCACTGAAAAGAATCAAACTTTTAGTAACTTCTTAAAAAGTTAATTTGAAAAGAAATCAAAATCTGCCCAAAGGTGATTACATCAAGCCTGACAGCGCCAAGTCAAGTACTGAGAACAACTTTATCTTTGGAAACCAAACATCAAACATTACAAAACCAACAAACTTGTAATAATACAATAGGCTTAAACAACAAAAAACTTTTCAAAAATATAATGACAATTACTAACTACTATTGGGTGAACACCTATCAACGTACACTTAGACGACTTGCACTGTAGTATAGTTTAGTGCTTGCGACGACACCACTCAACCGGAACTAGTTAGAAATCAAGCAAAATTCATGTTAATCATTGTTTGGATAGTTATTTAAATTATTTGGTTTAAAAACTTTAGTTTGTAAAAGTTTTTATTTGAAAGCAAACTTATACGGCATAACCTCGACCGTTTTAATAGTCTTGAAATTATTAGTGCAAGATTGCATCCATGACAACCTTTGATAAAAAATTGGTCCTGGCAAACCAACGTCTTTAGTCAAATCACCGGATCTAGAAAAAGTACAAGCAGAAATCACAAGATTTGCAAAACTTCAAAATACAAGCAAAAAATGAAATTACCCTTAGGATTACAACATTAATCAAAATGTCAACATCACACCTTAAAAGAAAAAGTAAACCACACTTTTTTTACTATTTTTGGAGAACAGACCACCGGTTTTTACAGACAATCGCTTTACTTACGCCAGCTCAGCACGCAAACCCCATCATAACTATAAATACATTTTTATTGCTTTCAACCAAAAAGTAACGTTGTTAGCATAATCATCAACTTAAGCTTAATAAGTAATAATACTAATTAACAGCGTGACCTTTTGAAGTAGGCAATCAAGGTGTTGGGCACACCAAACCACAGAGAAGACATGTGTATGTTTGGATGCCTATATAAGGTATCAGATCTTTTTGGAAAGATTGCTACGCTCTGCATCACTTTTGTTGGGGACAACCATTCAACTCGTGACCGCTCCGGCCGTTGCTTAACATATGTTAACGCTGTTAATCATGCATGTTCTTTTTGCCTTACTACCGTAGAAAACATTTGAAAAAAGCTATGGAGCGTTATTAATACTCAAGAATTACCTGTATATTATAGCTATTTTTATGCAATACCCAAACATCAACAACAACGCTTGATCAAAGTACCTCAGGTGTACTACAAAACAGATCAGCAATACGCACGCATCAGAGTTCAGTGACTATCAAACAAGCAAACTATACGGAATAGGTTAACTGTCTAACTCCTACGCTGCCATACAAAGCACAAAGCACAACATTTACACAATTCTTGCTGCTACACTGGTAAACAACAACAATTGCACCTATATACAGGGAGTTTATAAATGAATGTGATTATGTAATCACTTTAAATGTGCCGCTTTTTTTAAATTGTTCACTAAACTATTTGTTTTGACAGATCAACTTTGACAGCTGTCAAGCAAACATATGAAAACATATGTAGTATAGTAGACGATTTTAAAAAGGCGGCATATTTAAAGTGATTACATAATCCCATTCATTTATAAACAATTTAACAAAAGCGGCACATTTAAAGTGATTACATAATCCCATTCATTTATAAACTCCTGTATATAGATATGACTGTCTGCATTGCAAGGTCTATTATCGTCCTTGGGAATACAATATTTATTTATTATATACACTTCTGACTAAATAAGATATATTTTTGACAAACGCTCTAAACATACTTGCTAAATTGTACGCTGCTTGCTGAATTGGATCCATTATCATAATAGCATTTCCAAACCTTATAAAACAAAATCTACATAAACTGCTTGCCCATGTGGCTCACAACTGCACACTACTTCTGAAACTAGTTTTTACCACTTTTTTCAACTCAGACAGCACAACTCCATTTGAGGTTTATAAATTTTTAAGAAGTTTTGACTTACAATGAATCCATAGACCACACTACCATAGTACCACCCATTTAGCTTGAAACAGACGTAATCTAATTGTAAGTATTTTCAAGTAGCAAAATAGATCAATTAGAAGTTAAGAGTTGACAAGCACTAAACAGTAGCAAACCGTCATTCAAACAAGTTTATTGTTAAAACAACCAATTAAGTGTACTGCAAACCAGTCGAAGGTCTCTTACTTGTTGGAGGAGTGCATGTACGAGTATTTTGGCTGAGTGGTTACTAAACTTTATCATTTAGGGACTTTCTCTATTTTTTTACACGATTTTCAAACCAAAATTTTGTAACATTAAAACTGCTTTCTTTTTCTCAATTTGTGCCAGTTACTGGTACACACATTTATGTTTCCAAGTAACTCGTACATTTAATAAAATGTTGCGAGTTGCAAACTTTTAGTTGCCATCTCATACTGCAGCTCATCTTTCACAACCGGAAAAATGACTTAGTTACAGCCAGACACGAATAGAGTGGCCTCTATAATAGGCAACTTAGTATACACAAAAATTATGTTAAATGTGGTTAAAGTTATGTCTTTGCCCGTTTTAGCATCTTTCAATCCCAGAACAACGTCGTTAAACATTCCATATGTTTAAAATGTAAGCGCAAATGAAAAATGCTAAAACGGGCAAAGGCATTAGTTTAACCACATTGAACATAATTTTTGTGTATATTAAGTTGCCTATTATTGAGGCCACACTGCTTGTGTCTGGATGTATATTATTATAGAAGCACACTAACAGCCCAGTCTTTAATTTCAAAAATATAATTAAATAATAACTTGTTCTTTATTCACAGGGGTGTTTGAGAAGTCCCCTACTAAACCGCTGGCTCCATCAACCCTTTCTAAACAAGTTGTAAGACTTCTTAAGCAATGTAAAATAGCTGTAAAACGCACAATAAAGAAAAAATCTATTTGTTTGCAAGTTTACACACAAAATATAGTGTTCGTCTAAACTATATTTAACCATTCAAAGTTTTTTTTAACTAAGTTCAGATGTCAAAAGCTTTGCCAAGAAGTATAGATAGAAATAAAAGTAATTAATGGAAGTAACAACCAACTCCAAAGGATGTTGTTGTTTAATGGAACATAGACAATGTTTTGATGGTAATACCGGTCCAGCTCTCAATAGAAAGTAACGTTTTGAACGTTACTTTACCACGGCCTACTTTATATATGCCTGCAGATGCATTTAATACAACAACAAACACAGCAAGAGCTGGAGATTATAGAATAGAATGCAATAGCAAAACCTTTTGAAGCAGAAGCCAAAAGAGGACATTTTGCAACATCTTGCTTTGTTGAAAGCAAAAACAAAGAAAAGTCAACACGCTTTCCAGTAAACAACCTGGTGATGAACTGCACAACCAATCTGGAAGCATTTGCTGAGTAAGTAGTAAGCTTAGCACTTGTAAGCTTACTATACGCAGCGTAGTGCTTTTTTTGAATAGTACAAGCTAACTGTACAAGAATTCAAGACAGTTGCTTGTCAAAAATGTCTGGAATTTATTGAAGAAATGAAACTACTAGATGATTAAAAAACCGCAGTACTGAAACGCCAGATGTACTATCTCAAAAAAAAAAAAAAAAACATGGACAAACTAGCAAACAGTATTGACGTTATATTATTGTTTATAATAGCAAACTTGGCACCAGACAAAACCACGTCAGACTCAGCTCAACGAAAGAAAACCCCATTGTCTGATTACGACTTAGATAGTAGTCTCAGAAGCACGCTACTTGATCCATCAAAAACCGCTCTACCCGTGATGAAACTAAAAAAGCTGCAGTGAAGACTTTTAGAACAAAACAACTTTGCACATGGCAAGATAGGTTACGTATCCCGTTATAAGAAAACCCTATAGATTCCGAGTTGTCTTAAATACTAGAAAGTCAAGCTTGCTAGCAAAACCAAGCTCAATAAATTGTCATATGTGAAACCATCATCACCGCTTCAAAGACTCAACTTAAAATATGACACAGCTACTCCTACTTCCACTGACAGATCTTTATACGTACCGCTTCATCTCTTAAAATTCTTTGGTACCTGTTAGATGAAAACAATCAAATTTTCCAAAAACGGCCATGAAAACAAGATTCTCGGCTACTATTGTATCACTTTCTAGAACACTATCTAGGAACGACTGCTACAATTGACACCAAACTACTAATTCGTTAGTGCCATTGTTTTTATTAGCTTTAGCGTAACACCACGTCTCTTTGATAAATCTGACCCCAAATATATATATATATATATATATATTCTTTTTAGGGTTATTATAACTACTTCAAGACATTGTTTATACTTACAGTACCCGTGACAATATAGTGCCTACAAGTATTTCTGGACTAAGTTGTGACGTTACCGGGTGTGTGAAATTTGAACGATTTAATGTAATAAATTGATGTTTTATACATTTTTTGCTTTGGTTTCATTTTTTATGAATTTATACAAGAAATATTAAGTTATTTTACAATTTGTTTGCTAGATAAGATTCTTTTATAAATAAAGTTACTGAATTGAGCAATTACAAACTCAACAAAACCGTTGAAGTTGCCGACTTTTGAACTAACCATTAATTTGGTATAAAATTTCTCAAATTTTGTCGATATAATAAGTTTACAATAAAAGAAAATTCTTAAAACTGTACCAAAGTTTCTTAATTACATAATTTAAATGTGTATTTTACCTATTGTATATCCTCCATGCACTCATAATAGTTGTAAATCTCAAAACCTTGTTTTATCTAAAAATAAATATATTCTTACAACCTAATTACTTTTAATTTATTTAAAACTTTACCTGGTTAAATAATAAAAGTAGTTTATTAATTATTTCACCATTAAATGCAATCTATTCAAAATTTGACTAAAACAAAAGATGCCCTATTAGAGAACTCTCCAAATCATTGATGCAGGTAATGATAGTAACAATGATAGTTACAATGATTAACAACTAAAAATTAATGCTATATTAATTGGAGACTACAAAAAATAACTGAATCTACTTGACATTAATTTTGAAAATTGTTAATAATTTTGTGTTTAATCAAATCAAATGTTTCTCAGTTTATAAAAATAAAATATGATTTTTAAATAATTTATTATTACAAACATTAAAAAATTAAAATTGGCATCAAATAAAAACACAATAATAAATGATATTCTAGAAGTTCTCTGAAGATCGCTGTTGACCTGAAACATGTAATTAATAGTGTAATATTTGAATTAATTAGAAATAAGTTTATATTTACTTGCCTTAACTTTAATTTAATTCAATCACCAATCACTAAGTTTTTAATATAGTATACACTACTCACTCACTTACTGTTATATATTTTCATTTAATACTCACTACTTTCGTCTTGGTGTCATCTCTTGTAGAACCTACCTCATATGCAGTTGATAAGCCTGCATGCTTCTAGAGCGTTGATGTTAGAAGAACTTGCTCTCTGAAGAACTACGGTGCTCCTCCATTCCATATCCTCAGCCAATAGTAGAACTAATCACTACACTTCACTTGATTTTAAAACACTGAAGTATAAATAAATAAATGTTAATATTTTGTAGGTCAAATGTAAAATATCATTAAATATGATAACTGAAGCATAAACAAGATATTGATAATACAATAGATGATAGTTGTAGTAGTAGTAGATATTAAAAATTTGTTTGTCGCTAAAACCGATGCGGTTAAAGCGTTGAACAAATTCACAAATAATATACGGCAGAGTAGGGTAGTTACATATATATAAAATAATCATATTACAAGGCAGTCATTTTGATATCGTTTTGTGATGCCACAGTACAGAAATTAAATTACAATTAATTATTTAATTTTAACACAACTAATCAGTTTTACCTATCAAATTATCTAAAGTATTGTTTAACAATGCATTTTGACCATTAATTAACTTCTAATCATCAATTTGAATTGAAAAGATGTAAATGCATATTTTTATATGGTGCTTATACGGGAGCTGCGTTTATACAAATTTTGCATATAAATAATGAATCCGCGATCCAATTAACTATCTAAATACTTGATACATGATTAATATAAGTTAATTTTACCTTTTTTAGCGCTGCACTACACTTCACTATTTATTTTAGATCATTTAAAGAAGCACTATTTATCCGGCACTTGACATATACTCGGAGGTTACTACTATTGCCAACCTAACAACCAACCTAAATTCCGATTAAATAAATGTTACTAATTTATTTAAATAATATTATTAATTGAATCAATTTATGTTTTAATCACAAATCAAATATCTTTAATCTAATGAAATAAATGTCATAATGGATTTGTGACGTTACTTTATAAACGCGAGTCGGGTATCCTGTATATCTATAGCAGTCATTCAATCTCTACATGAATCACCCTGTATATCTTTTCGATACACCAAAATTCGTAGTGTAGTGTTCGTCGTTTATGTTGGCGCACCTGTACCCTGTACCAACCAAGTGACATAACCTATAGTCTTAACCTTAAGAAAGAAAAAATATTTTATATCATTTATAAATAATAACATGCGTTAATTGGAAACAAAACAAGCAATGTATGTATATATATAAATAATTATTCAATAAATTACAATTTAATTTTTTTTTTAGATACCTATACAATGTCCCTAATAAGGTTAAATCGGACTCTAATAAAACCCTTAAGTACCCAGCGACTATTTAGCACAGCAGTGCAAAATGATGAAGAGTACACAACCACACCACAATATCCACCAATACTTGATTTATCATACGAGAAACGACTAGAACGCAAAAAGGAAGCCAAATATGAAGAAATCAAAAATGTTAAAACAGTTGAAGAAAAGCAAATTAAATTAAACATGCCCAGATATTACGGGTTTAAATGTTACCTATTTAAAGAGGATCATGTGCCTTATAATAATTTAACATTAGCGCAGCATATCACCAGGACGCATTTAATTAAAACTGATAAAATGCCGGATTATTATAATGATATCGATGTTGAGAAGATTTGCGAATATGTTAAACCGTTGATTGAGGATGCTGTTTTGATGGAGTATGAAGGGTATAAGTACGTAAAAATGATTAAGATTGTACATGATTCAAGTATGATTTTGTTTAGAATTGAAGTTTCAAATTATTATTTATTTATTTTAGGCGAGCACATCAGATAAATAATGAAGAATTAACAGAAGCAGAATTAGAAAACATAATTGCAAAAAACGTTTCTGAACAATTGAACCGAGTTTTGGTTAACAATTTATCTCAAGATTATTCTCACTTATTAGATACACAAGTAAGCATTAAGACTTTATTTTAACCATTTACTTTTACAATTGTCAGATAAGTGTGGTATACCCGGAATAAACTTATCTATAGTATATCTAGTTTAACGTTCAATGCATTTTACAAATGCTTATACTAACCTATCCAAGTATTGTATAAGTTATTCCTAATTTATTCTCTTTTAAACTCTAAACTAGCTGTAACTGGAGATTGTAAAAACACATTTTCATAATTATACCAGAGTTAGCATTATACCTGGTGTAACTGATGATTGTAAAAGTGTCCTTTACTCAATTAACTTAACTCTTAGGTTGATTTGGAACCAAGGATAGAATCATTTTGGTATGCGAGTGGGATGGATCCTCCAGAAAATGTTAAGCGTTATCGTAAAGCAACTGAATGGACTAAAGATAGAGAAAATGAACCAACAAATAGGGCTATTCAGTATACTGGGAAACCAATATTAACATTACGTAATGAATTACCATTGCCTGCAATCGTTCCACATACTGAAGCATCCAATCCTGAATTTAAAGTTCCATTCTTTAAATATGATCCACGTACTGTTGGTATTGTTACAAAACATCAACGTGCTGTTAATGTGCCAGGTAAAGTAATATATATTTAAAGCAGTTTTTGCATGTCTTAGAATTGTGTACTATTGTGATGTACAGGGTGTTTATGAATAAGTGTAACAAAGAAAAAAAAATTGATATTATAAAAACAAAAATTTAATCTTGCTTGTGTGTTGCTTTCAGAAAAAAATCCAGTTTGGCTCAAAAATGGTTTTCTCAATTCAAATAGTCACTTTGACATCAATGATTTTGCAATGCTTCACATTGGTCAACTTGGTACATAATTGGATAATAAGATGAGTTGTGACCAATCAAGCATATCATGGGCAAAGTTGAAAAGTTAGGTGTTGAGTATCATATAAACGTTTTGAGCTAAAATAACAAAAAAATTGTGTATTAATTGTTTGGCTTGTCATCAATTAGGTCATCAACAATATTAACTGTTTTTGTCCCAATTTGTTATTGGTGGGAGGCACTGTTTTTGTCACTAGTAACAATTTACATCAACAGAAAAGTTAAATATATAAAAACAGAAACTTTACATGCTGGTGTTTAAATTAGTTAGAAAATATTAATTTGTTTTGTGTAGTTGGTTTTAAGGGTCTAAAACTTGAAAAAACTGCAAAAATATTGTAAAAATACTTATTTTTCAAACTTACAAATACACGTTTAGCAGCTCGCAGAGGTACTGTAGACCAAATATTATTAAAAATTTGAATTGCGCGGACAATTTTACATGAATAATCGGCCGTAAAAAAGTCCTCTATTGAAAAAGACGCAAAGCATTTTTTGTTCTAGATGGTACCACTTATCAAGTTTCCTATCTGACTGCTACCAGATTTAAGAGCATTTACTTGAACATTCAACAATCTGTGATATACGCATTGCGCGTTTACTATTGGTCTGATGAAACCCACATGCTAGTCTAGAATCAAATATTCTCATGTAAATGTATTGTGCGGAATATTTATATTACTAAGGGGGTCTAATAGGGGTCAGATATTTGGAGTTCTCGTAGAACTAATTAGCTTCTAATATTCTTAGAGAACATTCTCTTACTAACAAGGGCCAGAATGATATTAGATAGAACATGGCGGTGGAAACACTCAAATAACTTTAAAAAAAAGATAAAGTTTTATTTTCTATGTTGAACTTGTTTTTGGAAGATCTCAATGACAAAATTCTTGTGTGGATCATGCTAATTTTTTAGAAAATTTGAAAAACTTTGAAAATAAAATGGAAAGATAAATTCTACAAAGTTTTTATATTGAGAAATATATTTTGGTTAGGTTAGGTTTGGTTAGCTATTAGAAGTAGATGTAATGGGTTTTGAAAATGGTTCAGATCTATAACAAGTAAAATTGCCCAAAATGCAATGCAGAATGAGTCTCAAGAACAATGGCGTAGCTATCTGTAAGCAAAGGTCTGCAATGCAGAAGAGCCTACAAGCATACAAAGCTCCCTCAATCCTCTATTTCTTTTTTATTTTGTTATTTTTTAACATTCTGTGAATAAAATTTGGCATTTGTTGACAGCTTATGATTGGGTTTTGGTTCTTTTTAACATAATATTTCTTATTTTATATGTGGGTTTTACTATTTTTGAGATTTCATGAAGATTTTTATTAGTTTTTGGTGTTTTCTGACGATTGTTTAAAATTTTTAAGGTTGGATTTTGCAGTTTTGACATTTTATAAACAGAATTTTGTAGTTTTCAATCATTTTGACAATTTTTTTTTTAATTTTATATTTTATGACCGAGTTTTACTAATTACTATTACAGTTTATGGCTGGGTTTGATGTTTTCTGATAAATAAATAAATAATAAATTTTGCATTTTTCACAGTTTTCGACTGGGTTTTGGTTTGGTTTGACATTATTTTATTATTTTATAACCAGATTTTGTTATTTTTGATATTTTATAAATAGAATTTTGTGAAAAAATAAAACAATTTACTATGTTTTTATCACAAATTTATTCTTACCTATACATTACTAGTTTTAGCTTTACTTTTTTTTGTGAGGGGGGAAATGTATTACGCACTTTGTCTGAGGCTACCGGTTTCCCGTATACCCACTAAAACCCTAACCTCTTCATCCTTCTGAGCTTGCGGAATCACTGTTAATAATAATAATAATATATTATATTTAACGGCTATCACCAGTTTACAATAATTAATTACATAAATTAATATTTTCACAATAAAATAATAAAATAAAATAACAGTAAGAATACAAAAATATACAAAAAATACAATTAAAATTAGAATAGACAAACTGTAAGTATATGGGTAATTCCATTACTTTTCGACCAATTTGAAAAAGTCGACCTCTTTGATTTTGCTCAAATTTTCAGGGATCAAAATATAGATGAAAAAAATTAAATTTCCAAAATTTTAGACCTTAGAATATTGCCTGATCAAAATGACACACATTTGAAGGTCAGAAATTTTACAATAAAACGTCATTTTTAGCTTATTTTGTATCTCAATTTTTGGGCTTCTGGAAAATGATAAAAAGGTCTACGATAGCTCAAATTATTCCTTATTACATGTACTTTAAAACCCATGATATTAAGTTTAAAATTGTGGCAGTCATTTTGATATATTAAGCTTTAAACATTATTCCAAAAAAAACCGTAAATTTAGCAAAATTGCAAAACTTTGCTTTCTTTAAACCGTTCTAACTTTGTCAAATCTTAACAAAATTTGATTTGCAAGGTCTAGATTTCCTCGTGTTAAATCTCTTTTTGAAGTGATCACACAATACTTATAGAATCAATACGTATACACCATTATTTTGATTCAGGAAGTTGCACATGTTTTCGCGATCTTCAAAACTTGTAATTTTCAGGTCCCAAAAAAGCGCTGTCACCCTATGTCGATTTTAGTCAAAATTTCAGTAAATACTCTTTAGAACACAAGAAAAAAGGTTATTCATATGAGAAATGGTATATCGGGCATTATCAAGAAATTTTTAATATTCAAAATTTGTCAAAATCGGGAAACCGCACATTTTTGTATCTCAATTTTTGGGCCTCTGGAAAAAGATAAGAAGGTCTACGTTGGCTTAAAATATTTCTTATTGCATGTACTTTAAAACCCATATTTGTATATTTAATGTTGGGGCAGTCATTTTGATATATCAAGCTTTAGTTAAAAATGACGTTTTATTGTAAAATTTCTGACCTTCAAATGTGTGTCATTTTGATCAGGCAATATTCTAAGGTCTAAAATTTTGGAAATCTCATTTTTTTCATCTATATTTTGATCCCTGAAAATTTGAGCAAAATCAAAGAGGTCGACTTTTTCAAATCGTATATACGTATATATATATATATATATATATATATATATATATACGTATATATATGGGTAATTCCATTACTTTTCGACCGATTTGAAAAAGTCGACCTCTTTGATTTTGCTCAAATTTTCAGGGATCAAAATATAGATGAAAAAAATGAGATTTCCAAAATTTTAGACCTTAGAATATTGCCTGATCAAAATGACACACATTTGAAGGTCAGAAATTTTACAATAAAACGTCATTTTTAACTAAAGCTTGATATATCAAAATGACTGCCCCAACATTAAATATACAAATATGGGTTTTAAAGTACATGCAATAAGAAATATTTTAAGCCAACGTAGACCTTCTTATCTTTTTCCAGAGGCCCAAAAATTGAGATACAAAAATGTGCGGTTTCCCGATTTTGACAAATTTTGAATATTAAAAATTTCTTGATAATGCCCGATATACCATTTCTCATATGAATAACCTTTTTTCTTGTGTTCTAAAGAGTATTTACTGAAATTTTGACTAAAATCGACATAGGGTGACAGCGCTTTTTTGGGACCTGAAAATTACAAGTTTTGAAGATCGCGAAAACATGTGCAACTTCCTGAATCAAAATAATGGTGTATACGTATTGATTCTATAAGTATTGTGTGATCACTTCAAAAAGAGATTTAACACGAGGAAATCTAGACCTTGCAAATCAAATTTTGTTAAGATTTGACAAAGTTAGAACGGTTTAAAGAAAGCAAAGTTTTGCAATTTTGCTAAATTTACGGTTTTTTTTGGAATAATGTTTAAAGCTTAATATATCAAAATGACTGCCACAATTTTAAACTTAATATCATGGGTTTTAAAGTACATGTAATAAGGAATAATTTGAGCTATCGTAGACCTTTTTATCATTTTCCAGAAGCCCAAAAATTGAGATACAAAATAAGCTAAAAATGACGTTTTATTGTAAAATTTCTGACCTTCAAATGTGTGTCATTTTGATCAGGCAATATTCTAAGGTCTAAAATTTTGGAAATTTAATTTTTTTCATCTATATTTTGATCCCTGAAAATTTGAGCAAAATCAAAGAGGTCGACTTTTTCAAATTGGTCGAAAAGTAATGGAATTACCCATATACTTACAGTTTGTCTATTCTAATTTTAATTGTATTTTTTGTATATTTTTGTATTCTTACTGTTATTTTATTTTATTATTTTATTGTGAAAATATTAATTTATGTAATTAATTATTGTAAACTGGTGATAGCCGTTAAATATAATATATTATTATTATTATTAACAGTGATTCCGCAAGCTCAGAAGGATGAAGAGGTTAGGGTTTTAGTGGGTATACGGGAAACCGGTAGCCTCAGACAAAGTGCGTAATACATTTCCCCCCTCACAAAAAAAAGTAAAGCTAAAACTAGTAATGTATAGGTAAGAATAAATTTGTGATAAAAACATAGTAAATTGTTTTATTTTTTCACAAAATTCTATTTATAAAATATCAAAAATAACAAAATCTGGTTATAAAATAATAAAATAATGTCAAACCAAACCAAAACCCAGTCGAAAACTGTGAAAAATGCAAAATTTATTATTTATTTATTTATCAGAAAACATCAAACCCAGCCATAAACTGTAATAGTAATTAGTAAAACTCGGTCATAAAATATAAAATTAAAAAAAAAATTGTCAAAATGATTGAAAACTACAAAATTCTGTTTATAAAATGTCAAAACTGCAAAATCCAACCTTAAAAATTTTAAACAATCGTCAGAAAACACCAAAAACTAATAAAAATCTTCATGAAATCTCAAAAATAGTAAAACCCACATATAAAATAAGAAATATTATGTTAAAAAGAACCAAAACCCAATCATAAGCTGTCAACAAATGCCAAATTTTATTCACAGAATGTTAAAAAATAACAAAATAAAAAAGAAATAGAGGATTGAGGGAGCTTTGTATGCTTGTAGGCTCTTCTGCATTGCAGACCTTTGCTTACAGATAGCTACGCCATTGTTCTTGAGACTCATTCTGCATTGCATTTTGGGCAATTTTACTTGTTATAGATCTGAACCATTTTCAAAACCCATTACATCTACTTCTAATAGCTAACCAAACCTAACCTAACCAAAATATATTTCTCAATATAAAAACTTTGTAGAATTTATCTTTCCATTTTATTTTCAAAGTTTTTCAAATTTTCTAAAAAATTAGCATGATCCACACAAGAATTTTGTCATTGAGATCTTCCAAAAACAAGTTCAACATAGAAAATAAAACTTTATCTTTTTTTTAAAGTTATTTGAGTGTTTCCACCGCCATGTTCTATCTAATATCATTCTGGCCCTTGTTAGTAAGAGAATGTTCTCTAAGAATATTAGAAGCTAATTAGTTCTACGAGAACTCCAAATATCTGACCCCTATTAGACCCCCTTAGTAATATAAATATTCCGCACAATACATTTACATGAGAATATTTGATTCTAGACTAGCATGTGGGTTTCATCAGACCAATAGTAAACGCGCAATGCGTATATCACAGATTGTTGAATGTTCAAGTAAATGCTCTTAAATCTGGTAGCAGTCAGATAGGAAACTTGATAAGTGGTACCATCTAGAACAAAAAATGCTTTGCGTCTTTTTCAATAGAGGACTTTTTTACGGCCGATTATTCATGTAAAATTGTCCGCGCAATTCAAATTTTTAATAATATTTGGTCTACAGTACCTCTGCGAGCTGCTAAACGTGTATTTGTAAGTTTGAAAAATAAGTATTTTTAATTATACGTATATATATATATATATATATATATATATATATAGAGATGTTAACTCCCTTATAGAGGCGTTTTCGCGCACAATTTTAACCTGATCGAGGCGTTGAAATTTTAGAAGCGAGCGCTCGCACCAGCGCACATAAACAACCAGTTCGAGGCGTCTAGCGGTTAGTACTAATTTTGCTCGACTAGATGGCTACTGCAGCAGGTTTTAAGAAATATGCACAAATCTCGATAACATATGTTGTTTTCATTAAATCTTGGGAGTTGCAGCGTAGATAAATATTTCGTAATATTATATATTTTTTTTAAATAAAAATGTTTGTTTATAAATAATTCAATTGATTAATAAACAAAATAATAAATAGTAAAGTACAATCAAAAAGTAGTTTGATGCAAACGATTTAGTTATTAGAAATAAATAATTACTCAATTGTACTGAAACAACTGCTATATATTGAATTAAAAAAAAAAGAATAAATATTGAATATTGAATATTTTATTAAAAATTGTTTAATAAAAAAAAAAAATTGCTAATTCCAAAAATTACTTACTTACGTTACAATGTCAGTTGTTTTGATTATTAATAATATAATAAATTTAATAAAACATAACTATTATTATTTAAATTTAATAAATAAATAGGGGGCATTGCGTTACTACCTCTGCCGATAACTATTATGCATAAAAACAAACAATTTTACATTCCTATCACTTTCAAACTTTTTTATAGAGGCGTTTTGCGCATACTTTTAACCTGATCGAGGCGTTGAAGTTTTTGATAAAAGCGCCCGGTCCAGGCGCACAAAAACACCCAGTTTGAGGCTTCTAGCGATTTTTCACGCTTATTTTTGACTGGTTCGAGGCGTCTAAGCTTCTAATAAGTTGTTTGTATGCGCTGCTAGACGCATCAGTAGGCATCCACAAATCAAAATCATTGTTTGAATATTATTTGTAAATGATTATAAGAAGCTCTAATTAGATTTAGAATTATTTAATATACATAATTATTTGAAACAACAGTAACAATGTTATTTTAACAAAAATGTTAATAACTTTTTTTTAATCACAAAAAAAATATTTTTTAAAAAATATAGTTGTCAATGAATATCGTCATCAGTTTTATAAAATATCCACAGTTTTACATTTTTGTACATGTTTATGTCTGAAACATACAGATATTTTAGAAAAAATAATTAATATTATAAAATGCAAACCTTATATTTTGCGGTTTATAACATATTTAAATAGTCAATGTGTATCTGTAACCATAGTAATAATTGTACATTTATACAATAACCGCATTAACTATCTCGTAAAAGCGAAATTTTATGCACATTTTACCGTTAAAATTTAAGGTAAGCTAAGCTCCCGCTTCAGGCGCACATAAACATCTAGTTTGAGGCGTCTATAGCGGTCATTCACGCACATTAAGGTGTTACATGACCAATGCCCAATATACCATTTTTCATATAAATAACCTTTTATTTGTGGTCTAAAGAGTATTTACTGAAATTTTGACTGAAATCGACATAAGGTGACAGCGGTTTTTCGAGACCTAAAAATTACAAGTTTTGAAGATCGCAAAAACATGTGCAACTTCCTGCATCAAATTAGTGGTGAATATGTATAGATTTTATAAGTCTTATGTAATCATTTTAAAGAAAGATTGAACACAAAGAAATATAGACCTCGTGGGTCAAATTTCTTTAAAATTCAACAAAGTTAGAACGGTTTAAACAAAGCATAATTTTGCAGTTTTGCTTAATTTACGGTTTTTTTCTGAATAATGTTTGAAGCTTGATGTATCAAAATGACTGGCCTAACATTAAATAGACAAATATGGGTTTTAAAGTACATGTAATAAGGAATATTTTGAGCCATCGTGGACCTTCTAATCTTTTTCTAAAGACCCAAAAACTGAGATACAAAAATGTGTGGTTTGCCAATTTTGCCAGTTTTTGAATATTAAATTTTTTTTGATAATGCCCGATATACCATTTCTCATGTAGATACCCTTTTTTCTTGTGCTCCAAAGAGTATTTACTGAAATTTTGACAAAAATTGACATAGGGTGACAGCGCTTTTTTGGAACCTGAAAATTACAAGTTTTGAAGATCGCGAAATTATGTTCAACTTCCTGCATCAAAATAGTGGTGTATACGTATTGATTCTATAAGTCTTGTGTGATTACTTTAAAAAGAGATTAAACACAAAGAAATCTAGACCTTGTGGATTAAATTTTGTAAAGATTTGACAAAGTTAGAACGGTTTAAAGAAAGCAAAGATTGCGATTCTGCTAAATTTACGTTTTTTTTTGGAATAATGTTTAAAGCTTAATATATCAAAATGACTGCCACAATTTTAAACTTAATAATATGGGATTTAAAGTACATGTAATAAAAAATAATTTGAGCTATCGTAGACCTTTTTATCATTTTCCTGAAGCCCAAAAATTGAGATACAAAATAAGTTAAAAATGACGTTTTATTGTAAAATTTCTGACCTTCAAATGTGTGTCATTTTGATCAGGCAATATTCTAAGGTCTAAAATTTTGGAAATCTCATTTTTTTCATCTATATTTTGATCCCTGAAAATTTGAGCAAAATCAAAGAGGTCGACTTTTTCAAATCGGTCGAAAAGTAATGGAATTACCCATATACAATATTATGTATAACAATATGGTATAAAATAAAATAACGTATTAAATAATATATTAGCTAACTAATTACGTAAGCTTAAGTTATGTCTTAACAGACGCCTCTTTAAAGTGTATTTATTTAAGTTAAACAAATAAAACCATTCATTTTTATTTAGAAGATTTGCTCTTTTAAACATGCGACTTAGCAAATTATTATTAGAAAAATTTGAACTGTGTGTTATAATTCTAAATAAATTGCAATTTCTTAAAGCTAACGAATAATTATACACATGAAATCCAATTTCGGATAAATGCAAGGGACAACATATATTGGCATTAAGCAAATCGGATAGAAAACAAATATCAAAAACAATCCTGCGGCTATTGAGAGTTGGAATATGAAGCAAATCCATAATATTGTTGTAACAACCCGAAATATGCCTTACTCTAAGTTACACATCTTAAAATTTTTTTTTTAATTGATTCTATCTGGTTTACATCGACGTCTAAATAAGGTGACTATACCGGCGAAGCATACTCTAAGTGGCAACGAACTAAAGAACAGTATAACGTTTTTAAGCAATTTGCATTTAATTCTTTAGCAATATTCTACACAAATCCCCAAAGTTTTGACGCTTTGTTACATATTGCATTAATATGTTCTTTAAATAATAGACGATTATCAAGTAATACGCCAAGATCTTTAAAAGATTTAACGGAATTTAACTTTGAAGATTGAATGGAATATGAAAACTCGACCATAGACATTGTTCTGGAAAATGACATTGATACACATTTATCAATATTAACAAACAGTTTATTAACATTGCACCACTGAGTTAAGCGATTTAGGTTCGCCTGTAAAAGCATACTATTTTGCACATTATTTACTATCTGATATAATTTAGTAGACATTCTCCAAATTCAAACACATCTATTAAATTCTTAATAAATAATGTGAAAAGAATAGGTCTAATATGGGACCCTTGTGGAACAAATATTACATTTGATACAAAATTACCAAAGACTAGGACTAGGCTTTGGTTTGGTTCAGGTCTGTTTGGTGTAGTTGTTATCTTGGCTGGTGGTCTGCCTTGACTGTACCGACTTTTTTTATGGTTTGGGAAGATAATCTTTTAAAGACTGCCTGATTCACCTTCTGATGGATAATGCCTATAGACTAAACTTTCTCCGGAAAATTGTATTTTAGAAGAAAGATAGTTAGTATTAGTATGTCTTTATTTCATTATTTAATTACATAATTACAATAAATGAAAAAGGCGAAGTTCAGCTTGATTGCTGCTCTTCCACTTAACCTAAATTCTACAATTAATTTAGTCACTTAAAAAAAATCAAAAACCTTGCAGGAGTTGCAGCATACTATTGTTCTTCTATATTTTCCTAAACCAGATCTTGCCTTTTCTAGTTTTATTTGATTATACACTCTCTATTTACTAGTAATTTTCACGGAGTAAAATATTTGTCAATCTGCCAGTTAAAATAAATATTTATAGTTAGGACGCCCTATGGGCTGCAGAGTGGGGTTGTAGGGTAAACCACTTTAGAAAGTAATGATATTGATTGGTTTCTTATAGAAATATTCATATTTGTATGTCTTAGCAAATCTGGCTAAAACACGAGTTATCAAAGTACTTTTTAGCCAACGTTATGATGTGTTGGCGCAGCTAGGGAATACCGAGATTGTTACAATTTTTTTGTTTTTAACATACCAGGGGTACAACGAGTCACCAAAAATAAGATTTTTTAAGTCACTTACACGATTGAGGTGCTTGTCTGCACATGTAATTTATACGTAAATCCTTTATTGAAGGTAATACCCAGATACTTGACAACATCAGACCACGGTATAAAAAAGTTGTTTAGAAGTTAAACACTAGAGTTTTGTGGTTAGATATGAAGCTATCAGCTTTATAAGACGCAGAGGAAATTTTAGTGCAGTTTTAAAAGTAAAAGGTCTGGAACCTGTGACAATGTGGTCAATCACTAGGGTTTTTTTTTTAACTACAGAGAAGTCCTGTCAAAACCTAAATTGGTGGGCAGGGAGAACATTGTTAGATTCCGGGTGGTCTTGGATTATGTCTAAAAATCATTTCTCTGATTTGTCAGTGTCTTCTAAGAAGTATTGACTTCTTGGTAGGCCGACGTGCTTCACATTAGTGTTCTTAGTTATTGAGGAAGAGCAAAGTTCTACGCTATTAGCAAATTAATGCACAAACTGGTAAATTTTGAATGTTCAGCCCTATATGTAGGTTTAATACATGACAAAACTGCGTAACGGCGACACAATAGTATAGAATGAAGCCAGTTATATATGTAATTTCAATTTTTTTTTTCGTTTCTTTTGCTGATGTGAAATGCATTTACAATTTTAATATTGGTTTTTTTACTATTGTAAAATGAGTTTAAAAAGGTATCATTTTTTGAGTTATATTTATTTGTTTTTTAAATAAACTCTTTTAGACACTTATTAGACGGGGCGATATATTTGAAAATTGCGGGGGGGCGCCATAGTACTTAGCGCCGGCACTGCGTTTTTGGTCAATATTTTAATGTTTTATGACCGAATGTAGTTATTTTTAACTTATGAATAAAAACTTGCATCTTGAATATTATCAGGTCTAATGATTGAAAAATAATACTTTTTATGAATATTTTGGCCAAGTTGTTTTTCTAATTGAATATTTTATTATCGGGTTTTACTATTTTTGAGTTTTTGAATTTTTAGAAATAGAATTTTGCACCTTTTGACATATTATGGCTGTTTTTTCCTATTTCTAACAATATTTTGCTATTTTTGGGATTTCATTAATTTATTTTTATATTTTTTAACATTTTATGGTTGGGTTTTGTTGTTTTCTGACATTATTTTGATGTTTTAAAGCCAAATTTTGCTATTTTATCAATAGTTTAAGACTGGGTTTTGTTTTTTTTTTGACATATTTTTATTACATATTTTATAAGCAAATTTTGTTATTTATTGACATGTTATAAATTCTATTTGAGCTTTTTATCGTTTTTGATCAAATTTTGCTACTTCTCGTTTTGACATTATGTGAGAAAAAACGATTAAATCGTTTTTGGCCGGATTTTATCTGACAATATTTTAATGTTTTATGACCGAATTTAATTATTTTTTACTTTTTATCAATAGAAACTTTCATTTTAAACAGTTATATAAAAATATTTTTATGTTTCATGTTGTTATGAGGTCTAATGATTTTGCTATTTTTGACATTTTATTAATAGAATTTTTTAACAGTTTATGGCCAGTTGGTTTTTTTATTAGAATTTTGCATTTATCAACTGTTTTTGAAGTTTTAAAGTTGAGTTTTGCTATTTTTGATTTTTTATAAATAGGATTTTGCATTTTTTAACTGCTTTGACCGGGTTTTGGTTCTTTTTGACATAATTTTATTATTTTATAACCAAATTTTGTTATTTTTCACATTTTATAAATAGAATTTTGAGTTTTTTACCAGTTTTAACCAAATTTTTCTACTTTTAATTATATTTAGTTATTTTAATGCCGGATTTTGCTAGTTTTGTTGTTTAAATCGTTTTTGGCCGGATTTTGATTTTATCTGACAATATTTTAATGTTTTATGACCGAATTTAATTATTTTTGACTTTTTATAAATAGAAACTTGCATTTTGAATAGTTTAAAACTAAATGTTGGTGCTTTTTGACAATATTTTTTATGTTTTTAGACCTGATTTTGCTATTTTTGACATTTTATGAGTTTTGTGCTTTTTGACAATAAATTGTTTATTTTTTATTAATATAATTTCTGACATAATTTTAATATTATATAACTAGATTTTGTTTTTTTACAGATTATAAATAGAGTTTTAAACTTTAGGCCGGATTTTGTGGTTTTTAAAAATATTTTATTTTTTTTAATGTTCAGGGCCGGATATTGCTAAATTTTACATTTTATAGTTATAATTTTTTAACACTTGATACTTTATGATCAGACTTTACTACTTTAGTTCATGGTTTTCTTTTTTTTTTTTAACAATATTTTGATATTTCATAGTTGGATTTTGCATTTTTTTACATTTTATAAATAGAATTTTACATTTTCAACAGTTGTATGGCCAGATTTTGGTGCTTCTTAACAATATTTTGATATTTTATAGCTGTATTTTAAATTTTTTTGAGATTCTATGGAATTTTTGACACTAACAGGTTATGGCTGGATTTGGTGCTTTCTGACAATATTTTGATGTTTTAATGTTGTATTTTGTATTTTTTTACATTTTATAAATAGAGTTTTGCACTTTTTAACTTTTTTTGCCGGATTTTAGTCCTTTCTGAAAATAGGGATTGATTAGAATTTTTTTTTTTTTAACAAAAAAAGTAATAATAATAAACATTATCTTTATTTTGCAAAATTACAAAAATAATTTCAACAGTTAATTTGATACATAAAATAAAAATTAATAAATGGGTACTTTCTCGTTTCTTGTGGTGGATGGCTAACTTATCTTTTCATTTTGTAGTTATTTCTAAATGTTTATTATGCGTTATTGTTTATAAAATTGTTTGCTTGTACAGAAACTGCTATAGCTTATGATGTTCTTTATTAATAATATTAAAAGAATGCTAACAAACTACCCTGTATAAATAAAAATGTTTTACGTTTCTTTATTTATGAAACAAAAAGCTTTTATTAGGATTTTTTTACAACTGCGTAGACTTGGCAGTATATTTAAATTCTTCTCTTATTGAGACACCTTCTATGTTTTTTGGTTTGAAATGATGTGAAATATAATTTGTCCACTATCAAACATTAAACAAATTTACTATTTGATTCATTTTCTTAATCAAATTTCTGTTTTTATATCGTAGTTTGAAGACAAGCTAAAATTATATAAAGCAATTTTTCCAAAATCATTTTTTTTTCTTTTTCACTTTTCTGTATATACCAAAATTGTTAACTATTTTTCTTTAAGGTTATTGGGCTGGAGATACACACAAATTTGGACTGATGTCTTACCACAATCGAGGCCACATACTATCCAGACATTACAACGATCCTGAAGATGATAAAGATACCTTACATAAACAAGGCATTCTAGCCTCATTTGGCTGGCTAAATGCCCAAGCTAATTTCCTTGGTTTCACCACATTTAATGAAATCACTTATCCAATAGTAGCACAAACTGTAATAACAAATGGAAAAACATTCTCATTCTATTTGTACCAACTGAATACGCTCTTAATACATGATAAATACGCTACTGAAAATCCATTAACTAATTTATGTTGGACATTACCGGAAATGAATTTATTCGAAGAAATTAAAGAAGGAAAAATAATCGGTTTGAATGATAATGTTTTAAAAATGCTTATTAAATGTTACGCTAATACTCCAAAGGAAAGATTAGGTGTGAATTTTACCCCATATTTAAGTCGGGAAGAAAAAGTGATTGCTGATTATACTGATGAAGATAAAAGGCAATGGCTTGAAAGAGAATATAAATTTTTGGTATCAAATAGAAACAGATACAAGTTGGATTATGAAGTTTATCATTGGGAGAAGATTTATAAGATTGATCATAATACGAGACCATTAGAACCAAAGAGGCGGCCGTTTGAATTAAAGGAGAATCCTTGGACTAGGAAATTGAATGAGAGGCAGGCTTTCTATATTCCTAAGAAGTTGAGACCAGATTTACCCAAGCATAAGGGACGATATGCCAAGGAATATTTCCCGTGAAATAATTAGTATTAGATGTTATGAATTTTTATTAATAAAAAAAAGTTAATTAATTTTTGTTTTAGTTATCACAAAACTTCTATTATTAGTTATACATTCCGAGTGAGAAATAATGAGGTTTTTTAAATACTTTTGAGAAAATTTTAAGATTTCTTTTAGGTTTAGAAGGTTATATCACCATACACGTTCTAAGTGTACCTAGATGTTCTTGACATAGTTGGAAGTAGTTTGACAAAACAAAAATATCTTTAACAATTTCTAACTATGCCTTTGACAGTTACTAAATATGTTTGACAGGTTCTAGATATATTCAAAGTTTATAAAGTATATTTGACAGTTCCTACATGGTTTCGATAGTTCTAAAGTGTATTTGTATATTAATAATAATTCTAGTTAGTCTCGCATTTTTCTAATTTCAAAGTTTTATGAATTTTTGACAAACTTTCATTATGATATGTCATTATGTCAATAGAAACTGACAAATTTGTCAGATAAACTCAATATTATTCTCAAATATGTCATTTAAGTAAGATACAGGAAATTTAACAAAGCAACTGTCACACAAATTATTCATCTATTATATGAACAACTTTGTCAACTTTTATTTTGACAAATGTATAAAGTGATGATATGTCAAAGCATCTATTTACTCTGTCAAATGTGATTTCAATAAAGCAACTGTATCTCAAATCTATTATATAAACTGTCAATTCAACATGTCAACTGTCTCACAAATCTGTTATATGAGCTATCTGACATATAAACTACAAACTTTAATCTTGACAAATCTGTCATATCAAATGTTAATTTGAGAATACAAGACAGTAGTATATCACAATTTTGACGTGTGAACTATCAACAAAATTTACATCAAAATTTCATTATGAAATGTGATCTGTCTATTTGACAAACAAACTGTTACAACTTTACAAATCTTTTAGATAAAATGTCAACTGTTAATTTGACAAAGCAGATGTTGACTCTTTAACAAATCTGATACATGTGCCGTCTATCATGGATTGTCAACTATTTTATTGCCAACCTCTGATAGGGTACAAATTTAGTGCGCTGTTTAATCTTTTGCAAGATTAGTGTTTAAAAAAACCGATTTTAAAAAGGAGTTAAATTTCGTGAGTTCTGCTCGTAGTTTTATGACAATCCTTAAACTGCTCCCTTAACAAAATTCAAGTCGGCCTATTTCACAAATTGTTGGGTATTTTCTGAACGTCAACAATATATATGCAAACATCAAATCTTACTGTCGGGTTTTACGCCGTACAGAAGAAGTCTTTTGATGCAGGCCGTAAAGAAAAATGGCAATGTACGTTTATTTTTAGACTCTCGGCGACTAAACTCCTATTGGGTTTTTAAATGACGCGAACAGCGGTTCGAGCACTCGAACAATAAAATGGGCGTTTTTAAATACAACCCGAACAAGTGTTCGAACAACATTTGCACGCACCTAGTCAAGAGGTGGTGCATGACGGGCATGTACAGTGTTGCCACATAGCAAAAATAAAATAATATATTTATCATGGTTATATCAGAACATGGGTACGGTTTTATATACATTATAAAAATATAAGGTATACAAGAAATATGCGCTCATACAAAATATGTGTGAATCTAGAATAATAAGATTTTAAATATTTTACTTGATGCAGATTTGAATTGTATTAATTGACAACACTGGGCATGTAAGCAAAACAAACAACATAACCTTAGAAAACATGTTTTTGACGTTTGAGTGCTATATGCTGTTTTTAAATTACCCTGCACGAACAAACAAAAAAGTTGTTCGTGCAAAAATTGTTCGAACAGCAAGAGCACTTTAAAAACGCACCCATTGAGAACTTGATGTTAAATTTGAAATGCGGTACGCGTCTTCTCTAGACTAACTTTGTTCTACTGGTAGATTTCTATGAAAGCCGAACACCGACATTTCACCGGGTTTAGAGTTGGGTCGAAGGCCTACCAGTTTAGAGTTTTGCCTTAAAAACGGCAGTACGTTCTTTTACTTGCTGTTTAGATCATATTTTGTGCTTGCATTGTGACGGATTTGTTCACTCTTATGTGGACGACCTGTTTATTTCTCCTCGTTTTTTGAAAAATATTTTAATCATCTAGATTTATTTTTTTACTTCGCTTTAAAAATGTTTTTTTTTTTTTTAAGTTATTTTTTATAGGGTAAGTTTTAACTCTTAGTGGATTAGAGTCTTCTCCGGAACGTGTTCAGATTCTACAAGATCTTTCTACTTCTAAAAACGTGAACGACTTCTTTTTAAGAATTGCAAATTTTGACAAAGTTTTTTTGAAAAGGTTTTTTACGCCGGCCGCCTCGTTAACTAGTGTGTTGAGAAAGGCAATTAAATGGAACTGGTGATCCAAACAATTTTTTTCTATTTTGTGCTATCAAGGACCATCTGTATTGGAAAGTTTGGTTACACCAACGTTGAAATAAGCGCCGTTTGATTTGTTGCTCGACGATAAAGAACGAAATGTTGGGAGGTGAGCTTTGGAAATGGAGCATCTTGTTGATTTATTATATTGACTAATCAACGGGCAAGATTAGTGTTCTCTTTACAGGAATATAATTTAATTTTATCATCCAGCACGTGTAAGATAAACCTTGCCCAGCTTGCAACGTGCCGACTATAAACTATATAAAATCTTGGACCTCTTTATGTGCGCTGAGGCTTTTAATTAATTTTTTTTTGTATTTGTGTATTGCAAGTTTGTTATTAGCCAATTTTAACTTGATGTTGCGTTTGTTGAGAGTTGTGGTGGATCAATATGCACCAAACCCCCAAAAGAGTCCTTAATGGTTGTGATTTGTGTTAGAAATCAAAGTTGGGTGCTTAGCAAAGTTGAAAACCATTATTTCTACCGGTTTGCGTGGTCTTGTATCGATTGACATATACGAACCGTTGCAGCAGAGTGCCGGTGGGGTTTCAGATCTAATGTTTTTGAAATTTGCGTCCTTTATTTCCGTTAAGCAAGCTACTATTAGCATTATCTTGAATCGTCTGCATAAACGCTATTTCCTGAAATTAGAAATCCGCTCCGCATAATTTGAGATTACCTAATTCACGGCACTTAATTTACAGTGTAACTCTTACAGGGTAATCTGGTTAAGCAAGTAATGAGGGAGCTTGGACGATTGTTTTGCTTTTGCTGTACAATTAGTGTTATGAGCAAATTTAATAAAAGCGCGTTAAGTTACGGACAAGTATGCACTACCCCATTCCGTTCCATTTTATTTGCTCCGGAAAGGCCTACGGGATGAGCGGCAACATAACTCTTTAAGTGACACGCATAAAAAGTACTTTTTTCTTCACTTTAGCTAGGATATATCAACATATACGACTTAGTTTAAACTCATTTTTCTAATTCGTACGGTCTATTAAAAACCGCTCAGCGGACGTAAGGCGGTCCAAGGTTTTACCGAGTTTGAAGTTAACACGTTGCTCGATGAGCAAACGGCTCAAAAGAGCATCTTGTTTTAACGGTAAGTATATGAAATTTGTGGTTTTGCGGACTAAGAAGCCGCGCCGGTAGATGGCAAGGTGACACATCCGGGACAAGCTTTTTATCGGACACGTAATGTATATTATCATAATATATATATATATATATATATATATAAAGAGAGCACCCGTCTTGTCAGTCAAGGAAACAACACAAATTCATATAAATAAGGACCCGGTAATTGGTTAATATAGTAAACCGACATCCCAACAACAAGATGCGCCATTTCCAAACCGCATGAACCACTTTTAACAATATCTTCCTTAAAGTAGGCGGCATGAGTATGCAATGACTTTCTTATAACCTTCTACAATTTCAAACAAAATGGCGCCTAATCTAACGTTGCTAGCGTTGCACTTGACAATAAAAGTGCTACCGTGATGAGTGTGGTGCAACAGAACTTACCTGAATAGATGATCAAAAAGCAAGAATTTGGTTGGACAATTTGATTGTTTTTCTCAACAAACACGTTAGCGGTGCGGCCTTTCTGAGAAATCTTTTTACAACAACTCTGTCAAAACTTGCAATTTCTAAAAATGTTTGCAGTTGTTTCACGTTTTTAAGATTGGAAAAATCTTGTTGAATCTGAACACGTTCTGGAGAAAACACTAACTCAATAAGAGTTAAATCGTATCCTAAAAAATAAGCGGGATGTAAAACCAGCACTTCTTCTTGGAAAAAAACTAAATCTAGATAGTTAAAATGTTTTTTAAACGAACGGGAAGTAATAAACAGGGTGTCCAAAAAGAGTGAACAAATCGGTGACAATTTGGGTCCAAGAATTTATCTAAGCAGCAAGTAAAAGAGCTTACTGCCGTTTTAAGGCCAAACGGCAAAACTCAAAACTAACAAGCCTTGGACCCAGCTCTAAATTTGGTGAAATGTTAGTATTTGACTTTGATGGGAATCTGCCAGTAGGACAATGTTAAATCTAGAGAGTCAGTAAGTTAGGGCAATTCGGTTTTAGACAAAGTAACTGAGTTTAGACACCGAGTTTAAACAAAAGCGTGCAGTGCTATCTTTTTTTACGGCCGTCATCGAAGGACTTGCAAACTGCGTATTTGCAACTGCGGCAAAAATCTTAAAATTCAAAAGTAACATGTATGGCATGGATTTTGGTTTTTTTCAACAATATTTTGATATTTTATTGCCGGATTTTGCAATTTTTGAAATTTTATGAAAAGAATCTTGCACTTTTTAAAAGTTTATAGCCCGATTTTAGTAATTGACAGTTTTTAAATTTTATGGCCAAACAGTTTATAAATAGACTTTGATTTTTCTAACAATATTTTGATATTTTATGGCTAAATTTTGCTATTTTTGATATTTTATAAATAGAATTTTATTTTTTTTTTTTACAATTTTATAGCCGGATTATGGTGTTTTCTAAAAATATTTAAATTATTTATAGCCGAATTTGTAACTTTTGAAATTCTATTTATATTTTGGTGCTTTTTGACCATATTTTGATGTTTCAAGGCCGGATTTTGCTATTTTAGATCTATTTTAAATAGAATTTTGCACTTTTTAGCCGTTTTTGTACGGATTTTTGTTAGTATATGACAAAATTTTGATATTATTGACTTTTTATTAATAGTATTTTGCACTTTTCAATAGGTATGCCTTTCTCAAAATTTTGCGGTGAGGCCTAAAAATGTTTAGTGATTTTAGTGTCACCAGAATGTATAATATGTATAATCATTAAAATTGTTGTATTATGATATATGATTAACTCTATAAAATTATACATTTATTATTTTTCATAATGGTTAAGTTGCCGATTAAAAAATAAAAACATTTTATTTAAGTGTATTTAATTATTCAAAATTATTTTCATAACCATTGAAATTGTTGTTTTTTTTTTAAATAAAGTTTTAAAATAATTCATCATTGATTATTATGTACGTTGTATATATTTTAGTTGTTTGTGTTACGCCTATGGTGATAGTCAAGGACAGTCTAGGGATATATTTTTTTAATATTTATAATAAGTGTATATTTGGTTGCTTACATCGCAAACCTCGGACATTTTGTGTTTAGATAACACAATTCCACATTAAAAATTTTAGTTGTTTTAAATTTGTCTGAATAAAAATTAAGAAAACAGAAATAATTTATTTAAAATAGTAAATTTTATTGAACCTGTATGGCCATCTTACGGAATTCCTATCAAACAATTTCTAAACAAAATTTCAAATGACAATTTAACGTATGCAACCCAACAAACACAGAAAATCCTATTTTAAAGGTTATCAAAACTCTGACAGTTGTTTTGTAAATAAACTCAAATAGAGCAAAATTTCTTTTCAATGATGGCAACAGCTGAAGACCTGAGCTGGAGGAAAAGCATAATAACACAAATCCAATACCGCAATAGGACCCAGACTCAATATTTTCAAGACATCATAATACAGAGTAATTTCACCATATAACCTTCAAATCGAAAGCACAACTTTCTCTATTTACAGATAATAAATTATTTGAAAATGCCAACACGTTACGAAGTGAAAATTTACAATTATCTATCGAGAACGAAAAGCTCAAACAAGGTTATGATTCGGGAGGTAGTGGCAATACAGGTGCAGATCCAAAATTAACTGATCGCATACATCATTTAGAACAGAAATTATTGGTGCAACAAGAGGAACTTACCGAATTACATAGACGGAAAGGGGAAAATTCTCAACAGATTATAGATCTTAATGTTAAATTGCAGGATAAGGAACGGGTTTTAGCAACGAAAGAGAATAGGTATGTTAAAAACATTTAAACGAATGTTTAAAATTAAATTAATATTGGGTTTTATGCATGGCATATGGAGAAAGAATTATTTACAATCAAAATATTTATTGGCTGCAATATGGTTAAGTTATGATTGCCTAGATAGATGCTAATAACTTTTATTTTATTGGAAATTAAGGCACATATCAAAGCTGCTTATTATAAAGATTTATCAATTGTTTACTTTTATATTTGGTAGTAATCCGGCTTCGGTGCGATTCACATTTATGTCATTGTTGTTGATACTATTTTATCTTAATCCTAACTAATGTGTTTGCTTTGCTGATAACATATTTTTTTATGTTAATTTACTCGGTTATTTAACTGGTGTAAAATTTAATTTATCAAAATGATTAGGAATGTGCTAATTAATTTGTTTAAAACGCAAAATATAACTATTTTTATGTTGAAACAATATTGCCAATATTTACAGATGGGATTTAATATTGATGGATGTATTAATTTAATTAATCCAGCATATTATTATTGCTGTCTATGTAAATCCAGTCTGTAATAGAGTTGAGGTTGAATGTAGGCAACCAAACATACACTTGTTTACATTCTGTCTGTAATATACAGGGTGTAACAGGAGGGAGAAAAAGTTATATGTATTATTATTATATATATGGGTAATTCCATTACTTTTCGACCAAACTTAAAAACTGAGTATCTCCAAACAGGCTCAAAATTAAATATGTGATAGTAGGTATCAGAAAAACATATTTCCCAAATTTTCAACTTTTTAAGCCATGATCTTGATTTTTAGGAGTCTCTCAAAGTTCTGAAAAACGCCTAAAAATCACATTTTTTCGCTAAATTTCAACATTTTTTTTCTCAGCGGAGAAACATTGGAAAAAGCTCTGCAAGGTCTGATTTTTTTTGTAATTTCTTGTACTTTAACTTGTTTTTTTTTTTAATGTAGCCATTTTCTATTTCTTTTAGCGTAGACCGTTGTGAAAATAGCCTAAAATTACAAAACCAGCCTCACATTGAAAATGCCGTAACAAAGTCAAATTTTAATCAATTTAGATCTAGTTTAGCTTAATTTGTTTGTTTTGAATTGTTCTTCAAAATTTTGCAAAGTTTTTTCCGATCGAACTAGTAAATCGTGAGATACCACATTTCAAAGATTAGTAATTTGGTCAAAAATGCTCATTTTTGTATACATTGAAACCGTTGTAACTTTTTTCTACCTAAATTTTTTTTTCTGAAATTTTCATTAAACCTTTCCTATATATACCTAAAACATCTCTTAAAGTTTGGTTCTTGGGAATAAAAATGGGCCCAAGCTACAGAACTTTCAAAATTTGTAAAAAACAAACTTTTTATACGTTAATAACCTGGTAATAATTTATACTTACGCTTTTAGTTTTGCAAAAAACTACATTTTATCGCATTTGTTTAAACATATCATAGATTAAAAATGTGTTTTTAATAGAAAATATATATATTTATATATATAGATATATTTTTATTTTTATTTTTATTTTTATTGTACCTGTAAGACAAATATATAATTTTTGCTAAAATCATATCATGAACGCCTTATTTCTAAATTTTATGAGAAAACACGCCAAAAAATGCACATGGTGTTTCCTAACTGTATGCAAAAAATAAAACTTTAAGTCTTTTTTTAATTTCATACAAAAAATCTAAATATCTTTTTTGTCAATCTCGCTTCGTTTTCGAGATAATTGAAAAATACACATTATTAAAAAAAAAAACACTTGTAACAATGGTAATAACAAACAGAACAATATTACATATTTTAATAAGTGGACTTATGATGTCTGAGATTGATTGCCAAGAGTTACTTGTAACTCTTCCATCCAACAATAATTGCCAAACTAGACAGTTTCCATTATTTAGAGAATCTATACATTCTACCAACTATGGATTCAATAATCTATTGGCAGAATGTGTAGAATTGCAAATAGCTTTTCTAATAACATCGATTTGTTTTGCGTTTTTAAATGTACATTTAAGAACCAATTCAAATGTGTTAATGAATAATTTTATATTTTGTTTTTATATGTATACATTTTATGTGTTTATTTTGTATTTTTTATGTTCATTGTCTAGTTTTAAATATTACACATTGTTTGTATTATTCGTCATTATTTATGTGCAGGATGATGTAGATGTAAATGGTTTTTTTTATATACTGTTAGTAAAGAATTATTAAAGTTTTCAAAATGACTACCATTAGCGTTGATGCAAGCTTGTTTTTTTTAGCAAAAAAAAAACAAACAAAACAGCATTACTTTAACAATTATGCGTTGTTGCAAGCTTCTGATACTTGTCGAAATTGTTTTATTTGGTTCGGTTAGTAAAATTTGTAAAAAATGCTGTTCAACAACGGAGAATACACATGTCATTTTTTATAAGCATAATTTCTTGAAAATCAGATGGAAAATTTGTTGGATAACATTGTCCCTCTTGCCTAACGTAATAGAGTGTGGTACCAGTACGATGGAGCACCGCCTTCCATGTTGGGCAATATGTAGTTCGGTGGATTAACGATAATTTTAAGGATAGATGGATTAGTAGAAGAGGTCCAGTGAACTGACCTGCAAGATCTTCTGATCTAAATCTATTGAACGTTTAGGTGACACATGAAACAATTAGTTTATGGAAAGCCAGTAATCAACGTGGAGCAGCTACAATAGAGAATTGCAAATGCTGCATTGCAAATTCAAAACATAACAGGTTTTGAAACAGTTTATCATTCTTTTTTAGTGTGTTGTCAAGCTTGCATCAACGCTCATGGCAGTCATTTTGAGAACTTATTAAAATATGTAATATTGTTCTGCTTGTTGATAACATTGTTATAAATGTTCTTTTTTTAATAAAATTTTTTTAAATAAAAAGTTTCCTAAATAATGTGTATTTTTAAATTATCTCGAAAACAAAGCGAGATAGACAAAGAAGATATTGAGATTTTCTGATATGATTTTAACAAAAATTATGTATTTGTCTTACAGGTACAATAAAAATAAAAATATATCTATATTTGTAAAAATATACATTTTCTATTACAAACACATTTTTAATCTAAGATATGTTCAAACCAATGCAATAATTTGTAGTTTTTTTGCAAAAATAAAAGCGTAAGTAAAAATTATTACCAAGTTATTAACGTATAAAACGTTGTTTTTTACAAATTTTGAAAGTTCTGTAGCTTGGGCCCATTTTCATTCCCAAAAACCAAACTTTAAGAGATGTTTTAGGTATATATGAAGAAGGTTTACTGAAAATTTCAGCAAAAAAAATTTAGGTAGAAAAAAGTTACAATGGTTTCAATGTATACAAAAATGAGCATTTTTGACAAAATTACTAATCTTTGAAAAGTGGTATCTCACGATTTAGTGGTTCAATCGGAAAAAACTTTGCAAAATTTTAAAGAGCAATTCAAAACAAACAAAATAAGCTAAACTAGACCTAATTTGATTAAAATTTGACTTTGTTACGGCATTTTCAATGTGGGATTGGTTTTGTAATTTTAGGTTATTTTCACAACGGCCTACGCTAAAGAAAATAGAGAATGGCTACATAAGAAAAAAACAAAGTTAAAGTACAAGAAATTACAAAAAAAATTAGACCTTGCAGAGCTTTTTCCAATGTTTCTACGCTGAGAAAAAAAATGTTGAAAATTAGCGAAAATATGTGATTTTTAGGCGTTTTTCTGAACTTTGAGAGACTCTCAAAAATCAAGATCATGACTTAAAAAGTTGAAAATTTGGGAAATATGTTTTTTTGGTACCTACTATCACATATTTAATTTTGAGCCAGTTTGGAGATACTCAGTTTTTAAGTTTGGTCGAAAAGTAATGGAATTACCCATATATATTTAAGTTTAGGAAAATATGTTTATACAAAGCATTGACTCTAAAAAATATGACTTCAAATTTTAATATACAGTGCGTTCAGAAATTGATAAATCAATTTATTAAGAAAAATATTAATTATTGAAAAAATTAATATCAACATTTCAAACTAAATGAACATACAGGGTGTTCCATTAAATAGAGAATGAAGACTAGTACCAAGTTTTATTGGCTACGAATTGTTTTTAATCATAAAAGTTTTTTGATTTATTAAATAAAACAATGGCTGCGTTCAGAACCACTCATTGCTGCTAATCATGCGAGCTGATTGCCGCTGCTGACTACCTCAGGCTCATCATTTGCTGACAATTCAGTCATTTTACTCATCATACTTTTAGGTACCCTTGCTTGATTACAAAGCAAATCTTTTGTTTTCCAGTCTCCATTTTTTTGATAAGTTCTGCTGGAATTTTTTCGACTCCAGGTGTCTTTCTATTCTTTAATGATTCTTAACCTTGTTGTCCGCTATAGTTATTTTGATTGGTGATGCCGTTGTACATATGTTTCCTCCTTTCACTGTGTTCTCCTGAACTATATTTTATCTTCTGTTAGTAATTGTTAGAAAATAGTAAAATCTGGCTGTAAATTGTTGAAAAGTGTTAAATTCTATTGTTAAAATGTCAAGAGTAGTAAGCTCTGCTCATGAAATATGAACTTATTGTTAAAAAGAACTAATATTTGGCCATAAACTATTAACAAGTGCAAAATTCTACTTATAAAATATCGAAGATAACAATGTTTGGTTATAAAGTATTAAAACATTTTCAAAATGAACCATAATATTAAAATATTGTCAGAAAAAAACAAAAATATAGCCATAAATTGATAAAAAGTGTTCTGCTTTTGAAATGTCAAAATAGTAATATCCGCTTATGCAATATTTAGATATTGTTGGAAATTGCAAAAATCCGACCATAAACTGTTAAAAATTACCAAATTCCATTCATAAAAAGTTAAACTAACTATAACGGTCACAAAAGTTTAAAATATTTTTAAATAGAATCAAAATCCGGCCAACAACGTTTTAAAATTACAAGATTTTATTTATAAAATATCAAAAATAACAAAATCTATTCTTGAAACATAAAAATATTGGTAGAAAGCACCAAAATTCGACTATAAACTGTTGAAAAAGGTAAAATTTAGCTATGAAATATTAAAATATTGTTAGAAAGCACCAAAATTCGACCATAAATCCGTTGAAAACTGCAAAATTCTATTCATGAAATGTCAAAAATAGCAAAATTTGGCCATGGAACATTAAAATATTATCATGGTCTAAAATTGCTAAAAGATGTTTCTTAAGTCATGTTAATATGATCTAAAATTGTTAAGTGTTTGAAAATTGTCAAAAATATTTCTCAAGTCTGTTGATATACTAAAAAAATGATCAAAATTGTCAAAAATGTTTCAAAATTGCTAAAAAATGTTTCTCAAGTCATATTAATATGATCTAAAAATGTTAAAAATGTTTGAAAATTGTCAAAAATGTTTCTTAAGTTTGTTGATATTTTAAAATTGTGAAAAATATATTACAATAGTTAAAATGTTCAAAAATTGTCAAAAATGTTTTAAAATTGCCAAAAAAGGTTCATCGAGTCATGTTAATAGGATCTAAAATTGTTAAAAATGTTCGAAAGTTATCAAAAATATTTCTCAAGTCAAGTGCTCTTAAACTACCAAATATGTTTTAAATTGTCAAAAATATTTTAGATTGGTTAAAATGTTTCAAAATTGTTAAAAATGTTCCAAAGTTGTTAAAAATGTTTCAAAATGTGGGGACACAAGTTTATGATTACGGGCGAGTAATTTCGATTGGAGGGCTCTCCTACCCGCCTAAGGAATTGGTTGACTAACATTTGGACGGGTGGGCGGGAACAGTTTATAATTACTTGAGGATAGTGTTGATTTGAGGTTGGTGGGTGTTACCGGCATATGTGAAGGTCAACGGAGGTTGTCGGTTTAGGTCCAAGAGGTGTCCTGGTAGGGGTTTTCGGAGCGTCGTAGGCGTTTGCGTACATTTGTACTTTGTTTTATTTGGAGTTGGACCTTAAGGTTTCGACACACGCGTCACTCAGACGCACGAACTCGGAGGTTCCAAACATACAGAAGCTTCTACTATTGCTCACACAGAGCTAGTGGTTGATTAATGGAGCGACGTGAACCTGCACGTAGCAAGGTTCAGCGGCCGTCCTGAAACTCGGGCGGGGTGTCCAAGCACCGGGTGTAGATGTCGTAGCTTCTCGGACAATCTTAGTGATGTGACTACGGTGAAGGTGGTTGGTTGTCGATGGCATCAGGTTGGGGCGATTGCCTGGAGGCTGCAGTTTACGGTGGTGGGTCGTACAGGGGGTCCGGAGACGGTTGAGATCCGGTCTATGAGGATCTTGAAGACTCGGTCCGCTTATGTTTGTGGCTATGGCTCGACTAACTGAAACACTCGAAAGTTGGATATTTATAGGAGTTGGTGAAGGAATGACGCGCTGTTAGTCGGTGTTGCTCCGCCTTTTGGGGGTGTTATCGATTTGATTTTGGCACTATTGTATGGGACGGGAGTAGTCTGTAACATAAAAGTGTCTACTGGGGTTTCATTATTTATTTTGGCAACACGGGAAGTTTGCTAACCGGTTATGGTCTAGGTTCTGGCGTACTGGGCGTTCGATGTTTGAAGGTTTGTCCAGTCTCTTTATCGTCCGTGTTTCCTATGGTAGAGATGCTCTGACACGGTTGTTTCTTTTCTTCTGTCGTGTGTTGTGTTTGGGGTTTCTGTCTGGATGTATAGGGGCGGTGTAACGGCATTGTGCAAGTCATATGTGATTATGACTGCTGTTTCAAACACGATTTCTTCGACAGCCACTAGTTGGATGTTGATTGTGTTTGGTTTCATTTCCACGATTTCTTCCATCTTCAATGTGATTTTGCCGAGAGTCGAATTTTGTCACGTGGGTTTTTGCTCATGCTTGTTCTGCCGCTTCACGCTTTTTCATGGCTAGGCAACGAAATACTCCTTCCAGGAAGCGGTAATCTATTTGTTGCGTTTTCTATGGGAAGCCGTAGTATGGGTTATTTGTTCAGCTTTCCGCTGCAAGTGCGAAAGGTATTCAGTGCTGGGCCAAATGGCCTGATCAAATATGTTTGTCTGTTTTACCCACCTTGCCATGGCTTGGTCGGTGGATATCGGGCTGACTGGTGTTACAGCCAATTTTGTGTCGACAGGTTTCTCGTCATGCGGGTGTTGGTGCCGGTGGTGTTTGTTGGTACTTGAGAAATCGCCATTATACGAGATTATACCGCCGACCTTAGAAGACGTGACATCTGGGTGTAGGACCAAGTATTCTTGCACTCTCTGGAAATAAGCGTTTCTGTTTAAGACCATACCGACCGCTACTTTGGTTTGTAGTATTTTAACAAAAACGGCAACAATGAAACCTTGCTGCTTCTACAAATAATTTGATAATCGATTAATTTTTTACTAGTACATTTAGAAAGGATTAGACTGTGATATGTCGAAGTCTTTTTTGCGAATTTATATTTGCAAATAGCAACAAAATGCATTCAAAAATACAATTTATTTTCTAACTATTATTTGACTAAAAAACTTCGACATATTATAGTTTAATCCTTTCTAAATGTACTGGTAAAAAAATAAATTGATTATCAAATAATTTGTAGAAGCAGCGATGAAGCCAAAGTTGCCGTTTTTGTTAAAATACTACAAATCAAGGTAGCGGTCAGGTAGGTTGAGTAGGTTCTTGTTTACTACGGTGAGATAGTTGAGTAATAGAGCGTTAGCTTAGCGGTATTTGATCCTTGAAATATGATTAAATACACACTTAGTCTTTATCTGAGGTGATTTGATCTATTGCACTTTCAACCACCTTCAAACAAGTTGTAAGACTTAAAAGATATAAGATAGCTGTAAAACGCACAATAAAACAAAAACTTGCTGTTACTAAGGGAATCTTTGCTAGTTTGTTTGCCGCTAATAGTTATAAGCTTAATTTTAGCGGTTAGTCGGCTATAAACTGAGGTCAAACAAGAACATTTTTGAAGATGCGTGCGGGTTGTCGTTACACTGTGCCGGTGGTGTGCGGTTCTTGGGTCTTGTTGATGAACTGGCGACCAAGACAAGTTTTGGAATGCTAGCCTAGCGCTGACACTTTACCATGCGGATTGCATACCGTTATAAAACTTTGCCCTGCTATGTTACTATATAAATGGAAGCAGGTAACGTTATTGCGATAAGATCGTTATGGCATAGTGTCGGCCCAAGGCCGCAACATGCATTTAATAGGTCGATGTTTATGTGTCTTGCCTACATTTTATTGTGCGCTTTACGGCGAGTGCAAGGGACTTGGTGCTGCGAATTTAATAAGTTTTTAGTAAAAGGAAATTGGAACTTTTTGTGAAGTATTACTTTGTGCGTTTTTTTTTTTAGTTCTAGTTCCAAGGGCCGATATTTTTGGGCTTACGTTTATGCTGCTACCACACAAACTGCCTTTGAATATGTACATGAAAACACAAATATATACTATGCTGTAGATACTGACGAGGCCTAGTATCTGGTCTACCCACACTCTCATATAAAATGTAATAATGGTTAAATGGACACTAATCATATATTAGACTAACGTACTGAATTAATAAATATCATATTTTATTTATTTTTTTTTGCCGGAGCCAAGTCTTGAACCTGCGTCAATTTATGCGCCGAGATTTGAGTTAGGCGCTTCACCGAACCGAGCTACTCTTCGCAGAAGCGAGTCAGTATTTTTTGATAATTTTGGAAAGTACAGCCAGACACGACTATTTTGGCCTCTATATAGGCAACTTAGTATACACAAAAATTATGTTAAATGTAGTTAAACTAATGCCTTTGTCCGTTTTAGAACTTTTTATTTGCACTTACATTTTAAACGTTCCATGGGCGACGTTGTTCTGGGATTGAAAGATGTTAAAACGGGCAAAGGCATAAGTTTAACCACATTCCACATAATTTTTGTGTATACTAAGTTGCCTCTATAGAGGCCACAATATTCGTGCCTGGCTGTATGATCTGGGTGAGCAGATTGGTTTATGTGGTGTTTGGAGTTAAGGTGGAGTGCACAAGTGGCGGTGACTTGACCACTTTAAAAAATATTTTCTACCGTTTGGTATGGTTTCTCTGAGGAAGAGAAATTTGATTGGGTATTAGTGAGTTTTGCAACTCTATAAATTTTTATTTTTGTTGGTTGGCACTTTTTTATTTTGAGCAGAATTGTTATTTATAAATTGGAGTGACTATTCCACCCACCCAAGTGTGCCTTATTTCCAGTCTTTTTTCTGTGACTTAGTGACGTCTGACCTTTGTAGTGAGAATAAACATTTAATCCATTGATAAAAAACACTTAGGTGGGTGGGCGAGCCACTCCAATTTCAAACTACTTGCGTTTATTTATGAATTGGAGTAACGTAATTACTCACCCAAGTGTTGGTGATTAAAACATTGGGATTTTAATAATTTTTTTTGTGATTTACTGAATACTGACGCCTGTATGGAGGACAAACATTCAATCTGTTGATGACAAACATTTGAGTGGGTGGTTGGGTTCCTTCTATTTCTTACGTTGGTTGGTGATGTTGAAGATGCTTTAGTGTGTGCGGCTCAGATCTGGTAGCTGCTGGTATGGGTTTGATTGACTTATGTGTTATGAGGTTAGTTGACTCAGTGGTGGTTGTGGTGTTGTTGTCGAAGTAGCTTCTATTATTAGACGTTTTTGTGATGTTTGGTGGTAATGTTGACGTGGGGTGAAATGGTTAGCATCTGATTATACTCGTGAAAAGTATGATTAGGGGGACAAATGTTATTAAAACGAGAAGGCAACGGCGAAGTTAATGCTGATTGATAATTAACATTAAGTTTAGTCAATCAGGAAAGCTGTTAACTATAAAAGGGCGACATTTTTAAGCATTAGCTCGAGTCTACACTATCATGAGGCAAGTTCTGCCTTCTTCTGAAGTTGAGCTTGCACAACAAGTCGTTTTGTCTTCTACAGACAACCTCAAGAAAACTTGTTATTGTTGGAGTGCAAGTACAGATAGAGGATTTATTTCTGAAAACCTCTGGTCAATGACAGATGCATACACGGAGCAACTTCAGTCTTAACGGTGCTTAGTGCTGAAGAAGAAAGTAAACGACTATGTTGTATTGCAGACATATGCATGCCGCACCTAGGACGACTTTAGCAATGAAAAGTGAAACAAGCTTTGGAATAAACAAACTACACAGATGATTGCTTCGAAGAAGGTATGGTGGTATTGCACTTCTTGACACCAGCGCATTTTCTAAATATCTCAACGTCATTAAATCCTGCAATCTTTGATTGAGTTTGTGGGCATATGGTACCCCAAGAACTTCTACAGAGGGCTACAACAAAAACCGTTTCCTAACATAGCATCATAGTCGGAAGTCACGTGAAATACAGAAATGCATACACGCAATCTGCAGTCGGATCATTCCACGCTCCGAATTCTTGTACCAACGTCTTTGGAGCCACTTGCAGGTGAACAAAGTTATGGCATTTTAAGAATTTGGAGCGCAGTCAGATAATGGCTATGCGTCCGGTAAGGCGATTCAATTTGGATAGCAAAAGAGTCCTGCTCGGCTGAATGTGGAATGTCGATAGCTTCATATACAGTAGCTAGTAGTGACGTTTGTTTCAAGACTGATAGGAAACGTACCTCATACTTAATAACAAATGAGTGGAGTTTGGTTGGCTTTAACTCCACTTCTCACTGTCGCGTTGTTTGCATCACAGTGCTTGTTATTATATTTGACTGCTGCCTGTGGAGTAAGAGTAGCACGAGTTTTCAGAATTTAATATCTGGATTTTGTATTTTCAAAAATATTAATACAAATCTTATTATGTATATTAATGTGTTGTTTGCATATAAATTTTCTTGTTCCATAATGAGAGACTTATCAGTAATTTCTTATTTTAATTTTAATAATTTTTTGTTTGTAATATATAAAGACAATATTTCTTTTTAGTTTGGATGAAGCTCTACAAAATAGCGTATCCTTAAAGGCAGAAATAAAAATGTACGAAAACAGTATGAAGGAGATCCAACATCTCAATCAAATGTTACGCGACGAACATCAAGCGCTGCAACTCGCATTCAATGCGCTGGAAGATAAACTGAGAAAAGTCCAGGTATTTCCGCACCCAATAAAACACACAACCACTAACCCCAATTTCCCAAAATATGTTGGCCAATGTCCAATCATAAATTCTCGATAATTTTACAGGATGAAAACAGGCAGTTGGTGGAGAGGCTTATCAGATACAAAGCCAAAGATGCCGACAAGATGAACGAAGAAAACGATAATTTCTTAAAGTAAGTAAGGCTAAATTGTGCGCTGTTGTAGTGGGTTTATTTATTTTATTAATTTATTTCCGTAGTTGATTAACATCGCACTGTTGTTGCATGATTTTATTTTAATTAGTAGTTATTAGAATTGTTTAGCCTTTTTACACTTGATTTCTAGCGATGCATCCAGACATCTAGCTTCCTTGTCCTTCAGTGCATTTGGCCGTTTCAGGTACGTTAAGCTCAAAGTAAAAGTGAATGATTTTGTGTGTTTGCGCATCCATTGTTTAGTCAATTTGCAAACTTTCATTTTAAATTTAATCATTAACACGTTTTTACTATCTGATAGAAAACGTGATTTTAGTTAAAGTTACGGAATTATATAATTCTTAAGCTGCATCCACACTAGTACAAAATTACATATACTTTAAATGCAGTGCAAAATTAATGTATATAAGATTCATGTTATTAGTGGACGCATATTTACTAATGTGGACGAGGCTTAAGTAATTTTAATTTTTCATTTCAAATGCTTTACAATTTTTTTATATTATTTTGCTCTGATAATGATAACGTCGTTACCGAAACGTTAGCGAAAGCTACGGAATTATATAATTATTAAGCTGCATTCATACTAGTACAAAATTACCAATATTTTAAATACGGCGCAAGTATATATATCTCATTTTGTGGCCGCATATTTACTAATGTGGACGAGAAATTTAATTTTTTTATTTCAAATGTTTTACACCGTTACATAAGAAATATTGCTTTTTATTATTCCAGCTTCAAATCCAGTTTTCAGACGCTTTATGAATTTGATATTTAAAGCTTGACGCGTCAGTTTTATATTCTCACTCTGTATAAATCAACTCTGATGAAAATCTAAGCTTCAAGCTATGTAAATTAGCACGATAAACAAATTTCAAACAATCACGAATGAAAGTATTATTACGCTTAAAGACCACTTCATCTTGCTTACTGTTTACACTTTCATCTTCATTCTTCTCAGTTTTTGTTTTACAAGTAGTTGCTTTAAGAAGGTATTGTACATCGTATACGGTTTGTATTCATACTTCATGTTACAGAATGGAAATTTTGTTGTTTATTGTGTTCTTGATTCGTGTTTCTGTTATGTTTTTCAGAAAACGTAATGCTAAGATGCAAAAAGAATTGGAGGAAGCTTGCCGTGATACGCGAGGTTTCTTTACACCTGACGAGAGGGAAGGATCTGTAGGGCCAGTGTTTTCGAATTCGTCATTGCCAACGAAAACCGTAGTGAAATTTGTAAGTATCATCAAAGTTGGGAGATCAAACTTTACTTAGAAAATTTAGATTTAAGTAATAATAGGTAGAAAGCTCTTATTGCATTAAGTGTATACAAAAAGAATGTTTAAATTTTAAAGTTATTACTTTATTCTTGGTTAGGTTAGGTAAATATATTTTAACCTAACCACAAGCTCACGGATTGCTACCAGTTGTGATTTTGGAGATACGTAATTTTTGTGATCTTAAGGTGCATGGTAATAACTAAGAACATATACAGCATTTGGTCACAGTTTTGTTGTATATTTATATGAATGCAAGATCTCCTGTAAACATCAAACTTTAGTGTGATGTTGATCTAATGATCTTAATGGTCGGGAAGCGGGTCCTGTTTGACGTGCCGGGCCTTGGGAAGTAGGCTGACCTATCCTCCGCTTCGGCACTTAAAATTATTAGGCATTTAGAGGCAAAGGTGCCATTCTCGGTAATGATGTGGAGTAGTGGTAAGGGTCTACGACGGAGACTCGTCCAACGTTGTCGAGAAATCTTGGCTAACATGAGTACTGTGTTGCGGGGTGTGTTTGTCATGAGCACTCGCCAGTGGATATGGTTTTACCTCACGGTGCATCCCCTTGAACTAGGTGCAGATTTTGCATCATTCAAGGATGAACCACTTAGATTACGCGATGTGGCACAAACTACCTGGACGGTTACTTATCACACGTGACTTTTGATGCACATGAGTACTGAGGGAGAGAAAGAGCTCCACCGGGTGGCTGCCTGTCCCTATTTGTATGGCGTTGGTCTCTCAGTGGTAGGTAGTGCCGTCCCTTAGTAGTTAGAGTGGGTCGAGTTGTTCACGAGTGTGGAGACATGCCCTTGAGATAATGGAGAGAACAGTCTGCTTGTAAGACTCCGTCCTACCGACTCCCCAGCCTCGAGTCAACTCGGGACACCGGAATTAAGGTTTGTTGTGGGAGGCGGCCCTCGTTTGAAATACCGGCCGTAGAGCATGGATGATTTGCAGACCTAACTTGCGGTGTTTTTTTATTATGCTTATGCTACTACCAGACAAACTGCCTTTCAATATGTACCTGAAAACACAAATGTATACTATCGCACCCGTTAATTGAGTGAATGGAGGCGCTATAGATACTGACGAGGCCTAGTATTTCTTGTGCAGCGGTAACTAGTACTCTTTTAAGGCAGCCAAATACCTTGTCATTTAATTAGTGGCGCGCATGAATGGATTAACGTTCTAAGCTCTAGCTTTGCCGAAGCAAGTTCCAAGCCTTGTTGAAAAAGGAGGAGGGGTGGATTGGACATAGTTCTCAACTAGAGGGGGTTAACTAATGTCAAATCTTAGAGTAAACTGGAGGAATGATTATTACTTTGTTTCAAAATAACGTCGGCGAAGGTTTTCTCCATACATTCTGCTAGTTTTTGGAGTGAGGTTAGGTGGTGGGTTTTTTTGGCACTGGCTTTGCTGGTTGTTGGCTCGCAGAGCACTAGTGGGGACTGGTCCGATGGCGAAAGCTGCGTGGACGACTACGAAAGTAGTGAGGAGAGTTCATGTCTCAAGGTCCTGTTGAGAGAGGAGGAGTGAAGGAACGGACGAAGTTCTCACCTTGATTTAGTGGGTTTAACTAGTGTCGGGTCATAGAGCAATTTGGTAGAATAATTATTACTTTGTTAAAAAAGAACGTCGGCGAAAGTTTTACCAGACACAGATTTTTGGAGTGCGGATTGAAGGTTGGTTCTTTTGGCACTGGCTTTGCTAGTTGTAGGCTCGTGGAGCATTGGTAGGGACAGGTCTGATGGCGAAAGGTACAGTGACGGTCACGTAAAGTGGCAAGTAGAGTTATGTCCCTGTCTACTATCTAGCAAAGCGCGTGTTCTTGAGTCCAAGAATAACGCAGGTGTTTTAAGGCCAGCTCAGCGAGAACAGAAACATTGCGTACAGCCTTTTGCTTTACGCAATGTTGCTGACCTGACCAAGTCAGGTAAGATTGATGAGGCACAGTACACTTAAACCAAGATTATTGAAGTACAGTTAAGACCGATTACAGATTAAGGTGGGAAAATTGTCGCATAAAACTATCGTGCAGCTTTTCTCGGAATTTAATTAAGGTAATTCATTTACGTTTTTGGCATTATGAGTATAATAACAACATTTGAATAAGCTATTTTGGTAAAAATATATTAATACTTAAAAAAGTTTAGTGGTAAAAATTGTTCAATTTATTTCAAACTTAGTTCATATTAATGATATTTATATTAAAAAAAATATGCCGGAAAAATTATCACAAAATGATTATTTGTTTGCTTTAAAAGTAGCACCAAAGATAAGCCCACCGATGGCTTCGCCCATTACGTTCGGTACTGTTTTTATTACACAATTGGTAGTTTGATTTTATTGGGTGATCGTCGCCATGGGCGGTATTTTACTACAGTGCGAGTGAAGCGCTCCTGGTGGTTTTTCACGAAACCATTCCTGACAATTCTGTCCTTAACAGAGCACATTTTATTAATTATTTTAGGCATTTATAGTGTTGATTGGACCGGTTTTCCATGGCTCTGGTATGTTTTATTTGAAAGTTAAAGAGTTTAATTGAATAAAAAAGTTAGAAAGTCTCTCTGAGATTTACAAAATGCTTCTGAGAAGTCATATATTTTATTGTGGTACTGCCGAATATACTCCTGATGAGTTCTCACAATTTGCGAACGTTTTTGAGTACTTAGTTTTGCTCAATGCTTCTGTCCCACAAGGTTTTTAATATTATCATAGGTTTTCCCAAGCCCATCAGGGCTTGCCTATCTTTTTTACTAAGCTTTTCTAGACTTACCAAGACACATGTAGACTATACTATTCTTTATTGAGCCAAGTTTTTCCAAAACCATCTTTGCAACCTATCAAGACGATTTATGCGCAATAGGTTTGAAGTAGTTTGTTCTAAGCTAGAAATGACCAATGATCGAATGATCGATATTTCTAGATCATCTTGTTTACCAAAAGGAAATGTTTCCATTACATTAGTGCCATCCCGGCAAAAGCAAACCTGATAAAATATTGACATGGAGAGCTGAAGAAGAACCTACGGGTTTTTTTGCAAAGAGCGTTAGAAAGGACTAAATTAATTTCAATTGTTTTATTTTGGCATTCGCGACAGTCCATCCTGAAACATGAGACGATTTTATAGATTCGACAAGTACTTAGTTGTCTCCGACAGAAGAACATTGTCATCACCTACTAACCTCGAAAGGATGTTTTAGTACGAAAAGAGATTGCTTTGAAGTGAATACGACCAATGAAAGTAATTGTCACAGCAAGGAAGAATTGCTACTGGATTAAAGACAACCTCTACAGGCCTTCAACCGAGGTCTACATAGACGACCCGTCTCTCATCAAAGAATATCTGCCGCCTCTAGACTAAGCCTAACAAGGAGTATCTCAAGATTCAAGAAGTGGAGAAGATTGTTGCAATAGTACAATCACCATACACCTGCTAGTATAAGAAAGATCCCACCGAACGGGAGAAAACCAAAAGAAAAAGAAGGGCGCAGCTGGGGACGAACCTCTTAGTAAATGGGAACAGGAGTGGAACGAAGAGTTTGACACTGGGAAGCGAACAAAGATGCTAATACCAACAGTAAAGCCATGGTTCAGAAGGAAACACAGCTAAGTAAATGTAACTTTTTAATCTAGTTCCTAAAAGGACATGAGTGCTTTTGCTTCTACCTGAAAAAAAGACAATTAAGGAGAGCAACAGCTGCGAATTCTGTGGGGCGGTGGAGTTTCTAGCACACCGTAGTCGAATGCAAAAAATGGGAGCAAACAATTTAGATTGCAGAGACAAATATAGAATGGATAGAATGATTTGTAGACTGAATGCTGGAAAAAAACTAACAAAGGATCGATAATGAATACCGTTTATTAGAACAAAAGAAGTAGACAAAAGACTGCTTCAAGCAGACGCAGCAGCAAACAACGGTCAATGAAGAGCAAGACAGTCAAGGTTAAGTAGTGTTTTGGGTTAAACAAACAAATTTAACACTTGTTAAACAATACTCTTTAAAGGTTTTTAGAAGATATTCTATCTTTTGGAAAAAAAAGAGTCTCCTGGGAAAACAGCATTTGATAAGTGCCGTGGGTGACTTAAAGTTTTTTCTCATTTTCTTTAAGTATGACTTTAATGTTTGACAGTACATCGCCCTGTGCATATGGTGAAAGTGTATTTCGGCGCCTTTTATAAATCTGTAGACGGGCTTTATTATGTTGCAAAGTCACTTGATGGCGTCTTCTTTATCATCCAGAGCCGACCTTCTCTATAAAGTGCAAAACTTGTTTTGGGATCCCAAATACGATGTTTGTAGTTCTCTGAAGGTACCTAAGATTATTTTGACTATTTTCGGTTTTGTTCGTGCACGCCGAACTGTAGTAAAATTAAATGTCTTGTACTGCGGGTCAATTGGATTTAAGTCAGTGACGCTATGGTATACTTTGCTTTCGATTATTGTCATATGATAGAATTTTTTAATACACACAATTAAATAACAAACGGTTACAAAACACTTAAGGAATCTTTATACTTAGTTAAGAACATTCTAAATACTTTTAAAATACTGTTTTAATAATGTTTGGTTGCTACTTGTTATTTGGCTAAACTACTGGCTAGTTGACTAAATAACTGGCACACTATAATTCTGATCACTGTGACTTAAGATTTTACTAAAATGACAAAATTCATTGATAATAAAGGTCATTGAGATCAGAGTTGATTCCCTGGTTAGTAATCAAAGAACTTTGTTGTAGAGTTATGTAGTAGAGGGTGCTTAGTAGAGCTAATAGATACGTCAGCAAAATTATGATCAATCATCTGACGAGAGAAGTTCTTGAACGTTTACAAGTTACGCCACTGCTAATAGAATTAGGGGAATTATGACAGTGCGACACAAGAAACTCTATGGAGCAAACATTGTTAATTGGGGGTCATCTAGGATTATGTATCTGGCCTGGAGGCCAAGTTATGCGTGGTGGCGTTCTTTTAAATTTGCGATGGTTAATGAAAGAATAACTAGCAAAATCTACCAAATCATAAAAAAACTTTGATTGCAAGTCACCTTAGAGGCAGCGATCTATAATATAATTTACGATCATGTATCCAGCTTTGGCACGATTGATCGATTTGTTCACATCAAGCTAGGTGAGCAGATTGTTCCTATCCTAGCTTTATAGTTTTCAGCTGAGAAAACTTTTTCTAACTAATAGGAAAACTGTTGTTGATAGGCCTCATATCAGACAACAAAAACCAATGTGCTTTCATGGTTTTTGATAGGCATCAATGTGTGGATATAGCTTTGGTCTAATCAAGTAGAGTTTCCATATCTATAGAGACAACTTTTTACAATTTGAAAGTATTTTTCTTGCAGTTTCACGGTTATATAGGTAACTACGAAGCGTGGTTGGTGTTTTTGGCTGTGTGTTTGGTTAATTTGGACCGCTGTTCATTTAAGTTCATGAAAATGAGGTTGTGCAAAAACCACAAATGTTTTTTTTTAAATAACTTTATCATTTTACTTTCTAAACATTTAAATATTGTCAGCACTGTTTTTATCATGTCCGTTATCTACTACCACTCCAATTAGAAAATTATTTGTCGTTTATTTACTTGTTATGGAACCGTTCAGTATTGTAAAACTTATTTTTATTTTGAAAATTCATTACGAATATGAGGAATGTTGTAATGAGGAAAACCGTAGTGTTTAAACGCATCGAATCATTGTTGTATTGGAAGAAAGTGTAAATGTGAGCTTTTTGAAGTCGTTTTGCAGTCGTTTAAAACAACTGGATACGTTTACATCTTTAGTGTAACGAATACTGAAAAGAAGATCTTTATTTGCACTCATAGAAGGAAGGTTTATTTGACGCAACAGCTAAAAACAACAGATCAGTTCCGGCAATGAGATTACCATTTTCTTTTTCTTTTTTCCTTTTTGAATTGTCGTCTGTCTTTGATCTACTCTTGTATCAATGTACAGTTGCCGTGGCTATTAGGTAACGATAGCTTGGTAATAAAAATTTCTTTTTCTATCTCTATAGTGGAGCCCTACTACTTTAAAACTAAAGGAGCGTTGAAAAAAATAATTCTTAGAGGGGTCCGATAACTCGAGGAATTCTCTTCTATTTTTTTAAATAGAATAATCTTTAGTGATGAAGCCCATTTTCTTTCTTCGGAATGTGAAAATAAACAAAACGCATTTGGGATAACGAAAGTGAGTGATCTAAATGCAACCTCAGCGAGTCACGGTTTTGTGTGGTTTTTGGGCAGGAGGAGTAATTGACTTCTTCTTTTTTGAAGATGAAGATGGATATTTAGTTACTGTAAATGGGAACTGTTATCGAGACACGATCACTAACTTTTTGTTCCTTGCTCTGGAAAAAAATGGACGAAATTGATGTTGATGAAATGTGGTTTCAGCAGGACGCCTTACTTGTCATACATTTTGAGGCAGAGGCTCTCTTACTTCGCAGCGGTCATGTGATCTTACACATTGTGATTTTTTTTACGGGCATATGTGAAGTCACAAGTTTACGTGAATAAACCTCAAACGATTACCAACTCGAAGAAAAAAAATTATTGAGTAATTGGCGAAATTGACGGAGACGTCTTTGTAAGATTAATTAACAATTTCAACGCTTATTTATTGCGTTTTAAAAAATTACGGCGGTTTTCAGCATAATTGATCTAGTAGTTGGTGAAAGTTTTAAAGTTACGGAGCTTCTACCGCAAATTGTTCACCTGTTATTGAGTGTTTTTTCAGTATGTCAATCGGATTTGTCAGGTCTACAAGATGTTGATATTGCTATAGTGCAGCTATTTTAGCATGGCCGCCATAATAGGCAACTTAATATATACAAAAGTTCTGTTTTTTCCGCATTCATGCCTTTGCGTTTTAGAATTCTTTTCTTGCGTACACATTTTTCACATTTTATGGACTAAAATAAAGTGGTAGTACTGTGCATTGGTTCTCTTGTAGATCAAGCTGCTTTATATAGTTTTCTTTGTGGTTTTCTTGGCGTTCAGTTTTAGGAATTTGTCATAATCGAGGTCGTAGGTAGTGTGTTAGTCAAATGATGATGGGTATGTTGTATTACTTATTCTATTAGAACCTTACACGAAAATCCTCATTATGGTTGGCTTAATTGCAGATAGATGGCTTTACATATAAACAAGGCCACTTTTAATAGGCGACATTAGAGTAAGCTTATTTGTGTTTTGCTGCTTCTTTGTCTATTTGAAGACTGTGTTAATTGCTAGTAATTTTGATAGTTTCTGGGATTAGTGGATCGGGTTTGCATTGCTTTTACGTGGATTCAATTTTTAGAACTACCGAAATGACGTTGTTTTTATCTACAGGGAGTTTATAAATGGATGGGATTATGTAATCACTTTAAATATGCCGCCTTTTTAAAATTGTTTACTATACTACATATGTTTTCATATGTTTGCTTGACAGTTGTCAAAGTTGATCTGTCAAAACAAATAATATAGTGGACAATTTAAAAAAAGCGGCACATTTAAAGTGATTACATAATCCCATTCATTTATAAACTCCCTGTATATCTGACTAGTAACGATATATAGTATGATTTATTTCAGCTAAAAACTAATAAGGTTTACTTATTTATTTATTCTCTTTTTGGTTCTAGTTTGTTTCATGTGGTTAATTGAAACACTGAATTAAAAAAATTAGAAATCGCTTCCTGCAAAGTGTTATTAAAACCTCTAGTGTCTTTTAGAAGTACTACACTGAGTTTTTGAGTATTTTTGAAGATGTCTAAGCTTTATGGAATAATTCTAGTACTTTTATGTTTTGTCCAATGCTTTGAAGGCTTACAGAATCTTTAATAGTTGTTATTGGATTTGAAAGTAGTTTTTAGTTTATTTTTTGGGATCCACCAAGTTTTATCTATGGTCTATGCGGTCTTTCAAGACTGTCTTAGGTTAACCAAGGCACGTCGAGGCTTCTTTAAGCTGCCCACCTAGCTGGCTCACAAAAAAAGTTTTTGACCAGATTGGTCTATCAAGTAGATGATTTAGAATTTGAGGTTATACTATGCTCATCAAGACTTTTCTAAGTGCACAACAGTTTTGTCAATTTAATGCTTTTAGAGGATCACATAAGAATTCGTGAAATTGATAGTCTTTAATGTTTTTATAGTTCTATCGATCACTATTATTTTATAGGCTATATTTAGATTTTTTGCGTAGGAAGGAGAAATCTTCAAACGACAGCTTTGTTGCTATTTATCATTTGTGTACCAGGTAGTTCCTTCGACTGTTTCCAGTTATATGTTGTTTGTCTATTTATTACGCTATACGTGGTATTATTACATCAAATGTATTTGTGATGCAATGATCTTTCATGAAGTTCGACCACATCATTAGAGTTATTTTTTTATGCAACACATTTGTTATGCTTGGTCTGTGGGTCTTGAGGTATGCAGTGTGTTTATTTATTTACACTTTGTATGCTGCTTGTTACCACTACTGTATATAGCTATTTGGTCATTCCAATAAAATGATGGCTGTACGTACTTAGTACGGCCATCATTTTGGTTGCAAAGAGCTCTCAAATGGTTTTTGAGGTTATAATAGTAAGATGTATGTGGAAATTTGTCCTAGGTCAAGCGTGAGTTCCAGGTATTTTACTTCTTTTGTTATCGGGAGCGTAGCTCCATACATCTTTAGCTTTTTTAGATCTGTGGTGTTTCGGCGTCTTGTGAACGGTACAATTGCCGGTTTGCTTGGGTACACTTGCACCATCTTTTAATGGTATTTAGTGCACTCTGTATAGTATTAGACACAGTTGCTCCAAACTTCTCGTGTACAAGACGCTCATGTCGTTGAATATCTGTAGTAGGTTGTCCATACCTAAGCACTTCAGTAAGGGTGAAAGTACATCTTTTTGTGGGCTTTCGCCAGCGACTTTAGCTCTTACAGTTTTTTTTTGTATAATGTTAAAGTTAAAAGTCCGGTTTTTGAACATACAGTTGCTGTGCGAGGGATCTATTCCTCGGCTCTTTATTGCCTTTGCGATGGATTTGAAGGTAGTATTGTCAAATGATCTTTCAATATTCAGAATCTTAGTTTTCTAGATACTTTCGAAATTAAGAAGCTTTTAAGCTCTGAGTTAAAATCATTAATTCTAACTATAATTTTTTTTTTTGGTAAAAAAGCTATTGATAAGACTTACAAATTTGTGATCAACACTTATACAATGGAGCTTGTTAATTAGATTAGGATGGCATACTCTATCAAATGCTTTAGAAATGTCTAGAGTTACTGTTGTGTTTGTCTAAAATAGAATTCTATTTCCTTCTTCGAGTACATCTAAATCTAAAATATTTTGTTGGATCTTTGTGTGTTTTTAAAGCCCATTACAAATGATTAGGTTAATATGATATGCATTTTTTGTTTGTTCTTAGGATGCTCATGAAGGTGAAGTAAACGCGGTAAAATGGAGTCCAGTCGATGGTCTCTTAGCCACCGGTGGTACAGACCGAAAAGTGAAATTGTGGGACATCTCTAAAGGTCAGTTATAAAAAAAAACTAAAAAAAGCATAAATAATGACTTGCGCTGAAAGAGAATGCGGATAAACTATTGTCCTAAAAGTAATCCTAAGTAAAACCAGTTTTCCTCCCTCCAATCCAAAACCTTAATTTTAATAATTGTTATGGCCAATATAAATATTTTATATTATGTTTTAATAAAGTTTTGTTTTGAACGTTATTTGTTTTTTTGTTTTGTTTTTGTTTGTTTTATAGCTTTTTGACTAACTTGATCCTATTTTTGACTAAACTGGTGCTTAGGAGAAATTTGGCTAGTATGGGTATGCTATATTTTTTGGTTCTTTTTAAAATTAAGTTAACAAATGTGCTTTGCTTTATTTTAATAATTGTAAATATTCTAAAAAAGAAATAAAATATTTCCTTGTAGGAAATGCTGAAAGTAAGGGTGTGTTGCAAGGGAGTAGTGCTGCGGTTATGTCGATTGATTTCGATTCGAAAGGAGCGTATTTACTTGGAGCTTCCAATGACTTTGCTAGCAGGGAGTGGGCGGTGCAAGGACAAAAATTAGTGGTGAGCTTTATAATTGTTTATTTTTAATTCCTTTTATGTGCATGCTATTGTAAATATATATTGACTATGAATTGAATGGTAAGTATATTCAGCATTATTATAATGTATACGTTTAATGATGAGTACAAGGGCGTACCTTAAGGGGGTTTAGGTTGTTCAACTTTTCTTCGAAAATATTGGGAAATTATTATTTTGTTCTAATTTCTGAATATGAATGATTTTAAATTTTTGACATATCAGCCTAAAAAAATTATTTATTGTTTAAAATATGAGTGAAACAATAATCTCGCTCGCAAAAAAATGAGGAAGGAAAGATTGGGCGTGTTCAAAAATTGGTTTTGAAAAGGTTCAATTCCTCTCTCGCGTCTCCTCCAAATTTGTGGCAAAAAGTTGACATAAAGTCGGCTAACTTTAGGATTACAAAATATATTTTTATAAATAGTAGTAGAGGGAGACAGTATTGTTCAACCTTTGTTTATTTCTATTCTTTGGCGAACAACAACTTGATTGCAAAAATATTGTTTTTTGGACTTTTGACGACTGGTTTATGTATACTCAAATTTAAGTATCTCAAAATTATGAACAACAATTTGTAGTTTGAGGTTGGATCTTCAATGCTATGTTAAGACTACCCGTCATCAAGCGATTGGATGTTTGTTCTCTATGCAAACGTCAGTAATTACCATGTTAGATAAGAAAACGATATCCAATCTTTTGGTAATAAACATTTATGCACTTTTTCGGCGAGCAATTTGTATTGGAGTGTTTGTTATCAAGGGAATGGATATTTCACTTCTATGAGATGATGATAAGCAATCTTTTGGTAGCAAATACTTGAGTGTAGAACTCTACTTTTGGCGAGTTGTTTGTACAGGACTGCTCGCTCACTCCCCTAAATGTTTGTTATCAAAGGATTGGCTTGTTTCTTCAAAAGTAAGCAATTACTATGTTTAAGAAGGAGATGATGATATCTTGATAAGAAACACCTGGGTGGCTGGTCAGGGAACACTAGTTGAGGAGTTCAGTCAAGTAGTTTGTATAGAGTGCTTCAAACCTAAGCAATTAATATGTTAGAGAGGTACTGGGGTTCAATTGTCTGGAGGCCCTGGATAGAGCTTTCAGGAATATAGTTTGCTTCTTTCGTCAAATATTTGGATTGGAAGGTGTGTTTGTTGCTGGGTGCTTGTGATAAGGCGAGTTAAGCAATTGTACTGAAACTTTGTTTAAACTGTATCAAAATTGCTTTGAATTGATTATGACATTAGGCGTATTATCTAACATAATTCTCAAGCAGTATAACTTTGGAAATTATCCCAACTCTGTTCAAAGCTGTCACGATCTTTACAATGGTCTTATCTAAAAATAGACATAAACAGTTTTAGCACTTATTGGTATTATACCTTGACAATGATCCTGCAGAAGTAGGTAAAAAAAATTAAAATTGTCAAAAATAGATAACTGTTTCAATAATTTGGTCTAATGATGAAGGGTTCAACTTCTTTCAAAAGATTATGTAGGTTAGGTGCTCCAAGATTGTCTAAGAAAGCTTGAAACTGTAGCAAAAGTTTGGTCCAGGAATGTCCAAATATGGACAAATTTTGGCCCCAGTAGTATGTTCGATGTCGAACGAGAATTCAGCCAGCAGTAGCGACTATTGTATGATCTTGGTTTTAGTGTCATTGGTGTTGGTGAGCCACACTAAGGTTTGGTTGTCCGTTTTTAATAGTAACCAGTAGTAGTAGTTTGTTTATACTATGGCATAACACTCTTGTTTGTTATTGTTGTATCTCTGCTTGGTGGCTGTGAACCGCGAGCTGGCATATTTAATAACGCTTTGAGTCGGCTTTCTTTTGGTACAGCACAGCCTGTCTGTAATTTAAACCGTAGCTTAGGTTTTTAACAGTCTAAGATAAGAGATTTATTCAGTAGCTTCTTAACTTTGAGCCAACGTAACGGGCGATTTTTTTATGGGTCTGTAGGAGGTTCAGTGATTCTCGAAAAGTTGTCAAAATATTTTTTCAAAAACTAGAGGAGGGAGCGGGGTTGGCCGTTTTGAACTGTTTCTTGTTTTTTTTTTTGGTGAGTTTTGTCTTGATCCGCACCAGCTAAAAGTTGTCAATTTTTTTTTACAAAATCTGGAGGAGGGAGCGGGGTTGTCCGTTTTGGACTGTTTCTTGTTTGGTGAGTTTGGTCTTGATCCGTACCAGTTTGGTCTTGATCTTAGTGGTTGAGTTACTGAAAAGCCTGAAGTCAGTGAGTTTTTGGATGCCGATCAAAAATGTATAGAGTTTACTGGTTCAGGTCTTGGTTTGTTGGAAATGCTCCCTAGGGTGAACCCGAAGACCGAGACTAGCGTTTGCAATAAGCCAGGCCCAGACAGGCTGCGTACCGAGAGCGACGATACTTGCGACGGGAAAATACCAGAGAACTCGCTGCTATTGATTAGAAGAGGTTACATTCCAAACTTCACTTTGACGACATGCATTCCACCACCCACGGAACAACTCCAACACCAGAAGTTGCTTTCTGTTGTTTACTGAGGTGAGCGATGTAGGCAGCTGGTCCAGTTCAGGAGTAGTCCATAGACCCCGGGTGATGGGTTCCGGAGCGTCGGAGTTGGTTGTGTGGGGGGTGGGGGGTGCATTTTTATACGAAATTAAAGTTTTTGTTTACTCTCACTCAGATTGCTATCTAAGCACTCAGCCAGAGTGACTGCGGATCCACATAGGCTGCAGTTTAACCCCCTTCGAGTCGTAAGGTTGTTGTGGCGATGTAAAATAGCTGTAAAAGGTACAATAAAGAGAATTAAGAATTAGTTTTTTTTTGTTTTGGAGCGACGTGTAAATGCCGGAGCCTCTACCAGTGGCTTTCCTCTGGCGGGGTGTTCAAGCACATGGTGTATGAAGCGCAGTTCTTTGAACAATCATGATGATTGAATGGGGTGTGGTCGTCGACGGCATCAGTTTTGGGGTTGTTGCAGTGTGCGGTGTGAAGATCTGCACAGGGTGTCTCGAGACAGACAATTCTGTGGTTTTTGTTCCGTTCTTGTTGATGGCTTGGACTCTACTGGTGAAAAATCTGAAATCTCGGACTTTTAAAGGAGCGGGATAGGAAAATGCGCGATATTATTGTTTGATGTTTCTCCGCCTACTGGCTACAATTTCCTCTAACTTCTGAGACTGAGCTTATAGTTTTATTTGGCACGAAGACGGTATCCAGCTGACATCGTTTTGGGTTTGGCACTATTGTTTGGAACGAAAGTAGTATGTAAAAGTAAAAGTGTCCACCGGGGTTTTACTATTTGTTTTTGTGGAGCAGATTTGAAATGTTTAAACACTTGCGGCATGGGAAGTTTGAACAACCGGTGGTGGTCTTAGGGATTTCTTGAGCTGAGAAGGCGAGCTTATTGCATTGTTGCCGCCTGTAGAGGCGGTTGGTAGCGGTGATCTTCTACTTATTGTCGTGGCGGCATTGTCAGAGCTAGTGTCTGATCTGATTTAGTTTTTATCCGTGAAGGTGATTGTGACGTAGTCGGTCGCTTTGGCCACAATTGCTATGTCAAGGGCTTGGCCGGGCTCGACGGTCAGTATCTCTTGAACGTGGTTTTCTTGGATATCCGCAGAGTGTCCAATGAATGGCGGTATCACTTCTGTCTTTTCATCTTTTGTTATGCTCGGGGTAGAGGCATCTTGACATCGTTTTTATTTGTCTGTTGATGATAGTGGCGATTGCTTCTTTGTTAGCCGCATGTTGGATTTTTTTGGTGTAAGGTTTACTTTCTAGAACTTTTTCGGTTTTGGAACTGTTGACATAGCTTGTTCGTCTTGCTTGTTAGGTGTTTTAATGGTTCCATCATGTAGTTGGTAGCTTGGGACTTAAATTTGCGGTCGCAAACATAGTTGGGATCCATTAGTTTGTTCTAAGAGGTAGTTAAGCTGTTCAAAGCTTGGCACAGCGGCTATTCCATTGTGTAGCTTCTAGAGGTTATGATGGAGGTGGCCTCTCATGTCAGCGCACCTAGGTGTTGGGTGGTTGATGGCTATCGGCTTTTGGCTGGCTGGGGTTACAGTCGATTGCCGGTTGACGGCGCTCTTAACTTGTGGATGTTTGTGATGTTGGTGTTTGATGGCTTGTACTCTCCCGGTCATTTGGTAACCCTAGCTGGAACGACAAACAATTGACTGCTATGCCTACTCACTACGATTACTACTACACCGACGACTGCTTTGGGGCCTTGCTCAGTACCAAGGCTACATTAAACTTATGACATTGCATACACTAACGTAGGTTACTTCACGACCTCTGCGGAGTTAACTATTGGACAGATTATGAGACACAGATACCGCAAAGCCTCCATCCAGTGACTTTTTGGGATCTGCAAATACTTGGCTGGGACTACGTTTCTAACCAAATTGCTCTATTTCCGGCAGGCTATAGGTTTACTTCATACTTTTGTCAGGAGTCTTTGATTTTTGGAGGATGCTTTTGTTAAAAAGCATAATGATGGTGCACTTAATCCCGGTGTGGTATCAATAATCAAACTTGACGCTGGGTACTACCCAGATAGTGTAGTGGTTAGCTTGCTTAACTGCTACAGGAGTCTTGGGTTTGAGTCCCCTTATTTGGAGGGAGGAGGTTCTTCTGGTTAGGAAAAAATGTGAATAACTGATACTATGAAACATGTTGTCTTTTAGTACTTTAAGAACAATCAATTTCTTGGGTTTCTGGTAGTAGGCTATGAACAAAATATTAAGAAACTATTGATGTCTTGATTTTAATTAAAGTTATTGATGTTTTTAAATAAAATTGGGGCAGAAAAGTTTTACAAATTTTATTTTTTTGGCTTTCTGATAGTAGGCTATGAACACAATATTTGGAAACTATTGATGTTTTGATTTTAATATAGTCTTTGAAGTTTCCAAACAAGATGGCGGCAATAAAGTTTAAATTTATGGCTTCTTGATTGTAGTCCTTGAACAAAATTTGAGAAAACTATTGATGATTTGGTTTTATTTAAAGTTTTCGGTATTTTTAAACAAGAGGGTGGCAATTTATTTTTTTATGATGAACAAAATTCTTGAAATAGACTTTCTTGGCAATTGCTTACTCTCATTTCGCATTTTTTCTAAAATATCCTGGAGATATTCACTAATTCAGGCCAGGACAATCGGTAAATCAATACGTCTTATTTTGATCTGAAATAGCAAAACAGTTACGGGAAACCAAACCGGCGACAAAGACTATTGGTTATGACGCCATTTTGTATTCAAAACCGCACCGGCAATCAGGAAGGGAAGATGGAGATTGACGGAAAAACGGAAGTAGTGCCAAAACTATTTTTGATTTTTTCTTGACCAACCGAAGTGGCGACCACAAATTTCAGAAATTTTGCTTACGGCCCTGATTATATAGGATTCTAATCGAACTGTATATAATATATCCAATAAATTTTTTTAGTATAATTTCCTGTATTAAATTCTTTTATATAAATATGTTGGATAACAAATTAAAAAGAATTGAAATCTGATGCAATGAAATATGTGCAATGCTGTGAGCGTATCAACCCCGCGGCCACTTATCCATTCATCAACACTTGTTTATGTTAATATTGATATCTCTCCACATTCACACACATACACGCGGACACGTTCAGGCTCTATATAGAATATTTAAAATCATTACAAGTGGAAGCTGGTAAATACATCAAGTACCGGTTGTGCGAACCAAACGGACAAACAGACCGCGATAAATAAACACGATTACGTTGTTAATGCAAATTCCTCATTTGATGAGTAATCTGACCGTGTCATTTATTATCGGGACATATTTTATTGACGGTGGCATTTTCACGACAAGGCGTGGTATTGCATGACGATTGTTTATATGCATATCATAAAAATCGAATAAACGGTTTTATAATGAATGTAGTTTGCTCAATAACATATTTTTGGTGTCAGCATAATTCATCCGATTATAAAATCACCAACTGCGACTAAATAATTTATTAATGAAACTAAATATATATAATTATGTGACAGTATAAATTATTAAATTTAACTAATCTATTTTAATAAAATTTGTTTTTATGAATTTTGGTTGGTACTTATGTTGGTAACAACACACTCAGAGTCGTCTGGCAATTGAAGTGTCATTTGCGTTGCTCAATACGGTGCTTAACTATTTTGTTTGTTTCACGTGAATTATCGATTAATTAATCAATTCTAATTATCGCTTAATATATTGTGTGGTGTTATAGTGGAATTTGGAGTACGCTGAGTAACGCCATGCGGCCGGAATGGGAAGGAGAATGTTTCAATTATGGTGAGGCTACAGGTTTACAAAATATGATGGGGAATTTTGTTTTAATTGAAATTAATTCAATGTTGTACAATTCGAATCATAATGTTACATTACTGTTCAAACCGACATATATGTTTTTTGTTAAAACAAATTTTTTTTAACATAATAAAATAGATATTTTTTTTTAGTTTTCTTCTTGATATATGCAAACTTTTATTCAAATTGTTTTGAGTTTATGTTTATAAAATGTAAGCTTTAATCAGCATAACATAACTTAAAAGTATTTAAAATAGATATGGTATTTTAAGTATCAAGTTACACTAAAAGTACAATTAAATGAATTAACGTAAACTTTGTTTAAAGACATTACAAATTAAACTAGAAATATGTCATTCCTTTCCATAGACTTTTTCTCAATAAGTTTGACTGAATGGACGCCAAATTGTCAAGGCGTTTGACCTGATTACTGTAAAAATATGAGCTTTGCAATGTTGTTCTATGTCCGAGGGTTTTGACATGTTTAGTAAGTGAGATGCTAATCAGGAGATACGTGGATGTCACGGAGAGTTGAAAATCCTTAAGTTTATTTTTGATGCCATTCTATACTTGCCAATACTTGATGAACTTAGACATGGTGTTAGTTTTGAGATTATTAGGCTTCTTGGCGATGTTGCTCTGTTGTCTACTTTGTTGCCCCGATATTTTGAGGCTTGTCTGAGAACTTATTTAGCGGTTTGGTTGAGTCCATTGATTTTATACTTATTTAACGAGTCGGGACAGAGGAGTGGTGAGTCGTATAGTAGTATAGAAGGTTTTTATGCAACGAATATAAACCTTTTTGAGAAGAGACTATAAATGACATATACAAAGTTGGGCAAAAGTAATGTCATAATGTGAATTGGTTACCATTTTGTTAGAAATAAAATTGGGCTTTGTTTTTACGGAATGTTTATTTGAATTGATGATATTAAGTTGAAAAAATGATATTGGTCAAAGGACCACCTCCTGAGTTGATGCATTTATTTATTTTGAATTGTTGCTGGCTTCAAATTGATGATTTGTTCTTTGTTCTTTAATGTTGGCTTTTAAGACTTGCAAGGTTTGTGGTTTGTTGTGGTAAAAGCGAGATTTCAAAAAGCACCAACGGAAGTCTGGCGCCGTCAGATTTGGCGATCTGTCCGGCCAGTTTAAATCGACAAAACGGGAAATCTCTTGTTTTGGAAAATGATGTTTCAAAATCTCCATAGTTGCTCGAGTTGTGTGAGCGGTTACTCCGTTTTGCTGGAACCAACAATGCTCGAGACTCAATTCAGCATATCATGATTTTTCTGCGTACTCTATAAACGCAAGTTTTGTTTGTTCACATAGCCAGTTAAGTGGAAATGGGCTTTGTCGCTCATTTTGGTTTTGGATCTCTTTTCTCTCTTCAGCCCGTGTTTGTCTACTGCTGGACGTAGGCCTCCTTCAAGTCGTTCCATGCGCTTCTTCTTTTTGCGATTTGATGCCATTCTTTTTCCGCTGTCTTTTTGATGTCGTCGAGTTAACTTCTTTGCGGTCTTCCAGTGGAAGTGGATACCAAATCATAATCTTCTTGCACTAGGTTTAACAAAGCATGGGAGTAAGTTAACCTTACTTGACGGTTAGCAAGCAGCAATTGGTAAACGGTTTGCACTTTCTAAGGGAACATCTTCAGGTCTTTTACCAAAATTCGACGAAAATAATGTCTGTTGATGCCAATTTGTGTGCACTGTTGTTTTGTCGATGTTTGTGGACTTTCTTGGGCGTACTTGGCTAAAGCAGCGATATTCTCTATCGAACGAGCAATACAGGGCCGGCCACTTTTTGCAACATCTCTGGTGGACCCAGTTTTTACGAGACGTTTAGCCCAACTTTTAATTGTTTGCGCACATGTTGCACGACGACGACGAAGTTTACGCTGCGTTAAAACAACAGATCGGAAAGTGATCAAATAAGCAGTAACAATAATTCCGCTAAAAAATTGCACTGTCCTCAAATAACCACATGTACTCGAGAAACAAGCAAAGTTCTAGCCCAAGTTAAAACTACACACCAGAAACTATCAAAACCCTAGGCAACCAGACTACTCAGCTAGACTACAGCCCCCAGGCGCAGCTACGCCCGCAACCGTTTCTACTTTCTGCGACAATTCTCTGGGGGAAATCAACCACGCACAAACTTACAACAACATCCATTTTTTAGTTAACCGTTGTCAACTAACATCTACGAGGAGCCTATATTGTAATAAATGGCGCCCAACATTCTAGGGGGGTTGCTGACTTTCCGGGGAATTTTGTCCTAGAGATGGGGGCATTGGTTATTCTCTACAAGAAGCTTTTGACGGAGGTCGTCCAACATACCTTCTCGTATATGCGTCCGGTAATAAATGATTGCGACCGGTAGATGTTTCTCACTAGAGCTCTGAGGTCTTGGGAGAGGTTGTCGAAGATACTTTCCAGGAAACAAGAGTTCTGGAACATGTGATCTTAGGTCATCGCAGTCGGTAGATGCTCTTAGTAGTTATTTTTCTTGGTTAGGTAGTAGCAGAGGAGTATTGGCTTTGAAACTGGCGATTTTAGGCGCGGCGGGGCTTACGTCCTCTTTTGCCAGCACTTTTGCGACATTGCTTTAATCATCAAGGGTACCACGAAAGGGCTGTGCGTTTTTATGGTACGCACTTATGTCTAGTACATGCTTATAGGTAAAATGTAAAATGTCAATCTTCTTGGAAATTGCGTCCAGGAATGGATCACTTGGTGTGGCTCAGTTTTGGCCTACATTAAGTCATGTCCGGCATGGTCATTTTTGGTTTGGTTGTTGTTTGACCCACTATAGTGGGTTACTATAACTGAGCTTTGGAGCTTTGTAGGCATCTGGCTTGCATAGCGGGGGTTTAGGTTCTGGGTGCTGCATCGTGGTTGAGCGTCGGTGTTGACGACAGCTCGGTTTTGCCTTGGTTTTATCTCACAATGTTTTTTGGTTTGGGCTACTCTCCAGACGTGAGCATCCAGGTCCGCGTCTAGTAGTGATGGAATCATGATGGCCAATGGTGGTGGTTGACGACTTCTCTTAATTTGGGTTTAATTTTTGTGTGCTCTCATGGGTCGTTTAGATTGATCAGATCAAACTTGATCAGATTGAACATCTGCAGATTTAGTGTAAGAGCGGGGGCGTTTCTGGTTACGTCAAGGAGCTACGTTGGGCTTGTTTTAGCTGGCAGATTTTGGCTTATTTTTTCTTACTGAAGTTCTCTACATTTGAGTTTGTGTTCGACCAATCGAAGGCAATGTTGGTTAGATATTTGAAGGTATTTGGTGCGGATTGCCAATCACTCTCAAACTTATGGAGATAAGATGCCAATAGAGTAGAGTCTTTGTCTAGTATTGCTTGGGTTTCCTTGGTTTGAATGGTGTCCAGATGATACAAGTTGGCTGATCTTGCTGTGAGTCCGTTGTGTTGAGGAAGAATTCTTTTTCTGTTTTGGTTGACAGTACAGTGTAAAGTATGTTTTTTTTTTGCTGCCAGAGTTTTTATTTATAGTAGCAAAACTTATTTAATTTCTTTTTCAATCAGGGTTGTTAGTAAAGAGTAAGTTTATTTTGATTCTAGTTTGAACCAAGATTTACAAATTAGATTTGGGTAGGAGTATCTTTAAACCGTTCCGGTGGTGTGGAACGGTTGAATTTTTTTCCCAAAATTTATTCAATTTTTTGCAGAAACTTTTCCAGGTGTTGGGAGTTTGTTGTGGTGACGGGTCTATGGGGTTGGGGCGCCTTTACTCCAAGTTGCCGCTAATTGTTACAGTTTAGGTTTGTCGGAGGTAGTGGTTGACGACGTGTTTTGGGCTGGTATATAATATTGAACATCAGTGTTAAGGCTAAAACTTCCACAAGTTTAAAAAACGACCAAAGGCCGGCTAGAGCTAAGTATCACAACTTTTCCGTTCTACTTTAAACAACCCGATGTAGCGCCTAGACAGACCCACAGTGTGGGATTTATGGGTCTCCTGAATCACTTACCTAGGAATGCTGTTACCAAAATTTTCTAATCCCGGAGCTATTCTATTAAAAACAGCGCAAGCAGACCTCGTGTGTGCGATCCACACGTACCACTCACTATAGGTTATGAAACGAGCACTACTAACAGAGCACCACCAGATGAGAACTAGAAGGAACTGGAAATTGCACAGTTAGTACGTGTTTTCACATCCGTATTTGCTGCCATCCTTACGACCACGCGCACAATCATGTATTAAATTTTAAGACAATACTCCGATCAAGCTGTCTTGCTATTCTTATAACGTACATAAGAAGACGGTGATTTTGGGTTAAGTGGAGGAGATTTTGGCAACTGGTATTAGAGAGAAGCAGTAATAAGTTATACTTTTTTGTAGCACTAGTAAAGAAAGCGGATGGAACACTTTGCTTCTGCATGGACTTTTGGCGGCTAAACGCTGCCATAAAAGATAAAGCTGTCCTCTTGTCTTTGGCTTTGGTCAATATATTACAAATATGGACCTGAAGACTAAGTATTGGCAAATTCTGTTAGAAAAACAATTTGACAACTTTTGCAGCACCTTACGGGGAGGGGGGACTTAACAGTTAAAGTTTAGTCTAAAGAATGCCTTTGCTTTATTTTAAAAATTGTTATTTTGAGTTTGCGCTAGATTTTTTGGTGAATTTATTTTTGTTTATTTAGACGACTTTTTGTCTACTCAGAGAACTAAGCCGACCACGTAAACCATCTTTGCCGAATCTTTGAACATAAGAACATGGGATGAAATGCAAGCTACACAAAGTTTGCCAAATTTGAGGTGGAATATAGAATAGAAACAAGCCGCTGTGCACTTGACTTGACTTTCATTAGAGAACAGGCCAGACTAACGATCCATACATAGCTTTGCAGCTTTCTAGGGTTGAGAACTTGACTGCGCAAACACGTGTCAGGTTATTTCCACATGGCGATACCATTAGTGCAAATGCAAGGTAGCAAAAAGGCATTTGCCTGGGATGATACTACCGAAGCTTCTTTCAAACAATATAAGAGAATATTGACAAATCTTTGAAGTTAGGTCATTCTAGGCCAGGCTACTGGTACGTCCTGCAGACTGAAGCATCTAAGGTGGGAGTAGCAGCTGTTTTATATTATTAGGAAGAGTTTAAACATATTTTTTATGCCAGCGCTAAGTTAACAGACCACAGATGCGATGTTACTCGAAAAAACTAAAATGCATGGGTTTAGTCTGGACGATAAAGAAATACCGGCCATATTTGGAGTATAAGCCTTTTACGATGCGTTTTGACAACTGGAGAACTTCACTGATGCCAAGGCTTAATTCACAAGTTGGCGCAATCTACGTACTAAATAGAACATGTATCCACCTGGGTACAAAAACTTTTTATATTGAGCACTGTTTCTCAACTAAAGTAACGAACTGGCAACATAGAAAACATAGAGAGGATGTTACTTTCCGAAATTAATACTTTTAGACCACCACCGAGCCTAAACGTACTTTATCAACGACCGGGTTGAAAGTATCAAACCACTCGTCAACAAATTTCTGTTTTAAAAACGAAAACAGTTTGACAGGTCCAACACAATTACAGGAAATTATCTGCCAATATTAGGAAAGATTTTGATGAAACCCCGGACATTATTTAGACTGCGAGAGAACAGAAGGAACTCATCCGGACGAAGGCCGGTTGGAATCAATTAGTGGTACCACAAGGCAAAGTGCTGAAAGCATACCATGCAACAGATTCTGCTGATAAGCCAGACTAGGAGGAAACTGGGATGCCTGATTTGCACAAGGACTAAGCGAGGAGCATTTTACTAACGGTACCGCTGAAACCTCAACCATTAGGTTACCCGTGAAAAAGTTGCAATAGACTTAGATCATCGATTGCGCAACAATAGTTTTAATTGGAGTGCTCTGACGACCCACACAAGTGATAGTGATCTAGAAATTGATTTTTTTAGAGTATCCAAATTTTTGATGGTTTGTACTTTCAGTTGGAGTACTGCTTGCCCGCCTAAGAAATTGTTTTTTTTTTGCGTTTTATTTGACGTTTATCTCTAAACTGATGAAAGAAGGTGACATATGCAACTTTTGGATAAAAAACAGTTGAGTGGGTGATCGGAGCACTCAAGTCATCGATTACAGGTCAGTACTGTCAATTGGAGTGGCCCGACCTTTCGCTCAAGTGCCTGTTCTGGAATTAGTAGATTTTTTTTGCTATTTGCGAAAGTTAATTGTTTCTAAACTGAAGAAATGATGTGACAAATTCAACCTTTTGATAACGGGGTTTATTGATTGCGGGACATTACTTGCAACTAAGGTACCTCTTCCACTCATCAAAGTGATAGTGAATCAAAAATTTGATTTTCTATAGTGACTTATCCAACTTCTTGAAAACAAAGAGTCGGATGGATGGGAGGGACACTCAGATTGTTGCGGTTAGGCAAAGCATTTGAACTGAAAGTACAGACCTGTTCTGTACTTTCAGTTGAAGTGCTTTGCCTAACCGTTGAAGTGTTACTGATTTAGAAGTTGGATGTTTGCAAAACAGTTGAGTGGGCGGGCAGGGTACTTAGGTTTTTGATTGCGGGACAGTTATTTTAACTGTAGATGTAGATGGACGGGACACTTCTTGTTCATCTACCAAAATGTTAGTGATAGTTTACAGTGATAGATTCAGCTTCTTGATAACAAACAGTCGGGTGGGCGGGAGTGCCACTCGGATTATCGGTTACGGGTCAGTACTGAATTGGAGTGCCCCGCTCACCCACTCAAGTGTTAGTGAACCGGATTATTGATTTTTTTTAGAGTGACAGATCCAATTTCTTGCATTTAGAATAACGATTATGGATCAGTACATTTAATGTCATTTATCTCTTAACTAAAGAAAAAGGTTGACAGATTTAATGTTAGCGTTTTTCCAGTCTGAAGACGACCCGGGGAACATTTTTTTGTTTTTTGTTTGTTTTGTTCTTGGTTGCTCGCTGTAGATGTGCACCGGGTCTTGGGCGATTTTTTGGAGATATTCTTTAGGTATGGATTGGTTTTGGGGCTGGGTTGATCGGTTTTTTGGCATTGAGTATGGTGACACCGGGAAAGCTTCTGTCAGCTTCATGGTGTAGAACTGCTTTTGAGCTCTTCAGGGTTTGGTGATTCTCCGTTGCAATCTGTGGTTGATTGGTCGAACGGCGTTGAGACAGCATTAAGTCTGCTTATGTTGGTGAAATACTCTTGAGCGCTTTTGGTTTCATGTGGTAATGGTTGTTTGCCACATCTCCGGAATGAGGAAGCGGTGCGTTTGTCAGTGCATGATATGAATCTGTTGCATCAACCAATCTGTAGCAGGTGTTGTCATGGTGGATCCATCCGGGGTCGTAGACTAGGTGTTTGCATTGATTATATTTGGTTGGTTTCTGGGTTTCGGACTCGGTGGCTACCAGACTGTAATTGGTCGGTTGTGTAGTGTCATGTGGTATCTGACATGGCACTTGACCACCCGGAAGGCTTTGATGCAAATGTTTTCCAGGTTGTCGTTAGTTGTGGTGTTATTTTCTTTTTTAATTTTTTTTTTGTTCTATTTTGGACTATGGCGGTTTTGAGAAAGGCGTAGTTTTTCAATGGTTTGTTTGTTCTAATCTCCTTCTTTATTAAAAAAAAATGAGTGAATTGGCCACGTAATTGTCTTCAAGAACTCAATCATCTGGACTGACGGTACTCTTCATTGTTGATGATCTTCCTTTTTCTTACTTAGCTGGAGAAACGTGATTCTCGTTTTTTGATTGTGATCGGTTGGTTGCCTAGTTTGGTCATATGCACTAGGCTATGTTTCTGGATTTATCTATGTGTATGGGCTTGTGTGATATATCTGTCTGCACGTTTTGATATTACTGGGTTGCAGGGCAGATGTTGCTTGGTGCCGCAGGCACGCTATGTTTATCTGCGGGACTAAGGAGAGCATTGGTAGTGGATTTCCTGGAGCCGGATTTTGGTAGTCTTGACTCTGGTTTGCTGGTCTGCTAGGTGTTGTTGTTTTGGTTGATGGTCTGCCTGGACAGACTGGTTTCCTCTTTGCTGATTGGTTATTTTTGATGTCTAATGGGAACGTCCCATGATAACATTATCAAACTTCTAATAATAAATAGCTGGGCGGGTGAGCGGAGCACTCAGTTTATTGATTGCACTGGAGAGCCCCGCATACCCATCCAAGTGTTAGTGATCCGAAAGTTGGATTTTTTTGTTTCTGCTAATGTCATTTGTCTCTAAACTTAAGAAAAATAGTGACAACTGTTGTCTTGTTTGATACGACAAAGGCGTGGAATAAGGTCGCTTTAACCATCATGGACACCTGCAGTCGGTGGATTGAGCCGATAACGGTTCCATTAGCGACCAGCGGTTTGGCGGTTTACCTGTTGGAAGAACATCTATTCCACCCGAAGAAAATGGTTAGTAGAAACGACCTACAATTTAGCAGCAAATAGTTCCAGGACTGTAAAACAGTGAAAGAAACGGATTCACCACACCACTTACAAACAAACCCGGTAGAAAAGCACGCACAACTCAAAAATAGTATCCCGATCCTAACAGAACAACATCTTTACAGGCAATGAGATGTACTGTACTCTTTATTACCTCGGTGTTTCACAATAGTTGTTGAACCAACGCCGCTACCGGACAGAGCCTTAGCGAACTTATTATGGACTAGAACCTCAATCAGCCTGGTAACTGGGACGAACTTAATAACGACAAACAACACTTATTACTTGGATCAAAGACCTACTGACAACGCCAGTACCCATGCCGACAAAACGTAGCCCAGATATGGCAATGGTAGGAAGACGACGAAAAAGATTCCACCTACAAATGGATGTCTTAAGAAAATTATCAATATGGACGGAACTTATTGTTACCGGGTTGAAGACCAGTATTATTGACATTTTGGTGGTTGAATGGGTTGAATGAGTAAAGTTGAGATCACAACACTGCTGACGACGTTAGAGGACCGGAGAACCGTCTATCAACAAGCCAGCCTTGACAAATCAGCAACCAGCATTTCTTTCTTGGAAAAGCCTTTTTCGACTTTGAAGTTTTTACTTGGAACACTATGGACACTATATTCATTGATCTCTCTACTGCCTTCACTCTTCCCATCGTTCATTTCCTGTGGGCGTGTTGGTCTAAATGTCATTACTGCAGGGAACCTGCACTACTCTTTACTGTTACGTATTGATCTCCCATCAGTTACAGTGCGGCCTTAGGCTCTCAACACGGGGAGTTTACTGTCGGGCTTCGGCTTGAAACCCACAAGAGTTTTACCTTCATCATGTTTGCAGCGACGTACTGCACCCTGGTGGAACACTACTCTCTTCTTCCCCATCAAAACTTTTGGGGGCGTGCTCGTAACAAAACTTGAGTTGAACTTGAAGATCCAATAATACTTGAAGGTGGACTACGTCTTCATTTTAAGACCTTCATAGATAACGTCAATGCTTTATTTTTATGTCAATTTTGACATGAAAAACTTTAAAACAAGACGATCCTAGCGACGTTAAGACTTGATAGTAACAATTGACTGTGCATACAGAACGAATCTTTGATCAGTATCGTTTTAACATGTTAGGATGCGAACCGTAGCTATTTTCATTTGTTGTTCAAAACATTGAAGCTTATTGGTTTGTTTTGTCGATCTAGAAAAGAAAATAATTATAAAATTATAACTTGTATCAAAAAGATAGTAATAATTATTTTCTATCAGTGTTTGCTTTAACTAACTTTAGCATAGGTTACAATAAGCGGCGGCCATTATTGTTTCTACGGAATTACACGAACATTACCGAATTAATTTAAATCAATTGTAAATGGATTTAAATATATTTATAGATTATTTTTTTCAAATCCGTTTCTCAATGGCCATTTACGATATTTTGTGGCAAAACCCTACGCCATGCGTACAGACTAAAATTACGGCTATACACCCTACTCTAAACTCATGCAGCAAAATACATATAAATTTCAAAATTATAATTAACTGCGGAAATGTCAATTAATTAATCAAAAATTATTTAGCAACAATCTTAATTATATCCATAATCATAAAGAACTTGAGTGTTAAATTAACAGTTAAACTTTATAGTATCAAACTTTATATATCTAATTAATGTCATCGACATTGTATCCTTCAACTATTTTCTTCTTGTATGCATAGAGAACATTAAAGACGCTGCCCGACAAAGTTCCGACATTAATTTATGCAGTTGATAACAATGTTATATTAGTTTGCGCAAGTAATATATGTTAGTTATTTGCGAATCAAGATTTGTCTGGAAAGCATTTAAGTTTTGGCCGCGCAATCATCTTGGGTCCATCTATAAGCATTATGTCAGAAAATGTAAAATTACAACCGCACCGGGAAATTTAACAGACATCATAGTTAGTTACAGCCGGATTTAATCACTGAATATGCAAAGTGATGTTTTGCACGAATAGAGAGACCTCCTTTTATCAGAAGAAAGAATTCAAACGTGATAGCATTAGTAACGTAATTATATAAAAGAATCGGACATGTGCGGAATGTACAATTATGAATGCATCTCTTATATATATATTTTATAATGGGAATCACGTCTCGGGGATGAATCTCTGGGAGTAAATCAAGGAGCCCCGACCATGATTTAATAAGCACGATAGATTACGACCAGGATAACTATAAAACCGGCTATAAAACAATAATAATAATTAGAAAATATCATGCGGCTCGATATGAAATTAATAACGAGTCATAATTTACTGCACGGCCAAGCGCGCACCTATCGTAGATACAAGATAACTCGGGGTGATATATTTGTAACAAATGTACACAGATGAATAATTCATGCGATCGGTTTATACATAACAATAGGTAGAGCGAACGCATGCTTCCTGCCAATGCAAGACGTCTCCTGTTTGATTGAAGACGTCAGAGTCACTCGGCTACGGTCTTCATATTGATATTATGATGTCGATATGTCCATGTTGGATTTATTTACATAATTTAATCATTTCAAAACATACATTTTTTAAATTTAATCAAATAAAAACTGAAAATTACATTGTGACAAAGCCAATAAGATTAGCAAAGGAAAAAATGTAAATTACAAATTGGAAGCGTGCTCGGAATGATTACGCACATGCAAAGAAATTAGCTCGTTTTTAAAGCGTATATGCAATCATATTTATTAACGCTTTCAAAACATTGCAGGCTACTACTACTTCGTGCTTTGTATACTTGATAACACTTTTATTTCAAGTGCATAAACTGGAATCATGTTCGAGTTGGAACAAATAACGATTCGTGTGTATGTAGAAGCTTTTGAAATTATTTTGAGTGCATGGAATTGGACGATGTTTTTTTACTCTCGGTAAATTTGATTATTGGATGAAATATAAATTTGTTGGAGGAAGTTTTAGCTTTATATTAGGATTCAAAATTGTTGAGAGATAGATTGATGCATCAGAAAAGTAATTATGACATTATAATTTATGTGAGATTATCATTTTTTTAATAATTGTTTCGTAGTTCTTTATTTCTGATCGCTTCACATTATCAGTCCTTAAACTGTCAGATTCTACTAATTAGTACCTGAATAAGTTTTTGCATTTTACTTGAAAATTTTGAATTGGGCCTATAAGCTAAACTAACCACATTGAATTGCGTATTTTGAAACCAGTTTTAGCTTTCTATGTAATTATTTAACATTTCTAAGAGAAAAAAAAAACACATTTTGCATCAAAATTGCCACACAAAAAGAACACGGCATTTTTATCAAAAGTACTACTTTCTGACAGTATTAGCATTTTATTTAAAAACTGGAAATAGAACTACATAAACCAAATCAACTCACGTGGTTTACATTGAGTTTGAGTCTAGTTTCAATTTTATACGTAATTATTTAATATTTGAACGAGAGAAAGAACTCTTCATACGTGCCACGTTCTGACAGTTTTTTTTTTGCTACTCATAACTTTAAACTGTGTCTATATAAACCAACCTAACCACTTGAATTTACATTGAATTGTTAATCTTTTGTCAATATTTGACATATTTACGAGAGAAAGAATACGACGTTTGCTCTGAAATCCCACTTTCTGACAGTGCGAAAAACATTTTGCACAAAAATTGCAGCCAACTTATTAACGTCAAACTGGATACAGGCAATGTCACCATCTGTAAGGAACAGAAGCTTTGGAATAATAACTAGGAACCTGGTGATACCAAAAAGACAAAAAAGCCTAGCTATTGAACCAATCATTAGACAGCTATCTAGCATTGCAAAAAACAATCACGAGAAAGTGATAGATTGTGGCTTGTGGGCGTTTGGCAAAGTACACGAATCATTCTTCATCCCTTCCGCAAGTAGAAGCATCCCCGCATTAAGAAACTAACCATCCACAGTTACTTGATAGTTTGGGGATTGGCATGTCTTATCCATGCTCAAATAATCTTTTAGATAACCAAAACATGATTCTTCAAAGTACTACACCAACCATGGTGCTGCGGGTGCTTACGGGTACAGTGATAAAAAGACAAACAAAATATAAAGACAATATGGTATAGTAATAAAATGTAAGCGATATAAACCAGCATTTTGATTACGCACATTTGGTGGTAGGAGGTTCTAGGTCCAACTTATGGTTTGTTGTCTCGTTTTCTCGATTTTTGCAATGACTGTAAAAATAAGGCTTATTTTACTAGTTTGGACCGGTGGTCTTTGAAATTGCCTAGTCACGTCAGTACCTGTGGCAGTAAAATAGCGCCTTTTGAGGAATGGCCGGTTTTGTTCGAATGTCCATACCATTGCAAAGCGTTTTTGATGGTTTCTCTGACTTGTTTAATTTGTCGGAGTCAACACTGATCATTCTTTTCTTTCTTCTTGGTGTTTTCTAGTATATTACGGCGGTAATTCTTAGTTGGGAAGCGTCAGTTTGTACGGTGTAGAGTAGTTGACATACAGGCCTATGGAGGCTTAGATACGGTTTGCTGGATTTTATCTATGGCTTCTGTAGCTGTAGTGGTTTATCTGAATGCCCTTGTTCTGACAATCAGATTGTTCAGTGGGGCTGCCAAGCTTGCAAATTGGGGAATATACTGACGTACCCAATTGCAGATCCCCAAGTACCTCCGTAGTTATCTTTTCGTCTTTGACAAAGGGTGCCTTTGAGTTTGTTCCAAATGCTTAGTGAGAGGTTGGGTAACGTCGGTATTTAGTGTATGGCACAGGTATTTTAGGGACAATTTTGCAAAGATGCGCTTTGTTTTTTTCTGTCGCGTCGGAGGCAAAACTTTTGAATTTGGTCAAATACGAGCGACAGGTGCTTTATTGTGTATTTATTTGTATGAGGGATATTATGGTAAACTGGTATAGGAATCCTACAAGCACCTCTTGGCTCATTAACCTCTGAAACGTGGCGGGTACATTTTTAAACCCGGATGGCATAACCTTGAAGTGGAGTGGCTGAAAGCGGTGTACTTCTTCATTGGGATCTGCCAGCATTTATTTTTTAGATCCAAAGTAGAGAAAACGGTAGCAGATTGCAATACCTCCTAGATATATGGCATTGGTTTTGGTTGCAACGGGGTTATTGCGTTAATTTTGCGGTAATCTAAGCAAAATTGTGGTTTGCTTTTATTTTTTTACTAATTATACTGGTGATGAGTAAGTACTAGTTGAGGTTTTAATAATCTTTTGCTCCAACAAGCCTTGAACTGGTGTTATTTGCTTTTTTTGCTTTTTTTTGCTTCAGAGTGCGAGGAAGGTCAGAGAATTATTTAAACCAAGAGCCCAGCTGGTTTAAATAATTTGCCTAATTGATCTGCCAGTAAAGCAAAGCTAATGGATAGCCGGGAAATTATGCTCTAGATTGGGAGTATTTTTTGTTCTAGCTAGTTTTCGAGTTTATTCCTAGGAAATGGAGTCCCGCTGTTTTCTCCTCAGAGGCAGGCGCCCTGGGCAAAATTTAAAGTGCCGGCGTGGTAAAATAAAAATGGTGTTTTCAAGATGACTTGATGACTTGAAGTCTCTGGACACCAGAAAGTCGGCCTTCAATTGGGACGTGTTTGGATTTTCCAATAGTTTTCAATACACCCGCGCCGTTCTGAGAAGCTGTCATCATGGTTGTGTAATATTTGTTGGTTAAGTGGAAGAGCAGTTAATATGGGTCTAATGATAGACGTGTAGAGCCGGGTTCGATTCCGGGTCGATAGACCGCTATTCCGACGCATCATCAAAGTAAGAGCGTTTTTAGCCATTTGGGCTTTATCGAGAACGGACTGCACGTGGAGATTGTACGTGAGTTCCTTGTCAAGATTAACCCCCAGATACTTGGCAGAATTGGACCACGGTATAGGGACGCCGTTAAGAAAGACGTTATCGTCGGGTTCGATTTGCCGCTTTGTAAAGAGTTCAGCTTTGCTTTTCTCTGGGTAAATAGTGACTTGCCACTTGTCCAATCATTCTTCGAGGTCGTGGCCCTTTGAAGCTTTAAAGTATTATCGGCGAATTGTGCCATTTTGACCCCGTGTCTACATCCCGAAGGCATGTCGGCCACGTAAAGGTTAAACAGCAGCGGAGAAAGAATGGAGCCTTGAGGAACTAATGCCGTTATCTCCCGAGGGGTAGATATGTGACTACCCAGCTTAACTTTCAAAGTTCTGCTGTCTAGAAATGAGGCTATCAACCTTACAAGTCGAGGAGGATAATTAGCTCTATGTAATTTAAAGATAAGTCCTTCGTGCCAGACCTTGTCGAAGGCTTTGTCGACGTCGAAAAAGACCACCTCTGTGACCTTTTTGACTCTAAAGCCCTCAACTATAAGGTCCGTCACGCGGTTTAGTTGATGAACTGACAAGTGCCCCCATCTGAACCCGTGCTGGTGACGGGGGAGGATGTTGATCGATTCAGTGTGATCCTGGAGTCTGTCCAAGACCACCCTCTCAATAACCTTGCTTATTGTGCTGAGAAGACTGATAGGCCGATAGTTTTGAGGAAACGTACGGTCTTTACCTGGCTTTGGAATATTAATTACCAAAGAGCTTTTCCAATCTGAAGGAAAATGCCCAGTTTGAAGAATTGCATTAGCAATGTTGGTGAGCGCTATTATTGCTTTATGCGAGAACGCTTTAAGAGCCTTGTTAGAGATATTGTCAGGGCCGGGGGCCGTGCAAGATTTGAAACGTTTGATGATTTCTCTGATGCGAGAAGGTCGCACGCTTTCCAGCGTCTTGTCGTCGTCAGAGTCATCCAACAAGTTCTCAACCACTTGTTCAATCCTTTCGACGTGCTCCGTGTCTGCCGTCTCCGACGGGGAGCATTGGTGTTCCAGGCTGTCGGCAAATGCCTCGGCCTTTTCCACGATATCGAATTGAAGCCCATTTTTGCCGAGAATGGCTGGAATGGGGGTTCGTCTGTTTCGTAACGCTTTGGAGATCTTCCACATCAGATTATCATCGTCTGTGGTCGATTCCAGGCTGGTTTGCCAACACAAATTTTTGTGCAACCTTATAGCCTTCCTAACTTCGCCATGAAGCGCCTAAACTCGCTTCATGGCGATCTTAGGGGTCGCGGTGCCTCTGCCATTGGCGTTTAGCGGCATTTCTTGTGCGGATCAGTGCCTTAATTTCGCGTGATAGTCCGAGTGGATTATCTACCCGGACCTGATGGGTCTTAGAAGCCCTTTCCTTGGCTTGGTGGATTTGGTGCGTGAAATTTTCGACGGCTCTTTCGATCTCGTCAGCTGTTTGTACTGGAGCAAGTCTGCCAATGCTTTCTTCCAGAGATCGAGAGAAGAGAGTCCAATCCGTGTGTGTTACGAATTTTCCTCCCTCTCCGTGTTTTCCCCTTCCGTAGAGCTCCAGTATTACTGGGCTGTGATCGGAGCTAAGACCTTCGGCGACGGATATGGTATACTGGTAGTTGACGTTCTTTAGTATTGCTACGTGAAAAGTGGGTTTGGTAGGACCCAATATCTGGAGATCTTTTTGTTCTGCGTAGTTAAACAACGCTCGACCTTTGCAGTTCGTCCTCAAGCTATTCCACGCCGGGTGCTTTGAGTTGAAATCCCCAGCGATGATTGTGGGGTGAGGACTGTAGAGAATCGCATCAAAGTCCGCTGTTTCGATGCGATTTGTAGGTCTTATATATGCCGATGCGAATTTGAATGTGCCCAACCGCGGCACATTCACCACTATCGCATTTGACTCAAGCGAGATCGTGTCGGGGGTATCTTTTGAATGATCTTTTTGCAAACATCAGTGTTCCACGCCTCATGGGTACCGGCGACATTCCCAAATACGTGAAGGTGTTTGGGATTCTCAGCGCTTGATTAGGTTTGTGGAGCGACTCGGACACCAGCATGATGTCGAGTTCCTGTTCGATAAAGAACGCTTCCACTTTGCCTAATTTATCTGTAATGCTGTTAGCATTCCAGAAGCAAATGCGGCATAATACAACGGGTGTATTATCCATTATTGATTGAGTTGTTCGAGGATGTTTGCCATGAGCCTCATTTGAGACTCATTCATTTCTTTCAAAATGGCGGCAATTTTCTCGTTAGAGACCACTGATTGCTTTTTGGGGGCAACTGTGTTAGCGAACGTAGTGTTCGCTGATGGTGCTGCAGGTCTGCGGGGACCTAAAGGCAGAGAGGAAGCCTGAGGGGCTGTCGGAGCTTAGGCCGGGGCGGGTTGGGCCGGTGGTCTAAGTTTTTTGCCGTTCGAGGCCAACATTCGAATATAGACTTTACATTCCCTGTCGTTCGCGGGATGAGGCCCGTTGCATAGGGCGCATTTGACAGGAGTGCCTCTGGCGCAGGACCCCGACTGGTGGGACCCCGACTGGGGGGACCCCGCGCAATTGCGACAAACATAAGCCGTGGTGAAACTGCGATTTGCTGTGTGGCCCTGCCTCTGGCACTTTTGGCATTGGGGGATGCCGCCACTGCGCTTCTTGCGCTCGACCGAAACCTTGAAGCCGTAGAGCACATCGAGATCCATGTTCTCCGAGCTCTTCTGTCCTTTTGGAAGTTGAACAGATATCATGTGGAATCGGATGAACTGATTCCCCATGCGGTGGACATTTGACGGGCAGAACCCTAGAGATTCTAGCGCCCGCCCCACGTCATCCTCGGAGAGGAATTTTGGTACATGCTTAATTACTACCTCTAAGCATTTTTTGTCGGCTCGTGCCCACATATGAAAGTTTGCCTTGCGAGCTTGAAGAAGATCTGTTGCCTTCCTGTGGTCGGCAATGGTGGATGGCATATGCGAATGCCCTCGTGTGTGTTTTGCGCCGATAAAATAAGAATATTTTTCTCTCTGAACGCCTTGGAGAATTCAGGGTAGAGCTCTTTGTCGTCCAGGACGATTGCCGGAGGACGAGCTTTAGAGTTGGCGGCGGCTTCGGAGTTAGGCTCCTCGTCCGCTTCCACGATACCGGCGGGGTCGACATTCGAGGCGGCAGGCCTGAATCTTACCTTGGTGTAGCCTTTTTTGGCGTTTCCCTTTTTTGCGGGGGCGGCGCTTTTGGTGGCAGAAGGCCTTAGCGCCGAGTGGCCTGATGGGCCGGCGAGGGTAGCCGCTGATGGCTGACTAGTCGCAGCTGCTGATGGCAGCTGGGGGGTGGCTGATTGCCCTTTAAATAATTTAAGAGGTGGTGACTCACCCCTGGAATTCTTCCTTTTTCTTCCAACTACTAGTTGGAATCCATTCTCGTCAACAATGGGTCCCATGGGGCTAGAGGGTGATGCTGGGGCTTCGACGGTGATGTCCATGGCGGCGGAGATAGACTCGGTAAACTGGAAGTTGCAGGTGACGTCTTTGTCGTCGCTGCTGACTCCCTCCAGTTCCATTTTGCTTTCCGCTGGTGAAGCGGGGGCGGAGGTGGGTGCGGAGGTGGGTGCGGCTGTTGCCGTTTTGGGAGAAGTTGCATTAAAAGTTTTCTTCTTGACTTTGCCCTTCTTTTTAAGAGATTTCTTGGAGGCGGCAAGCTGGTCCAGGCTTTCGTCCTCTGGTGGCGGCGGCGAAGCGGTGGGAGCCAGGGCGGCTGACAGGGCCTTGATGGTGGCGGCCTGTTTCGCGTTGGTCGCGGTTAGCGACGCGATTGTCGCCTGAAGCGCTTCAAACTTCCTTTCGAAGTACTCCGCCATAGTCTTCAGCTGCTGCTGGAGCTCCGTCAGCTGGCCCTCCAGGTGCCTGACCTCGGCGCTGGACTCTGAGTAGCTCCGCTCGAGCGACTCCTCTCTGGAGCGGTATTCGCCTTTGGAACTGGACCTTTTCTGCCGGTCCAGCTCCAGCTGCTGGGACGCGGCGTTGTCGGACGTCTGGCTATTGCCCATTGCGACGGTGGCGGTGCTAGAAAAAAATATTTTCTGTTTTTCCAAACTTGTGCTTGAAAAAACAGAAAATTAAATATTAATTGAGTATTAATAATTATAAATACCGATTGGCATTAATAACTATCAACACGAGTTTGCAATAATAATTGCAGTATGTAGTTGATCGTTCTGGCTAGCTGGTAGCTGGCGTCTCGGATTGATGTCGACTCTTTTAACACGGGTGGTGTATCTTCTATATTTTCTCTGTTCTAAAAAATGGAACTGGGCGTGGCCAAACAGTACGACTAAGTTTTAAATAGACGGTTTTTTAGGTTAATGTTTTAAGACTTAGTTTCAGGTATTAATTTTATAAAACTTTGCGTGCATGATTTCTTATATTCTGTTGAAGAATTTATTGTTGTATAAGGATGCAATTTCTTTTCTGCTTTCTTGGGTTTCATCTTAAAATGCTGACTATTTGGATGTTGGTACAACCGTTTATTAATTTTTTTGGTCCTATTTTGCATTGTCTTGTGTGTTGTATTGTAGTTAGCAGTCTTAGGACACGTCGTAAACTGGTGGTGTCTGTATACTGAATTCTGCAGGATTTATATCTTAGGTACTAGTGGTATGAAAGTACGTTTGTTTTTTATGGTGTTTGACGGTTTGGACCACAAACTGAAATGAACTTGATAGTTAATGTGGCTTTGTTGAAGTTACTTCATAAGCACCGCCAACGCTTTATGAACAATTGAGTTTAGAATGAACCTTGTCGGAATACAGGTTGTATTTTTGTCGTGTGGTTTGAAAGAGTCTGTGTTGCAAAGGCTTTTTTCACATGCAGATACAGAATTACGTCATTGAGATGCGACAGGGTAACCCTCTGGTGTACCACGAGTTCTCGGTGTAGGTCCACAAAGATTTTGTAATGCCGGGACTAAACTATCTAGGCCTTTTGCGGCCGATAGCTCAATGGTATGAGTATCTTGGCGGAGGTTGTCTTATTTACCTTCCAGGGAATGGGAATCCTGGTTCAGATGACTCGGCCTATTGCGGTCAATAGGTTTTTCTCTGCAGTTCTTGATCCTGGGGATGATTTGGTGGTAGGAGCGTAGATGTTGCTTTGAAGCTTGCGGTGAAATTGGCTGTTGAGTTCTGGCGCAAAGGGTTTTGTTAACTCGGAGGCCACGCTTTTTGCGGACATGTACCTGCAACAGTTTTATCACCGAGGGTTTGCGGAAGGTCGTGCGCTTTTTGAGATACGCACTACTCTTTGTACTTTTTCAGTGAAATAAGTACGTTTAGGATAAGATCACAGTATGGTGAGTCAGTTTTCTTCCTACTATTGTTATTTAATTCGAAGTTTTGTTTCTGGGTATTGTCATGTCTGAAATTGGCCATGGATAACTCACTAATGTTTGCACTCGGTCTCTGATTTATTGGCTTTAGAGGCTTGCGGTGTGTTTGACTACGCGGTTTTGCCTTGGTTGTCGATGGCAACGTTTTTCCGGTTTCGTTTTTTTACTTTTCTTTTGGCGTGGGCACCTGAGTTAGGGATAGCCTGAGGTTACGGGGTTCCAGTTTCACGTCTCTTAGCAAAGGAATTATGTTAGTTGTTGGGGATGCTTGACTTTGGGGGATGTTAGTGGTTTTTGTACACTTCTCGGAAATCTTGAAGGTAGGATTCGAAGCCTTCCAGTTCAGGGTTTTTTTTTCGGGTGTGGTCTGAGTTTCCTGCATTCTAGAGCTTTCTATTTCAGATAAACTTCTAAGGTTTCTTTTCCTGGATTAAAGTTTTGACCGACTTTTTCCCACAGGTCTTGATCGGGGTTCCTGGATGTTGAGAAGTTATTAATTATTTATTACTCAACCGACAGCCCTCACTTACATGTTGCAAGCGTCGGCCGGTGACGGAACGGTCTATAGGGCGTTGAACTATAAATGTTTCTTTTTTATATATACGGTCCTAGTACGGTCAGGTTTAATGAGCGGAAACTTGTAGTTGGTTGAAAAATTGGATATAACTTGTATGCTGAGTATATATTTTCGATCTCTGGACTATGTTTGGGGTTTAGAAAACCATTTTTATAAAACACTATTTGAAAACTGCAGAATAGATTATTTTTAGGAATTTCTTTTACAGATTTAATTTTTTCTGGCTTTTGCTGTATTTCTAGACCAATAGTTTTCCAATTTTAAATCATCTTTTAGTCAGTTTGTTTCAAAAAGAATTTTTTGTATACAACAATTGAATTGTTTAAAACAATTTGGGTTAATTATTATAAATATCAATTTTGAAATCAATTATCAATTTATTTTTAATGCTATAATGACATTAAATTTTACGTCTACATATTCTGCCTGTCTTATTATTAATAATAAATTTATTACACATTGAAATATTTTAAAATTAAAATGGAATAAATATAACAAAATTATTTGCATTTTATTTAGTCTTTTATCTTCTATAAGTAATCAGATAATAACAGTAATGACATTGGATAAAAACAAAGTACATCGAGCATGGATAGTTTTTTTGCGTCCGAGCACCGGAATAAAAATAAAATCTTATCTTTTATAAAATGCGACGTATGCAGATAAAGCCGAATTTTATACATGCAGATTGTTCTATTATATTTAGTTTAACTTAATACTTTACCAATGATGGTCGTGTGTGTTTGTGATTTAATGTTAATTATAAACAATTTGTCAGTGATGGTGATGGTGGTCCCCCGTCATAAGTAAGAGGATTTCATAAAAGGTACCAGTTTACATTTTATAGGATTTCAACTACAATTGCATTGGGATTAATATAATTTACAATTCATTTCCAGTTATTACAATTTAAAGACAAAAATTGTAATATTATAATTTATAATTTGGTTTTACCAATGTTTAGTAGTTTTGCAGAATATATATTATAAGTATTTTTACACAGTTTCAATAAATAAGCTTTAATAAAATTAACTGCTGACTAAAATTATAATTGAAAATCAGATCTAGGTATTTTAATGTTAATTCATTTGATGATGTAATTGTAGTTTTGAACTCTTAAACAGTGTTATTTATAATAAATGCAAATATTGTCTTAATTTCAAGTCTGCTTTTTACAAAACTGCATTGTTGTAATTGTTGAGTGTATGGGTGGATCTGTGGGTATTATATTATGTTCAACAACTTTGTATAGGTTTATAGTTTTCAGTTTTGTTGTTGTTGATAGGTCTTTAGTGGGTTGATGAGTACGTTACATTTGATGATTCGGAAGTCACCTAATAAGCCGTTGGTCCCATCAACCCCCTTCAAACAAGTCTTAAGACTTCTGGGGCGATGTAAAATAGCTGTAAAACGCGAAATAATAATAATTTTGGTCTATTGTTTTAATAGAGTTGAGATGTTTATTGGTACTAATGGTACTGAAATCTAACCTTTAAAAGAATTTGTCTGGAGAATTGGTTAGATTTGACTGATAAGCTACGTGAAACCTAAGTAATGTTATTGTTGAAGCTACGTTACATTGTTTGGAATTAGATCTATTTATTGTATAAGTGTAGGATTGTTGTGTTAAGGTACATGCGACTTTTTTAAAAATGAATTTGCTGTTTTGTATGTTGGTTTAGTTCTTTCCAGGAGGTGATAGGTCTATTTTGGACCCTGCTATGATTTTTTTTTGTTATAAAGGCTGTAATCTGTACTATGATTACCGGAAGTATAGGTTATATGTACGATCTAATCTGGCTAGCAGGGTTGTTGATGGGGTTTTCTGTTGTAAGCAATGTTTACAATATCTAGGTGCCAGGAGGATTGATGCGCCTGAGTCAGTTTACTTACATGTACATTTGTGGCGGCTTTTTTAGTGAAAAAGCTTAGCTTTGGTTAATTATCTGATGATTGACTTTAGGAGTATTGAGTTGAGTGATATTATGGTTTGATTTGCAGTTGAGAAGGCTGATTTCTGGATGTTTTGCTTTGACTGGCTAGTTAGCTATGCTCATATTATTCTTACTTTCCGTACATTGTGTTTTTTGGATTGTCTTTCTTTTGGTCTTTGGAGTTGTTATTGAAAGTTCTTTAGAGTTTTTTGAGAGTTACTATAGTCTGATTATTGTTTCTTTCTGAGGGCTTTGTTATGGCAGAGAAGATAGGTCAAGAGTCTTACCACTCTACTAAAAACAAATATGTACAACGCACTGAGTGCTACTTTTTTGAATGAACATGAGGAGTTTGGATGTGCTAGGGCGCATTTAACGCACGCATATTTTTTTAATTTATTTTTTTATAGTGGTTTTGGGGAAGCTCTTCTAGCCTGTGTGTGGAGCTGTCATTCATTAAATTCTATCTCTACTTGGCTTTTGGTGTTTATTTCTGGAATTATTGTTCGGATAAGCAATTAGCGCACCATAGATTTATCCGGTCTTCTGTTTATTTGTTGATGATGGGTCTAGACCTTTTACTCTTTTATCAGACTTAGTCCTCCTGACTATCACCTTTACATAGTTTTGGATCCTAGTCCCGTTCCGGCTAATATGTAGCATTATATCTACAATGTTGTTTTTAGTGATTTAGTCTTTGCTGTAAATGTTCAATTTCATTTTTTCCTTAGTCCATCTTGGACATTGGAAGAAGATGTGTTTAGCTGTATCCTCCATAGTGCAGTATGTGCATATACCACTATCTTTCCTTTTGAATATTTTCAAATACGAGTTGCACCCATGTCCACTGAGGAGTTGCGAGAGGTTGTAATCAATTAATCTATGCTTTCTATATACCCACTTCTCTACATCTTGGATTAGAGTCTTAGTCCATACTGTTTTTCCGGTGTTTTTTTGTCTATAGGTACTGCCACTTGCCAATTGTTTTTTCACGTATCTCGTTTTTACGTTTGGTGTCTTGTTTATATAAGCGTCTTCTTTGCTCTACCATGAGATTTATGGGCATAACTGATGCAATAACTAATACAGTCTCCGTCAAAACAGTCTTATAACTAGTAACTTTTATGGCAACTTAACAGAATGCGCAACCGAGCATAGACGTTTTTGTTTTGTTGAGGACGGTCTTTCTACTCTGGGCATTATCTTTCCTAGTCTTTCAGTTGCTGTCCACCGTATATTGCTAAGATCTTGGTTTTCTGCTTTGTAAATTCCAAGCTTTCAAGAGTAGCATTCATTATTGCTACCTGATTTTCAGCCGATTTGGATGCTACTAGGACAGCAGTATTGTCTGCAACACTTCTAATTTTTCAATTTTCAACATCTCATTGTAGTAGATATTCCACTACAAGGGGCGCAGAATAGATCCCTGTGGCACCCCACATGACATTCTTAGGTTTTTGTTGTCTCCAATTTTCAGGCTTTTATCTATGAGATAGTTGGAAATGTAGATCTTTCCTATTGATCCGGTGATTTTTTGTTTGTTTCTTCCATGCGTGTGATATAGGTTTTCTTATACCCCTGAGCGATGAGCTTAGTCTGCTTTTTATCTGCTGTGATGCAGCCAGGAATATTTTGAATGACATATTTCAGGGTTTTTTAAGCCCCTACTTAATATGTGTAGTGAAAAACATTGTTTTTGTTACAATATGTAATCACTGCACGGAAATCTGTATACGAAAGAGAGTTCATGCTCTTGATAAACGGTTTTATCTTGAATGACAATGGGCGGAAGGCGGCGTGTGTCAACACCTTCTGTGGATGCTGACTGATATGATGGGCTTGAAGGAGAATCTAGTTGGCCAGGTTGAGGACCATTTAACCTTGATGGCGGTGAAGGCACCTGGCTGATGCTTTGTAAGAAAAAGTAATTGAAGAGGACTCACTTTGTTCTTTCAATTTCTTTTACTTCTTTTTTTTTACCAAGATGACATTGCAGTCTTGGTGGACATTCATTTCTTCTTCCTCAGATGATGCGGAGTCCGCTGGACCCGCGACAGGTTTCTTAAAGGAGGCCTCGGCTGGGGTTTATGCTGGCTTCCTGGTTTGGACCGTGGTTGCTATCTTTTTATGGGCTTTTTTGGTAGAGGTTGAGGCTAGAGCATCCGGTGAAGATGGGGAACTGGGTGGGCAGCCCGATGCTGGCGATTTACGCTGGTTTTGATGTGCTTCTTTACTCTGGTTTTTACGGTCTATTTTTATCTTTGATAGGGGTTCTCTCTGTTTGCGCTTTAGTTTTTTTGAATTATCTTTGTTGACGTCGATTTTCTCCGTTTGGCCTTTTCACTAGCTACAAAATGTACGCTTTCAGGGCGTTGATTATGGTGGTCTGTTTTTCGATGAGTTTTTTATTTTTCTTGAGCTGCCGGAGGTGGAGGATTTTGGAGTACATCAAGTTTTTGTTGTAAGCCACAACAACAAAAACTTGCTCGAAAAATTGGTCCTAAAATACTTTACCGGTAATCTTTTTTATTAGTACGGAATGGGGGGGGGGGGGGGGGAGTGACAGATTCAACTTATTTATAACAAAAAACATTGCATGTCTTATTTGTCATTGAATTGAAGAAAATAGTTTCAACTGAAGTGACGCGCTTTCCTGCCCAAGTGTTAGTGGACCAGAATTTTATTTTTTGCAAATGATGCCTTTAAATGAGGGTGGGGGGTTGAAGAACAAATCCAAACTTTTGATAACAAGCAGTTTATTGATTGAGCGACAATCCAACCTATTGATAACAATCAGTCGAATCAGTTTTTTGATTGCGGGTCAATAGCTTTAACTGGAGTGCTCCGCCTACCCACAAAAAATCGGATGTTCTTTTTTTTTGTGAACGGCACTTGACTTTAATTGAAGCGATGAATTTTTTTTTTATAAGATTGGATGGGCGGGTTTACTTTGTTGGACAACTCGAGTACCCGCTTACTCTTGGAATTGTTGGGAATCAAGAAATTGAATGTTTTTTTTTTAGTGAATGCTATTTGATTTTTAATTGCGATTAGAAAGTGATAGATCTAACCTAATGACACTAAACAGTTGCATGGGTAAGCGGAGCTCGGCTCCGTGAATACAGACAGAGGCAGCTGGTTTATGTCCAGGACTTGTCTTGGAGTGGTTTTCCGGAGCATCTAAGTCGGTTTGTTGTGATAGCGACGATATCAATGGGTCTTGCGGATGCTGCAGTGTTGTTGGAATAGGGTAAGGGGCGCCAGTTGAAAGTAGTCAGACAGTGGCGTCTAAATGAATTTTTTTTCTTTTGTTGCTGCGTTGTTCTTTCGGACCCGACTGACTTGTAGGGATAAGATTCTGATCTGGTTGGTGGCGCGGTAATAGTTTCCCCCAACTTCTTAGGCTGAGCTTTTGTTTTTCTCTAGTAGAGTAGTTCTCCAGATATTGTCGATTGGTTTGGCAATATGGTTAGGTACGGCAGTAGTCTGTAAAATAAATCAAATCAGAAAGATCCACTGGGGTTTGACTATTAGTTTGGTGACGCGGGCTTGTATTGTCTGAAATGCTTATGTTCCGGATTTTGGTATTCTGCACTGGAGTGGCATATGATTTGTCTCTGCAACCTTTTGCGCACTAGGTTGTGAGAAACTACGCGGTAGGCCTACGGCGCACGAGATCTGCCGTGGCTGTTGGTAGTAGTTTTTTTTTTTTTTTTCTTTACATTATCACGCTTCATGTGCAAGATGTTGTGTATCTCCTTGCTAATCCGATTAGCTTGTACCAGATTGTCCTGTATGCCGAAGTTGCCTTCCTCGTCGCGATGGACAGAAATGGCGGTGTCGGTGAAGTGTGCATGGCGTGCACACGTCGCGTTGGGGGTTTTGCCGTGCCCAACTGCAGGTTGATCTGGTGTGGTTTTGTCGGTTTTTCATGGGAGGTCGGCTTTGGACTTTGGAGTTAGACGAAGTGCCGGTCTGTGTTTCTGCCGAGCATTATGGCTTGCCTAGGGATACGTTACTCTTCTTGATAAATTTGGTCGTGAAGCGGCTTTGTTCAGGCCTTATACGGTTACGTTTAGGTCAGTCTTGGCGTAACAATTTATCAATAACTTTTATCAATTTGTCACAGATGTAGTGGGGATCTAGAATTATTGTGGCTATTCTGGTGACTAGCCTGTGGATCTTGTCTAGAACGTCATACCTCATGGTATCTTTGTAGCATTTGGCTTGCGTCATGAACTTGAGGTGACTGGTCATATCGTCCGGGTGATGAGTGATGGTGACTAGACCGTTACCATAAGCTACGGTGCCGTCGTGTCTTTAATCCGTAATAGATGGGCTTTGCGCCAAGTATCGGTTGCTATGATATAGCTGGGGAACTGGAGGGTTCTTAGGTATTCTGGGCTTCAATTCAAACTACTCGATGGTCAACATAAATTGGAGTAACATATATCACCATATCCTTCTGGGACTTCTAACGCTCTCAAGTAAGACAAATTTCAAATTTTTTTTATAAGAAATTTTTGGGCATTCCAGATCAAACTATTTGATGATGTGTAGTGCTCACCCACTCTAATGTTGGTCATTAAGAAATTAGATGATGTAAGGAGACAAACAATCAAACTTTTGGACAAGTGGGTGGGCACTTCAGTTTAAAATGTCGATGGTAATCATGATTTGGAGTAACTCACTCATCCACCCAATTGTTGGTCAATAAGAGAATGGATATAATTCATAAATTGTTAAAAGTCTTCTAATTTCTTGACAACAAACTCTTGGTTTGGGCACTTCAGCTTAAACTAGGATACTAAAAAAACCATAACCCCTAAACGGCTCATTGGAAATTTATGCAATTTGGTACCAATATGCCTCAACACTATTAGTACCAACTGTGTAAAATTAATAAAAATCTATGCACCCGATTTTGCATAACCTCAAATTATTTATTTTCGTAACTTAAACAAACCTCTAAAGAGACAATAAAAAAATCATAATTCCTAAACGGTTTATTGGAAAATTATGCAGTTTGATACCAATACGCCTCAACACCATTAATACCAACAATTTTGCATAACCTCAAATTATTTGACTTGACTTAACTTATCAATCCTCTGAAGAGATTATAAAAAAAATCATAACTCCTAAACGGTTCATTGGAAATTTATGCAATTTGTTACTAATAGACCTGAATATCATTAATACCAACTGTGTAAAATTAATAAAAATCCATACGCTCAATTTTGCATAACCTCAAATTATTTGACTTGACGTAACTTAATCAATCTTCTAAAGAGACAATAAAAAAAATCATAACTCCTAAACGGTTTATTGGAAATATATGCAATTTGTTACTAATTGACCTGAATATTATTAATACCAACTGTGTAAAATTAATAAAAATCCATACGCCCAATTTTGCATAACCCCAAATTTTTTGATTTGACGTAACTTAATCAATTCTTTAAAGAGACAATAAAAAAATCATAATTCCTAAACGGTTCATTGGAAATTTATGCAATTTGATAATAATATGCCTGAATATAATTAGTACCAACTGTGTAAAATTAATCAAAATCTATACGCCCAATTTTGCATAACCTCAATTTTTTTGACTTGACGTAACTTAATCAAACCTCCAAAGAGATAATACGACAAATTATAACTGCTAAACGGTTCATTGAAAATTTATGCAATTTGGTACCAATATGCCCCAATACCATTAGTACCAACTGTGTAAAATTAATAAAAATTTATACGCCCAATGTTGCATAACCTCAAATGATTTGACTTGACGTAATTTAATCAATCCTCTAAAGAGTCAATTAAAAAAATCATAACTCCTAAACGGTTTATTGGAAATTTATGCAAATTGGTACCAATATGCCTGATTATCATCAGTACCAACTGTGTAATATTAATCAAAATCCATACGCCCAATTTTGCATAACCTCAAATTGTTTGACTTGACGTAACTTAATCAATCCTCCAAAAAGATAATACAAAAAATCATAACTGCTAAACGGTTTATTGAAAATTTATGCAATTTGGTACCAATTTGCCTCAATACCATTAGTACCAACTAAAATTTATAAAAATCTACACCACCAATTTTGCATAACCTTAAATTATTTGACTTGACGTAACTAAAAATCATAACTCATAAACGGTTTATTGGAAATTTATGCAATTTGTTACCAATAGACCTGAATATCATTAATACCAACTGTGTAAAATTAATAAAAATCCATACGTCCAATTTTGCATAACCTCAAATTATTTGACTTGACGTAACTTAATCTTCTAAAGAGACAATAAAAAAAACATAACTCCTAAACGGTTCATTGGAAATGTATGCAATTTGATACTAATATGCCTGAATATAATTAGTACCAATTGTGCAAAATTAATTAAAATACATACGCCCAATTTTGCATAACCTCAAATTTTTTGACTCTACGTAACTTAATCAATTCTTTAAAGAGACAATAAAAAAATCATAATTCCTAAACGGTTCATTGGAAATTTATCAATTTAATACTAATATGCTTGAATATCATTAGTACCAACTCTATAAAATTAATCAAAATCCATACGCCCAATTTTGCATAACCTCAAATTGTTTGACTTGACGTAACTTAATCAAACCTCCAAAGAGATAATACGACAAATCATAACTGCTAAACGGTTCATTGAAAATTTATGCAATTTGGTACCAATATGCCCCAATATTATTAGTACCAATTATGTAAATTAATAAAAATTCATACACCCAATTTTGCATAACCTCAAATTATTTGACTTGACGTAACTTAATCAATTCTCTAATGAAACAATTAAAAAATCGTAACTGCTAAACGGTTTATTAGAAATTTGTGTAATTTGGTACCAATATGCCTGATTACCATCAATACAAAATATAAAAAAAATATATAAAAATTTATACGCTCAATTTGAGATAACTTCAATTAAATCAACTTACCTAACCTAACCTTACCTAACCTAACCTAACCTAACTCGAGAAACTTGATAAATATTCAAAAATTTATAACTCAAAAATGGTCCATTGGAGTTTTATGCAATTTGGTACTAATATACCTGAATATCATTAATACCAACCGTGTAAAATTAATAAAATCCATACGCCCAATTTTGCATAACCTCAACTTATTTGACTTGACTTTACTTATCAATCCTCTAAAGAGACAATAAAAAAAATCATAACTCCTAAACGGTTTATTGGAAATTTATGCAATTTGGTACCAATATGCCTGATTACCATCAGTACCAATTGTGTAATATTAATCAAAATCCATACGCCCAATTTTGCATAACCTCAAATTATTTGACTTGACGTAACTTAATCAATTCTCTAAAGAAACAATAAAAAAAATCATAACTCCTAAACGGTTCATTGGAAATTTATGCAATTTGGTACCAATAAGCCTGATTACCATCAGTACCAACTGTGTAATATTAATCAAAATCCATACGCCCAGTCTGGGGTTTATCCGGAAAATGTGCCGGGACAGTTCCCATGAGTATGTTGCAATTTCTAAGATTGGAGGACAATTTAGAAGAAATCTTAAAAGAAACTTTAAATTTTAAAGATTGGAGGAAGATTTAAAAGCTTCTAAAATTTAGATGATTGGATTATTTGAAGTCACTGTAGAGGGATTTAAAAGATTAAAGAATGGTTTAAAATTGTTAGAATCTTCAGAGAACAATTTAGGAAAACGATTTGGAAGAAAGCTTAAAATCATTATTGCAGAATTCAAATCAAATCTTCAGATTTCTAAGATTGGAGGCAGATTTAAAAGCACCCGAATCTTCAACAAAACAATTTTAGATGATTGGAGGATAAATTGGAGTCACCATCAAAAGATTTTAAAGATTGAACGACTATTTGGAAGAATTATGAAAGAATTTGAAACAAAAGCATTGGAATATTCAAAGAACAAATTGAATGATTAGAGGATTATTTAGAGTCACTATAGAAGGATTTGAAAGCATCAAAACTTTTAAAAACCAATTTTGAAGATTTGAAAACGATTTGAATGAAAGCTTAGTCATTATCAGCATCGGAATTTTCTATGAGCTAACATTCTAGTGCATGAACAATTAGGTGGGGGAATGGGACACTCCAGAGCATGGAAATGAATCATTATTTTGAATTGTAGTGGCCCACCTACTCACCTACTGGAGTGTAAGTAATTAAGAAGTTGGACCACGACCGTCTTTTGTGACAAAGTGACTTCTGACGTTTGCAGAGAGGTCAATCATACAATCTATTGATGATGAACACTTTTGTGAGTGGGTAGGTTACTCCAGAGCATGACAACGAGTGGCACAGCCACCAGAGTGTTAGTGATCAAGAGGGTGGGTTACGACCTATTCTTGTGACAAAGTAAGTTCTGACGTCCGCAGAGAGGTTAATCATACAATTTTTTGATGACCAACACTTGGGTGGGTGGGCCACTTCATAACATGATAACAAGTTAATGGTTTATATTGGCGTAGCCTACCCGTCTACTCAAATGTTAGTGATCAAGAGGTTGGATCACGACTTTCTCTTGTGACAAAGTGATTTGACGTCCGCAGAGAAATCAAACTTTTAGTTTTTTAATGACTCCAGACACTCTAGAGCATGGAAACGAGTCAGTAGTTTGAGTGACCCACCTACCCAAGTGTTACTGATCAAGAGGTTTGATCTTTTTTTGTGACTTCTGACATTCACAGAGTGGTCAATCATGCAATCTGTTGATAACAAATGCTTGGGCGGGTGGATGGGTCACTCTAAAACAGGGTTTTTGACCTGCTTGGGGACTTGGTGTTGGGGTGCTCTTTTTTGCCCCACGTTGGGCGCCATTTGTTACTGACTGGGCTTCGTGTTTGCAAACGAATGCAGCTGGTCCATGTTCCGGAGTGGTTTTTTGGAGCGTTAGAGACCGTTTGTCGTGATGGTTGCATTTTATAAACGAACCAAAAGTTGTACAGACAGAACGTTTTCACACGCAGCGTGCAGGTCCACTAGGACTATGATTTTGTTGGATTGACATGAAAGTGGCAGCTACCAGTGGCCGTCCAGAAGCCCTGGCGGGGTGAGCAAAGCATAGGGTGGTTGATGTGTAGTTTCCCGGAGAAGCTAAGGGTTGATACTACGAGTAGGCGTAGTAGTCTTGCAAGATACCAGAGGCTTTACTAGTTACTTGTGCACATTATTAAGGGTTTTTGCGGAAGCGGCAATGTGGTTGGAAATTCATCATTTGGAAGTAGCCTGACAGTGGTGTCTAGATGAAAATCTACCCACCCAAGTATTGGTTTGTCAACTTGGTTGTTTGCTCTTAAAGATCCTGTGATTTTGTCGCCTAATGGGCGGAGCATCACGGTTCACGGAGAACCATCGAACCTTTGCAAAAATGTATGCATCAACTTTTACACTTAACATAAAAAAAAATAAAAAAAATTACATCAAAATTGTTGCAATTTCTTGGAATTGTATAATCAAAATATATTATTGAATAATGTATAATGTTTTTTTCTTTTGTTATAGGTGAGTTTCTTGTTACCAATTTATTCCTGACTATGTAAGTAGAAATACAATTTGATATGGTATTATTTGATTGATATATTATAATTACTACAGAATTTCAATTTGAATTGTTTGACTTGTGCTTTGAACTCACTCATCAAAGAAAGGATTTTCTAATTATTGGAATTTAATTTAATTCAATATTGTTATATGATTGCTCTACCACAAATGTATTTTATATATGAATCCTCTTAACATTGTATTTATTTATGTGACTTTTTCTATTTCCTATTAGTCGATAATAGTCTATAAACGCACAGCAAAATTAATTAAATTTATTGCATCTAACGGAACATGCAATAATGAAGCAATTTTTAACCAATATCATTCGGATGGTTACTTAAGAGCAAACATGAGTTAGTACTTAATTGCAACAAAAAATGTGATTGCCGCACTATTTAACATCCTCCGGTAGTATTATGATTAAACCGACCAGTTCTTCTAATTCAAATTTTTTCGTGGCGAATCTGCTGAAACGTTTTCCGCTCGAATCATCAGCGGCGGTAATCGGCACGGAATGTAACAGTACAAAAGTGTATAAAACATGAATTCCTCGGTAATTAATATATTAGTATCAACAATAAATTAGGAAGCAGTAAAGAGATGTAATTATTTGTGTTTGCGTATTGTGCAATCAGATGAATTATAGATCGCGCTGCGAACGGACAATTAGTTAGTTGGCCCTTGGGGCATTGCAAAGTAAAACGTACGACGGCTAAGGTCTTAATAATATCTATAAAATACCAGAAGCGAATTTTAAAAAGGATCTGCTTAGATTTTTGCCGATGGCGTGCATTCATTGCCATGATTTATGGGGACTCTGTTCCATGTACGCCTCCGCTTTTATGGCCGACGTTCTGGTACATCACGTGGAATGGAATGGTCACTCACCCCTTCTAGTCGTGGCTCGTAGTAAAATAAAGTTCAGCAGATGAAGAGTGGATGGAGGAGAAGGCTGCCTTCTTTCCTTGCTCGATTTCACATGTCGGTTTTTCGTTTAATAAGGCGGACAGAGAGCGAAACTTTTTATATCTCGCAGTTGATGGGCGTAAAGCATCTATTAAAATGATGCATCTCTATATTAAGACATGCCGGATTTTATTGCGGGCGGAAAAGTTCGATGGATCGGCGCGCGATTTGTTGAGGTACATAAAAATCGTGTATGCAGGTGCGCATACGTGAATGAATGTGGAATTCGGTTCTGGATATTAAAATTTCTAGTATTCGCAAAATTTTATTTAGGTTAATATGTTTGCAGTATTAAAAAACAGTTAGGTACTTAATGAAATTGGCGCATTTTATACTCTATCGTATGAGGTGACATAATTAATGTTTGTGGCTGAAACCATGATTTTTAAATTGATTACTACGGAGAACAAATTACAAATAATTTAAGGTAGAATAAAAGACTAATGGGCCTATTCTGGACATATTTTAACATTTCTGTAAAAATCACTTTCTAGCTCATCAAGCACCGATTTTTTCAAATATTACCTAGCATCGTTCATATTTATGTCAATTTGTTGGGCTTACGGTGGTATGTAATATTAAATTTTGGGGGCGGTAATTGGGATCGACTAATATAGTGGCGACTTAATATTGATTCATGAAACTGATGTTTGTTTGACTTTAGGTAAGTTGGGTTTTAGAGGTGGTCGTTTTGTTAACTTGATTATTAAAAATTTCATATTTTCTACATAATTTTACATTTTTTGTGACTAATTCTTTGCAGATTTAGTCTTATGTGCCGTTACGTCTGATGCTTGGAGGTATCTTTGAAGTGAGCTCAAAGTTTGTTGACTGACGTGAAGGTTGGTCTGTTGAACTTTGCGATGTAACTTTGTTATTTTCTTAGAACAAGTGTCGATTTGATAATAGCCTATAGTTTTGTCATCTTTTGAGGAAAATAGCTTTTTAAACCTTTTCATGCGTCATTATTAGAGTTTTGAAAGTTCTTGTAACCTGAGAGTCAGCTGAGCAACTATTGGTATATTGCTTGTGGAACTGTTTTTATTGACTAGATTTGCAACGTTTGTCAACCTTCTAGTCAGTCTTCTGTCAGTTGCTGTAATAGTTTTTTTTATTAGAGTTTCCCGCTAACTTATCCAAGTGTTTGTCATCCAGAGATTGAATGTATGTTATCTTCTGCGAGGGTTATTTGACACTATTAATAATTTAGAGAGGAGGGTGAAATGATATAGTCTAGGTCTGTTGGAGGCGGTGGTTGACTGTGGTTTTTGGATTAGTTGTATGCTTGAGAAATGTATTGTTAATGTATGAGAATGCGTGGTTTTGGGTTTGTTTTCTTTTAGAAAATGCCACAAGGAGTGGAAACCCATATGGGGGTTCTACTTCTAGGTTTCCGTTACCAGGCACTACTCAGTGATGGATACTGCGAGTTCTTGGCGGAGGTCGTAGAACTGGTTAGCTAGTTTTGGCGTGGCGAGGTTTTCTTTACTTTGAGGCTACACTCTTTACTACTATCCCTTCCTCCTGACTTTACGACTTTGCTTTTATCTTCGATTTTACGAATGGTTGTGATCTATTATGGTATGTAATGTCTTTGGATTTGCTTGTTTGTCTAAGGTAAAAGTAATTAAAAAATGATTCTTTTGGGAAGCATGTCTAGGATTGGATTACTTGTGTGAGCTTTGATCCTTTTACATTAATGGTGATTTTCAGGATTGTTACTATTGGTTGTGGTTGTGGTTTGACTTACTAAAGTTTGCACGCGGTTTATTTGTCACTGGGTTTTGGGCTTTGCGGACGTCTAGTTTACGTAGCGCGTTTGGGTCTAAGTTGCGGGTGCTGCGTTGTTGAATCGGTGTTGTGTTTTGCTTGCATTTTTGCGTAGTTTTCTTAAGACATGAGCACCTCAGCCTGGGATAGATTTCAGGTTTGCGTTTAATAGTGAGGGAACATGTTGGCTACTGGTAGTGGTTGACAGTTACGTACAAGGGGCTACTGTTATTGATAGTATAGTTGGCAGGTTTTGACTTGATTCTTGCCGAAGTTCTCTAAGTGTGAGTCTGTGTTTGACCAACCGGGTGCAATGTTGGTCTGCAACTAGACGTGGGTGGTGCGCGTGTTGATTGCCAGTCGCTTTCTTCAATCTTTTTAAGGTTTAATTTTGAGTTTCTTAGCTCAGAGTATTTTTTCAAGTTTAGTTTGGGTTTTTTCGGTTTCTAAGTCAGATGTTTTCTTATTCAGGGTTGAAGTCTTGACCGACATTATCAAGCTGATTTTGCTCGGGGTCCGTTTTCTTTCTGCTAATGTCCAGTATCCTTATAACAAACAGTTGGGTTAGTTTTTTAATTACAGGAAGTAAGTTTAATTGTAGTGATTCTTCTATCTACTTAAGTGTCATCCAAAGATTGGATATTTATCTTCTTTGCAGATGTTAGTTGTCAATAAGTTGAGAGGAAGGTTTTATAACAAACAGTCGGGTGAGTGGGCGGGGCACTTGGTGAAGTCATTTATATATTGGATCTTATTTTCTCTGCGAATGTATGTTGTTACTTAAGAGAGCAGTTATCATTAAATTGAGAGACTGTAACAAATTCAATCTTTTTATATCAATTAGTTTAGTGGACGGGCACTTGGTTGCATAGTCTTTGATAGATTGATCCGTATTTCTTTTTTTAATAATTGTGAAGTAGTTTTAATTGGAGTGACCCGCTCACGCATTCAAGTGTTTGTTATCTAAAGATTGGATGTGATGTTACTTTTCCGCGAATATTAGTTGTCACTAAATTGAGGGATAAAGTTGGCAGAACCAATATCTTTATATCAAATGTTTAGGTGATGTTTTTGATAGTTTGATCTTTTATCTAAGTGTTGGAATAGCTAGATTTGCAGTGTCCAATATAATGCTTATTGAATGTTTGTGAAATTTTGGTTTTGTCAGGATTGGGTCTTGTCTGGTGGAGCTTTTGGAAGGTTTGTCCAGGTGACGCACTATTTCAGGTTGTCCGGATGGTCTGGTTGTATGTTGTCTTCTACCTGGTGGCATTGTTTTTTGACGGAGCTGATTAACTTCTTTGGATCTACTTTGCACGTTTGCGTGTTTGCAGCATGATCTAATTGATTGCGGCGTTGTTTGGGGCACCACTGCTTGCGATACGTAGTCTGCCGTTGCCTGGCAAGAGTAATCTTTTGACTTTGGCGTTGACGTAGACGTTCGCTTGGGGTATGTCTTAAGCTCCGGTGCTGTGTTGAAGCAGAAAGGTGGCCAGGGTTAGTAATTTATTCCAAGGTGTTTTGGGATGAGTGTCAATAAAGCACCGTAGACAAATTGTGGACTATTGTCGCTCAGCACTTTTTTGGAAATCTACAAAAGAATTTTTGCTCCAAAGCTTTGATGATCACGTTTTCTGGTGTGACTGGTAGCGAAGGTTTTTACTCAGCAGGTACATATAGTCCAGGAGCTGGTGACAAAAAAAGTGCAAGAGTTTTGGAAAGTCTGATATTTTCAGATTGGACTGTATTTTGGCCATAGAACGTCTCTGTAGAGTCAGCTCGCCGGGTGTGGGGACACCTGGTGCTGGCACGCTAAGAAATTAGTACCCAAAAATTGTTTTTGGAAAGCTGAAAATTTATTGGCAGATAGTCGAAGCATTACAAAACCTTATTTAAGCAGTCAGACAGCTTAATAATCAAAAGTTTGGCCACTAAATTTTTGTCATTATGCCAACAACATTATAGGACAAACGGAGTCGATCATATACGTTTCTACTTGCAATAATTAAATGATTAATTTATTCTTTAGATTGCGTTTACTTAAAAAATTCAATCTTTTTTTTTTAACTTTGAGCAACGCTTTTCACCGCAAAATGTTTCCTGATGCCGCTCTTTCCGATCAGAACGGGGCAAAAGGGCTAGACGAGGCCTTTGGAGAGGAATATTTTGGCTGGTCTTCCGTCTCGTTTGGCAAAGAAACATTTTTCTGGGCGTTCGGGAAAGTTACGCGCGGCGTTGAAAGGAACTCCTAGAGACGACGGTTCTAAACATCGAAACGCTTGTTCATTATTTCATAGAACGAAACAGTTATGTAATTCCGAACGTGGCATTTTTCCGGATTGCATTTTTAGGTTTTTATTCCCGATGAAGCTGACGTCTGCCGACGGGGTGTGGCTATTGCGGCATTGGATTTGAGTTTTGCCGTCTTTCTTGGTTCTTATGGTTACGTCTTGATTGGAAGAATGGGCGACCCGGAAAATCGCCGATATTTTGGAAACGTCTTAGAGAAAAACGACTTGTAGAGGGTAGAGGACATTCTTGCAGATCTTCTGCGCCTTATCCGATCATGGAGAGCAAAGATATCTGCAAAAAAAACGAAAACTGTGTTTTGACCATTTAAATTTTTTTAATGTTTAGTGGAACCCGAATTAGTTTTAATTGGAGTAACCTTCCTACTCATCCAAAAGTTTAACTACAGATTAGATGTTTTTTCTTCTACGAATATTACATGTTACTACATTGAGAGCAGAGAGTGACGGAAGCAATTTTTATATAAGAAATAGTTGGGAAGGTGGGTTGGGCATTTGTTTTTTTAAATTTTGTGGTGGTAGTTTTTATTGGAGTGACTTCTTTTACCTACCCAATTGTTTGTCATCCAAGATTTATGTTTCTATTCTCTGTGAATGCCAGTTGTTACTAAATTGAGAGAGGAGACAAAAACAAATTAGTTGTGTGGGTAAGAGGGGCAGTCGGCTCTTTAACTGCGGGAAATAGTTTAATTGGAGTGTCTGGCGACCTATCCAATTATTTGTCGTTGAAGATTGGATGTTTATTTTTTCTGTAAATATCAATTATTAAATTGAGAGAGGATGATGCCAGTGATACTGCTTGACTTGGCATGTCAGGTTACATTAGGATCAACTAATTAGAGCTCAGCAGAAAGCTATAAAAAGATGTTTATCGATAAGAACATTTTGAATGGACGCGCGCCGCTATAAAAGCCGGACGGTAGTCCGTTGTTGGGCAGACCTGTTACTAAATTGAGATAGGAGGGTGACGGAACCAACTTCTTTATAACAGCTTTATAAGGTGCAGTGTGTGTCTTTCGGCGAGGTTCTTAATCTTTTCAGATTTATCCACTTGGTCGCTAGTCTACATTTCTCACTTTCGTGTTGGTGTGTGTCTCATACTCCGCGTGCGGCGATATTTGCCCCTAGTAGGGCTTCACTTAAGGTAAAGTCGGTAGCCGCATTGGTTTGGCGTTGAAGCTGAAAAGTAGTTAGGGGTAGTAATTTGTCGCAATGTGTTCTATGATAAGTGTCAATAAGGCACTGTAGTACTTTTTTTAGTTCTGTTTGTTGCCGTTCTACGGATTGTACGCTACCATGGTATGATGGCACTTGAAATTTATTGTTGACAAATTAAGGGTCATTGTTGCTTAGCACTGTTTTTGGGAATTGGCAAAAGACTTTCTGCTACAAGGTATTTAAGGACTTGCTGCGTGGTGTGACAATAGCGAATTCCCAACGGGCATACATAGTCTATGAAGATCCGTTGCGCTGCGGGGATGCGACTGTAATGGAGCGGCACTAGTATTCAACCGCGCGTATGGGTTGTATCCTTGGACGTACGTTTTGTTTCTTTTTAACGGCTGGCGAGTGGTAGCAGAATGTTTTGGTAAGTCTTATTTGTGATGCTGCTTAGTTGGAGGGACATCCGCAAGGGTGCAGTATAATTTTCCGTAAGCGCTTTGGCGGTAACTGACGTCTTTTTCTGGTTTGGTCTTTTTTTAGTGTAGTTTGTTGATGGCTTTGCTTTACAGCCACGACCAGAGTTTTAACGCCGAAGGGTTAAAGTGCAATGACTTTTTGGTGGCTTTTGTTTGGCTGCGATACGTGATGGTATAGGCTAGTGGTTGTCAAATTAAGGCTCCCCATCGGTTTTAACCGGAACTTGATGCAAGTGAAAAAATCCGTCTTAAATCTTTTACGATTTGGCCTCTCCTAAATAAAGTATGTTTAGGTCTATTCTAAAGGTCGTTAAAGCTGATAGGTTATAAGTCAACCTAGTTTTGGGGGGGGGGGGGGGGAAGCTTGGGATAAGGCGTCTGGAAAATAGTTTTTAGCTATGGGAGTGTATTTAAAATCAAATGCCAAGAAAAGCAGGTTTTAGCTTAGGAGGTGGTTTTAATTGTTTTAGAAGTCTAGTGGCAACTCAGGTGCGTAGGCCGTTGATTGGCGAAGAACTTACGCCAAAAACCAGTTGTCTTGAGGCGCTCAGTCTGTGATGATCCGGAGAACAAGCTTGTTTACCGGAGGCGTCTTAGTTTGGTCTGGGGACTTTTTAATTTTGATTTTTTTTTATTTTGATTGTAAATTTATAGCGCTATATTTTTTTGATACGGAGATACCTGTTTACAAGTTTGAGCGTATGTCACTTTATTGTGTTAATCAGGGTTGGGCTTTCTGTTCAAAATTGATCTTGGATAGAAGGAGCGTTTGGTGATTGTTTCTAGTTGCAATTGGTCTAATTTCTCGGAGGAGTTTTTTAGGTGTATTTTTGTTGATTTTTTTATAACAAACAGTTTTCTGTTGGACACATGGTTACGGGCGTTTTAACAATAATTTGGGTAAAAATTCAATTATAATATTTATTAACGTTTACGATGATGTGATTGCCTTGAAAGCTGCCACGAAACTCGAGTTTTATAAGTGATTCTGTAAGTTTCACACGCCAAACGAACCTGCCACTCAGGAGTTGGTATTTGGAAGATAAAAATGTTACGGTTTCAATAGTTTGCCTAAAAATCAAAATTTCTGTTAAATCTTGCTGCCATTACGGGGCAATTGGAGCCGATCATATACGCATCTACCCGCAAGTATTAACAACTAAACTGTTCTATTTATTGTTTGCATTAAAGAATCCAATCAGAATTTAGCGAAAATCGCGTCTTTTAGCTTTGAGCGTCTATTCTTAGACGTAAATATACGGGGAACGCGAGGCCCTAATGCAACGAAACCGAAGGAAGTTGGGATGAAAAAGGTGGATCCGAATCTGATGTTGAAACGGTTCGAAAGAAGGTCGATTTTTGTACATTTTTTTGCGGCAAAAATTTAATTTTTTTTTTGACTTCTTTTGAGCCTAATTATTTATTTCAAAAACTGTGGGAGGAGTAGGTTTTGTGCGATCTTACTTTTTGACCAAAAATGCGTTTACGAAGATATCGAAAAATTGCGGGGTAATGGGAACAGGTTTTGCGAAGCGGCTTGTCATTCATGTGATTCACAGCGTTCTCTTTTGACGCAAAATTTTAAATCCCACGTTTGGAGAGCGGTGCAGCTCTCCAAACGTGGGATTTTTTAGGATGACGGAGTCTTTTTGGGATCGAAACGGCTGCTTCAATTCCCGAGGAAGCTGTCACCGAAAACCACGATTCGGTTTGGCTCCGCGATTTTCCGATATCCCCGCTTCTTTCGTGACAGGTTAGATGTTTTTCTTCTCTGTGAATGTTACTTGGCACTAAATCGAAAGAAGAGGGTGATTTTTTAAATTTTAGGGGAGTAGTTTTAATTAAAGTGACCTTTTCTACTTACCCAATGGTGTTTCTCTTTTCTGAGAACACCAATTGTTATTAAATTGAGAGATGAGGGAGACAGTAATGCAGGCGGACTGGGAGTGCCAGGTGACATCACTCTCAACCAATTAGGGCCTAGCGCAGAAAGCGATAACCGACTAAAAAGAAGTTCACCAACAAGAACGCTCTTAATGAAAAACTGCTGCACTCGCGTCGGACGTTCTTGTCTAGTCTATTCAGTCAGTCCAGTCTGTGGTAGCAAGCAGCCAACTCGAAGGGGTTAATACACGTACTAAGGATGAACCTACTAAGAAGATAAGAAGATACAGCCCAGCTTCTTTTGGCACTACATTCAACTAACGACAGTAACCATCTACAAGACCATCGTGAGTAGACTACGTCCGAAGAATCAACACCAACAATCCAATAACATTGTCGGCAAGGGGGGACCATACCATCTCTTCCGTTGCCAGATCTTGCACCTGGCAGCCAGCGGCGGCCAAAGCACACAGGAAGCGATAATTGGGTCCTGTTCTCATGCCTACAGCTTTGCACTTCAACCTTGGGAATATGACATCTACGCACATCTGAAGAATTTCTTCACCGGGCCTCACACAATACATACAAACCGGAGTTTTAGTCCAAACTAGTCGACAGGGTTTATTGACCCTTGTCGAAGCATGACGACGTCGTCATCAGCACTTTGCGAGGAAGGTGCTGGAAACAAATGGGCGCCCAATGTAGGGCACTCGAGAGCATGGAGCAGCCAACATCTTTTTGAGGGTTACTTTTACACTTAGACGCAGTATAGAAATTACCATTTTAACTGGACTGAGAAATTATCTTACTAAGAAGATACAGCTCAGCATACTGGTAAGGCATTCAGAAAAATACACGAAGATAAACCGGGAAAACTGACAGGAAGCAAACCGGAAGAATACAACTAAAGACGACGACGAGATATGAAGGAAGTCTTGAATGAGCTAGGTAAGAGGCAGAGTTACTCTTACACCCATACGCAGTATGGACATTATTATTCAATAAGTATTCAATCAGAAACCAAGTAAGAGTTAAGGTTCAGAAGTTGGAAAACCGCTATAGTTGTCGTGGATGCTACCAATAGAAGATTTTCAGTGACAACGTCTTAAGAACGACCTGCCACCAATTTCCGGTGTTGCAATCGTTGAAGAGGAAGGAGGTATTGATGCTGCCTTACTTGAAGTGCTAGGTGATATCAGGATTAACTAATTAGAGCTCAGCAGAAAACGATAACTGATTTAAAAGATAAAAAATAAGAACGCTCCGAATGGAAAACTGCTGAACGCCCGCCGCTATAAAATTTGGACGTATTTGTCCAGACAGTCAGTCTGGTCTGAGGCAGCAAACAGCCAACATCTATTTAAGGGGTCAAAACTTGAATGGAAATCACTAGCTCTACTGGATGAAGAAACAGTCTACTAGGAAATTACAACTCAGTTTTTCTCAGCATTGCACTCAACTACCGGTAGTAACAAGACCATTGTGAACAGACTACGGCCGAAGAACCAACACGACAACCGAATAATATTGTCAGCGATGGGGGAACGATCGTCTGACTGAATGTTAGTTAACACTAAGTTACAGAAAATTGTGAAATATCAAATTCATTAATGACAAACACTTGTTTAGGTAGGGGGGCACTTAATTTATAAATTGTGGGCGTGTGGTACAACAAGTAAATGTTTACTTCTAGCCACAAAGAACCCAATTTATTCTCCAATATTGGGAAATGGTTTTGCCTTACTTAGTTCGCAAAAGAGTGTTTAATTGCTACTACTATAGAACTACCTAGTGCTGCACCAAAATGTTTGGGATATATTAGAATCAACTGCTTAGCATACAGGTACTCTAAAACTAGAGATTGTAGAAATAATAGGCCATACCAATTGAAGCAGATTTATGGGTGCGCTCAAAAAACATTGTTATAGTTAATCAAAAGAATTAAGATGAGTTGTGGTTTAGTTTTAACCACGGTTTAGCATAAAAGAACGAGTTTTTCAGATATAAATCAGTTGAATTTAAAATTTAACACAAAGCATTTTAGAACGAAATAATTTTACCAATATTAGTGAGCTGCCTAAAATAGTACAAGGTTGGCTGGACAACCGACACAGTCTGTGCATAATAAACCATAAATATTACAAGACAACAAAAACGAGAAAGCTGCACCACCTTAGAATACCCGACAAAGTCCCATTATGACATCTTGGATACACTGAGGTTTATTTTTTAAGAGAGCAAACAAATGGACTTTTGAACTCAACACACAAAAGCCTTAAAGAAGAGAACAAAAACAAAAGAGAAAAGCACAGAGGATCTGATATACAACCTACAGAAAAATGCTGCATGTTGGACACGAATAAAGAAGAAGAACTGCATAACAAAAACAATTGTTTTTGCTAAACCCGAGCAAGAACAAAGCTTAGTAGAGTTGGCCGAATTTTAGAAGTACGTTTTTTTACTTACCGAACTTTTTTAGCTAAGACTTGATAGTTTTTGATTTTGTATAAGATTCCAATAGCAGAGGTATGTTTTGAAAGGATTTTTTCTATATGGTTTTTCCAGTTTAGATCATTGTAGTATAAGCTCTAAGTATTACTTATCTGAGATGGCTCAATGATTTGAGAGAAGGAAATGACCTAATCAACGACGCACTAGTAGCTGACTTTAGAAACAGTTCTGCGGACAATGTTGTAAAGCAAATTACCGCAATCGGACCAAAAAAGTAAGTTGAGAAACCTGTCAACACGATCAATGATAACACACCAGCCAAGCGAGGGCGGCAGACTTTGAAGTGCAAATACTGTTTTGCCTGTTGTGCTTACGATTTTTGTTTGCTTGCCCATCGTAAATAAGTTAAAAAAAAATGAATTTAATTTTTATCAAACAAAATATACTTTTTTTGTAACCAATGTCACTAGGATAGTCGAGTGCTATGTCAGCTACAACACTAAACTATAAACAAACATGAGAGCACAACAAAGCACCACTAATTGTTAAAAAAGAACAATAAACCGCTTGGGATGGACTTAATCCACAAAAAGAATTGGAATGAAAAAAATGATTAATAAAATTTTTCTCCAATCCTTCAGAATTTTGCTCGACATTAGAAATTGAAATATTAATTCATAAATTGAAAGTAAATTAGAATTTAATTATTGATTTATATTTTGTGCGATAGAGCATGCAATATACATAATATTATCACTCCCGTTCATAATAAGCATAAAGTTTCGGCGTCATGTGAGCGAGCGTGCGAGGGAGAGAGAGATCATTTGCAGTTAATTATTGAATCGTAAATAAAGGACCTGAAATGGATAGTGGAATTGATATAAAGCATGCCCCTGCATTTATTAAAGAATGAGTTCCTTGTTATTTCTGCTCGCATAACACGGCAGATAATTCATATTGCAGGGGATTTATATCTTGCAGTCGATTATTATAGCAAAGGGCAATTGCGGAAACGAATGGGCGTCCATTATTTATTATGCTTATGAGTGGATAAACGAGTCGTTCATTTGCTGGTCAGGAGTTAATGAAGATTACACAGTTGTCATAAATTATCACGCTGACACCTGTTGTGTGCTCACTTTATTTGCATACGGGACAAGGGGATGATTTTATCCAGCGTATACCTCATCAATACAATAATATTAATTTATGTCAACCTGCCAGTCATCCGAATTATTGTTGACATTTTTAAAACTTTTATATCCGAAACACGAAGCGAACTTTAATAACGTGACAGTGAACGACATTTATATACAGATTTTTTTATATTCAACAAAACTTTAAAACATTGTTAAGATTGAAATAGTGTATAAGATTGTAAAAAGCAAACCCAAACATGTCAGTTTCAGGAAAGTTTTTATTTTTTGGGAAATGTATTAAACGGTATAAATCGTTTGGTTTGGGTAGAGACTATTAGCACGATATAATGGGGTCGTGTCAATGAAATAATGCGAAAAAGGGAAAGTAAAGAATCAATGATCACGATCGTATTTCTTGGGAATGAATGTAATTCCTTTTGTGCAGACTGAAAGGTTAATTTCTGAGAGAGGATTTTCAAATAAAACGCTTTTGCATATACAAGCCGCGCCGCAATTAGATCAATTTCAGGAATCGTGAATAGGATAGATTGGTGGATAAATCCACCGCGGGAAGGGCAGATTGAAATAGAAATGATGATGGCGTAGGAAGTATCATTAGACTTTGTTTCCAACTATTAATAACACATGGCGTAGAATTTGCAGCATTGCAATGTAATAATATATTAATTTTGTTATTGAAAAATAATAATTTATACCGGGTCGTTAAATTTTTATTGGAATTTATCAAATTTTATGGATTAATTCACTCAGAAAGTAATAAAAGTTTGATGAAAACCAAACATTTGTTTAATTAATTATATTAATAGTCTGTGGCGGATTATTACATTGGCTTACGCCTCGAGTATGTCATGTTTTAAAAACTTATTTTGATTTGTTTTTAATTAATCTTAAGAAAATGACTTACAACATATTTGGCACTAAGGTAACGTTACCAAAAACAATAATTCAGAGATAATTAAATTGTATGTTCACTATCCAACCAAGTTGTATAGTATAGCGTTATTAATAATAATAGTATTTATTTCCCAACAGAAATATCCAATTAGAGGAAAAATTCAGTATTACTTTACAATCATTTTACCTTTAATAATTACTTATAAGTAACAAAATTACATGAAAAAGCAGGATTTGTAAACAAGAAATAATATACATGTATACATGTGTATTAAAAGGGGGGGGGGGGGTAAATAATAATAACTGAAACATGATAATGATTACAAATTTAGACATGACATGACATAGAATGTTTGAAGTTAAGAATTCAAACATTCTATTATATCACTTAAAATACGTTAGTGACGAAGAGAAAATATCGGCTCCATATTGTAATGAGTGATATGTGCGTATCATTTTTTGAATTGGTGAGTTAGAATAATGTGTTTTAAAACATGAATATATTGGCTTATAAAAGATATCACAAGCCAAGTTGACACTATCACATTCATACAGAGATGATCAGTTAATATCACAAATTAAAGGGTATAAGCTATAAAATTTGCTTTTCTAAAATTAAAGCTAAGGTTTTCATTATCACAGTCAAATTTTGATGTTGTATCACAATGGTTTAACCAGATGATACTCAGCAGGTTGTATAGGACAATTTATGTTTGATGGAGATAATATTAAATCCAATATTTGTTATTTTTATTTTTAACAAAGTAACATTGTTGTAGATCATGAATGTTCATAAAATTCATTAGCGGAAGCAGAGTAGTTGAATTACCAGATTGAATGTAGTCAACATAAGTAGTCCCCGCACAATAGTAGATTTTCGCCAGAAAAAGATTGTTCAATATTCTCAAAAACATATTAAATTCTTCAATAGTAGTTTTAGATGTTATATAGATACAAGCTAGAATTAACCAATTACCTCCAACAATAATTTTTGCTGTTGCAATATCTATATTTTGACATGGGGTTTTATAAGCTAAATCAATTGCTTTGATCGAAAAGTTAATTGCAATTAAGGCTCTACCACCTTTCTTAGTTGGTCTATCTGCTCGAACTACAAATTAATCAGTGGGGAAAATTTCTTCATTGTGGAATCCCGATTTTAACCAAGTTTTAGTTATTAACACAATATCAATATTATTGGACGCAATTTTATTATAAAACTCAACACTTTTTTAATTTAAACCTCTAACGTTTTGATAATATAGTGTTAATGACTGTTAGGAACGTTTAGGTTTTTCTGACGAGTGAGATTTTTAGGAACAATGGTTGGCACATTGTGAATATATTTGATTGTGATGTTATTATCACCATTTGAGATACGCTGATTTAATTTAGCGCGTATAGTTTTAAGGTAATCTCGCTGTGCAGGTGTGTCATTCTCGCTAAGTTAAGATCTATGTTTTCATATTAATTTTGCGCTATGCGATGATTTCAACAAGATTTTCAAAGGGCGAGGTGTTGTAGTTGATTTTCCAATTCTGTGAATACTTTTAATGTGGATGTTTGTATTAATTTTAGCAAACTCAGTTTTGACCTTATTCAAATCTTTTTCCGACTTGGTTCATGGAAGTTAAACAAAATAAGATTAGATTCACGATTTTTTCTTTCCGCAAATTCATTTATTAGTTCGGAAGTATTCGTAGGTGCTGATTGTGCTACTAAATTTATGTTTAAAGGTTCTATATTAATAGATTTGTTATCCAGAATAACAATACGCTCTATTGAAGCATTCACAGTAGTATTTAATGCATCGTTTTCTTCACGCAAGGTAACAATATTAGATATTAATGACTTTAGTTCTGCATTTTTCTTACGAGTCTGCTTGAGTTGTATGGTGAGTAGATTTACTGGTTCTTGAAGTTGCGCAATTGATTGATACAATGTTCTGTGATCTAAATTATTACTGTTTGTATTACAAGAAGGCTCAGAGGAAGCAAAAAGGAATTGAGTATCTTTTTCAGTTGCAATTTGATTTTTTGAGTTTATAGTTTATAGTTTAACACTTTCAGCTTTTGAGTTTTTTTAAATTTTCTAGAATAATTTGTATATTTTTTGGAGTTTTGAGAAACTTTTGGAACATAATGATGGTTCCTTAGAGTTTTAATTGTTTTTAAAAGCTTTGAGACTTTTGAGAACAATATTAAACTTTTATAAACATCTTTAATGTTTATAAGCACGTAAATATTTATTCAAATGCTGTGGCAGTACAAGACAGTTTTTTTTAGGACGAAGTGAGGTGATGGCCCTTAAAAATAATTTACGCATGATAATACTTTCCGGTTTTCTTCTCTTTGCAAATCCTGTTGTTAAAATAAATGTCTTTGTCTAAACTAACCTACATTTGGCCCAAGTTTGAGGTGGGCTGGTTTTTGCTTTGCGGATTTTCATTTAGCTTCTCTCATCTTTTTCTTTTCTCTTCTATGGATTTTAGTTTGTGAGTTTGTTATTCTATATTCTTCTATTGTCAAACTCTTCAATTTTTTTTAGTAGACTTGTTGAAAAGTTTTTTAGCGCTCACCATTTATTTTTAACTTTTAAGCATTTGTTAATGATTGTTGTTTTATCCACTTTGCTTCCTAGTATATTTTTTAATCTTTCTACCACTAGAGTCTAACGTTCTGAGTTATTGTGTGTTTCTTCCTGACAAAATAACTACATTTCTTCTTTCTTTCTTAATTTTTTTATTTTTTTGCAAAAAAATTCTAAATGCTCCGTGCCCGGTCAGTATTTGTGTTGTATAATAGCACCTTCTTGGGTTTCTTTTTTACCCATTCTTTTATCTCCTTAATTAGTTCTCTTGTCCATTTTTTCTTTTCTTCTCTATTCTATTGTCTCCGCCATCTTTCTATAGTCTTCTTTCTTGCTCTTATTTTTGCTTCTTTTTTACTCCTTCCTTCTTTTACAAGTTTTTTTATTTCTATTCTTTCTTACATCATCATATCCGCGGGAGGTGTTGTCGCAGTTACCTCTACTGCCTTATGTGATACTGTTATGTAAGCTCTGTCGATTCTTAACGAGCTCGTTCTTGTAGCTCTTTTTATTTCATTCCTGTTTTTTATGGCTTTTCCTCATGTTTCTGCGGCATACAGCAATTTGCATCTTGCTGCCGTTGCTATTAGCCTTCTGCTTTCTTCTCTTGGATCTCCGTTGTTTGGCATAAGTCTACCAAGCTTTCTCTCCACTTCTTTTGTTCCCATGACCGCTTCCTTAATCTGTTCATTCTATTCTATTTCTTTGAGTATCACTCTGAGGTATTTGATTTTTTTTTCTTATGGTTATCACTTGATCTCCCACCTCTGTTTTTTTCTGTTGCTAGTTTTAAACCCTTACTTCTTATCTATATTTATATCATACCAATTGCCAGCTCTAGTACTTCTATTTCTACATCTCTACCTACTACTGCTATGTCGTCCGCAAATACTGTTATTGACACGCTTTCCGGGATCTTCATTTGAAGTAACTCGTTATAGACAAAGGTCCACAGTTTTGGTCCCAGTGCTGACCTTTGCGGTACCACTCTGGTAAGTTTGAATTTTCTTTTCTTTTTCACTAAGTTTCTGTTCTGTAAGTAGCTCCATATGATCTTGATTGTTTTTCTGTTCTTTTTTTTTTCTTTGCCGCCTCTATGATTGCTTCCCATTACACGCTATTAAACGTGTTCTGTCCAACGCTATAATTACACAGTGTTGCCTTTTTCTCTGCGTTCCGCTGTTTGCTTCTTTTGCAATTGCTTTTACTTTTTCTATAGCTCTTAAGGTTGTTTTTTCTTTGGTAAATCCGTATTGTTCCTTTTCCCATCCTCCTTTTTTTTCTATTTGTTGTTCTATACTCCGTACAATAACTTTCTTAATTATTTTAGAGTGTTATTTAAGAATATTGGTCTGTATGAAGTTGTTTTTCCTACTTATTTTCTTTTCTTAATCAGTACTAGAGTGGCCTCTTTTCAACATCCTGGGAAAGTTTCTTCTTTTAGGCATCTGTTGGTTATTTGAGTTATTTCTACCTTGTTTCCGTCTAGAGCAGCTTTAACAATCTCTGTTGTTATTTTTTCCAGACCTGGTGCTTTATTCTGGTTCTGGCCATACAAGGCATACTGGCGAGATATGTAGAACCGAAACAATTGTCTATGATTGACTTTGGCCGCTGTGATCGTTAGATTGAGTTTGAATAAATTATTAATTTATTTCATCTTTATTGTAAATGAGTTTTCTTGAGGTTTAACAGTTTTTTAGACTGTCCTGACTATGTTAAAGTTTTAAATTTTTTTTATTGTTTCTCTGAGAACCTTCATCATATCTCACCGGCAGCTTGGGTTTGATTCCCGGCACCGGCAATATCTAATTTGTTGATATATTTTGATACGGTAGTCTTCTTTGCAAAGTATTAGCAAATCGGTGAGGTTTGGATTACGTTACGTTAACTGTGGGTCTTGTATGTTTGTGTAGAACTATTATCGCACACCACAAATACACGAGAGGGGTGCTCACGCTCGTAATTATAATGAGAAGAAGTTTTTCAAAACATGACGAAGCTGTTCATTGTTTCTTAGAACAGATTATTCAATTTTTATCTTGAAAATGAGGTTTCGTAATTATTTTTTAGTTTATTTTAAAGCTTCTTAGAACATTTGGACTAATTTTGAGAAGTTTTTAGTTTTTTTATATATTTTTTTTTTTTTAGATGTTTATGACGAAGCTTTTAGCCGAAAGACATTTTTTTTAGTTTTTTGAACATTTAGATTTTTGAGGCTTTTTGATTTTTTTGCTTTTTGGTGCTTTGAGAATCATTTTTTAACTTTGGATACTATTTTTAAGTTTTTTTAACATTTTTCCATATTTTTTAGAACTTATTGAGATTTTTCAGCCTTTTAGAGCTTTAAGAACATAATTCAAGTTTTATAATTATTTTGAAAGTAAGTTTTTATTACTTTCTTTCAATATTTTAAACATTTTTAGAACTTTTTCCAGAACATTTTAAAGTTTTTAGAACATTTGGACTGCCTTCTAAAACTTTGAGAACAATATATCTTTTATCAATAATTTGAATGTGAGCTTTGAGAAGTTTTGGTATTTTAAAAGTTTTCTCAAATTTTTCAGCTTTTTGAAATTTCTAGAACATGACGAAGCTTTTAGAACATATTTGTTGAGTACTTTTTTTGGTTTTTAGAACATTTTGTTGTTGTATATGCAAAAGCTTTTAGAATACTTTGGCTGCCTTTTGTAGTTTTGAGAACTTTTGTTGGTTTTTTAATCGTTTTTCTGTATTTTAAAATTTGTGGAGATTTTCCAAATTATGACGAAGTTTGTAGAACATGTTCATTGCTTCTTAGAGCTTTGAGAACATTGTTTAAACTTTATCAACATTTTGAAAATGAACATTTGCAGTTTTCTTCTAGTTGTCTAAACAATCTTCAAGATTTTAAATTTTTTTGAGACTTTCTAGAATTTTGAGAATTATTTCTAGTTTTTAAAACATTTTTTAAATATTTTAGAATTCATAGAGGTTTTATAGAAGTTATTGGAACATATGCACTGTTTCTTAGAGCTTTGAGAACATTATTTAAATTTAGCATTTTGAAAATGAGGTTTTTAAATCTTTTTTATTAACATCTTAAATGGAAGGTTTATTTTGCAGATTTCCAAAACATTTTAAAGCTTTTAAAACAGTTGACTGTACCGCAGAACTTTAAAAACATGTGCCTAGTTTTTTTTAATTTTGTGCCAGATCTCAGAACTTTTTGATTATAAAAGTTTTTAGTACAAAATTGAAAGCTTTGAGAGCTTTTATAAAACGTTTGAAACTGCGTCGTAAATGTCAACTCTCTTTAAGTGTTTTAACTATTTTTTATAAAGCTTTTGGAACATGTTCATTGTTTTTTAGAGCTTTGAGAACGTTATTTAATCTTAATCAATTTCTTATTTTTTACAACTTTTCTTTAAATGTTTTTTAAGATTTTAGAACTTTTTGAGTTGAAAAAGTTGTTTTATATTTTAGTATTTGAAGCTTTTAGAACATGTTTACCTGCCTCTTAGAGCTTTGAATGATTCAACCTTTATCAACATTTTTAAATTAAGCTTTTACTGTTCTTTTTACGTTTTTTACATTTTTACTGTTTTTCAGAAATTTAAAAAAATCTTTTCAAAGATTTTTTTAAATTTCTAAAGATGTTTTAAAAAATATTATGCAGAATTTACAGAACATAATGAAGCTTTTGGACATTGGTTTACTGCTTTTTAGAGCTTTCAAAAATATTATATAACAACTTTTTTTTAGTTTTTTAAAAAAGTTTAAATGTTTTTCAACTTTTTGAGATTTTCTAAAACATTTTTGCTATTTTCTCGAGCTCTGAACAACTTTTTTATATATTTTAGAATTTTGTAAAGTTTTTTTAGAACTTTTTAAATGGTTTGATTGATTATAACGTCTATAGTTATGACGCCCCAGTGTTATTTTGTTACTATGTACACTTGTTAGGTTGTTGTTTTGTTTGAAACTCCTTGTTGCTCTAGATGAAGTTGTGTTTCTGCGAAATCTGGTGTGATACTTATTTTCTTTATTTTTGTTGACATTCCAAAAATTAAATATTTTACGTCAAAAAATGTTGCGCGAAATGCCCACGACTTATTGTAGAGTCTTACTAGGACGGAAGGCATCGAGCAAAACCCCGATGGGACAAGGAACGGGTGGCTGCAAGACACAGACTGATTGGCAGCAATATTGGCTCTGGGCAGAATGGTCAAAAGCATAGATGGATAGCAGTAGTGTGATAAAGGTGACTGAGACGTGACAGAAAACATTGCGGGAAAAGTGATGGACTGGATAGTGATGGAAGTGAAAACATTTAGTAACCATTGGTACATCACGTTGGCATCTGCCATAGGGTTACAATAGGAATTTACTCACCGACGAAAGCAGTTGGTTAGCTTTGTAAATAAAGGGTTTTTCAATAAGAAGTTTAATTTTGAATAGCAGGCTATTTGGGCAGCTGTCAATTTTGAAGCTATTGTCTTTTGACATTTGACAAGTAAAAACTACGCCATTATTAAAAATGGAACGATACACGCTTCAACACCGCATTGAAATTATTAAAATTTGCTACAAAAATGGTGAAAATTTTTCAGTCAGTTTGCAAAACTAAAGCACTTTTTGATCGTTGTAAAGCATCTTCTTGGCCGGCAATAGTAAACCTGGTGGAAAAATTTGAGCTGTTGGGACAAGTTTGTGATGTGAAGAATTGAAACCGTGCGCATTGCTCAAGAAGAACACATGAGAATATTGCTGATGTAGCCCGTAGTGTTGAAGAAAACACAGGTTTTTCGATTCTTTGTCGATCTTTGGAATTAGAGATCGTTTGTGGAATGTCTAATTTCACATTACACCGTATTTTGCATAAAGACTAAAGTCTTATGGTTTTTAAAGTTTAGTTAATACAAGAACTCAAGCCGGTCGATCACCATAGACGTCGTATCTTTGCAAATTGGGTCCTTCAAATGTATCAAAATGATCCGGAATTTGATAAAAAAATTATCTTCAGTGATGAGGCACATTTTCACCTCGGAGGCTACGTTAATAAGCAGAATTGTTGCAGTTGGGGCTCAGAAAATCCAAGAATGATTGTTGAATAGTCTTTGCATCCTCAACGTGTTACTGTTTGGTGCGGTTTTTGGGCTGGCGGTGTGTTGGACCATACTTTTTTTGAAAATGAAGCTGGTGCAACTGTTACGGTGAATGGATGGCGCTACCGAGCTATGATTAATGATTTTTGTATAGCCGGAATTGGAAGATATTGATGTGGACGACGTTTATTTTCAGCAAGACGGCGCTACGTGCCACACAAGCAATGAAACAATCGCAATTTTGCAAGAAAAGTTTCCTGACCGTGTTATTTCTCGAAGAGGTGGTCACAATTGGCCACCGAGATTTTGTGATCACTTTTAGACTTTTTTTTTTGGGCCACGTGAAAGATAAAAGATAAAGTCTATGCCAGTGCTCCACAATCGATTCAAGTCCTTAAAGATGGAATTGGTGAAGTTATCGAGGACATACAGCCGCAAATGTGCGAATTGGGCATGGAAAATTTCATGAAAAGAATGTGGTACTGCAACCGTAACCGTGGCGGTCATTTGACTGATATCGTTTACAAATGGCATACCTTCCTCTTTACAATGAAATAAACATTTATTGATTTCTCTTAAAAAATACCCGTTTTTTTTAAATATCAAAATGAAACCTTTTATTGGAAAACCTTATAGAAGCCTCTGCAAAGCTTACTAAATGCGAAACAGTAACTGTTGGTGTTGATGCTAATTCTTCTTTTCCTGTTGCATTTTTATTACTGCAGTTTTTCTAAAAAGTTCTTTTACTGTAAGTCTCGTTTAATTTTGAATGTTTTTTAGCCATGATAACGATCTTCTACCAATCCCATGTTTTTCTTCTATGCATTCATTATTACTTGAAGCAGTTTGTATTTGTCATTATGTATTATGTGACTGAGGTAAGCGGTTTTGCGTTTTTTGATTTTGGTAAGTAGTACTCTATCCCGGTTTATGATTTCAAGTACTGTTGTGTTCCGCACTTTTTTAACCCATGGGTTTCAATGTATGCTGATAGCGGCTGCCATTCAAACGGCACGCATGTGGTACCGGAGGTGCGACTAGATTGCCGATTGCAGATTGCAGTGCCACAGAGCGTAAGTGTCTTAGCTGAAGATCTTAAAAAAGGCTAGGTTAGGTTTTTTTTGCTCTAATTTGCGAGTCTAACAATCTGTACAACGACGACGTACTTAATGGCCAGATAGCTGTCACCCGATACCGATAACGGATTTAAAAATATGCAAAAGAAGCCAATAATGTTGCAACGTTAATTTGTATATTGCTCATTCTACGGAGTTCTGCGTTTGCGCGCCGTTAGCTATTGAACGCATTGATTGATGGTTGCTATTTTCAGCCTAGCGCTGAATTTTCAGTTGACGACGATACTGTTTCTGGTATAATCCGACGTTGGACAACAAGCAGGTTTTTAAAGTTTTTTTGTATTTATGGTCGTATTTTTGAAATTATGTGTATGTATATTACCAATTTTTATTAAATAAATATTGTAATTTTTGTAAGTTTTGTCCGAATTTTAATACTTAGGTTAGGTTTTATTTTTTTTAAACTTTTTTTTATTTTTGATTTTGTCTTTAATGACAGATTTTAATTTTTATAAGCTGGATTTTATGTTGTTATTTTGAGAATATATACAAATTTGACCATTTTTATCAAAGTTTTTGCGCAAATTATTTTGAAGCCGGAATTTAATCTTTCTTAGCCGCAATTTGAATTTAATTAAAAAAAAAAAAACTACAACCTACTACCTCTAAATTTATCTCTAGAAAACCAAGAGATAGTTATAAAATTTTACATAAGACCAGTACTAAGAATTTTTTTTCTGCGTTGAAATTAACGCTTGGATTTTGGATTTACAACATTATATTTACAACATATAAACCTAGCAAAATCTTTACTTTACTCTGAGTCTCTATTGAATTATTTACTCCTATTCTTCTTTTTCTTTTGACTAGGAATATTTCTTTTTGTGGCAGTCAGGGCAGGGCAGTAAAACTTTCCCATTTATACTAATGGGACTAGATTATTTTGAATTATTGCAACCGGTAGATGCAAGTTAGTGCTAAACACGGTAAAGTCTTAGCAGAGGCTACCAAAGGCATCTTTTAGGAAATGTGACGTCTTAGATTAGGTTGTTTGTCAGAAGTATAGTTCCGTGCTGTCCATGCTTACATTTTGTTACATGTGGCTTTATCAAAAATTGTACTAAAGTATTGGCACCCACTACTTTAAAGCCTAGTATAACTACGCAAACTTTGTGTTGTAGAAGCATGACTCAAATAGACGTCATCTTAAAAATAAATAAAATTTTGCCGAGACTCATTCTGCTAGTCAATTTTTACCAATCTTAGAGCAAACAACATTGTTCCAAAGACCAAAAACCAAGCTTCAGAAAGAATTTACCAATTCTGCAGCTACTCAATAAACCTAATATTAGATTAGACACTGCGGACCAACAGCTACTTTAAACAAACATGGAGAAAAGAATTAAAAAAATAAAGCCTTATAACAATTGAAAAAAGAAAACTGAAAAAAAAACTTAACAAACTGAGAAGTCCCCAGACTGTCACATCACCGGCGGACAGTCCAGTTATCTAAGCCCGACTAAAATACAAAGACTACCAACTGCCTGGATTATTACAGACTTGGGGTTCCCAACAAAACTGATTTGTGACGTGAGATACTTGGCCAACTAATAGTCTACGCACCAACACTCACCCGCATGGATACCACTAGACCCTTGAAATATTTGAGACCTTTGGCTTTTGGGAACACCAACCATCTTCTAAACAAAAAAATTTCTTCTCAGAAAAACGAACTCAGCCGCCGCATAGCGTATTAAGCTAGCACAATTTAACTCAACAAGCTATGTCAGCTTTCAGATTACGGCCACTAATCAGAAGTACCACAGCAACATGCAGGAGTGTTGCGCTATAGTGTGTGCGATTAAAAAAAATATCATAGGGTCTACTTGGAAAACAGTCAGTTCTTATTGAAGACAGACAACCAAGAATTGATTTGGTTAACCAATACACAAGATACAATGACTAAGTTTATGCAATAGTCTCTACTGGCAAAACTTGCATTTGACATCAAACACATGCCCAAAAGCAAAAACCCGATGCATTATCCTAAACTTCCAGCGACAAAGAGGCTGGAAATGAAGCCAACAACCTAAACCGGCTAGTGCTCTCTAAAATTATAGCTCAACCAGTCTCTATGGTGTATACCAAGGGTCGGTAAACATTTTTTGGAAAAAGCTAGATCGTAAAATTTTTAAGTTTTAAATATAGATTTTTTTTGCACCAAAGGATTTACCTAACCAGGCAAAGACGTGAATTATTGGCAAAATGCTGACAAAAAATTATACAGTATGTTTGCTGGTTGTGACTAGTTGGCCAATCCATCTGGTATGCAAATAAAAGTAATAAAGCAGTATCACAATGACAATGCCACAAATTGCTTAAGGCAAAACGTAACATGCCATACTTCTAAGAATGCATCACGTTCTTTTCTTAGATTACGTAGGCCTGTTGAGCTCTACACCAACAAGGAGTTTGTTTATCAAACGTTATGAACATGTGCACTTGCTGGGTAAAGGCTTTTGATACCCATCACACCACTAACAACTTTATAATCAAAACTTTGAGAGCAACAAGTCTTGCCAATTTTGTTATCCAAAATTAGTGCTAAGTAACAATGGTCCACAATTTGTTAACTATAATTTTAAGTAACTACTACCAAATAAAAGTACCCGCAAACTATCTACGTGGAACTGCAACACGTAGAATTAAAGAATCACCATATTCAACAGTTTTCCGAATGATAATAGTAGATGATTCTGTCTATGTTGTTGTTGTTGTACTTAATAGGTTATCTAGCCATTTTTTCTTTGGTCCGCCCGGTGGTCTTCTGCTGTATGGTTTTCTAATCTTGCAGATTTTAGGTAATCTATCTAATTCTATTCTATTCACGTGGTTATCCCAATTTTTTGGTTATCGCACTTTTTAGGTTCACAGAGCACATATATGCGGGTTTGTTGTATTCTACTAATTTTTCTACTATTTGCCTGACAATGAATGTTGCATCTGTGGTTCTGCGATTTCTTCTGAAATCTTTCTGTTCTTCTGTTATAACTATTTGTTTTTCTAGTTTGTCTTTTATTATTGCTGTTAATAACTTTAGAGTGCTGTTTATAAGGGTAATGCCTTTATAGTTTTCCGTTTTTTTTTTGTCTTTTTTCTTAAATATTGGCAGTAGCAGACTATCTTTCTATGTGGCTGGTATTTTTCCTATTTTTATTATATTCTTAAAAAGTTTTAGTAGTCATATGTGTAGTGTTGTTCCTCCATATTTCTGTTCTTTAGTTTTTTTATTCTTATGTTTACTTCTTCTTGTGTTGTTAGGACTCTCTCATCATTGTCTTTGTCTATAGGTTTCTTTCTCGGTTTCTCTATATAAGTTGGTAACATGTTTAGTCCATTGTTGTTCTGTAATGTCGTTGATGTTTACAAATTCGTTCATGTCTTGTCTTACCATTTTCCAAATTTTTTTTAGGAGCCGTATAGGTTGTGTTCCATATTCTTTGTAAATTTCTTCCAATGTTTTTTCTTGATGTTGTCTATTTCTTGGTTTACTCTGTTTTTTATTCTTACATAATCTTCTCTAGGCTTAAGTGTTTTTTTAATTTTATAGTTAAGAAACGCCTTTTGCCAAATTTCTCACTTTTTTGTTGATCCGGGGTGTTTAGTATTTTTCCTGCTTCTTCCGCTGTTTGTTGGATTTTTTTTTACAATTTTTTATGTTTCCTCTATTTTTGTGATTTCCAAGTTGTAGGTGTTAAGTTTTCTTGTTAGCCTGCTTTAGTATAGGATCCTAGTCTCTTTATTTTCTATGCTTTCTATGTTTAATTGTTTTTCTGTGTTTATGTTGTCTAATTTCACATGGTCAGTTTCCAAATTTATCTTTCTTAGAACCAGTCTATGGTTGGACCCGACGTTGGCATTTTTGTTTCCTTCAAAGACTATTACTCAACAACGACTATTACTGTGCGTTTCTTGGAAAATTTAGGTTTAGGTTACGCTGATGTACACTTTTTTTCAAACCCACTTTTTTAAGTTTTTAATTTTCTTTCTAACACACACACACACTCTTTTGGTACAACTTCTAAATGTGCTTACACGGCACACACTAACAACGGACCACATCTGGACTTTTCACACTTTTTAACAATTTAGGCCGGGTTTTTGTACTTCTGACAATATTTAAATATTTGATTGCTGCATTTAACAGTTTATGGACGAATTTTTGAAAAAAATAAAGATATTTTATGGCCGGATTTTGATATTTTTAAAATTTATGAATACAATTTTGCTTTTTATAACAATTTATAGCCGTCTTTTGGAGAATATTTTGATACTTTATGAACGGATTATATTATTTTTGACAATTCATAAATCAAATTTTGCATTATATTTCATAGCCAAATGTCAAAATTAACTTTTTATGAATAGTATTTTGCATTTTACAATGGTTAATGGCCGGATATTTTTTATTTTTGACACTTCATTAATAGAATTTTGCACTTTTTAACCTTTTATTGCCGAATTTATTTTTTTTTTTTTGACAACATTTTTATACTACACAGCCGGATTTTAGAATTTCATGAATAGAATCTTGCACCTTTTGATAGTTTAAGGCCGGATTTTGCTTATTTTGACATAATTTTGCACTTTTGACTGTTTATGGCTGAATTTTGTTTCTTTCTGGCAGTATTTTGATACTTTTGCCGAAATTTGCTTTGCTAATATATCCAGCAGCAGATGCTTTTATCGCGATCTTCACCAATGCATCTTATCTTAAACTCTTCAGCAATTTGTAGACAGTAAGTGGCAGTAATCTGTTAGATTCATTACCTTCCTCAAATGGCTACCAGAATGTGCTTACAACCTGTAAATAACACCGTGGCAGAAACCGTCACCAGAACCATATTTAATGTTTTCAAACTTGGAATGGAATGAACATCGATGTGCTAGGTATTAGTGATACAAAATGGCATGGATCAGGGAAATGCACAACTGCCAACGAAGGAATGTTCTACTACGCAGGGAACATTAATGATAATAAAATATCCTACCGTTATGGAGTGAGCATTATTATATCAAAGAAAACCAACCAATTCGTCCACAGTTTCGAATTTTAATGTTACAATTGGAAAGTAACTCAAGCACAATCAACATCATCCAAATATATGCTTCGACAGCAGACAAAGATGAGTAGGAAATTGAACAATTTTACAACGGCCTAGAAGAAATCCTACGAACAACAAAGGCACATCATACCACCATCGTAATGGGCAATTTGGATAAGGTAAAGTAGAGGGACATGTAGGAGAATATGGACTAGGCAAAAGAAACGAACGAGGAGACCGTCTAGTAGAATTCTGTCAAAACAAAGATTTCGTGATAACCAACACCCTTTTCAAGCTCCCAAAGAGAAGGCTCTACACTTGGACATCCCCTAGTCATACTAAAGAAAAGATTATACGAAACCAGATCGATTACATCTTGATAAAGCAGAGATATCGAAATGCTGTCAAACGCTCAAAGACTTACCCAGGAGCTGATATTGGTTCCGATCACAACCCTGTAATTGCTGTGATTTCAGTCAAACTAAAGAAAATAAAAAGACTAAGTACAAAGTCAATTGATGTGAATAATCTAAAGAACGAAGACATACAAAGAAAAACAACAGAAGAATTTAATGAAAATTTCAGGAAAACGCAGGAACAAATCAACAACACAGCGAATGTAAACGAAAAATTGAGACACGTTGAAAAAATATTAAGAAAACCTAACCCCTTCGCCCAACAAGAACAAAGTCTGGATGACACAAGAAATTTAAAGTCTAATGGAAGAGAGACGAAATTGTAAAACTAACCATCAGAAGTACAAAGCGACAGACAAAATTATAAAAAGAAAAAATGAAAGAAGCTAAAGAGAACTGGCTGACAGAACAATGCGAAGAAGTGGAAAAATATGAGAGGAGATATGATTCATTCAATGTACACAAAAAAATAAAAAAAATTACAGGTGACCGAACCAAAAAGCAGACTTAAAGATGCCCATGGAAACATACTGGTGGACATAAAAGACAAGTTAAACAGATGGACTGAATACATAAAAGAGCTTTTTAAAGATGATAGACCAGATAATATGGAAGAACAGATGGATCAAACCGGACCAAGCATATTGAGAGAAGAAGTGGAATACGCAATACGTAACTCTAAAAACAGAAAATCATCCGTACCCGACGAAATTCCAGCGGAATTGGTAAAACTAATGGACGAAAATTCCATTACAGTCTTATTAAATCTTTTTAATTTAATATATAGCACTGGCACAATACCTGAACAGTGGCTACTATCGACCTTCACTGCGCTTCCAAAAAAAGCTAATGCAAGAGACTGTTTCAACCATCGAACAATATCCTTGATAAGCCACCTGCTAAAAATGTTTTTCAAAATAATACATAACAGAATCTACCAGAAGTTAGAGACTCATATCAGTGAAGCGCAAATGGGGTTCCGGAAAGGATTAGGTACAAGAGATGCACTATTCGCCCTTAACGTGCTAAACCAAAGATGCCTTGACAAGAACTAAGATATTCATGCCTGTTTTTTAGATTTCGAGAAGGCATTTGACAAAGTGCAACACGAAAAACTTAGAGAAATCCTGAAATACAAGAGAATAGATGATAGAGATTTAAGGATAATCATTAATCTGTATTGGAACCAGAAAGCTAAAATCAAAATAGAGAATGAGCTTTCAGAGGAAATTGAAATCCGCAGGGGAGTTTGTCAAGGATGCACACTATCACCACTATTGTTTAATATATATAGCGAAACAATATGTCAAGAAGCCCTCTCAGAAAAAACGGAAGGAATGGTAATAAACGGAGAGACCATTAATAACATCAGGTACGCGGATGATACTGTACTCTTAGCAGAAAATGCAGTCGACTTACAACAACTTGTTGAAAATATGAACAACCACTGCAACAATTATGGTCTCACAATGAACGTCAGACAAACCAAGTATATGGTTATCTCCAAGTCACTGAACAACTTGTCTGATATACGCATTAATGGAGAGCGGATCGAAAAGGTTACTCAATACAGGTACCTTGGGCATGGATCAATAATCCGACCATGGACAAGAAATAAGATGTCGTATTGAAAGTGCCCGGCCAACATTTAATAAATTGCGAAAAATATTATGCAACCACGATATAAAGCTTTCTCTCCGTAGACGAATGCTGAGATCCTATGTCTTCAGCGGTTTGCTTTATGGAGTCGAAGCATGGACACTTAAACAGAACAACATAAAATACATCGAAAGCTTCGAGATGTGGTGCTACCGCCGGATGCTTAGGATACCGTGAACCAGTAAAATAACAAATGTGGAGGTCCTCCGGCGGATGAATCAAGAACGCAAAGTCCTTCTCATCATTAAAAAGAGGAAGATGCAATATCTAAGACACGTAATAAGGGGGGAAAAATACGCATTACTAAGAAATATAATTCAAGGGAAAATCAAAGAACGGAGAAGCATAGGACGAAGACGAGTATCATGGCTGCGAAATCTAAGGGAATGGTTTGACTGTAGCTCCAACGAACTGTTTAGAAGTGCTGTCAACAAAATTAAATTAGCTTTGATGATATCCAATCTCCGATAGGAGTGGCACTAGAAGTAGAGAAGAAGAAACTTGGAGTACCCTAGCGAATTTCAACTGACCATAGCAAACAGTTTGTATTTATCTCTAAACAGGGAGTTGAATGCCCAACTCAAAAATAGAGCATATCCATAGTATGGTAAAACAATTTCATTGTCATGAAGGCCGCAATTAAGTATCATGCTGACGAAAGATGTACGGAAAGCATTTCAATAAGTCTTCTGCTACTTGGCGCGACGACCTCAAATCATCATCCCAGTTTGTCAACCATTTAAAGACAAACGCAGATCTAAAACCAATGCATGGTTCACACCACGAAAATAGAGCAACTTTTGTGTTCAAAAACCTTAGCTTCTGTGACCAGATCTTCGTGAGAATTGAGGGTATTAAGAAAACCTTACAAATGCCATATAGAGGACTTTAGCCAGTAGTCACAATTTTCCGAAACACGATATTTACCATTCTTATTAAAGGCAAACAAGTAAGTCAATCAATCCAAATTCCCAATCGATTAACAAAAAACAAACCATTTGACTTTAGAAACCGATCAAACCGACTGCAAGCCGGAGTTTTATAATCACTAATCTGTAGCAACTCTCTAGACGTATTTTAAACTCTCATCTAAATGGACAGGGGTAAAATACCACGTAATGAACACGTCTAAAAGTAAATAAAAATAATCAATCAAATTAAATGAGAAATTCCACAAGCTTTCTACATCAACGTTTTCTTAAACTGTAATTAATTATATTATGGTAAAAGTAGAAATTAAAACTGCTCAATCGACAATAAAAGTAAAGTAAAATCAGTTTTAACTGCAATTGATTGAAGTAAATTTATTAAAATGTATAAATTATACAAATAAGAAACAATTTAAGACTATTAGCAACAATGTATAGCATATAATATTGTCACCTATGTAAACCAATAAAGATAGTAACAACTGTAAAAGTCATTACTTTATAGCCAAATGATACAAGGTGTAAAATTTAAATTAATATCATACCTATTACAGCGCATTCAAGGAAGTGTATTCCTCCGACACATGCCAGTTTTTCCGAAGCCTATAATCATCAATTTCGGTTTTGTATTTATTTTCATTTTGCTAGTGCACGAGAGAATCAAATGATTGTTAATACGTTGTATCTATATATTATATTATACACGGGGGGAGTTCATTAACAACACTTTTTTAATATTGTAGCACGTTAATTTATGTTGTTGTTTGCGCGACTGACTGTAATGTACTTCTCGGCGCAAACATTAATTTGAATATTTTCAATTCATTTTGATATATTGTTCTTACATGTATTATATTTCAAAACGGATTCATTTTTTAAGTGAATATTGAATAACTGCACTTTTAGATAATGGAATACTTTGCCGTGTGCTGGTAGGGTAGCGTTCAACCAAATTCCATTACAGAAAGGGCGTATAAGCAAGGTAAACTGATGCGGGGAGCAAATATCTGCAGAAAAGTTCAGCATAAACTTGCATGCATATATTATAAGAATGTAATAATGCGGCCAACGTAGCTTCCTTCAATCAGCTACAGATGAAAGTAAATACCAATAGATTTACTTAATATACCATGTTATTTTTTAATAAAGTTGTAGAGTTTAATGATAATTATTAGCGGGCATTATAAATTTATAACGCCTCGGGTGTTATTGATTTGATTATACAAAAAATAAACGTTTCTCAAAATAATATAATCCATAATACAAAATGTTTACATTTAATCTTTTATTAAAAGTAATTTTATCATGTAAATTGAAACGTTATCTAAACATTTAATGAGAAAAGAAAATAACAATTTTAACATAGTTATTAGTGTGTAAATGTCCAGGGAGCTGTTTCATAACACCCGCCAGGTTAACTATTTGCATTCGGATGAAATAATTAATGTAAAGCGCGCACATAAATAACATTAAAAAAAACCATACACATGAAATAATTATATTCAAACGAGAATGTTGCAAACGCTGGTCGCTTACATGAAAATATTAATTTAATACCGCGGCGGCGAATGCATACTCGGGGAGGTTTTATTTTCCGTAAGTGCCTTAGCAGAAACCGCTAGATATCAAACCAACCCCGCCCTCTGTCACTAACACCGATGATGTGTAAAAGATACCAATGCATGCCTTCAACATCATCTCAAGCAATAAACCGGCACGAAAAGGCTGCGAACTACTAATTTAAATACTCATTACACTTTGCGCAATTTATTGCTCATCTCATAGTAATGTATACACGCTAAAAATAAAAGCAACGGCGATTAGCTAAAAGGGAATCAAATGGATATCTTGGTTCAGAGCGAGAAACATGTTTAATCGTAATAAGTACAGAATACGGGGATTAATGCTAATGTAATGCATTTATGTTTTTAGTCCGTCATGAATTTACCGCGTGTTAATTTTTGTAGTCTTATTGCTGAAGATGTTAAACCGCATTTAAACGTGCTTAATATGCGGTGATAAAGATGGGTGTAACATTAGTAGTACACCGCAGATTGTGATTGCTTCGGAAAATGAGAGCAATAAATTGTATAAACAGAAACGCGACTCTTTCAATCCATACAACATATTTGATTATTTCTAATTTGCATTTTTTAAATATTAATTTAATAAATGATTTTATGTAAATTGACTCTCTATCCAATATTAGACACATACACTAGTGTTTCAGGATGTGCACTCTTCATCAGTATGCCTAGCATCTCAATAATAAGAGAAACAATTTACATAAAATTACAATTACTATTAAACCATTTATGTATAAAAATATGTAAGAGGTCGTAATGCAAGAATTTTGACAAATACATATATCAACTAAATTGCTTTAATTTAATATTAACTTATAGCCAGAAAAATCAACTAATCAGAATAATATAACATGTTACAAAAAAGAACAAGAAAAAAATCAAAAAGAAGCAAACTGTACAAACATGCAGAGCCGTCGTGAGAAGTATGCAAAACATAAATATGCCGCTTTTTATAGCATATTAAGTAAAGCTCATGGGTGTTGCTACGATGATTCAAAATTATTTTGGAATTTTTGAGATTCACCGGATAGTATTCAGTGCATACAATTCCATCAGTACTTTATCTTACAATTGAATATAATATCTAACTACCCCTCCGCTTATAGACAAACATATATGTTCAAAGATGTAATTACCAGCATATATACAAAGTTTTAGTTATGTTGGCAAATATGTATGTGTTACTGTAACAAATCAAGACATTTGATGCCACACTTATTGAGAAAATGTGTAGGATCTATATTAACAAAAGTAAGAGAATCTGTCTCTAAAAACAGCTAAAACTTTCAGTCATTAACCGTCTTTTTTATGAGATTTTTGTAACTTTTTTGCACAAAATCAAATTTTTATTACTTTTTGGTCTAAAAAAACAGTATTTTTTGAAAACTTTAATCCAAAATTGCTTTTTTTGTTTAAATATTGGTCTAAAACAATATCTTCTAGTGTATTTTTATTTTTTGCAAAAATTACATTTTTTGTTACTTTTTGGTTTAAAAAGCATTTTTTATTAAGTATTTGATCAGAAACAGCATCTTTTAAATCTTTTAGTCTAAAATTGTTTTTTGTTTAATTTTTAACCTGAAACAGTTTTTTGCACAAAATCACATTTTTTGATTACTTTTTGTTCAAAAATGCAGTTTTTATTAAGTTTTTATTCAGAATCAGCGTTTTTTAAAGGTTTTAGTAAAATATTGCTTTTTTTGTTTAATTTTTAGTCTAAACGCAGTCTTTTCTATAAGTTCACATCTTGGCCAAAGTTTTACTTAAAAATAGCATTTTCTGAAAACATTTTAGTCCAAAATTGCTTGATTTGTTTTATTTTTAGTTGAAAACAGTATTTTTATGATTTTTTATGACTTTTTTACACAAAGTCACATTTTTTTATTACTTCTTTTTCTTCTTAGATTTTTGTATAGGCACGTGTGCCTGTTTTTTTAAGTTCCTCCTTAGTCTCTTATTTTCTGTGATATGGATGTCCAGGAGTCTACCCAGCTCTTTGGTCGCCTTCCAGGTGGTTTTTGTGTCATGGCCCAGTTAACGATCCGTTGTGGGATCATGCGTTTTATATGGTCCCGCCAGTGCCTCCGACGGTCTCTTGGTATTTGAAGATCCTCTCTGATTGTGGAGCTCTTGATTTGGTCTCTTAGCGTGACTCCCTTTATCGCTCGTAGGGTGCGCATCTCTGTCGATCTTAAGGCTTGTTTGGTAGCTGCTGTGTCGGCTCTTGTTTTGGCTGCGTATGTGAGAATTGGTCTTATTGCGGTTTTGTATATTTGGATTTTACCTTCTTTATATATATGCTTATTTCTCCATATTATATTGTTTATTGTACCGGATATTTTTCGGGTCTTGTTGGTGGCTGCTCGGGTTTCCATCTTAAGGTTTCTGTCGCTCATCACTTGTTCTATTACCTTACCTTAGAGTTCTAGTTTGCATCTTGTTGGGTATCGGCTGGCTACCATGCACTTGGTTTTTTGGTGGGAAATGTCGAGGTTGTATTTTTTTGCTGTTTTTGAGAATGTCTCTAGTAATCGTTGCAGATCGTCTTTGTTGTCTGCCATTAGCGTTGCATCATCTGCATAGCATAGGATGTTGAAGGATTGGTTTCCCATTCTGTATCCCGCTTTAAGTTTATTATGTTGTCCATTATGATGTTGAATAGGGTCGGGCTCATGCTGTCACCTTGTTTTACGCCGTCGCTTACGCGCACCCTCTCTGATGTCTTTGTTTTTGTTTTTATGATTGAGTAGTTGTTGGTGTTGATGTTTTTTAGCTTTCCCCTCGCTCCTCGTTTTTTGAGTTTTAAAATCACATCAGCGATTCGGATTTTGTCAAATGCTTTCCTCAGGTTGACGAAGCACAGATAGACGGGTTTGGCAAACTCTATTGCTTTCTCGGTGATCTGTCTTACAATAAATATTGCGTCTGTAGTTGATCGATTTTGTCGGAATCTTTGTTGTTCGTCATTTACCATTATTCGTTTGTTTATTTTTTGGGCCAGTATTTTTGTGAAAAGTTTTGCTGTGGTGTTTATTAATGTGATGCCTCGGTAATTTGAGGGGTCTGTTTTTTACTTTTTTTGAAGATCGGGATGGTGATTGTGGTTTTCTATCTTGCCGGCACTTGTTCGGATTCGACAATTTTTCTAAACAGGGTGTAGATTTCTGTTTCGAGTTTGTCGCGGAGGGATTTTAGGAGTTTGTTGGGAATCATATCTTCTTGTCTTTCTTGTTTTTAGGTTCTTGATTTCCCGATTTATTTCTTCTTGGCTAATAAGCCAGTATGACTCCTCTATTGTCTGTTAGTGCGTTACGGTAGTGGTTCCTTCCTTGATGTTGTTGCTTTCTGTTTTATATAGTTTTTTAAAGTACTTGGCCCATTCTTCAGATGTTATACATTCGGTTTGGTGTTGTTTGTCAACTGGTTGCTTAAACTTCCTGAGGAGCTTCCAGATTTTCTTTTGGCCGCCATATAAGTCGTGTTGCAATTCAATGCTGAAGTTTTCCCAGTATTGATCTTTTAGGTGTCGCACTTCTGTCTTGCACCTGTTCCTCACCAGTTTGTATTGGTCGTAAGGTTCCTGAGTTCTCGTGTTCATATATTTTCTGTAGGTTTTTGATTTTTGGCGGGCTATTTCTTTTAGGCCTGGGTTGTACCACGGTTTATAATTATGTCGTGGAGTATTACTGACTGATCTGCAGCCGATAGCCTCGAGAGCGCTGTTTGTAATGTTGGATTTCAGCTTTTCCCAGGCTTCATCTGTGTTGTCCTGGTCTTGTATGTTGTTGGATGCTATTTTTTGTGCTAGTCTGTTTTTGTATAGTATCTTTATGCTCTCTGTTTTTAATGCCTCTATGTTAAATTTGCCGCATTTTGTCGGCTTTTGTTGCTTGTGTCTCATTGCTTTGAATCGGTACTTGCATACGACGAGGTGATGTTCTGTGCCAATATTGGCTGATGGTATCACTCTTACGTCTATGATCTTATTTTTGTGGACTTTTCTGTTAGTTATTATGTGATCTATAATGGATCGCTGTCCTCTAGTATTTTGATACGTGTACTTTTGTTGGTTTTGAGTGCATAAGTCAATAAGCTGCATGCCTTTGTTGTTGATTTACTCTTCTCCAAATCTGTTCATTACTCCTTATATTATGTTGTTACCAATTGCGTTTGTGTCTCCGATTATAAATACTTTGTCATTGGGGTCGATTTCATTGATAGTTTTCTCAATTTTATTGTAGAATGATGCTCTTTCATCTTGCGTTTTTGAGCTATCTGGTGAGTATATGCCGATGATGTGCATTCTTTCTTTTCTGAACTTTAATGTCAATAGTATTATGTTATGGTCTATATACTTAATTGTTTTGATATTATCTTTACATTTGTTGTGGATTAGAATTGCCACTCCTGATTTTGCTCTTTCGTTGTGTTCCTTTCCACTATAGCATAAGAGGTAGTTGTGTACGAGTCTGTTACCGTGACCCTTTTTTTTTGTTTCGGATAGGATGCAGATGTTTATTTTGTGTTTATTGAGAGCTTCTATGATTTCGTGTGATTTCGTGTGTTTATGTTCCACCCAGCAATTCTAACCTCACTTTTTCGTAGTAGGTTTTTCCAGTTTTTCTCGTTTTTTTTTGTTTTTCGCGTGGTCGACATCGTGTATCCATCCTTCCGAGACTTGTGAGTTCTTTCTGTGAGCGTATTTTTTTACAAAAGGTAGGTCGCTGGTCTTGTACCTTAACCCTCTTTTTTTATCCGGGCTTGGGGCCGGCTATGATTTCACTGAACTACTCAATCCACCCAGTATCCTCATAGGCAGAGTTGTTTGTATTACTTGTTGGTCTAGAAAGCATTTGTTATTAAGTTTGTAGTCAGAAACAGCATGTTCTGAACACTTTAATCCAAAATGTATAGTTCAAAACAGTTTTTATGTGTTTTCTTGTAAAAAATACATTTTTAATTATATTTTGGTCTAGAAAGCATTTTCTATTAAGTTTAAAAAAACAACGTTTTCTACACACTTTAGTTTAAAATTGCTTTTTTTAACTGTATTTTCTAATGATTTTTTTGTATAAAATCACATTTTTTAATTACTTTTTGGTCTAGAAAGCATTTTTTATTAAATTTGTGGTCAAAAACATTTTCTAAAAATTTAATTCAAAATTGCTTCTTTTGTTTAATTTTTATTTCAAAACACTATTTTCTGTTGAGTTTTCTTTAACTTTCTTGCACAAAATTACATTTTTGCATTAAATTTTGGTCTAAAAAGCATGTTCTATAAGGTTTTTAGTAAAAATGTAATTTTATGAAAATCTCTTAAAATTGTTATATTTTAAGTGTACGTTTAACGTCTATGCACTGCAATCCCTTCTTTCTATTGTGCACATTTGATTGTTACTCTTTTAGTAGATGCATTACCATAGTTATCAAAAGCAGTTTCTGGTTCATTAAGCATTTCTGTGGTTTTTTATTTGCTAGTCCGCTTCAAGGTTAACTTCTTCTTTTTCTTGTTTGCAATTAAGAATTAAGTCTTGTTATCTGCTTCCTAACCTTCTATTGATGCTAACGTTCAGCTCTCCATCTATCTTTTACGTAATCTGCCTAGAGGTTTTCTACTTTGGGGTCTTTGGTTTTTACTTCATTTGGCAATTCTGTTGTGGTTGATTCCATCCACATGGTCTTTTATTGCCATCTTTGTGATTTGATTAATCTAGCCATTTTTTCAGTATCTAGTTCTTCTAATTTTATCACGTAGTTTACTGCTTTTATTGTTCTAAGACTTTTTGTTTCTGTGCTTTTCATTAGTCTTTTAATTTTAAATGTTTCTGCATTGGTTTTAGCGGCGTAGGTTAGGATCGGCCGCACACAAGTCTTATAGATTCTAACTTTGCCCTGTTACCTTCTATAATCTAATTCTTTGGAATACAGATTACCAAATGTGCTCCTACTGGTCGACTACAAAACATTAATTGAGAAACTAACAACAAAGTCTAACCACTATTGAGCCAGAGAGCTATCTACAACAAAACAAGTCTAAAATGGCTGAAATAATATTTTGATAAAGCGACTATCTGTGCTACAGGAACAATAACTTGGTCACAGATACAAATTTACAATTTTTTTATAAATAATCTTAACTTAATAATTAATTTAAATACATTTTTGACCGCACACACCGCACAATATGTTGCGACGACCCTGCAAACATGTAATGTAATTGCGATCAAAATCAACCGCTAAAATCCCCGATTTATAAGATAATAATCTAGCAAAGTAATTTGAGGGGATAAGTCAGTCTGCTGACATTCTGTAAACAAAACCCAGCATTTTCATAGCCCGATTACACATATAGTTAATATGCTCAACAAATGTGAGTTTGTGGTTAAAGATTACGCCCAAGTCTTTTATTTGAGAAACTTGTTTCAACGGTTTATGATTAATATTATAACCGTAAGGTATTTTATTCAGTGTTCTATTAAAACTAATTGAAAAACATTTTGTTTATGTTAAGAAAAAGATAATTATTATGACACCAAGCATTTACGGAATCTAAATCTTGTTGTAACAGATGGCAATCATTAACAGATGATATTTTACTATAAATCTTTAGATCATCAGCAAATAAAAGAAAATACGATGAATGAATACACTGAGAAATATCATTGATAAAAAGCAGGAACAGAATTGGACCGAAGCGTGATCCCTGGGGAACACCTGAAGATACAGGTATTGGCTGTGAAAAAAAAAATTTTTACACATTGAGTTCGGTTTTCTAAAAAGTTAGATAACCACAAAACCACAGCATGATGAAAACCTAAAGCATGAAGCTTAGCTAACAAAATACTGTGCCCACACGATTAAAAGCCTTTGAAAAATTGGTGTAAATAGAATCAATTTTTACTCTTGATTCAAAAGTCTTCAAACTATAATTTTTGTAGCACAATAAGTTAGTAAGTGTGGAACGAACGACTCTCACGAAAACTTTGTTGTTCATCAATTATAATACTTTTGCACATCCATTGTATTTGTTCAGTTAGAAGTTGATCACATAATTTAGGAATGGCAGATTGAATGCATTATATATCTATAGTTAGTTATGTCTTTCTTAGCCCCAGATTTAAATAAAGGGATAATGTAGATTTGTTTCCACATATCAGGAAATTTAGATTTGCTTAAGGAATCATTAAAAAGTTGATGTAACGGCGTAGAAATGGAATAAATGCATTTTTTTAACATCATGGAAGAAATGCCGTCTGGGCCAGTGCTGAAGTTACTTTGAAGGAATTTGATATCTTTAAAAACATCAAACAAACTTAACGAAAAATTTGAATGCATTACGTTGTTTTGAAACTCTTGGAGCTGTATGAACTTCAGAATCGTAAACAGAAGAAAAAAAATCTGCGAATTTGTTGACATAATCATCCCCACTAGTGCAGATTAGGTCTCCATAGTACACTGTAGACGAAAAGCCATTAGATTTTTTGGTTTTGTTGACAAATTTTCAGAAATGTTTTGGATTTATTTGAATATTATTCTTGGTACGTGCAATATACAGCTTGTAAAGGCGAGCGCTCAGACTTTTACATGAAGTGCGAATAGATTCAAACTCATTATAATCAGATAGTTCTGAAGATTTAAAACGTTTATGAACAACATTTTTTAATTTAGTAAGTGAAATCAGTTCCTTGCTAAACTAAATAGGAAAGTTCTTTTTACGCCACAGCCTTTTAGGTACGAAACAATCAATTGCATAATACAAAACAGAATAAAATAAATTAACAGGTACATTAATATCACAGTTATAAAAATGTAAAGACCAATCAACATTCAATAAAAAACTGTTGATAGCGCTAAATTCTGAAAGATTAAAAACATAGTTACACTTTGAAATATCTCAATTGGTATTACATTTAACATCTATCACATAAGCATAGTGGTGTTGGCTTGTGTTTAACAGAACATCAACAGCCATTGCCACTTTTTCACACGATCATTTGTAAAGCACAAGCCTACATACACACTCCTACTATTGGGCATCATTATGCATTCAATGCAGTTTAAAAATCTAAAAGAATTGGCTACTAAATATGCAGGGTAAGTTTCATTGCAGACTACTCCAATTCCTAACTCATAATTTATCCACAACTTTGCAGGTAGATTATAATCTTCCATTAGAATAAGTTTACTACTGGGATATATATCAGCTGATGAACAGAGTAGCAATGGTTGGTGTATTTATCAATAGCTCAATTTGGTGGTAAATATACCGCACTAATTAATTATGACACAGACTTAAAGTTAACAAGAACAAACACATGTTCTATGGTTGAATACGTGGGGTGCACTAATATACCTTTTAAATGAGATCTAATTGCAATTAATACACCTCTACCATCCAGTTTAGCACCAGTTAATGCGGAACGATCGCACCTAAATAAATTATAACCACGTAGTTTAAGCTCAGAATCGTTAATATCCTGGGTAAGCTAAGTTTTGGTAAACACTATTAAGTCGTAACTGGAAACCGTTACGGCCAGCATTAGTTCCTTAAGTTTCTTTTTTATGCTCCCAACGTTTTGGTAGTAGATTTTGAGGCCGTTGGTAGTTCTACAGTAGGGTCTAGGTTATTGGCTGGATCCAGGCTCCGAAAACCCTTAGCAGAAGAAGCAGGAACGTTTAGCGCACGACCATAGTTTGTAAATCTTCTGACTTCAATTCTTTACATAAAATGGATCGCGCATGATCAGCAGGAATAGCAACTTTAAAGCCGCTGTAACTTCCAGATTTGACAGTTAAGACAACATTTATCGATATTGCCGGAAACTGCACTTTTATGTGATTAACTATATCACATTTTTTGTCCCACGTTTTAGTTTAGATACGTGAATGTATGCAATAGGTACATATGCCTGCAGCTTGTCATTATTAGGGCCACTGCCAAAAATAACTTTTGCTTTGGTTGAACTACCTGGTTGGATTTAGTTTTATTTTTAACAACTGAACTTGCTAAAGATGGAAAAGCAGATGGTTCAAGCAACTGAGTCGTTACATTTGTGGGTAAAGCAATATTTGGAGCGGTTTGTTGCTCATCACGAGTTGCATATTCTAGAATTACCTTGTCTTTTCTTTCAAGATAGATAATTTTTTTGGTTAGTAATTTATTATTAGATTGCACTTCCTCTAACAATATTTGATGTAATACGTTTTTTTCTTTGTAAAGCTTAGGTAATTCTGAATCGTCCATATCAAATAGTGTCACAAATGCATTTTTTATATTTTAAAGCACAATTATTGTGAAAGACAATACCACAATTAGTGCAAGTTATGCCAGATTGTGCAACGCTTTTGCATTTGCAAGTAGCCATGATAACAATGCAGTAATAAAATAAAACAATAACAAGTGATAAAAATATTAAGGAAAATAGATAACACAGGGATACACTTCACACCAGTGCGGTCGATCACCTGGTGATTTACTAAAAACAAAGACAGGTAGACCACGGTAAGGTAACAAAAGAAACAATAGGATATGGAATGTGAAGTTTAATCTTTAAAATTGAAAATTGGGTTTAAAACTAAAAACTTATTAACAAACGTGTTAAAATTTACTGCCAAAGTAATAATCCAATCTTCAAATTATAAATCCAGTCTTTAAAACTGTAAATCCGTCTTTGAAAGTGTAAATCCGGTCTTTAAAGTGTAATATGTATCTGCTAAACAGTAAATTTGGCTTTTAAATTATAAATCCGCTAACTAATATGTTAAATTATATTGATAAACTGTTAATCTAGCTTTTAAAAGTATACATGACTTGCGTGTCTAATCTACTGCTAAACCGTTTATCCAGTTTCTAAATTGTTGTGTTAAGTTAATTACAGTGTCAATAGTTAAAACGGTATTTGATCGTGTTTTTTGCTTGACTTTGCGGGGCAAGTTTGTTCTAATTGACTAATTGACCACCTATTTCAGCCGTTATCAAGACGGTTTTAAAAAAACGTACACAATTTTATCATTTTCTTTATCCTATTATTAAAGTTTAAGCACTTCTCAAGTTTTATTTTTATAAAGTCAAAAATAACAAAATCCGGTAATGAAATATTAAACTGTTTTCAACAATAATCTGGACAAAAACGGTTGAAAAGTATAAAATTCTATATATAAAATGTTAAAAATAACAAAATTCTGTCTTAAAACATTAAAATATTGTCAGAAAGTACCAAAATTCGGCCATATAGTGTTGAAAAGTGTAAAATTCTATCACATTACTATTATGAAATATTAAAATCCGGTCATAAACTTTTAATAGGTGCAAGATTCTATTACTAAAAAGTGAAAAATAACAAAATATTTTCCTAATTTGTTGAAAAAAGCAAGTACAAGATTTTATTCATGAAATGTTAAAAACAGCAAAAGCTGTTAAAAGGTGCAATATTTTATTTATAAAATTACAAAGTCCGGCCATATAGTATCAAAATATTATCATATAAACAACCTTTTTTTCTTGTGGTTTAAAGAGTATTTACTGAAATTTTGACTAAAATCGACATAGGGTGACAGCGCTTTTTCGGGACCTGAAAAAAAGTTTTGAAGATCGCGAAAATATGTGCAACTTCCTGCATCAAAATAGTGGTGTATACGTATTGATTCTATAAGTATTGTGTGATCACTTTAAAAAGAGATTAAACACGAAGAATTCTAGACCTTGTGGATCAAATTTTGTAAAGATTTGACAAAGTTAGAACAGTTTAAAAAATGCAAAGTTTTGCGATTCTGCTAAATTTACGTTTTTTTTTTTTGGAATAATGTTTGAAGCTTAATATATCAAAATGACTGCCACAATATTAAACATAAAAATATGGGGTTTAAAGTACATGTAATAAGAAATAATTTGAGCCATTGCGGACCTTCTTATCTTTTTCCAGAAGCCCATAAATTGAGATACAAAATAAGCTAAAAAAGACGTTTTATTGTGAAATTGTTGATCTTTAAATGTGTGTCATTTTGAACAGGCACTATTCTAAGGTCAAACATGTTGGGAATCTCATTTTTTTTTTATCCAAATTTTGATCCCTGAAAATTTGAGCAAAATCAAAGAGGTCGACTTTTTCAAACTAGTCGAAAAGTAATGGAATTACTCTTATATATTATACCTTCCATGGCCTTTTTTTTTGTAAGCCATCACGATGGGCCGCGTGATGTGAAGATAGTATTACTTAATTACTTGCATATTTTTAATCAAATTAATGTTATTATAAATTATTAAATATGGCTAGTTGTGATGAAACTGATGCCGATTCAGATCAGATAAGTCTCTGCAAGTCATGCAATAAAGCATTTTATATGCGCTCTATTTAATGTGGTACCTGCAACAAATTGTATCACTCTAGGTGTGTCAAAATAGAAAAAAAAATACTAGTAGATAATATACTCTTATGATAAGAAAAGGAAAATGAAATCGATATTAAAAAACTGGTAAAAACTGAAATAAAACATTTTGAAGACATAAACAATACATACATAAATAATAGTATTGAAGAATTGAAAACATTACTAAACAATCTTTAATAATACAGAGCAGAATAATAAAGAAAATGAAATTAAAACATACAGTTCTGTTGTCAATAATACTAACAAACATGTACTCGTCATTAAGCACAAGATAACGGATAATAAACAGAAGCATGATAACTGCGTCATAAAAAATGATATTACGAGTATAAATAAATTAATGCCAATTTTAACTGCACAAAAGACGGAAATGTTATTATTGCTTGTAATAATAAAGAACAGGGGAAAGAAATGTTTAAAAATATTGAAGATAAATTGGGTACTAAGTATACAGTCAAGGAGCACACCAAAGTGAATTCTAAAATTAAAATAATTAAAATTAAAGATTCTCTATTCGATATTGCTGAAGATACTTTTTTACAAGATGTCAAACAAATCAAACAAAATTCAATTGATGTTCACGATAAATTTGAAATGAAATTGTTAAAAAAAACAACAGTTAGAAACAAACGATTCAATATGATTATACAGGTGGATCCAAAAACATGAAAAACCAGAGATTGCTATTGGATGGAATACTCATAAAATATATGAATATTTCAATGTTATGCAACGTTTTCATTGTTTTCAATTTAATCATAAGGCAAGTGAATGTAAAAACAAAGCAAGCTGTCCAAACTGTGGCTTATCTCATGAGGAAAAATAATGCTTGGATACTTCACTATGAAGTAATTGCAGTAGTATGAATAAAAAATTTAACATTTAAGTCGACATTCAACACAAAGCTTTTGATTGTAACTGTGTCTGCTACATGAATATGGTTTCAATTCTAAAAGAAAAAATATGAATGGGATTCATCTCTATTATAGCAATCATCTGATATTCACAGCAAAAAACATAACAAAAGTTTTATATCTTTTTTCACATTAACATCCGCTCCATCCGATTTAAAGAATTTGATTTAGAAAATTTTCTAAATCAAAATATAATATTGAAATAATATCAATACATGAACATTGGTTAAAAGATGAAGAAGTTGATCTTGTAAATGTAAATGGTTTCGTTGTAGCTAATTGTTTTTCAAGAAAACTTGATGATCGTGGCGGAGCTATGTTAATGATAAAAAAGTAATTGATTTCCACAAAGTAGAAGAGATTGGTGCATTGTCGGGTGTAATAATTTGTGAGACTTGTGCAATAACTTTAAAACATTCTAATGTTATTTTAATGATTTTTTTAATGTGTTTTCTCAATTGTTAAGTAAGCTGGACAAGTACAAAGAATCAATTTTTATTGCGGGTGATTTTAATATTAATGTTAATGTAGAAAGTTTAGAAAAACAACAATTTTGTTATATTATAAGTAGTTACAATTTCAGGACAACAGTAACTCAAAATTACACGTGTAACAGCAACAACAGCGACGTGTATCGATAATATTTTAACTAATTCTATGGTACCATATGAAGTAAGTGTAGTTGAACCTTACCTTTTTGATCACTATGGTTTTATTGCCAAATTTTATATTAAAAAACAAACAGCAAAAAAAAACTGAAATCCTTTTCAGGTCATTTTCTGGAAAGAATATCAAAAAGTTTTAAGAAATAGTTAGACAAACAGATTGGTCAATAGTAGAAAACAATACAAATGCGGATACAGCATTTACTATATTTCATGAACTGTTATTAGACACGTTTAAAAACTGTTTTCCACTTTGTCGCAATAACATTACGAAACAAACAATAACTTATGGTACACTGAAGAACTTAAAGAACAAAAACAAATGCTTAATATTATCAGTACCATACGTAAATGTACAGCTTGCAATGAAGTTAAGAAATTAGAATATGACTTAAGGAAATCTTATAGAATGAATATTGAAAATTCAAAAAGTAATTATAAAATCGTATCAATTTTGAATTTCATAAATAAGCCGCGTGACATGTGGAAAATTATTAATAATATAGGAAACCAAAATAAAATCAAAAAAACTAGTAGATAGCACAATATTACCAAGTGACTACCAATTGTACTTTTCTAATGTTGTAAATACTATTATTGAAGGTTCAACACTAAATTGTATGCAGTCTATGCAATTCTTAACAGTAGTGCTTCCTAGAGCAAAAGAATATTTTTTTCTAGAACCTGTACATTGTATAGAGATTAAAGAAATTATAGCTTCACTGAGCAATAGTAAATGTGCAGACATTTGTGGTATTACTTCTATTATATTAAAAGCTATTTCTTCCGAGATATGTGGTACATTGGCACAACTTATAAATTTATCGTTTGAGCAGGGTATCCCAATCAACTGAAACTAACCAAAGTAGTACCTATTCACAAAAGCGGCAATATACATGAAGTGTCTAATTACAAACCTATTTTAATTATTCCAGTATTAGCTAAAATATGGGAAATTGCTTTAAGTAGAAGATTGTATTGTTATATAGACAACAAATTAACTAATGCTCAATATGGCTATAGAAAGGAAAAATCAACAGCAATTTATTCACTTGTGCAAGATATTTATACAGCGTTTGAAAATTCTCAAAAAGTAAATGATTTGATTATTGATTTGAGTAAAGCTTTTGTTTGTGTCTGTCACAATATATTAATCGACAAATTAGAATATTATGGAATAAGAGGCAATACGCTAATGGTTATGAAATTATATCTTGAAAACAGAGATCAATATGTTGTGGTTAACAACAGTTGGTCAGAAAAGGCAAAAGTAACTGTTGGGGTACCTCAAGGTTCAATCTTGGGTCCTCTTTTATTTTTAATTTATATCAATGATATGAACAGTAATATAAAATCTGCCAAAACTTTTTTGTATGCTGATGATACAACTTTATTACAAGATATAAATTCTAGTGTTGATCAAGGACTGAATGAAGCAATGTTTTGGTTAAAAACAAATGGACTTGTAATAAATACAAACAAAACTGTCTCCATGCAGTTTGCCATCAACAGTTTGTTTAAAATGGAGAGTTTAGCTAGTAAACTATCTAAAAACTTATATTTGCTTAAAAAAATTGCACAAAATACCAAACAAAGTGTAATTAGAACATTTGCATATAATCTTAGTATTTTAACTTTGATATGGGGAACTTTTCTATTATCAACTCGCATTTTTGTTCTGCAAAAAAGAGCAATTATAATTATAGTTTCTGTATCACAACTGACTAGCTGCCGTCTTTATTTAAAGATTTTAAATATATTAACAGTACCAGCCACATTTGTGTTGAATTGTTTATTACACGCCAAGGACAACGTTTCGGATAAAATTAAGCAAAAATATATTCATAGCTACAACACTAGAACTAACTCCAACATAATTTGTTCAAAAGAGTTATGAATATCTTTCTATTAAAATGTACAACCATTTACCAACAAACATAAGGGAAATGCCTCGAAGTTTATTTAAGTCTGTGATAACAAGAAGACTGATACTGGAAACGTTGTACGATATTAGTAATTTTTTTTAATATTGTATTTTAATATGTTTGCTGTCTCTTGTGTTAGTCATCTTTGTACTTGTCTAGCAAACTTTGTATATGTAACAATTTTAAACTGTATATTTTGACATGATTTACACCATGTGTGTACTTGGTTTTACAAGTCTCAATAAATTATTCTTAATCTTATTCTTAAAAATGGCAAAACTTGACCATAAACTGTTGAAAAAAGCAAATTTCTTTTCATGAAATAACAAAAATAAAAATTCAAAATTCTATTTATTAAATGTCAATAATACCTAAATTGTTAACAAGTGCTAAATTATATTCACAAAATGTTAAAAATAGCAAAACTTGACCATGAAGTATCAACAATTCCAAGAAAAAACTTTAATCTGTTGAGAAGTGCAAATTTCTATTCATGAAATATCAAAACTACCAACATCCGGTCATAATCTGTCTATTCATAAAAAAATTTGGTCATAAAATATCAAAAAATAATCAGAAAGCACCATAAGTGTAAAACTATAAATTATAAAATAGCAAAAAAAGATCATAAACTGTCTAAAAGTACAAGGTTCTATTTATAAAGTGTCAAAAACAATTAAATCCGGCTATAAACTGTTGAAAAGTGCATTTTTTTTAAATGAAATGTTAAAGATAGCCAAATCCAGCAATAAACTGTCGAAAAGTGCAACATTCTATTAACGAGATGTTAAAAATAAGAAATTTTGGTAAAAAGTATCAAAATATTGCCAGAAAGAACCAAAATTCAGCAATAAACTGTCGATAGGTGCAACATTCTGTTCATAAAATGTGAAAATAATTATAATCCGGCCTTAAACTGTCGAAAGGTGCAAGATTCTACTCATGAAGTGGTAAAATCCGGCTATGAAGTATAAAAATGTCAGAAAAAAACAAAAATCCGGCAATAAAAGATTGAAAAGTGCAAAATTCTACTAATAAAGTGTCAAAAATGAGAAATATCCGGTTATTAACTATTGAATAATACAAAATATTATTCATAAAAAGTTAATTTTGACTTTTGGCTATGAAATATAAAAATATTGTCAAAAACTTTTTTATATTCTGTTAAAAAATTCTATTTATTAAATGTCAATAATATCTAAATTGGGTTGTAAATTGTCAACAAGTGCTAAATTCTGTTCACAAGATGTTAAAAACAGCAAAACTTGACCATGAAGTATCAAAATTTCCAAGAAAAAACTTTAATCTGTTGAGAAGTGCAAATTTCTCTTTATGAAATGTCAATACTACCAACATGCGGTTATAATATGTTGAAAAGTGGAAAAATCTATTTATAAAATCTCAAAATTTGGCCATAAAATATCAAAATATAATCAGAAAGCTCCAAAAGTGTAAAATTCTAATTATAAAATAGCAAAATACGATCATAAATTGTCTAAAAGTACAAGGTTTTATTTATAAAGTGTCAAAAACAACAAAATCCGGCTATAAACCGTTAAAATCCGGCTATAAACTGTTAAAAAGTGAAAACTATTTTAAAGAAATGTCAAAAAAGCATAATAACAATCAAAAGATACAAAATTCTATTCATGAAATATCAAAAATAGCAAAATCCAGCTAGGGGCGGCGCTAGGCGGTAAGCGAGGTAAGCACCGCTTCGGGGCACAATACGTCAGGGACGCTTTGGCCCGCAATTCACATTTGCATTATATTATTGTAAATGTTGTTTTAAATGAATTCCTAAGAGTTAATTAAAGCGTATGATTTGCTTTTAAAAATATAATATTACTATGACTAATAAGATATAAGAAACAATTTACTTTGTTACACTAAATTTGGCCGAGAGATCTCATTTCTATACGCGAGATTTTTTGGATTTTATGTGTTTTATCCTCTACCAGGTCTTAAGCAACTTCCTGGAGTTGTCTTCTAGGTGTAGAGAAGCTTTGGGGCTGGTATGATGGCTCATTGTTTCAAAGACTTTAAATTCGACCAAGTGACCACTTAAATTACAACTCCAAAGGCGGCGTCTGCAAAGCGCGCGTGGTCTACGTAGTAATGGTATAACGCTATGGTATAATTAGTTGGTGTGCAAGCAGTTTTTATTTTTCTTGTTAGTCAGTTCAAGGGTAATTGTTGTGATCTTGAGTGGTTGCTGTGTTGCGGACTTAATCTGTTGCTTTACAATTTTGTTAATTTTTAATTAGAACTTTACTTACAGTTCTTTTAAAAAAACTGCTTTCGTGACTGTGACTGACTAGTGGTCTGTCTGTCATCTCGATTTTTCCATCTGCACTAAGCAATGCGCCTGGATCTATTTATGTGCACTAGATGATAGTTGCGGGGTTTCCGTGTGATAACTCCGCAGGTACAACTTGATTTCTGAACTGCTAGGTAAATGTTGCTTGGTCCTGTTGGCATAATGGCAGGTAAAAGAGCTTCTCTAAAGTTTGCCTGCCGATGCAACTAATATGCGCATTGATGATCTCGCTCTGGTTTGGTTAATGTCTTGGCTGGTGGTCTGCCTCAACTATACCGATTTTTGTTTATGGTCTGATTTACCCTTTGATGGAGAGTGCCTACAGACTAAACTTTTCTCGGATTATGCCTAAAAATTTGAGATTGTAATGCTTATATAACTTCCGTTTGAAAATTGTATTTTAGAAAAAGGTTGGTTAGGACACTATTGGATTACGGGGTAAGCTACTTTAGAAAGTAAAAATATTGATCGGTTTCTTATAGGAGTATTCATATTTGTCTGGCTAGATCCGGGTTGGGATAAACCACGAGGTTATCAAAATACTTTTTGGCTAACGTTATGATGTTAGCGCTGCAAAGATACCGAAATTGTTACGAGTTTCTTTGTTTTGAACTTACCATAGAGCTCCAATGAGCCACCGTAAAGTAAGATTTTGGAAAGCCCAGAGACGATTGAGGCGTGTTTGCAGCTGTTCTCTAGATTAAAGAGATTAAAATGATTTTTGGTCTAATTTGATGATTGTGGTGTATATCCGGATTTTGTTCTAAAGCGACAATTTACTGTTGCGTAAAAAAATTGAAATTAGCAGATTTTTTGCCAATTTGGTTTTGTCTAGGATGGACTGTACGTGTAATTTGTACGTAAGTTTTTTATCGAAGATAATTTTCAGATACTTGACATCATTGGACCACGGATTAGGAACGTTTTTATAAGTTTAACACCAGAGTTATGAAGCTATCATCTTTATAAGACGCAGAGGAAATTTTAGTATGTGCAGTTTTAAAACAATTTTTTTTTGTCAGAAATTTTCAAAAGTTTTTCTCAGTCCCGTCGAAACTTACATTGGTTAGCGAGGAAAAATGATTTTGTGTGGATTTAGATAAAGTTTTCAATTTTGAAGTTATTTTTTTGATTTGAGAAGGCAAACGTTATGTGAGTGTGTCGTCTTTAGTGTCTTCTAAGAAGTTATTGACTTTTTGGTGGTCAATGAGGGGAAGCATTAAAGTTCTATGCTATCAGCAAATGACTGCACAAACTGGTAAAACTAATGTCCAACGTGCAGCTCTATACGTAGATCTAATACATGACAAAACTGCGTAACGGTAATGTAATTTTGACTCTTTTTCCGTTTCTTTTGCCGATGCGAGTGCAGTGCAGTTACAATTTCAATATTATTTTGTTTACTATTGTAAAACAATATAATTTTTTTAGTAATATTTATTTGTTTTTAACACTATAAAGACGGGGGCGACATATTTGAAATTTGAGGGGGGGGGGGCGCCATAGTACTTAGCACCGCCCTTGAATCCAGCCATAAACTGTTCACAAGATGTTTAAATGGGAACTTTTGGAAAAAAGTATCAAAATATTGCCAGAAAGAACAAAAATTCAGCAATAAACTGTCGAAAGGTGCAACATTTTGTTTATAAAATGTTAAAATAAGCAAAATTCGGTTTTAAACTGACGAAAGGTGCAAGATTCTATTTATGAAGTGGTAAAATCCGGCTATGAAGTATACAAATGTTGTCAGAAAAACCAAATATCCGGCAATAAAAGGTTAAAAAATGCAAAATTCTATTAATGAATGTCAAAAATGAGAAATATGCGGCCATTAACCATTGAAAAATGCAAAATACTATTCAAAAAATGTTAATTTTCACTTTTGGCTATGAAATTTAAAAATATTGTTATAAAAGCAAAATTTTATTTATAAAGTTTAAAAATATCAAAATTCGGCTATAAAATATCAAAATATTTTCCGAAAATTTGTTCATAAACTGTTAAATGCAGCGACAAAATATTTAAATATTGTCAGAAGTACAAAAACCCGGCCTAAATGGTTAAAATGTATAAAATTTTATTTTTAAAAAATCTGGATGTGGTCCGTTGTTAGTGTGTGCTGTGTCCACACATTTAGGGGTTGTACCATAAGAGTGTGTGTGTGTGTGAGAGAGAGAGTGTATATCAGCGTAACCTAAACCTAAATATTCACTACAAATGCACGGTAATAGTCGTTGTTGGGTAAGAGATTCAATAGAGACTCAGAGTAACTAAAAAAGTTGTAAATCTCCATTAAATCCAAGCGTTAATTTTAACGCAGAAAAATTGAAATCCTGCAAAAAACATAAAAATCTGCTTAAAATACAAAATTTGGCGCAAGAGTAGATCCGTTCATATAGTAATTAAGTCCGGTCAAATCAATAGTAATCAGATTAAAACTTGTAAAATACAAACATAATTTTAAAAATGTTGCCATAAAAAAATTAAAATTGACCATAAATTTTAAAATTAAATTCTCTACCTTCTGTCACAAAAATCTATTCTATTCAGATTCGAGATTTGGCGTTTTTTTAGTTTAAACATTGAATTTTAATAATTTTTTAATTAATGACATTAAAGATGCTGGCTTGGGATCAAAAAGTACAACTTTTTGAATCATACTCACCAATATAGTTAGCCAGTTGTTTGAGTGCAGGTTTTTCTAATTTAGAATAGAAGGTTTAAAAATTTAAGAGTAGAAAGGTTAAAAAATCTTATACTCTTTTACTTGTAACAATCTGGCCAAACTGCCCTGAAACAATAGAATTACTATCATATATTTGATTTAATTTAGTGATGTTATTTTTTCATCAAATACAAGAAACAAAATGTAATTAAATACACGATAAAACACTTTTGAAATAATAAAACTTAATATATGCAATTCAACAATGAAAACGGTAGAACGTCCTTGTAACTCTTCAAATGTAATTAAGTTGGAGATTATAAAATTCATAATGAAGGAGGAAGTAGAAGCCTTCCCATTCATTCATTTTCATACATTAATAATTCCTGTTAACTTTGAGTATAGAATCCCGCCGCTCAAACAAGAAGAAGTATGAAAAATAAAACGAGAGTCCACACAAAGTTTCAATTTGCGAGAGTACATAAATTGCTATTTAAGCAGGAATTTAATTGCAGATGTCTATATAAAAAAATATGCCTGGCGGGCTTGAAAAATGGTGGAACCAATTTTCTCAGGGGAAGTAAATTAAAGTTCCCTTTCTTATATTATATATTGAAATGCAAGATAATTAATAAGAACTGCGCTTTTTAATTGAAATGAAAATACAGTTAGAAAAAATATTGCTGATAATTTATAGCTTGTTTTGTTAATAGTGAAACGATTTTCTTGTACGGAATCAATTTGCAAACAGCGTTTATTATTCTTGTAGCGAGAGGACGCGCAAGAATTTAAATTGCAGACATTTTTTCATCTCTTTCTTGCTTGCTTGATGATTTTTTTTACGTTGAGCTAAATTAGCATAAAATACTGGTGACCTAATGGATTTAACGTAAACGGCGCCAGCGCTTTTTTATTTCAGATTAATTATAATTCTATACACGTGCATTTTATGGATAAATTCTCACATTATAGTAAACTTAATCCTTACTTGTTGTACGATTGTCTTATATAATAACAGTTGAGTATACTGTATTTTTTAAATAATTACATATATTACTATGGTGAAACGTTTATGTTTTTTATAATTATGAATTAATATTATATTTAGTTTTTCAATAAATTATTTTTTATTTTTATTCTTTATTTATTTTTATATAATTAGTACAGTTAATAATAGAAATTTAGACCTAAGGAAGAATTAATTTTTAACTTTCTACGAATTGATTTAGATGGAATAAATAATAAATGCATTTTTAAGTAATTTTGAAACAATTAAACAATTCTTCAAACAACCCTCGTATGCATTAATCTCTATTGCAGCGTTTTCTCACTTCAATCTGAACATATGGTATTTTACTTTTGGCGAAAAACCCTTCCAAACATCACATATAGAACAATCCATTAATATGATTTATGAAATTATTTATTTCCCGCCATCATCCGAGAGAAACTTTCCCAATAAAAAAATAATCGTAATCGCTTCCTTTATAGATGTACAATATGCTTTGGGGGGGTTTATACTCCTTTTCATTCGATTATGAGTTATGGCCTCACATAATCACGATTACTTAACGCGGGCTCTTTTTATTTTTTTCTCTTCTCTCCTACGACCGTTGTGTTTCCATCGATTCGCCCACCCACGACGCGCGGATCTCACCATTTTATATGTTTATGTCCCTCGCGAAATTTTTATTCGTATTGTGAAAGTGGATATTATCACTGAAATATTGCATTGCATTGTCAATGTGTTGTAAATGTCGTATATTTATTACATCGTTATTTTATAATTTGTATTAAAAAAAATAACGGATGAAAATCATGTTAAATTATTTCCGACAAATATGTTAATATACTTAAAGTTGAAGTCATAATTACATAGTGACGTATCAATTTCACGCTTGGAGACTATCGCTGGTAATTATGTAGTTGCGGAAAGTATTCTCATGACAAAGCTATTAGACTGTGTCTAGTCTGGTGCTAGACTTGATATTTTAATTTCAAATAGACATTAATATATTGATGAATCAATTTTATTAATTAAATTAAATCAATTTATTTTAATCTATTTTTTGTAATTTTTTTTTTTTTTTTTTTTTTTTAAATATTAAAACATTCATTTCAATTATTGTCATATAAATTATAAATAATCATATAAATTATAAATAATAAATTGTTAAGTAAGTTTTTTTTTTTTTCTCTCCCCACTTGCTGCTTTGCATCTTTCCATGTATGGTCGGCTGCAGAGCTTCGTATTCGGGGCACCATTTATCTTCTTTTTTTAATTAATTTGTTTTTTTAGTCTTGTTATTATGTAGTGTTCTTTTATTTTTGTTTTAAATTCTTTAAAAGTTTTCGTTTTTTTTATATTTTCAGGTAGTTGATTGTACGTGATTAGTCCATTTCCTAGTATTGTTTTTTTCGCTTTTTCTGTTCTTGTTGTGTGTACATATATATTACTTCTTCTTCTCGTGTTATGTCCGTGAATTTCTTTGTTTAATATTATTTGTAGATTTGTTTTAATTTCTTTATTTTTAACTTTATATATTAGTTTGCATTTTTCTATTTTTATTTTTTCGTTAATGTTTGTTTCGTTAATTATTTTGTATATTTCTTCTGTTGGTGTTAGCTTTGAAAGTTTATGTATTATTTTAAGTATTTTGTTTTGTTGTCTTTGGATTTTTTGTATATTTGTTTTTGTTGTTTCACCCCATATATTTATTAAATAGTTAATTTTTGCTAAATAAAGTGAGTGGTATATACTTATTGCTGTTTCTTTTAGTATGCATTTTCTGGCTCTATAGACAGCTCCTATTGTTGCTGCGCTTTCTTTTAATAATTTGTTAATATGTGCATCCCAGGTGAGTTTCTCGGTTAATATTATTCCTAAGTATTTTGTCTGTTTTGTTCTAGTAATTGGTATGTTATTTATTACAATTTTTATGTCAATATCTTTTGTGTTTTTTTGTCTTATTACCATAAAAGTTGTTTTTTCTTCATTTATTGTTTGTATGTTTTCGTTGTACCATTTAGTTAGTTTCTTAATGTCTGCATTTATGTTTCTTTCTATTGCTTCTTTACTTTTTCCGTGATATATAATACATGTGTCATCAGCATACGTATATATTTCACCAGTCAGATTTATATTATATATATCATTTATGTATAGTATATACAGTATTGGTGCCAACACTCCACCTTGTGGTACTTCATATTCTGCTTCCGTTGTTTTACTAAGTATGTTGTTTATTTGTGTTCGTTGTGTTCTGCTTTTAATATATGTTTTTAACAGTTTTAAATTTGTGTTTCTTATTCCTAATAACTCCATTTTTTTAATCAATTTGTTTTTGTCAATGGTATCAAAAGCTTTCTTCATGTCTATAAATATTGGTATAACATACTGTTTCTTGTCCAACTTTTCTGCAATATGTTGTATTATATCAGTTGTTATGCCCATTGTGTTTGATTTTTTTTGGAATGCGTATTGCTTTTTATTTATAATATTATGTTTGTTTATGTGTGTCATTAATCTGTTATATATTGCCTTTTCTGTAATTTTGCTCAGAACTGATATAAGTGATATTGGTCTATAGTTTTCACATTTTGATTTTTCTCCTTTTTTGTATATTGGTTTTATTATTTGTTTTTTAAGTATTTGTGGGTATTCACCTGTTTGTATCATTTTATTTAGTTTTTTCAATACTGGTGCTATTTTTTTTTTATGACTTTTATCACTTCATGGGTTATTTGATCTTCTCCTGGCGCGCTTCTTATTTTTAGTTGTTGGATTATTTCTTCTATCTCTTCTTCTGATGTTTCGTTAAATGTAGCTTCTTCTTCAATTCTTGCGGTTGTTATTGTTTCATTGTCATCATTTTTTTAAATTTTTTCCGCCAATTTCTTTCCCACTGTTGCAAAGTAGTTGTTTAGTTCGTCCGCTATTTCAGTTTCATTTGTTTTTGTTTGTCCGTTTTCTGTTATAATTTCAGTTATTTTTTGTTTTCTTTTCTTCTTTGTCTTGTTTAGCATACTATTTATTTCTGCCCATTGTTTAGCTTGGTTTCCGTTTGCATTTTTTATTTTGTTTTTGTAAAAATTTTCTTTTCTTTCTTTTATTTTGTCTTCTACTTCTTTTTTCTTTTCTTTCAGTATTTTTTTTATTATTTCATTTTTTGGATTTCTGATGTATCTCTCTTGTGCTTTATTTCTATCTTTTATCATCGTTATTATTTCCATGTTTATCCACTTATTGTTTTCTTTTCTTTTTATTTCCGTTATTTTTGTGTTTTGATTTATTGTGTTTTGTAATATTGATGTTAGTATGTCAAAATCTTTTACTGTTTCATTATCTATGCTTTCAAATTCTTTTTTGATTTTTTCGTAGTTTATTTTCTTTTTTTGTGCTTTTTCATATTTGGTTTTCTTACACATTGTGTTCCATTCCGTGATTATCGCATTGTGATCTGATAGTGTTAGCTTTTCTACTTTTATTTTGTTGTTGTAATCTTTTATGTTTGTTATCACATGATCTATAATTGTACCAGGTTTATCACCATTATTTCTCGTTACTCCTTCTTCGTTTATTTTATTTAAAATACAATGACCATTTTCTACAATTAAATTTCTGTAATTGTTTGTGATTTTGTTATTCTCTCTTAAATTTATGTTCATGTCTCCTAGTATTATATTTTTAGTATTAGTTTTTGTTAATTTGTCTATTACTTTTAAGAAGTCATCGTCTTTTGCGGTTTGTGGTTTATATATTGCTGTTATGTGTATGTTTGTTTTATTGAGTTTTATTGTTAATATTTCTGTATTATTTTCTGTTCTAATTTCTGTTACTGTTGTTGCGATTTTGTTTTTTATGTATATGGCAATGCCCCCACCTTTCATTGGTCTGTTGTTAAATATTGCGGTATAGTATGGTATTTGGAAGTATTTTTCTTCGTTTGTGTAAAGCCATGTTTCATTTATTACTATAACATCTGCGTTGTATAGCTTAGGTATTGTTAATATTTCATCAAATTTGTTTCTTATGCTTCTTGCGTTGTGTAGGTATATTTTTATTTTGTCCATTTCTGTTATGTGTTGTTATTTATATTTTTACTTTTAGGTTTGTTTTTATTTTGCATTTTCTATCAGCTCATTTATATGTTCCATTCCTTTAATTGTTATTGGTTTATCAGCTTCACTTTTTCTTGCAAGGATTCTACCTTCTTTATACCATATCCATCGGAATCCATGTTTTTTTAGTTTCCTTGCTTCGTAGAATAAGTTGTTATTTGTTTGGGTTAATTGTTCTGTTATGTAAATTTCAGTATTTTCACCTTTTAATCCGCATTCTTTTGTTTTAATTGATCCTTTTTCTTTTTTTGCTATTATGATTTGTTTTTTATCTTCTGTTGCTTTTAATTTGACTAATATTGGAGCTGTTTTTGTTTTATTCGTTCTGTATACTTCTGTTATATTATTTTTTTCTATATTTATATCAATAGATGTAAATATTTTATTGATTATCTCCATAGTATTTTCATTTTCATTTTGTTTGATTGCACCTGATATAACAATATTGTTTTTAATTTTATCTTGCTCGGTTTCATTGCATTTAGCTTCCAGTTCTATTATTTTTTTCTTTAATTCGCTGTTTTCATTTTTAATTTCTTTTAGTGTTTTTCTTATCTCTTCATTTTGTTTTCTTCCTTCTTCAAATTGTTCTGACATAAAATTCATTGATGTTTTTAATTCATCTATGCTATTTTTAATCTCCTTAAGAGTTATTCCATCTTCTTCTTCTTTGTTTTTTGATCTTGTCATTTTTATGCCGTTATTTTATTCTGTTGAATTTATTATTTATTTATTTTATTTATATGGTTTTTTATTTAAAAAAAATAAATACGTTTTTCAATTTGTTTTACTTTACGTTTATTTTATTTATGCCACATATTAGTTTTAATTAATACTCCTTCACTATTGTTTTTTAACACTAATGTTAATTATCCACAGATTATCCACTTTTTTTCCTTTTTTTTAGTATATTTCGCACTTTTTTCGCTCACTTATTTCTCGCGTTTTGTTTTATTTTATTCGGATCTTCTACATGTGCGTACACTCGTTTACTTTAATATTGGTTTTAAAATAAATAAAATACTCTAACCGTGCTGCAAATAGTGATAGTTTCATTCAACAATTGTTTTCCCGTTACTTCAATTGGCGCCAAGACAACGGTTATGAAGCGAACCGTTTCTAAATAGAGGTTATGTAAGCATTGATATTAATGATGTTGAATTTTATGTGTTCATTTAGAATATGGGTGTCACAAACACTTGCACTGACTAATCATAGGTTATTTTTAATTGTTAGAGCACTGTTATGCATTGGCACGGCATATTATTATAATAATTTGCTGTTAATCGCGGAGCTACAAAAACTCGATGTTTATCGACACAGTGGCGGCACAATATTTATCTACAATAAATCAGCATTAATTAATGTTGTATGTAATAATCTAAATTAAAATTGGATTTACATTTCCCCACTTTTGAAGTTAGATAATCTTTAATCAATTGATTTATTTGAAATGATATACTAATACAATGTGGCTTTATTTTATGGAAAATTGTTTCAAGTAAATCTTCAATGCATATTTTTAGTAATAATCGGACTTCTTTTTCTTCTGATGACATATTTGTCTTCAGACGTTGGCTGTTATTATTTTTACTAGGTTGGTTTATTTCCGTATGTTCCTCAACTATGATAGTTTTTCTTGTTGAAGAATCCACCTTTTTTCTTTAACTTCTTGCATAATTAGACGGAGCATGTGGTATTTTGGTCTACGTATGATGTAATGATTAAATAAGTTTTATTTGTTTTACGGTCTATAATTTTTTTCTATTTTTATGCATCAGGCGAAATATTTGTTCGTTGCTGGTGTGCGATATCTACGAAATTTTTAGCATTCTTCTTCTAGCTTGTTAAATTTTTAGGTTTTGCAACCGTAGAGGAACATCGACCATACGTAGCATTGGAGAGTTTGAAGTTATATTTTTATACTAATATTATGGTTATGGTTGCTATGTATGTGCAGTAATCAAAGTATTTATAGTGGGTCACTTTTTCGACAACGCTAGTATTAGGTTAGCTGGATCTACTCTGATTGTTCTAGCCACCAACCATTTTGTTTTATTCACATTCTTTTTTAACCCGAAACGTTCATTTCAACAGTATTGAGCAGGATTTGTAGATCTTTAATATTCTCTGCCAACAATGCCGTATCATCTGTGTACCTGATTCAACTAATGTTTTCTATCTCTATCTTTTTTCTTCTTATGCCATTATCTATTAATGGATGGTCCTCAGTCCCGTCCATTGTTTTATGTTTCTCAGCCACGACATCTTTTTTCTTCCGATTCCCTTCTTTCCTTTGATTTTGCCTTCGATAATAAGCAGTAGTATATCGTACTTGATTTTGCATGACATATCCTAAATGTGCAGTCTTCCTTCTTTTTATCGTAGTCAACAACAACTCACGATTTCTCTTTGCCCGTTGCAGGACTTCTTTGTTGGTTATTTGCGCGGTTCATAGGATCTTGAACATTCTGCGATAGAGCCACATTTTGAAGGCTTCTATTCTGTTTATTGATGTTACTTTTATCGTCCACCCCTCAGTACTGTAGAGGAGCACAGATTATATTTAGCATCTGACAAATCTTATTTGGAGGTTCAGATCAAATTCGGTGTTAGTAAGGACTTCTTTGAGTTTTATAATTCCATTGCGTGCGCACTCAATTTGGCACCTGATTTTGGTGTCCGAGGACCAGTCTTCTGTCAGCCATGTTCTCAAATACTTGAACTTGTTGATTTTTTTTATCGATAGGCTTCTAAACGTTAGCACCGCGTTTTTTGTTAGATTAGGGTTGCGGGATATAATCATAAACCTTGTTTTTGTTTTGTTTATGTTTAGTCCTATGAGTTGGCTTTGATTCCCTACTTTGTTGACCAGCTCTTGGAGGTCTTCTAAGTTATCGGCGATTAGTATTGTGTTGTCTGCATAACGTATATTATTTAGCCATATACTGTTGACCTTTATGCCTTTTTCTAGGTCCGTGAGTGCTTCCAGAAATATGTTCTCAGAATAGATGTTGAACAATAGAGGTGACAAAACACATCCTTGTCTCACTCCTCTGCAGATCTTGATTTCACTGGTTTTCTCGTCTTTTTCACATGGGCTACCTGGTTCTAATATATAGATGTCTAATTGTTTCAGGATATCATAAAGTTTGTGGTGTTGCAATTTGTCATAAGTTTTTTGTAATCTATAAAACAAAGATATACGGGCTTTCTCTGGTCGTAACAATTTTGTACTAGTACTTGTGTTGCAACAATTGCTTCTCTTGTTCCTAGTCCCTTTCTGAATTTTAACTGCGTGTTGCCAATTGTTTCTTCACATTTTTGATATATCCTCTGGAGAATTATTTCGAGGAACAACTTTAAGGTGTCAGTCATAAGACTAATGAGTCTGTGGTCTTTGCATTTTACATTGATGAGAGCCTCTGGTTGGGAAACTGAACTGTATCATACACTGTATTGGAGATATTGTGCAATACGTCTATGTCTTTTTCATCTAGGAGTTTAAGTATTTTTACTGGGACTTTATCTGGTTCTACAACTTTATTGTTTTTGCTGTTTTTAGGGCTTTTTAAATTTTGTTTTTGCTAATTGACTGACCTGTCAGGTTGTTATTTGTCTCTTTGGTATTGTCTGGTTGTTGGTCTGCAAATAGATTTTTAATATGTTTCTGCCATATCTCTTTTTTCTCCTCAATGTATAGAATTATTTCATTTCTCTGATTTGCCAACATGGAGATGTTGGTTTTTCGGAGAACTCCAGCTGAGTCTGTAGTTGTTCGATTTCATTACACTCTTGCGTTAGCCATTTGTTTTTTGCTCTTCTTAGCATATTTTTCTTTGAGTGTTTTTGTAGCTGCTTCCGTTGCTTTTGTTCTTGAGTTTACATTTTTCATTCATTAACATTCGAATTTTATTTGTCATCCATGTTTGTTTTCGGGTTTCTGTTTTGAATCTCAACTTATTCTGTGTGCTGCTTATCAGGATATTTGACACTTTGTCCCATAAACCGGTAATTTCTTTCTCTTCTATGTTTGTAAGTATGGTGATTTCGAGTTTTTGGCTAATATCGGTTATTACCGCCGTTTTCAGTTCTTTGTCTTTGAGTTTTTTAAGATTTATTTTACGTTGAGGAGGTGGTCTGGCTGGCTTTGAAATCTTGATTCTGATATTTGCCACAAGTAGTGTGTGGTCTGATGGCACATCCGCCCCTGAGTATGTACATGCCTTTGTGATGGATGAGCCGAATCTTTTATTGATTAGTATGAAATCTATTTGGTTTAGAACTATATTGTGCGGCTGGTTTGTTGGGGCTTTCCACGTGTACAGTCGTTGGGCTGGTAGTCGAAACCAAGTGTTGCTGACTTTCATATCTCCTTTTTGGCAGAACTGTAGGAGCCGATCTTATCTCACGTTTCTTGTTCCTAGTCCAAAAGGACCCACCAGGTCTTCAAATCTTTCTTTTCGTAGTTTTGCGTTGAAGTCTTCCGTAATTATATTTATGTCATGTTTCTTTGTGGGTTTTACCAGACTTTTTATGTTAGAATAGAATTGCTCTACTTCCTCATCTGCTGCATCTGCTGTTGGGGCGTATACATGTATAATGTTGATATTTGCAGGCTTGGCGTTGATTTTTTTGAGTGCTACTCTGTCAGTATAAGGAATAAAATTGGTGACGTGTTTTTTGAGTTGATTATATATAAAAAATCCGATCTCCCTTTTGTGGTTTCTGTTTTTCTCGCCCGAGTAGTAAACAGTGCCGATCTTAGTCGAACTTTTTCTGAATTTGGTCACCATGTCTCTGCTATACCTAGTATATCTATGTCCAGCCAGCTTTTCTTCCTTGTATATGCTTGCATATTTTAGGTCCCTAGTTTGATTTTCTTGCGTAAGTTGGTTATGGCTACATTCAAGACCGTTTCCCCCGGAGATCAGATTAGGGAACTATTTGCTCCGGAATATTTGGCGTTGAATGTAGTCATTATATTGTTTTCTTGGGAAAAATAATGAGGGTGGTTTCCTGTTGTCTTCTCTCATGAGATGTGTGTATGTATAAGCTCATCTCTTGCTCTCCGTTCTTCCTAGCTCTATTTTTTTTAGCTAACTGTCAATCCGTCTTAGCTTAGCATCATCAGTGCAGCCGCGTGATGGCGTGGGTACGGTCTCTTGATACTTTTCAGTAACTTGCTGCTCAAAGGTGTTTGATCTGCATCTTTGCACTGAGCTCTACTATGTTCAGACCCAGCAGAGTCACTAAAGTTTTTTTTAAGTTAAATATTATATTATAGTATAATGCCCGTATTCATAAAACGTCATTAAATATATAATGATTTGTTAAAAATATAACGATACGTTTAATCGAATTTTCGTATTCATAAACACTCATTAGCAATAATGTTCATTAAATTATTCATTAAATTTAACGCACTATTTTTGGTCCATTAAAACAAAACGAATCATTAAATTGACACATCTGTTTGATTTAAAAATGTCTAATTATCTGTAATAATTCACAGTATTTGAGGTTATATTGTATAGGTTAACATATTAATAACTAATAAAAAACAAAAGTCACTAAAAAGTTACTAAATAATTAAACTAATGACAATTTGTTTATGAATATCATTATATTTTTAATGTTCATTAAATTATAATGATTCGTTTGATAATGAATCGTTACAAAAATGTTTTATGAATACGGGCATAAGGCTCTTAACAGTCTGAAGTTTTGATGGTCCAGTCTTATCTGTTGTAGTCTATTAACTAAACGATTATGCTAGACATTGTCGAATGTTTTATGAAAACATATAAAATAGATGTAGGTGTGTTGCGGAGGCTAAATTGGTCTTGACTTAGATTGTCTGCACAGATTCTGTATATGCGGTTTTGTATGATTTTCAACAGAAGTTTCAAAATGTGGGACATAAGACTTATTTGTCTGTAATCATTGCATTTATTGGTTTATTTTTCATTGGTAGGGGTATAAACACGAAGGTTGCCTATTTTTACAGCAGTAGAAGTATATTTTATTTCAAAATCTTGTTAGTCGGCTAACTAGAATGGTATTAAGTGTATTAGAGTGTAAGTGTGTGGAATAAACATCTGTTTTGTGTAGAGATTTATTTAAGAAAAAAATAATTTAAAAATAAAAAGGTTTTTAGCATTGTGTTTTGTTGTGTTGTATGGACTCTCAAACACATACAGACATCTACAGACACAAAAACACACTCACAAACATCACTCTCAGGCGCTTACACATACCTACAGACACTTACAAACACATACACAGATACTTACTAACGCATAAGTCTTTTAGAGTAAGTGTGAAAAGTTTTGGATATAATGAGTCCTTTGGCTGGTTTTTCTTTTTAATGGGACAGGTTTATAGTTCTTATGTACGACATGTTAGGTGAAGCGTCTAAATCTTGGCGCATAATTTGTCGTAGGTTTGAGCCCCTACTCCGGCGTAATTTTTTTAAGAAATGTTGGCATTTATTAATGCAGAACGTTAGTCTAATATATGTCTATTTAACCATAATTACATTTTATTTAAGAGTGTGGGTGGGCTAGATACTAGACCTCAGTAGTATCTACAGCGCTTCCATTCTCTCAATTAACGGATGCGATAGTATATATTTGTGTTTTCAGGTACATATTCAAAGGCAGCTTGTCCGGTAGTAGCATATGCGTACGTCCTAATATATCGACCATTGCAACTGAAAAAAATATATATATATATATATTGGTGTTGGTTTTTATCAGGTAGTCAAAGAATGCCAAATACAGTGGGAAGCCATATTTGTTTGATTTTTCTAACACTATTTAGCTAAAATAATTATTTTTTTTGCATAAATGATTTTTATCAATTTTTGTTCTAAAAATTGACGAACAAATTAAACTTTTTTTCCCGGGTCAAACTACTATAGTGACCTACTTATTATACATTGTTGGAAAGTTATTGATGATAGAAAATTAAAATAAGTTGAACTCTTTAGATTTTAATGGCGTCCAAAATATTGATTTCAGTTTTTACTTTAAACATTGAGGTTTCATAGATTAACATCAGATGATGAAATTTGTCTGATGTCTCTAATACCAACCGTTTTTAAGTTATGATTTTTTTAATGCAAAAGTCGGAAATTTGTAAAAAATGTTTATCAGAAAAATCACTTTTTTGACTAATCTTGGTACTAGAAACACGAATCATGGTTGTTCATACACAGTTATTGATGAACTTTAAATATTCATAAAAAGAGTTGTGGTCACAATTCAAAAAATTGTTGATGCACATTCAAAGCCCTTCTATGCACTTGTTGGCGTAAATTAATTTTTAGGCACAAATAGTTTTTTTTTTTCAATTTATAAAAATTTAAATTTTGATTTTTTATACAAATATTATGTGCTTTAAAATTACGATTTTGGGACGTCACTTCTAAAAAACAAATTTTTATTATTTCATCAGGTTTACCTTATGAGGGCTTTTGATAATATATTATTGATTTTGACGTAAAATGAATTTTACGGGTGATTTGGCATTTTTTACAAAACACAATTTTTGACTTTATTTTTGCAAATTTTGACGACGCCACTGTACAAAAAAATGGGGGTCAGATATGAGAGAAAGTTTAATAAAGGCCAATATTCCGTAATTAAAAATAAGTTGTTGATAATCTACATTTTTTGAAAATATTTGTTTTATTTCAAATTGTAGTTAAAGAGAGAAATCTGAAAATTTAAATGCATTATTTTGGTATTATATTACATGTAATTTTGAAGTTACCTTGAGTTGAGTTTTTGAAAAAAGTTAACTAAAAGTTGATGAAGAATAAATGAACTTTTTATACCATTGGAGTCGATTTATTGGAGTGCTTTTTCAATGAGCGCAGCTTATTGCTATTTGCACGAGCTGCCAGTGGGGCTCTATGGCCTTATTTATTTATTTATTTACTAGTCAACGGAAACCATTACAAAATAAGTATATTCTTACAATTAAAAAACATATAAATTAAACATAAAACAACTAATACTAAAAATAAGAATAAAACTAAAATAGTTACGAAATATATTAAAAAGGTCACGTATGGGTGACAAGTGCACGTCGCACGGTATTAAAAAAAAAACACTTTAATTTTGTTGGCATGCCACAAAATACATGTAGATGCAAATTGCTGCTCATAATCTGTACGTTTGTACGGTATATGAAATAAGTAGTTATTGCGTAAAACTCGAGCTGGGACATGAATACCAATTGAGCTGAGCAAGTCAGGACAGTCAATAATCTCTTGAAACGTCTCTTTTCAAGACTGGTCATGTTAAATGTAGAGAGCAGTTTTGTGTAGCTGCCTGTAATGTTGCATTTATACGCCAAAAAACGAACAAACATGCATGGAGACCATACATTTGAACAATACTCGAGATGGGGGCGTAGTAGAGCGTTGTAAAGGATAATTAGAGTACAAGGGCCACAACATTTCTTAGAGTTATGCTTGACAAATCCTAAAAGTTGATAAGCTTTAGCCACGTCAGTATTGATATGTAGTGTAAATGAAAGGCTTGAATCAAACGTAATGTCTTAATGACGAATAGTGTTAACTCTCAACAACATTTCGTTTATGAGAGAATAACCATACATCACCGCGGACTGACGTCTAGAAATGTCATCAATTTGCACTTATTTAAATATTTAAATTAAGTAGTAAGCCTGACACCAATTAGAAAAAATCTGTACTTCTTCATTAAGTAGTACAGCATCATCTACAGACTGAATTTTCATAAAGATTTTTATATCGTCCGCAAATAATAAACAACGCGCATTAGAAAAACAGTGTACCACTTCATTGATAAAAATATTAAACAATAGAGGTTCAAGATGTGACTCCTGTGGAACAACCGACGTAACATCAATATTACGGGAAACGCAAATTGAGATCTGTTAGATAAATAGGGTTGAATCTAGTAACAAGGTGCCATTAACTCCAATACTACGTAGTTTAATAATTAGTATCTTGTGGTCAACGGTATCAAAAGTTTTTGAAAAGTTAATGTAAACTGAATCCATTATAACTTTGATGTGATTTTCAGGCTTTCTTGTAGCTTAAAGTGCTGCTCTGCTGTCCGTTAAGATTTGCGCGTTTCTAATGTATATTTTTGTGGTTACTAAGGTCACCTATTACCTCATGGGTTATTTCGGTTATTTTTGCTTGGAGGGTAGTCGTATGTGTTCTTAGTGGTAAGGATATTGAAACGTCATGATTTTAGGAATTTTCGCTCCAGAGCTTTGAAGAGTTTTTGAATCATTGGTGTAGATTTGAAGGAGTTTGTCTTTATTCGTTTATTGCTCTTGTTGTTTTTGTATGTGTACATTAGTAGTAGTTGTAGGGCATTTTACATTTTTTATTAAAAAATAGGCATGATATCTGTAGAGGTGTTTTTTTACAGCTTCTTTCAGGAGGGAACAGTGTTTGCCAATTTTTTTTATGTGTGCCAAAATCTTCAGTTTTGCTAACAGTCTGTCTACATTATATTATACTTTGTTTGCCGTTGCTAATAAGGTGTTTAGGAATTTTGGTTGATTTAGTTGGCCAACTTGTGAAGAGAACTAGTTTAGGTTTAGGTTTTTTGTGGGTAAGAGCTAAGTTTTTGCACCTGTTTTCTATTGTTTTTAGCATTAGGCCGCAGAGTATTTTCTCAAATTTGCCACTTAGCAGAATTGTTGTATCATCTGCGTAGCCAATTGTGTAGAAATCGCGTTTATTGAGTCTATGAATACTCTTACGGTTTTGTACTATAAGGATCTTTTGATCGATCTTTTACGCTGTGTAAAGCCGATTTTGTAGATCTTTCCTGAGTGTATCGGCGTGGTAATAAGTGGCGAAAACTCGAAAGACTTATCTTACTTAGGGTGTAATCACAGCGTTCTGGTTTTGGTTAATACAATTTTTACTTCTTCTTGTTTGGTGAGAAGTTTTTGATTGCTTAGGTTATACACTTATCTTCTGTAAGATGTTGTGCAGAGTCGCATTCAATTCCTGATTGGAGTATTTTGCTCTATTGAAGGATCTTTTTGCAGCCGATTTAAGTCGTTCGAGTTTGTCACACTACCAGGATATGGTACTGTCAGAACTAGACACCTACTATAGTGGGCACGAGTTTTTGTATGACTGTGTTAAATAGTTTTCTAACTTACTTACGTAGTTTACAATTTTTTTAACTTGTTTAGGTTCTGGTTTTGGTAGGACCTAAGTTTTATTTTGTCTGTATTATGCTTTAAGCTGAATTTTGTCTATCTGTGATTATTGAGGCCGACACATGTCACTTTTGGAATTTACTTGATATACTTATACTTGTCAGTCTATTACAGTCTGGCTGCGAGATGTAACGAATTTTGGTTCAACGAATTGGTTTAATATTGTTATACGAGGTCAGTCTAAAAAGTATCCGACCTATGACTGGAAAAATATCATTATTTACATGACAGGATTGGAACTTCAGTTCCCTTCAAAATAGATTCTTTGCACCTCCACACACTTGACCGTTCTTTCTATTGCTGAAAGTCTGGAAGTTTTCTTTTGGAATGGTGTTCAACTAGGTTGTTGCGTTTTGCATTATTTTTGTCTGCTTTATAAACGGGACCTCTTCAATGGCATTTCAATTTTGAAAACAACTAGAGTCGTAAGGAGCCACGTCTGGAGAGTAGGGATGTTGGCGAGCGACTGTATCAGGTTTGATAAATGAGAAGGAGTATTGTTGTAATGCAACTGCCACTTTTTTGTCATTCAGTCTGTTTTTTTGCGCCGAACTGCATCACGGAGAACTTTTTGATAGTACTTTTTTGTCATTGTTTGTTTTTTTGATGCATATTTGTGATGCACAATTCTACGGATATCAAAGAACACTGTTAGCATCACTTTGATTTTGCTTTTTACCTGTCGCGCTTTTTTTGGCCTTGGCGAGGAGGAATGTTTTTATTGCGATTGCTGTGCTTTTGTTTCTGTGTCGTACCCGAAGGCTCTTGACTTGTTTCCAGTTACGACGGTGTCCAGAAACTCAGGTTTAGTGTTGGTAGTAACTAGCAAGTCTTGTGCAACTTCAAGACGGAGTTTTTTCTGTTTTGCTGACAAAAGTTTGGGCACAAAGTTTGAAATCTTTACTGATCTCAACTTGTTTGGCAATCTCTTGTACGGTCAAACGCCAATCTTCTATTATTAGATTTTTACCATCTTAACAACAACTGCATTTCTAGAAGATTATGCCTTTCCAGAACGCTGATCTTGCTCTATCCTCTCCAAACACCTGTTAAATTTTATGAATTGTTTTGCTCTGAGAATCATTAAGCTTTTGACAAAATTTCAGTGATTTTAAGAGAAATTAAAATTCGACAAAACACTTATAACAGCACTTTACTTGTAGTAGCCAACAACTGACGCACCAAACCGCCTAGAAAAAATTAAGCATGCTTATTAAACTGTCTTCTTTCACTGTGGCTTAGCATTACTATTATGCGCGGGAAAATTTAGACTGACTTTGTATGCTTAGGTGTGTAAATGCACGTCTTTAGCGTACCGTTTCTAGGGTTTGCAATTATTCTCTTTAAGTTTGCCAAGCTTTCAACATTGGTTTTTACTATCCATCATTTCTGGCCGTCTTTGACCGGGTGGTTGGTCCTTGTTTTTTTTTTTCTATTGCGTATCTTTGGCGGCTACTTTAAGGATCCGACCTTTCGGGTTCTCTTTCTCAAATTTTTAGTTCTGCTTCTCTAAGCGACTCAAGGCAATTTTAATGGCATCCGGAGGTTTTGGAAGCCAGAGAGTGGCCTTTATCCGTAAGTTTTGACTCTAGGCCACAGTGCTTCTAAGCTGGATATTATTTTTTTCTAGCCGTTCTAAGAATGTGTCGTTATCTTTAAAGATAGGAGCTGTTTTCTTGGGAGTTGACAGGATTTTATCTAGTTTTCGAGTGAGATCAGCTTTGATTAACTCTGACTGTGTCTTAGTGGTTTTGTCTAAGGGATGGGACTGGTTCGTAACAGCTACTTGGAGTTGTTTGAGTACAGCTTTTTTTTAACTAACTTCTACTTTTTTCTTTAAGGTGGGGTAGTTTTTAGGCTTGATCCAGATTTCTACTTTCTAGGTTGCTTAGATGAGAGCTTGGATGTAGATGAACGAAACCTTTTTTTGTTGCTCTTTTTATTTTGAAGAGGTTTTTTGCTCGGAAACTTGAACCTTCCTTCTTCTGAGGAGGTCTTTGGCTTAATTGGGGCTTCTTCTGTGTAGGGTTAAGTTTTTATCACAGGTGGGGCTTGCATCGTGAACTGTTTGAGTACTTCTGTTAAAATTTGACAGGGTATCCTAAGACGCACCTGTCGCTATTTTTTGAAAACGCACTTGGTAGTGTAGTTTTTTTGAGTTTTCATCCTTCATGTTTGTGAGGATTATCTTTACTTTTTTGGTTCTCTAATTTTCAAGGAGCTTGCAACAGTGGGGACGTCGAAAATTGATTGCCAGGGCTACCAGAGGAGTATAGTTTAGCGAAGTGAATTGTACACAAACGCTTACTACGTGCAAACATCAATAAGTATGCATTTCGTTGCGCACTTTGCTACTACTATGGACTCACCATGTCGGCGATTTGATTCATCCTTTATGTTTGTGAGGATTATTTTTACTTTTTTGGTTCTCTAATTTCCAAGGAGCTTGCAACAGTGGGGACGTCGAAAATTGGTTGCCAGGGCTACCAGAGGAGTATAGTTTCGCGAAGTGCCAGGACCTCGAGACGCATCTCTAAGGTGACTCAGCTACCAGGTTTTCTTTATTCTTCCTTACGGGTTTTTACGCAAGCCACAAACACACGAGTAGTCCTTCTACAGACTTTGTCATTAGTCTGGAACTTTGTCTTTGGTCGCTAACCAGATTAGTTAATTTTGAAATGGGGAGGCTTTCCGATCAGAACTAGCGCTTACGCCCTGAGGGTCCGTTGGAACACACAAGCTCTATAATTACGATACGATCGTTGACTGAGAAAAAGTGTACAGGTTTTGATATTTGTTTTATCTATTTGACAGTCTGAAATGTTATGGCGTTTTTGGCTGTGTCACTCTTGGCGCACTGGGATGCCCTTGGTGCATATTTTTTTGTTTGGTTGACAACTTTTTTTTAAACCGTTTCATTGTAGGATAGACGGATATGCACCGGCAAAGTTGATATTGCTCTTACGTCAAAACTCGGGGCCTTGTACCTCAAATGTCATATCCGAAAACGTCATTACTTTGGCATTTATTTGGCAGTCAATTTAGTATAATTTGTTATATTGACATTTGAAAAATAAATTTTATGTTATTTCATCTTTTTTAGAGGTTGTGACGTTAATTTGACATCAATTTTATGATATTTTATAATATCTATATGCAATAAAGTAATTTTGATATTTGTTTGATCTAAGTTTTACTTTGACATTTATTTGACAAACTAATATACTTTAAACTGTCAAAACTGTCAAAATAATGACATTTTTTACAGTTTATAGTATATTTTTTGTTTTTTTGACACTTTCATGTTATGACATTTTTTTGACATATTGTGACGATTATTTAACAATTGTCTTATTAATGTTATGACATATTATAATCATTTTGTGTCGAAAAGTGATTTTGACATTTTGCTCCATCTATGTGACAGTTTGAAATTTTACTTTGACAGTCAGTAACTTTGATGATTTGTTTACCAAATTAAATAGTTATTTTGAAATTTGTTATTTTTGACAGATTGAAATGTAGTTGTTACTTTGACATTTTTTTACTTATTGTGACGTTTATTTAACATTTGTTTCATCAATTTTATGACATTTTATAATCACTTTATGCGACAAAGTGATTTAGACATTTGTTTCATTTATTTGACAGATTAAATTTGATTATTTGTTTGACAAATCAAAATGTCATTTTGACACTTGTAGAATAACTTGTTGTCACATATTTTTGACATATTGTGACGTTTATTATTTAACATACTCATCAATTTTATAACTTGGATATTATTTTACATTTGTTACATCTATTTGACAGTTTGAAATGTCATTTTTACAGTTAATTCAAAATTAAAATGGTGGCTTTGATATATTTTATTATTATTTATAACCTTAGATTTGTTATGTTTATTTATCATTTAATTTGTGAGTTTGAATCTTAATTTAAAATCACTTTGACAATTTGTTTTAGTTTTTTATGATTTGTAACATTTTTTTGATGTTTTCAAGTGTCATTTATTTTATAATTTTGAACTATGCTCTGTATAGGAAGGAAAAAATATAAAACACAGAAATTTATAATTTGTATTTTTTTTTATTCAATTGGAATACATCTTTTATATATTTCTTACACTCCTAATAACTTAAAATATAAATATAAAATCGTTAATTGTCTAAATATGGTATTTCTTAATATTTAAATAAAAAAAAATGATTCCTTTAATTTGTTAAGCGCAGACAATTCCGAGGGCGATTCCGGCAAAATTATCTGCTCGACCGTTAGGAAACGAGGACAAGCAGTTTTAAATAAACATCCATTCGATACGCACTCACACCATTTTGATATAAAAATATTGTGGTTCTCATACACTCATAAAATTTTCACATATTCTCTAGATCGTCCTGGAATCCTCTTGGCCGATAATATCTAGATTAATTAATATTCATTTTTGTTGTTGTAACGTATGATTTGTCTCTTTACATACTTAATAAAATAAACCGGTACCAATAAGCTGTTCGAATTGGAAGTGATGCAAATACGTTAGGCACGTTACAAAAAAATAATAATAAAAGCTAGGCTATGCTAAACGAGTATTAACTAAAACGCCACGAACGTGTTTACATATTTGTTAATGGCTAGTTTTTTGTTGTGATTAGTTCTGATTAATCAGAACTATTAATAAAAATTATTAAAAAAAGATGCTAAGATTGCATTGCATGTCCGACCTTGGCCCAGAGTAGTACGAATACAGTTACCAGCAGGTAAACGACTATACCTTAGATAGACTAATGGCAACTGTACTCGAACCGTTTCGTTGCCGTTGAGGAGCAGGTATTTGTCACGCGCGTATTTTGTGCGTTCGGCGAAATTATTATAAAAAAAAACATTAAGCAGCTCATTCTTCTTGACTTATTACAAAAAAATAATATTATTATCACACGCGGGTTATTTAAGAGATGTGTGTGGAACTCGTGGAGTATTAAAATCTACGGGAATGAGCATATCCGGTGTCGTATAATTTGCAGAGGCTGTCCGTGCGGCTTGAACTGAAGCCGGATGGAAGGCTAACGCTGACTGACATGCCGTCGTGGAGTTTGTTGTTCAATCGCCGTCTCTGCCAGATGAATGTCCACGCAGCGATTATGGCTAATTGGGCTGCTAAGAAGACGGTGGCTGCCACTATGAGACCGGCCATATTTACGCATAATCCTTGATCGTTTGGTAGGAACATCGCTTCCCTTCCTATCGATGTTGTCTTGTTTGCTTGTTGCTGATCGAAACCGAATTTATCGGTGATTTGGATTGTTTGTACGAGTAGGAGGTCATCATTGGCTTGATTTGCGGAACGACGTCTCCTGCGTTTACCGTACGAAATTACCGAACGGAGTTCGCCGGTTGTTTCTTCCTGGTCGCATTGTACAGGTTCGCAAGTTGGCATGCATGGGGTTACTAAAGCGCGGAATTGTACTACTTCTGATGAGGGGAATTTGAAGGCGTCGAAGTGCGATAATAGAACCTGGAAAGAAAAGAAAATATTATTAATTATTCTAGTCGTTTATTAATTCATAACCAAATTTAAAAAAATTATTTCTGGAGTTATAATATTAACAAAATGGAAATTGTTTGCATTTTTGGAAAAAATAATAAATATTTAGGATTTTTTAAGTTTTCAAAATTTTATAAATATATTTGGAGGATTTGAGTTTTTGATAATAAATAAAAAATATTTAAGATTGCGTTTCTTATAAAAAAGTTGAATATTTATGTTCTACCGTTTCACAGTTTGAATAACAAACACTTGGGTGGGTGGGTGAGCCACTTACTCACGCAAGTATTTGTTATCAAGGAAGTGGATATTACTCTTCTGCTGATTAACAGTAATCGGCAAACTCTGTTTCTCAAAAATTATACCAACAGGATTATAAGAGGTGTGAAAGAATCTAACAATTTTATAACATACACTTGGGTGGGCGGGTGGGTTACTCCAATTCATGATTACGGGACAGCAGTTCTAGATGTAGTGCCCTAGTTACCTACTCAAGTGTTTGTTATAAAGGATGTGGGTATTGTTCTTCTGTTACTTTACAGTAATCAGCAAATTTATGTTTGTCAAAAATTGGCTACATACACCAGAGCGGGCGGTTGGAAGTGACCCACCACAATTTATGATAACCGGTCAGTAGTTTGAGCTGGATCAACCCATCGACCTACCAAACGTTTCTTATAATTGCAGATTATCTGAATTTAGTGATATAAGCTGATAAGTGCATTAGTACGTTACTCAACTTTTTAGTAAAACTCTAATTTTTGTGAAAGGCAGACAATGAACTAAAGATGAAAGAAAAGCAACACTAGAAGCTTTTTTGCAAATATCAGAAGAAAATAAAAAATATGGAATCTTGGCTTAGTCAACTTTTACTCTAAGTAACACTTTACACGATGAAAAGTGAAGTAAGTCATATTTCAGCAGGTATCTCCCGAAACGTTTTTTAAGAAACGACTACAGGTAAAAAAAAGATGTAGTGGGTTTTACTACAGAGTTAAAAAAGAAATAAAAATGTAATGTTTTTTTATTGTGAAGAAGAAAACTGTCTAATTTACTAGAACAGCAAGGTTACTGACAACTGGTTAGATGACTGCAATTTAGCAACATAAAGTTTAAGCTATCCGCCCGTACTTATATCCTGGAGTGGCCCACCTACTCATTCAAGTATTTGACGTCTAAGGATTGGATACCACCATCACCTCTACTGACTAAAGAAACTTCAAAGTATCAAAGAAGAAAAATTTTAAATTTCTTGATATATAACACTGGGGCGGGTGGGCGGAAACCCCAGATTCAACTATCCACCTATACTCATGTTCTGGAGTGGCCTACTCACCCACCCAAGTGTTTGCCATCCAAGGATTAGATACCACTATATGATCTAGTGACTAAAAGACTTTTAACGCAGCAGAGAAGAGACCTTTTAAATTTTTTGATAAATAACATTTAGGGGTGGGCGGAAACCCCAGTTTAAACTATCAGCTCTTACTCATGTTCTGCAGTGGCCCACCCAAGTGTTTGCCATCCAAGGATTAGTTACCACCTTCACCTCTACTGACTATGAGATTTTTAACGTAGCAGAGAAAAGAAATTTTAAATTTCTTGATAACTAACACTTGGGCGGGAACCCCAGTTTAAGCTCTCCGCCCTACTTATGTTATGGAGTGGCCCACCTACCCACCCAAGTGTTTGCCGTCCAAGGATTAGCTACCACTATCACCTCTAGGGACTAAAAGACTTTTAACGCAGCAGAGAAGAGACATTTTAAATTTCTTGATAACTAACACTTGTGCTGGTGGGCGAGTACCCCAGTTTAAACTATCTGCTTATACTCACGTTCTGGAGTGGACCATCCACCCACCCAAGTGTTTGCCATCCAAGGATTAGATACCACCATCACTTCTAGTGACTAAGAGACTTTTAACGCAGCAGAGAAGGGGCGGGTGGGCGGGAACTTAGTTTTAACTTTTCGTCCATACTTATGTTCTGGAGTAGTTAAGACGACCACTTGGACACGGTAATCAGTCGCTCGTTACATACGGATTTTGGTCAAGCGGCAGCGTTGCGCTGCTCTGCACTTGCTAAATGCCGCAGTGCGCCAAGGCTTTCAAAATAATTTTTTTTTTTTTGCTGAAGACAAAGAACCCGTACAAACCCTAAGAAGATTTTAAAGCTTATCCAAAAGTCATACTGCAGCAGCATCTCTTGAAACAACTTTTCAGGAAAACTACCAAAAATACCAAAATATATTGGAACATTTAACACAGAATTCTAAAAAAACTACTGGCAGAAGTAGCAGATTACTGGCTAAACTGGTTGAGAGGACCGCAGTTTTAAAATGACAAAAATTATGGGATACAAAATTTAACTTTTATTGAAGACAAAGAACCTGTGGAAAACATTAAGAATATTTTGGATTTAGTTTTTCAACAAGGCCATCTTGTAGGCGATATACAGCAGTCATGAAGTGGGACTTGTGCTGAGTTGTTTTTTAAGAGTTTCAATTGGTTAATGGAAATGCTTCTACGCTCCCATATTCTAAAGGTGTGTTTTGACATGAATCGAGATTTGTATTGTACCGTTCTAGATAGGACGTAGTTCTATCATTACCAAACGGGCTAGCCTGCGGGCGACAAATATGAGTCTTGAAGTGGGACCTGGATTTTGGATTTGAGTAGGAAGGTTAAACCATTTTGACTGCACTTAGACACCTCCTCCAGTAGTAAACCTTACTACTTTATCCCAACACATAGCTAACCTATGCGGTTGATATATGCTAGGGCATTGCTTGGAGAGATTTGCCTTATGCTGGCCATGTCAAGCCAGTAATTCTCTAACATGGTCTCTCTTGCGTAGGAGAGCGCCAGGCTTGCTCGTCTCATCTTCCATGAAGTAGGACCTGTGCTGAGTTATTTTTAAGTGGATAATGGTAATGCCTATGATTCCATGTTGTTAAGGTGTGTCATGGTATAAATTGAATCTTCTACCGTTCTATATGGGACGTGGTTTTTCCAAGCGCAACTGACAAACTCAATCTCCGTAATTTTGGAACTAAACGTGGCAAAAGAGAGGTTCAATTCTAGAACAGAGACTGGGGGATTTTGATGGATTTGATGATTAAAAAATATTGAGTAGAAAGAAAAGCTTTAGATAAGATGTTGATTGGCCAAATTGGGCAGACATTTGAGCGCAGAGAGAGACGGATTACATATTACACACAAAACTGGTTGCGTCAGGGTGTGGCATGTAAGTTAAGGAATTTCAGCTGAGAGATAATGTTGTAGCATCAGGAATATTCTTTGACCAGAAAACGGAGACAACAAATAGACTTGGATTGTTTATTCTTCTAGCAGATTCAGGAACTAAAATACTGCGGCACCAAAGATTGCGGATTTGAGTCTCACAACGAAAACCAGTTCTCCAGTGGTTTGGAATCCACTAAAAACTGTAGGCTCACTTGTGACGTAAGTTGCTATTAACAACAAAGCAAAACTCCAAAACATTCTAATTTATCATCAATATCTTGGTGTTTCACACACACACATAGGCCCACCAGTAGATGATTTTGCTTTTCTTTGCTTATTTTACTAGTACTTAGAACATTTTTTGTTTGTTAAACGTGGTTTACGCTAGCGGATTAATATAACTAATGGCACTTAAAATCCTTCTTTTGCATCATAGTATTAGTGACACAAGATACGTATTGACCCAGTTTTGATAATTGAATGGTTGGATAGTCTACGATGTGGTTGGGAAATCCAGGTCTAGGTGCGACGTGACTAATTGAACCTTATATTGGTGAAGCCTGCCCATCCGCTCTAAGTTGTGTCATTATTAAGTTTTTTGTATTTTTGGGGTACACCAAAGTAGGTGGGTTTTATTTTTTTTCCCAACAAACACGGGCGGTGTTTGTTGACATGAAATTGGCTTACTATCACACAAGTAGTAGATGTCAATTGTCACTTAGATGTCAGAGGTGGGTGCAAATATAATTTTTTTTTCACAAACATTTGGTTGGGTAGGCGGGGTAAACGATTTTATGGGCTTGAACGTTTGTGTACAAGAGATTGGATCTTGGGTCGGGTAGGGGGACACTATTTTATGGTTTCTGGGCGGGCGGGTTTTAATCTTGTTCTTGTCCACCCACCAGAGTATTTGTAGACAAGAGATTGGCTCATTGTCTCACATGTGGTGCTTTGGAGATATAAAAAAAACTAGTCGACGTCAGTTATCATTAAAATGTCAAACGTGGACACAATTACTAATTTCTTTGTCCCAAACTCTTGAGTAGGTCGGGGAAGTACACCATTTTATGAATTTTGGGCAGAAAGATACTATATAGAAGTATTAGACATCACAATTGTCACTTTGATACCAAAGCTGGGTGCACAATCGCTTGGGTGGGTGGGCGGGTACACCATTTTATGGACTCTAAGCGGCCGAGTTATAATTTTGTTCTCGCCCACTTGCCCAAGTGTTTTTGGACAAAAGATTGGCTCACTGTCACAAATGAGATGTGGGCGCAATTACTACATTCTTTATCCGAACACTTAAGTGGGTGGAGGAGGTACACTATTTTATCGATACTGGGCGGGTGGGTTATAATCTTGTTTTTGCTCACACTCCTGAGTGTTTGTAGTCAAGAAATTGGTTTATTGTCACCCGAGTGGTGTTTTTGCAGATATAATATATAAGCAGTAGACGTCAATTGTTTTTATTATGTTGAAGGAGGGTCCAATTACCAATTTATTTTTAACAAACACTTGGGCGGGTTGCATATTTTATAGGGTGGGTTATATTCTTGAACCCGTTAACTCGCCCCATATTGGTGGACAAAAGTAGACGTGAATTGTCATTAATCAATTTTTTTACTACACACATTTGGGTCAGTGGGCGGGGTACACCATTTTATGAATTCTATGCGGGTGGGCTATACCTTTCTTTCTGCCTACCCGCACGATTATTTGTGGACAACATATAGGCTTTGATGCCGCTTAAGGTGCGTAGCATTAACAAGCAATGAGAGACGAGACCTGGGGTATACAAGTTAAACTGTCATGTTGCGGACAGCAAGGGGCGTGGTTTTAAGTTAAGAAAACCCCGCCACGCAAGAATTTGCCTGTCAGTTCTACCGCTGAGATGCAACACCTGACCGCGGTGGGCCGAGTCATTTGGCCTATGAGGATTTATTCTCTGGAGGGTGACTCCAACAACTTCCGCCAAGACCCAGCATTACTTTCAATTCTTTGGGCTATTGGCCGCGATGGGGCTTAGTTTAGTTCCGGAAATACCCGGGATGACATTTTTGTTAACCTCCACTGTGAACTCGTGGTATCCTAGAGGGTTACCTTGTTTCATTTCCAGGACGCAATTCTCTGAACTAGCATCCTTCCACTCCCTGGGGCATTTTCCAGGGGGGACAAAGCTCAAACTGCATTAACCCCCATTATTATTTCACTAGCTTATCAGGCATACCACTAGCCGAAGAATTGTCATCACCGCCTCCAACGAAAACTAGACTAGACCGTGACAGTCATATTGAAGCCACCATACGATTTCATAACTATTTCTCAGCCAACTTGACCACCGCAATGCTTACAGACCTTGACCACGGATTGATCATGGGGTTTATAGCGACGTTTGCCACAGAAGTTCCACTTTTAACTTCTGGGTTGCACAGGACTTACTGGCTCGCACCCCCCTGCCGTAGGTTCCATCCCGCTCTACGGGAATCTGAATTGGAACCACTCGACACCGACCTTTGCTATTACTCATGACTACTGCTACTAACTTCTTCTACTATGTCGACGGCCTTTGAGACTTGCACTTGCACCCCAAGTTCACAACTAATCGATGGCATTGCACGCTCTACCGCGAATCACGTCTTGATCTTTGGGGACTACTCTTGTACAATATACCACGAAACGAATGCGTCGCTCATACAGCCTTACCTTCCCATTCCTTCCACCCAGCAAACTACTGGGCCGTGCATTCTTTTGGCCTCGGGTTTGTCTTTAATCAAGTTGCACTAACCCGCAAGCTACGAAAAAATCTCATACGTTTGCCAGGCGTACTCGATTCATTCCTGGAGTGCGCCTCTACCCAGATGTCCACGAGCACTAGGTGGACGCTATTTTGAATAGCTACGGATATTCACCTTCTGGTGATGCAGAAATATTGAAAGGGTATCCAATATATCTTTTTACAACTACAAACTCCACCCTTCTTCATCATATGGGACAGGAGCCGATAACATTCAGATATCAAAGTTGGACGCGTTTATAATGTTTTAACATTTGCGTGGGAACAGTCGGTGGTCTACGTCATTTTATTGATTCTAAGCGGCTGAGTTATAATCGTCTAATCGCCCGAGGTTTTTTTGAGCAAAATATTGGCTTACTGTCACACAAGAGGTGTTCTTGGAGGTAACATTTATAAGTCGTAAAATGCCAAAGGTGGGCGCAATTACTAATTTATTTTCTCCAAACACTTGGGTGGGTGGGCGGGGTACACCATTTTATTGAATCTGGGCGGGTGGATTATAATCTTGTCTCTGGCCACTCGCCCGAGTGTTTGTAGACAAAAAATTGGTTTTGTCACACATGAGGTGTTTTTGCAGATAAAATAAATAAGTAGTAGACGTCAAATTGTTTAATTTCTTTTCTACAAATACTTGGGTGAGTAAGAGTGTACAATATTTGATGAATTCTGGGTGGATTGTTATAATCTTGTTTCCGACCACCTGCTCAAGTTTTTGTGGATCAAGAGATTAGCTCACTGTCACGCTTGTAGTGTTCCTTAACATAATTAAGACTAAGTCTATTGGGGCAGAATGAGTAACATGATGCAGCTCCAGAATTGGTCTTGAAAGAAGAAACAAGTAAATAAATGATTGAGTCTAAATTGAATTTAGTCAAAACACATTTGATGAATTTTTTAGAAACATGGATTAAGTTGCTCATATAAAGGTTGCAAGAAAGCCTAATCTATCACTCTGAAGATAAATTACAAATGACATTGATACAAGCATTTGGATATTTTTGTAACTGGTTAGAGGCCCATATCCTACGTTTGTTTTAAATAAAAATCTCAAGCAAGATGTTTGTTATTGTCTTAATAGATCATTGAAGAGTTTGTGCAGCTTTAATCAAGAAATGTAAAACAGTTCACAGTAAGAAGACAATTTTATTTAAGAACAAGCAAGTTTTGTGGTAAAATGTTGAGTATCAGGGGAATATTGATTTAACATTTGAAATTCTTGTCTTAACTTTGTTGTTAAAATGATATTATGCTGAGGGTTTTACAAATATTTATTTCTTGGTTAAAGTCCATTTTGTTGAATTTTGTTGAAAAACTTTGCATATTTGGTTTGGAATGAATTAATTTATGATTTGTTTGAACTTATTTTTGGATAATTTTGGATAAAATTATAATACAAGTAATGTTTGCTTACCTTTCCGGAATCTGCTGATTTGTAGAGTGGACCCATAATGAAATGATCAGTTGGACAACCATCGGAATCAATAAGCACGATTTCACTAGAATCAACTCCATCCATAGCAACCAATTCCCTGACAAAGATTTCATACGGACTGTTTCTATCCAAAATTTCGAAACGTAATGCAAGGGGATCTCCAACTTCAGCAGTTGGTAATACATCTCCTCCGCTCCTATCTGTAATCTTCATAGCAACATTGGGCGAATCTACAGTAACTTCCTCTGATAAAGCCGGTTGCACATCACCATGCACGCCCAAATCCACTTCATTGGTTACACTCTTATTAGTCAAATCGTATTGACAAGTGACAGCAAGACCGAGATCAGAACTGGTAACAATCTTGTCGTGGTGTTGGATAACAACGTCGTTTACATATCTGCCCAATCCATTTTTCCTCACGTTGCATTCGAGGTTGTCATAAGCCATCTCCAATTCGAATTCTAAACTGTTGTTGACATCGCGCACGCACGAGTTCGGGCTGCCCTTAGCGTAAATCTTTCCATCGAAAAGTTTGCTGGTTTGAATTCTTGCGACCATATCTCCCGATCTGCAGTCGATGCTCACGTTGTAACATGAGCTGAGTTCATACGTTGCCGCTTCGGGTACATCGAGATAAGGTTCCTGAAATATTTCCTATTTAAGATAAGCTCGGATTTAAACGAAATATTACTTACGAGAATGTCAGCTAGGGTGGCTCTGGAATGATGGCTAAGACGGCATACCATTTCACCAGTATCACCGTAATCATACGAGTGACAACGGTAAGGTGAGTTTAAGCATAATTCGCGGCATTCTTCAACGGAACCAACATCCTGATAGACGGAATCGACTGTTTTTAATATGCGTCCTGCTAATTTTTTAAATTCACAAAGTTTGGTCGGCTCTTCAACGCAATTATTCTCCATGTAATCGTACCCATCGGCTGATTGGAAGGCGGTGCTGCCGGCTACGGTGATGCGATCCATGTTCGACAATTCGCAGTCGCCGGTTGCGTTGTTGAAGTTTGCAGACCTGGAATGAATGGGATTATGTTTAGTTAAGTAATTTTTCAACGTCGATCATGAATGCAATCTGTATAATCGATCAGACTTGTTCCTTCTTCAGCATGTAGTCGAAGATGTTGGAGCACTTAATATAATGCTCGTCATTATTTCCAAGTTAAATAGACCATAACTTCGCATCTTCTTTTTATCATGCGTTTTCTTTAATGTGTGCTGTTGTGTGATCGCCGCTTGTACGTTTTATTGCGCTTCAAATTGACAGATCATATAGTTATATTACATATTGCCGATTGACAGGCTGCCTGCGCGGCTACACGACGTGGATGTTTTGATTAAAAAGTGCATCATTAAAGCTCCGACGTCAGGGTGATTGCATTATTCGCGTTCATACTTATTTATTGCTTTTTTCTTTGTAGTTTCTTTACCATTCCGATGTCGCACAAACAAACGGTTCTTATTCGACCGATACTTTTAACACACTTCGAAATCGCACAGTTAACATTCTAGGAAAATTAATTTCCACATTTAATGCCGCAATTTACCGCTCGCTACGTGCATTTAATACACATGTACAATAAAGTCGGAGACAAAAATGCTGGAAAAACAATTACCTGCTACGGCTTTATCTAGTCTTTATGTGAATCACACAAGAAACATGACACGTAATTATGTAACCGATGTATCAATTACGCGAACGAACCAAACATAAAATGGACAACTTCCTCAACAAGTTTGATTACATCTTTTACAATTTATTATCAATTGTATTTTTTATCAATTGGTCGTAAAATGATGGTCAATTCAATGATGGAAACTTTGTTAAAAAATTTAATTAATATACTTACATTGTGGGGAAAAATAGTCGGTTTTTTGAATTCCACATGATTCTTATTTATGGTTCATTCAGATTCCAGAAATTTTTGATATAAAAAGTTTGATTTATATTTAACCATATTAGTTCTCATTGGATGAAATAGTTAAATAATCTCGCTGCGCGTTTTATATTTAAAAAATTAAACTATTCAGTAGTACAATTTAGCATAACCAGGCAGGTTTTAGGTGATAATTGTAGAATTATGCTTTAAATAATATTAAAGGTTGATTTTTTTGAATAGCCAGATTTATGTGTTCGATTTTTCTTTCAAAGTTTTGCAGGGTTTTTTAACAAAATTCTAGTAATGAGTGGCGATTTTTTACTTCTCACTCGAATTTATTTTATAGTAATTTAGACCCAGTACTAGGAAATAGCTACGCAGATTTTTAAATGGGTGGCTGTAGTCTTCCAAGTGAAACTTTAATAAATAGATTTTATAGAAAGAAAGAAAGAGTAGAAGCTATCTTGTTAACAGCCTCAACTATAAGAGTGCCCGGGTGCAGAATTTGGGGCTTCAAAAAATAACAACCATACAAACGTAAAGGAAGTTTTGACCAAAAAAAGTTGACAATTTATGTTTTTTAAAAACTTGGCAATTAATTTGTCAAACTGACTAAACTATCATTAGATTTGTCAAGAAAAAGGTTATAAGTGAAATAATTTATATGTCAGACAGTTGAAAATTGATTTGTCAAATTGTTAGTTGACAGTATATACAACCTAGTTGTTTTCAAACAGTTGGCAGTTAATTAATCAACTGTCAAATTGGCAATTGACAGTTCATTCAACAATTTTTGTCAAGAAGAAATTTGACAGTTTATATATGTTAGACAAATGTACGTTTTGTCAGACAATTGATAACTGTTTTGTCAAATTGACAGTTGACAGTTTATGCAACAAATTTGTTAAGAAGAAAGTTGACAGTTTTTGTGATAATATACTCTTTCTCAAAAAGTTGACTGTTGATTAGTCAAATTGATAGTTGGCAGTTTATAAAACAGATTTGTCAAAAAATTTGTCTGTTTCTATGTCAGAAAGTTGTATGTTTTGACAGAAAGTTTGACAGTAGATTGGTCAAATTTGGCAGTTGACACTTCATACAACATATTTGTCAAGAAAAAATTGACAGTTGATTTGTCATACTTTATACATTATTTGTCAAGAAAATGTTGTCAGTTTATATGTTAAGCATATTATGTCAGACAGTCATATACAATGTCAGAAAGTTGAAAGTTAGTTTGTCCAATTGACAGTTGAGATATGTTAAGCATTTTATGTCCGGCTTTCTCTAAAAGTTAAAAGTTAATTTGTCAAACTGATTGTTGTCAATTTATATGTAAAGGAGTTTATTTTCGACAATGGACTGTTGATTTGTTCAACGAACAGTTGACAGTTTAAACAACAGATTTGTCAAGAATTAAGTTGACAGTTGATTTGACTTACTTAAGTTGAAGGTTAATTTGTCAAACTTACAGTTCATATAACAGATCAGTTGACAACTAATATATGAAGAAGTTTATTTTTGTTCAACTAACAGTTGAAAGTTTATATTACTGATTTTTAGAAGATAAATTTGACAGTTGATTTGTCAAATTGACAGTTGATTTCTCATACTAGCAGTTTAAATATTAGATTTGTAAAGAAAAAAAAAGTTGAAAGTTAATTTGTCAAACTGACAGTTTATACAACAGATTTGTCAAGAATTAAGTTGAAAGTTGATTAGGACAGTTTATACTTTAAATTTTTCAAGAAAAAGTTGACTGTTTAAGGGTTTTTGTCAAACTGACAGTAGACTATGAATTGAGTCTCCGCCTACTTATTCCAATGTTTATTATTAAGAAGATGATTTTGTCACTTTTTTCACCTAACTAATGACAAATGACACTTGCAGAAAGGAGAACTATTGAAGTTTTGGGAAAAAAAACTGGGCGGCTGGGCGATGCTTGAAATCTAAGAATTGAGTGCTCCGCTTACCTACCCAACTGTTTGTTATCAAGAGGATGATTTTGTGACCTTTCTTACACAATTTAATGACACATGACACTTGCAGAAAGAAGAAACATCCAGTTTTTGGAAAACCAGTACTTGGGTGGGTGAGCGGGGCGGCACTCCAATTAAAACTACTTTTGCAATCTGTAAACTGAGTGCCCCGTCTACTGACCAAACTGTTTGTTATTAAGAAGTGGATTTTGTCACCTTTCTTGCCTAATTTAATGACAAATTAAGGAGAAACATGTAACTTCTGGATAATCAACACTTTGGTGGGTGGGCGGGACACTCTAGCTAAATCTACTATCCTCAAAGAAATTGAGTTTATGCAAAATTCAACGTATCAATTTGTAAACAAGTTTTATAGTTGGTACCTATAATAATAAAGTATATTGGTACAAAATTGTTGGAAAATCTAATGCAGTATTTGGGAGATACTAATTATAAATGTATTGTACTAGCCTCTTTGTTGGGTTACTTGAACTCAAAGAAATTGAGTTTATCCAAAATTCATCGTATCATTTTGTAAACCAATTTTACAGTTGGTACTTATTATATTAGAGTATGTTGGTACTAAATTGTCGGAAAATTGAATGCACCGTTTTGGAGTTACAAGTTTTAAATGTATGGTACTAGCCCTTTTGTTGAGTGACATCCACTCAAATAAATTGAATTTTTGCAAATTTTAGCGTATCAATTTCTAAACAAATTTTTTAGTTGGTACTTATTATAGTAGAGTATATTGGTACCAAGTTGTTGAAAAATCTAATGCACCGTTTGGGAGTTAAAAAATTTTCCTTGATATAAATAAATTCAAAAGATTTGAGGTTATGCAAAATTCAGCGTAGTAATTTGTAAACAAATTTCACAGTTGGTACCTGTAATAATATAGTATATTGGTACCAAATTGTAGCAGAATCGAATGCACCGTTTGGGAGTTACAAATTTTTAAAGTATTGTAGTAGTCATTTTTAAGAATACATAAACGTATCAATTTATATACAAATTTTACAGTTGGTACCTATATTAATTGAATATATTGGTACTAAATTATAGCAAAATCTAATGCACCGTTTGTGAGTTACATTTTTTTAAATTTATCTTACCACCCTTGATTTACATGAAGATTTAACATAATGCAAAATTTGGGGTATTGATATGTAAACAAATTACACTGTTGGTACCTATATTAATAGTGTACATTGGTACCAAATTGTAGCAAAATCTAACAAACCGTTTCTGAGTTAGAAATATTTAATGTATTCTTGGGTTAGATGAACTTATAAACTAACTCAAAACTGTGTTTTTGGTGATTAGCATGCATTTAACTTTTTTGGCGCAGTTGGTAGGACCATTTTAATTGCATATTTTAATCACTACAAACATGTAGTTTTGTTGTGTACAACACTAGATGTTTTTATCGATTAACAGTATTTAAACATTTTTGGAGCAGGATAATTTGTTAATTTTTATTTATTTATACACACGTTTTATCAATAATAAAATAATAAATTTTCTGCTGTACAAATGTGTCTAATAATTTTTTTAGTAAAGTTAAGTTTCTACTACTACGCCACTGGATGGAAAAATAAAATTTGTTCCTAGCAATGTATTAAAACGAAAAATCCAAACAGCAGTAATCCGTGTTTGGTTTTTAGTGTTTAACAAATTATTCAACCTTTTTGGCGCAGTCGGTAGAATTCTGTTGTAAGTTACTATAAAACTTTATATGCACACAGGAAAATTGAGTTCTTGGTGACTAACAATTATTAAACCTTTTAGGCACAGTCGGTAGGATAATATTTTTATTGTTATCAAACTTAATTTTGTAAAACTGTTTTTTTTTGTGGATAACTAATATTAAACTTTTTTGGCGCAGTCGGTAGACAATGTTTAATAATTTCAGATTGTTTTTAATTCTATTCTGGTGTTGAAGTATGTATTTTATTTCAGACAATTGACAGTTGGTTTGCTAAACTATCAGTTGACATTTTTACAACAAATTTCTCAAGTTGACAGTTGTTTTGTCAAAGTAACAGTTGATTAGTCAAACTAACAGTTGATTTGTTATAGTGATGGTTTATAGATTAGATTTGTCAAGAAATTATTGACAGTTTGTATGTTACGCATTTTATGTCAGACAGTTATGCTTTTTTAGAAAGTTGAAAGTCATTTTGTCAAACTGACAGTTTATACAACAGATTTGTCGAAAAAAGTTGACAATTTGTATGTGAAGGAGTTATTTCACACAATTGACAGTTAATTTGTTAGTTTAAGTTTTGTGCTTTTGGGGTTTTAATTGGTGTTTTTGCATACCTGCTTAAGTATTTGTGATGCAATTCCTTAACAACAAACACTTAAGTGGGTGTTCCCGCCTACCCGCGCAATTGTTTGTTATATTTTTTTTTTGACAATAAACATTTGGGTGAGCGGACGGGTGGGCAATTTAGTTTAAGTTTTGTGCTTGTGTGGTTTCAATTGGTTTTTTCGCTAACCCTCCCAAGTGTTTGTGATTCAATTTTCTGACAACAAACAGTTGGGTAAAAGGCCGGGCAACTTAGTTTAAGTTATGTGCTTATGCAGTTTTAATTGATGATCCCACTCAAATGTTTGTGATTTATTTTCTTGACAACAAACACTTGGGTGGGCTGTCATACAACTTAGCTCAATTTTTGTGTTTTTGTGGTTTCAAATAGTGTTCCAGCCTCTTTGTGATTCAATTTTTAGACAACAAACACTTGGGTGGGTGGCCGGGCAACTTAGTTTAAGTTTTGTGTTTTTGGTGGTTTTAGTTGATATTCCTGTTCGATTGTTTGTGATCCAATTTTTGACATTTTGGGTTGGTGGGCGGGCAACTCAGTTTAAGTTTTGTGCTTGTGTGGTTTCAATTAATGTTTCCGCTTAAGTGTTTGTAATCCAATTTTTTGACAACAAACACTAGGGTGGGCGGTGTGTTTGTGTGATTTTAATTGGTGTTTCTGCCCACCCGCCCATTTGTTTGTGATTCAATTTTTTGAAAACAAACATATGGGTGGTGGGCGGGTAACTCACCCATTTGTTGAGAACCAACAAATGGGTGGGTGGACGGGCAATTTAGTTCAAGTTTTCTGCTCGTGTGGTTTCAATTGGTGATTCCGCTTAAGTGTTTGTAATCTAGTTTTTTGACAACAAACACTTGGTTGGGCGGTGTGTTTGTGTGATTTTAATTGGTGTTTTTGCTCACCCGCCCAATTGTTTGTGATTCAATTTTTTGAAAACAAACATTTGGGTGGTGGGCGGGCAACTTAGTTTAAGTTTTGTGCTTATGTGGTTTCAATTGGCGTTTTTATCCCCAGCCCAATTGTTTGTTATTCAATTATTAGACAACAAACACTTGGGTGGGTAGTCGGGCAACATTTAAATTTTGTGTTTGTGTGGTTTACATTGATAATCCTGCTTAAGTGTTTGTGATCCATATTCTGACAACAAACACTTGGATAGACGGGTGGGCAACTTAGTACAAATTTTGTACTTGTGTGGTTTTAAATGGTGTTTTTGCCCACCCGCTTAAGTGTTTGTAGTTTAATTTTGTGACAACAAACACTTAGGCGGGCAACTTAGTTTAAGTTTTGTGTTTGTGTGGTTTCAATTAGTATTCCGGCCAACCCGCCCAATCAAAATTACTTGCGCGGAATCTTAAACTTGTGTTTTTGCTCACCCAAGTGTTAGTTATGTAATCGTTTGGCAACAAACACTTGGTCGGGTGGGGCACTCTAATCAAAACTACTTGCGCAAAATTCTAAATTTGTGTGGGGCACTCCAATCAAATTTCTTGATAACAAACACTTGGGCGGGTGGTGAGCATTTTAATCAAAATTATTTGCGCGTAATCATAAATTTGTGTCTCCGCCTACCCATCCAAGTGTTAATTATGGAATCCTTTGACAACAAACACTTGGGCGGGTGGGTGGGTACTCCAATCAAAATTACTCACGCGGAATCCTAAACTTGTGTCCCCGCTCACCCACTCATGTGTTAGTTATCAAATCACTTGATAACAAGCACTTGGGCGGGTGGATGGGCATTTCAATTAAAATTATTTGCGCCTAATCATTAACTTGTGTCTTTGCCCACCCACTCAAGTGTTAGTTATGAAATCCTTTGACAACAAACACTTGGGCGGGTGGGTGGGGCACTCCAATCAAAACTACTTGCGCAAAATTTTAAATTTGTGTCTTTGCCCACCCACCCAAGTGTTAGTTATTAAATTTCTTGATAACTAACACTTGGGCGGGTGGGTGGGCATTTCAATCAAAATTGTTTGCGCTTAATCATAAACTTGTGTCTTTGCCTACCCACCAAAGTGTTAGTTATGGAATCCTTTGACAACAAACACTTGGGCGGGTGGGTAGGCACTCCAATCAAAATTATTCACGCGTAATTATAAACTTGTGTCTCCGCCTATCCAGCCAATTGTTAGTTATGGAATCCAATGACAATAAACATTTGGGCGGGTAAGTGGGGCACTCCAATCAAAACTACTTGCGCAAAATTCTAAATTTGTGTCCCCGCTCACCCACCCAAGTGTTAGTTATCAAATCTCTTGATAACAAACACTTGGGCGGGTGGGTGGGCACTCCAATCAAAATTACTCACGCGTAATCATAAACTTGTGTACCCGCCCACCCACCCAATTATTAGTTATGGAATCCAATGACAATAAACATTTGGGCGGGTAGGTGGGGAACTCCAATCAAAACTACTTGCGCAAAATTCTAAATTTGTGTCCCCGCTCACCCACCCAAGTGTTAGTTATCAAATCTCTTGATAACAAACATTTGGGTGGGTGGGTGAGCATTTCAATCAAAATTATTTGCGCGTAATCATAAATTTGTGTCCCAGCCCACCCACCCAAGTGTTAGATTAAGAATTTGTTGACAACAAACACTTGGGTGGGTGGGTGGGCACTCCAATCAATATTACTCACGCGGAATCATAAACTTGTGTCCTCGCCCACCCACCCAATTATTAGTTATGGAATCCAATGACAATAAACACTTGGGCGGGTGGGTGGGGCACTCCAATCAAAACTACTTGCACAAAATTTTAAATTTGTGTCTCCACCCACCCAACCACCAAATTAAAATTGTTTGCGCGTAATCATAAACTTGTGTTTCCGCTCATCCACCCAAATGTTAGTTATGGAATAAATTGACAACAAACACTTGGGTGGGTGGGTGGGCACTCCAGTCAAAATTACTCACGCAGAATCATAAACTTGTGTCCCCGCCCACCCACTCAAGTGTTAGTTATCAAATCTCTTGATAATAAACACTTGGGCGGGTAGTTGGGCATTTTAATCAAAATTGTTTGCGCGTAATCATAAACTTGTGTCTCCGCCCACGCACCCAAGTGTTAGTTATAGAATCCTTTGACAAGAAACGCCCATCCAACCCAGTTTTAGTTATCAAATCTTTTGACACTTGGACCGGTGGAAGAGCATTTTAATCAAAATTATTAGCGCATAATCATTAACTTATGGGGCACTACTCGCGCAAATGGTAATATGTGGTACTGATCGTGTTTAGTTTTATCTCTAGCTCTTTATATGCAACATTATATTAACTTTTAATAACGAAAAAAAGAGTAAAATTGCAGCAGTGTTAGGGAAAATTACCATATAACAGCTTCCTTGAAATTTTTTTTTTAACAAGGGGAAATGTAGATTATCTAAAAAGGACTTGTTGGTAGTCCTATAGCTGAATTAATGACAAATTAACAAACTCTTAGCAATTTGTTTGATACATAAATTTGACTACTGCTCAGACAATTTTATTTAATTAATGAATCAAATTCAGGATCTGATATTATATCTTTAATTATATCTTTATAGTCTACAATGACTGCATGTCTGTTCAACTGTCTCAACTTTATTTTTGCCTAGTGAAGCCAACATAACAACGTTTTATGCCCACAACTGACGCCACGCCTTATGAGTAGTTTAGATTAATTTTACGATTTTTTGTAATCATTAATGAATTAATATCGTTCACAAATTGAAATTATTTTTGACGTTATATCCTTAACAAATGATAGATATTTAAAACGCAATTATATAACAATTTTATTTAACATTTTTTTGCAGAAATCAATGATTGAAAGTAAATTTTCTATAGAATCAAATAATACTTGTTTCCGTGCATCAACTGCAACTTACGCGTTTTTCCATAACTGACGTCACAATCATGTTGGCTTCACCGCGTCGGCAAAAACCGTGTCTATATGTGTGCATGGTCTAAGGACTCAACAATCTTTGTATTAAGGTTCTACCACAATGTATTATGAGGAATTCTGATGCAACTATAAATTAAAAAAAAAATAAGTTGTGAATTGTGACGATTTCTCCTCATCAACTGCCAGAATGGTAATGCTTTTTTTAAACAATGTTTGTGAATCTACTATTGAACATTCTAAGTAACCTTAGTCTTATGGCGACTCATCTCAATCTATTCCGCTATTAGTTTCTAAATTATTGACTCTAAAAAAATAATGAAAATAATTTAGTTACAAAATTTTCAAATAGATTAAATGAAAAAAAAAAGATAAAGGAATGAATTACTTGTTGCATGTATCACAATATCTGATAAACACATGCACACAATTTTTATTGTTTGTTATCGTCGATCCGGTCAGTCATAATTTGCAACATGATAGGTTATTACATTTAATATTTATGCAAATTCGTCAGTTCGGACTATTACACATCCGCCGACCGTATTATGCAACTCTATGCGAACGGAATTTTGATTGCAAGTAGTGGCGCTGGGGCTTTAATAATAAAACGCCAAACTAGTATTCAAATTGTCCGTGTTGGCTGCACATACACATTTGCAATTCCATATAAAACAACGAATTATCGTTGTAATAATCACGTGATCTCGTTAGAAGCAACTCGAGATAAAATTATAATCACCATTTACAGGAGGTTGGACAATGCATCACACATAACATAACGCCTGTCTTGATATTTAATATTCGCAATACAATCGGTATGTTATGCGCTCTTGTGATTTATTCGAGCGTGATTTCTAAGGATCTTCTCGCTGCACAACAAACTGCAAGTAATTAGAACAAGCTCAGCACTAAGTGAAACTCTCATGCAGTTTAGAGTTAAACGTTACTAATGCTTCTGAATTAATTATGCACAATTTAATAGGTGTTGGAATAATAGTTCTAGAAAAATTGTAAACATAACGTTGGCAAAGAAAATTTCCCAGAACAAATATAATAACAATAATAACTATTGACATTTAAGACTTTGGTTACATCTTCCAATAAATTACGGACGCGTGGGTGATGTAACTTAGCACACCGTTATACTTATTAACTCAAAACACAAGTATTGCATGCAAATTGTTTTCGCATCATATATGTAGCACACAATAACAATATTTTTGCGTCACGTCGAAATGATAACTAGTTTCGGTTTCCATTGTGGGATGATGGAATCCTGCGGTTGGAGTTCAACGTTACGACCTCAAAAGAAAAGGCGCCGCGATTAGAATCCTCTCTCGCTTAAATGGAACGCAGAGTTGTAATGCAATTTAAATTTAACAAGGAGCATGTGTGTGCTGAGGGATGTCGGCAACACCTCTCTTACAGTCACGGCGATTGCATTTAGCAAACAGTGTCCAATATATGCATTGTGAGGAACGTGACCGGCAGTTAGATGTGTGCTTGTTTGTATCATGAAAGAATTGTCTTTATGTGATACTGTGTGTAGTCTAGATTTGTTGGTTGATGCTTTTGATTAATTTTATTAAATGAAACCCTCGAAGCCAATTGTTCTTTATGTAAAGGTGCAAAATGTTTCCGGGTGGTGTGGGTGGTCGTCGATTATACAATAAGAATTATCGTTTATTTATTTCGTGGAATTAATTAAATGCCGCTCCAATGTCTTCCATTGGTAATTAACGATTGCATACAGGAATTATATATTGCCCTATAGCAATACAATATTTATTGCAAAATCATGTTTTCAAAAATTTACCTATTCTGGTTGACAATAAATATAATTTATTATCATCATAACTTGTTTTCTTCTGACACATTTTACAACGTAAATTAATTTATCATTATTTTATAAAGCAACAAAATTAGTCTTTATATTTTTATTAAATTGTGTGTAACAAACAAGCTTTAAGGCATTCCAAAATTTCGTATATAAATTGCGACATCAACTTATTATAAAAAAAAGTAACCAATCGATAGCATGATTGGAAGCACCGTAATAATCAAGCGCAGCCTACAGCTACATAAAAATTCATTAAACAGAGATTGTTTGCTGTTGATATCAAAGGAAGTCACAGATTTTGATATTACAAACGCTGATTATGCTTTTGGGCGCCTTGTAATTAATTGTTTTAATTAACCCGAGAGAATCGATAAGCAAGATAAATATAACCTGAGGGGGTAACCAAAATACACATATTCAAATCGAATAAAATTACTTCAAAGAGATTTTGTAATGTAAATAAAGCTTGAGGTTATTTTACCTATATTTTATAGGATAGTTTTAGATAAAACCTGGGAACGCACAAGGAGTAGTACGCAATTAAAACGATAATGCGTATTATTAATCGCACCCCATAATGCATTAGGATTTAGTTTAGAGCATTTCGTGCTGAATTCAAACACGACCGTGCAGAATTTTAGTTAGACCTACAATTATTGCAACACGCAACGGATTGAAACATTAATGTGAGGGCGTGGAATAAAAATTGGTTTGATTATACAGTTAAGGTTGGATGATTGATAACATGCAAATAAGAAGACTTCTCAAATAGACTAAGTATATATTATCTTAACATATTAAACTAAAGAGTTAATATTTAAAGTTTTATTATTTTAATACAACAATTACACAATAACTAAAAGAATACAAAACGACATAAAGACAAGACCAGTCTAGCGATCGACGCAAATGATTACGATATTACTGAGTTGAGGTTGTCAATCATTTTTTAAGTAAAAAGTCCTTTTTGAAACTACAAGTGTTAGGAAAATATTTAGGGAATCGTACAAAATCAGTATATTCTGATAGATTTTTTGTAATTTTTAATCAATTTCAGAAAGTTCTATGTTTTTCTTTTTAAGTAATATTCTAAACGATTTTTTATTTATTTTATTGCTTTACTTGAGTTTCTTAAACAATTTTTGATAAATTTATACAATAAAATTTTTGATAAAAGTTTCTACAAAAACTTATTTCTTAAATGAAATTTATTAAAATTTGCTCATAAAACCTAGTTAATACTTTTAGTGGAGTGCAAGCCCCCAAGCCAGTGTCGTTGTTGAAACGTAATAGGCGTAGTGGTGGTCATCATTGAAAGGCTCCCTAACTAGAGGGTCGCATGGTGGCTTCTAGGACACACTTGAGTTTCACTCTAATCAGTAGGCGATTGATGCTTCATAGTAACTAGTTTGGCACTGTGGAAACTCAGGGTTTATACCTTCTTGCTGATTCTTTATTGGTCCTTTGATGCTTTGCCACAAAGCAGCACAAACTCGCGCGAGTGTATGTGAGCAAATTTCTCGAACACAAACATTTGGGTAGGCGGGCGTAAAACGGATGTGTGGCTTAAATTGGTGAGTCTCTGCTTACTCGCCCGATTGTTTGTGATCTAACTTTTTTATCATTTATCAATTTTGTTGGCGTTTGGTAAAAAAACACACTCACCTGCCCGATTGTTTGTTATTAAGTTCTTTTATCAAAAAAACCTGGTTCAGTGGGCGGAGAACTTAGTTAAATTTTAGGGGCGTGTGATTTGAGTTTCTGTGTTCCCGCCCACCCGCCTGAGTTTTTGTCAATCAATTTTTTTTATCACAAACACTTGGGTAGGTGAGTCGGGAACTTAGTTCAATTTTGTGGACGTGTGGTTTAAATTGGTATGGCCCACCGGCCCGCCCGTGAGTTTGTTATCCAATTTCTTGATCATAAACACTTGGATGAGTGGTTGGGGAACTTAGTTTCATTGTTTGGGTGTGTGATTTGAAAAGGTGTGCCCCGCCCACCCACCCGAATGTTTCTGACTATTTTTTTTTAATTACAAACACTTGGGTGGGTGGGCGGGGAATTCACTTCAGTTTTGTGGACATGTGGTTTAAATTGGTGTGTCTTGGTCACCTAATCGAGTGTTTATGATTCAATTTCTTAATCAGAAACTGTCCAAGCCATCCTCCTGAGTGTTTATTATTTAGTTTAATTCTTTGGACGTGTTATTTGAACTGCTTTGGTCTGCCCGAGTGTTTGTTATACAATTTTTTGATCACAAACACTTAAGTGGGTGGTCTAGGGGAACTTAGTTTAATTGTTTGAGCGTGTAATTTGCACTGGTGTGCCCACCTACTCACCCAATTGTTTGTGAACTAATTTCTTGATCACACTTGGGGGTGGGGGGGGGGAATCTTAGTTTAATTGTTTAGGCTTGTGATTTGAACCGGTGTGACCCAACCACCCGCTCGAGTTATTTGTTATTCAATTTTTTGATCACATACATTTGGGTGGTTGGTCGGGAAACTTAGTTTAATTGTTTGAGCGTGTGCCCCACCCACCCACCGGAATGTTTGTCACTTTATTATATTTGTTACAAACACTTGGGTGGGTGGGCGGGGAAGTCACTTTAATTTTGTTGACGTGTGGTTCATATTGATGTGACCCGCTCACCCGCTCGTGTGTTTGTAATCGAATTTTTTGTTCAAGACTTGGCTGGGCGGGCGGGGAGAACCTATAATCGGTTTTGCAGAGACGGCGTGAAGTTTTCACAAAAAAATTACTTTTTTTATGAAATTTAAAAAAAAAATGCTCTAATAGACTTAATACATTTTAAACTGCATAATGGTTGAACATAACTAAATAAAAAAGGCCAGGGAACATATTTTTTTTATGAAATTTGTAAAAAAATGCACAAATGCTATTTTGTAAAATTGCTAAAATTTGTAAAAAAAAAACTTATTTATCTAAAATTGTTTAGAACATTTATATTGCTTAAAATTTGCACAAAAACTTACTTCTATAATTAATTTTTTCAAAAAATTGCACAATTGTTAAACAATATAATATTAAAAAAAACTGAGAAAAATCTATTAATATATTTTTGTCAAAAATTGCACAAAAAGCTATTAGTTACACAGAAACTTATATACTTACTTTATAGATTTCATCAAAAGTTTTACGAAATTTATCTAAAATTGCTTAGACCATTGTGTTAGGTTGTACGAAGTCAATTAAAAATTGCACAAAGAAGCTATTAATTGTGTTAATTTAGCACAAAAAACTCATTTACTTTAGAAAATATATTAAAAATTGCGCCGCAAAATAGTTTATTACATCAAATTTGTTTAAAATTGCGTAGAAATCACAATGGTTGTACAAAATTGATTAAAAATTGCAAAAAAAAAATATTTCTTGAAATTTGCACAAAAACTTATTTACCTCATGAAAATCATTAAAAAATTATCTTGAAATTTACAATAATGGTTTGCATGAAATTAATTATAAATTGAAGAGAAGAATCTTTCATTGCACTAAATTTGCACAAAAACTTATATTTTGTAGTTTTTGGTAACAAATGCGCAAGAAACACAGTTGATTTTTTAAAATTTATTTTAATTTGCACAATAGTTGAACAAAATTAAACGAAGAATGTTTAGAGAAGCTTTATTTACCTGATGAAATTTTTCAAAAATTGTACTAAAAACTTGTTTATTACACGAAACTTATGTAAAATTGCTTAGAAAACACAAAATGAGCAAATAGCATTAAATTGGCACAAAAAACTTATTTACTTTATAAAATTTATTAAAAATTGCGCAAACGAATCATTTATTACATAAAATTGATTATAAAATACAAGGGTTGTACAAAATTTATTAAAAAAAATCATTTATTGCTTATAATTAGCCAAAACTTGAAAATGATTAAAAAATTAACATGAAATTTACTTAATACACGAAATTTATCTAAAAATGCTGAAAACACATTAGTTGCATGTAATTGATTAAAAATTGAAAAGAAGAATCTTTTATTGCATAATATTTACACAAAAACTTATTTTTTTCTAATTTTGTTTTAACAAATGCGCAGAAAACTTAGTTAATATTTTTAATTTGTTTTAAATTGCACATTAATTGAACAAAATTAAACAAAAAATGTTGAGAAAAGTTTTGGATTTTGATAAATTTGTCAAAAATTGCACAAAAAGTTATTTATTACATAAAATATGCACAAAAACCTTATTCACCCGATGGAATTTGTCAAAAATTAAACTAAAAAACTTGTTTATCACACAAAACTTATGTAAAATGGTTTACAATAGACAAAGGTTTCAAAAAGTCAATCAAAAATGCACAAAAAGCCATTTATTGCATTAAATTGGCACAAAAAACTTATTTACCTTATAAAATTTATTAAAAATTACGCAAACGAATTATTAATCACATAAAATTGATTTAAAGTTGCGCATAAAACACAAAAAAAAAATTTATTGCTTGAAATTTGAACAAAAACTTATTTACCTTATGAAAATCATTAAAAAATTAACATGAAATTTACTTAATACAAGATATTTATCTAAAAATGCTAAAACACATTAGTAGCTCAAATTTAATTAAAAACTTTAGAAAAACTCCATTTATTATACTAAGTTTTTGTGCAAACACATTTCTGATACAAATTTATTTTAAATTGGTTAAAAAAATAATGGTTGCACAAAATTGATTAAAAATTTAAGAGGTGAATCTTTTATTGGACAAAATTTGCACAAAAACTTATTTTATTTTTGTAATTTACGTTAACAAATGCACAGTTAATATTTGTAATTTTTATTTTTAAATTGCACAATAGTTGATTAAACGAAAAATTTTGAGAGATGCTTTATATTTTAATAAATTTGTAAAAGTATGCACAAAAAGCTATTTATTACATACAAAATGCACAAAAACCTTATTTACCTAATGGAATTTGTCAAAAATTGTACTTAAAAAACTTTTTTGTCACACGAAACTTATGTAAGATAGTAAAAGTTTCAAGAAGTCAAATAAAAATGAGCAAAAAGACATTTATTGCATTAAATTTGCACAAAAACCTTATTTACCACATAAAATTCTTTGAAAATTGCACAAACGAATCATTTATTACATAAAATTGTGTAGAAAATACAATGGTTATATAAAAATATAAAAATTATTAAAAACTTGAAGAAAAAAAAAACATTTATTGCTTGAAATTTGCACAAAGATTTATGTATCTCTTGAAAATCATTAAAAAATTAACAAGAAACTTACTTAATACACGAAATTTATCTAAAAATGCTAAAAGTACATTAATTGCACGAAATTAATTAAAAATTTCAGAGATACTCTATTTATTACAGTAAGTTTTTGTGCATACAAATTTTTGCTTATAAAAATTTATCATAATTTTCTTAAAAAAACAATGAAATTTTTAGTATTTTTTTTTTAACAAATGCTTAGAAAACACAGTTAATGTTTTTAATTTATTTTAATTTGCACAATAATTAAATAAAATTAAACGAAAAATGTTGAGAGAAGTTTTATATTTTGTTAAATTTGTCAAAAATTGCATAAAAAGCTATTTTATACATTCAATATGCACAAAAACCTTATTTACCTGATGGATTTTGTCAAAAATTGTACTAAAATACTTATTTATAACACGAAACTTATGTAAAATTGAAAGGTAGAATACACAAAGGTTGCACGTCAACTAAAGATGCGCAAAAAGCCATTTAATGCATTAAATTGGCACAAAAAACTATTTCTTTTATGAAATTTATAATAAACGCAAAGAAAATATAAGTTACTACACTGAATTGCACAAAGGTTGATCAAAATTAAACAAAAAATGTAGAAAAATATTTTAATAATGAAATTTATCAAAAATTGCACAGAAAACTTATTAATTACACAAAAATTCATCTAAATTTGTTAAAATACTTAATGGTTGTACGAAGTCAATTAAAAAATGCATAACAAATAATTTATTTCATATAATTTATTAAAAATTGAGTCGTTGATAATTTACTACATAATGTTTTTTTTAAATCGTTTAAAAAACAGAATGGTTGTACAGAATTTATCAAAAATTGCAGAAAAACATTATTTACTGTTTGAAATTTGCACTAAAACTTATTTTCTTTATAAGTTAAAATTTAACAGAAATTAATCTAAAATTGATAAAAACACGAAATTAATTAAAAATTTCAGAGAAACTTCATTTAATAAGTTTTTTTTCAAACTTTGTTTGCTCAAAAACTCACTTTTCTTATGAAATTTATAGAATGATAGTTAATACACTTAATTTATATTGTACAAATGTTAAACAAAATTTAATTAAAAATGGCGAAAACTCTTGTTATATTATTAAGTTTGTCAAAAAAGCTATTTTTTTATTTTCTAAAAAAATATAAATCGAAAATTATTGCTTCAAAATGGCACAAAAAACTTGTTTAAAACTTTATAAAACTCATTAAAAGGTGGGCAGACGATTAATTTATTACATAAAATCTATCTAAAATTGCACAAAAAAATGCAAGTAAAAAACTTTTATCGTTGAAATTTGCACAAAAACTAATTTTTGTGTGTTAAATTTATTTAAATTGATTTTAAATTGTTTAAGCACGAAATTGATTCAAAATTAGTAAAAAGTATCTTTAATTGCATAAAATTTGCACAAAAACTTATGTTTATCGTACAAAACATAGTTAATCTCACTTAACATATCTCAAATTGGACAATAGTTTAATTATTTTGTTAAATTTGTTAAAAATTGTACAAAAATTTGTTTATTAAATGTAATTGGCACAAAAACTTTTTTGAGTTTATTAAAGATTTCGCAAACAACTTATTTAAATTGTAAAAGTTGCACAAAGTCAATTAAAAGTGCACAAAAAAGTCATTTAGTGAATTAAATTGGCACAAAAAACTTAATTACTTTATAAAATTTATTAAAAGTTGCGCAAACGGATAATTTATTTCATGAAATTTATATACATTATTTATATGTTGCTCGAAATTAATTAAAAATTGTAGAGGAACCTCATTTGTTGCTTAAAATTTGCACAAAAACCTTACTTCATTTATCTTAAATTGCACAATAGTTGAGCAAAATTAAATGAAAATTGTTGAGAAAAGCGTATTATTTTGTAAAATTTGTCAAAAATTGCACAAAAAAACTTCTTATTACATGAAATTTGCACAAAAATTTTATTTATTTTATGAAATTTATTAAAGATTATGCAATAAACTTTTTTTATCGCAAAGGTTGCATTGAAGTCAATGCACAAAAATGCACAAAAAGTCATTTATAGCATTAAATTAGCATAAAAAACTTATTTATCTCAAAAACTAATTAAAAATTGCGCTAAAGAATTGTTTGTTATATAAAATGTATCTAAAATTTTGTAGAAAACACGTATTGGCCCGTTACCATACTGTAGACCTAGAGTGATCCGCCCAAGTGTTTGTTATCAAGGAATTGAATGTTTGTCTTCTACTTCTTGATAACTAAAACTTTGGTGGGTATTGGCATGTTACCATGCTTTGGAGTGACCCACCCAACCGCCCAAGTGTTTGTGTTTGTTCAAGAAATTGAATGTTTGCTTTCTATACGGATGTCAGAAGTCATTTTATCACAAATGAAGGCAGTGATTTAACCTTTTGATAACTAACATTAGATGGGGCGGGACACTACTCCAAAGTATTGGCCCTGTACTATATGCTCTGGAGTGTTCCACCCACCACATAATTTATCAATCATTAAAAAATTGCAGAGAAAACTATTTATTGCTTTATGTGCACAAAAACTTGTTTCTGCTAATAAAATTGATTGAAAAATGAAAAAATAATCTATTTATTACTCCAAATTAAATTTAAATTGCTTAACAAAAAAAATTTATAATTGCAGAGAAACTTTATTTACTGCCGCGAATTCAGGAGTTCCAACCTAAATTATTGGGTTCTTTATCGTGCACGCAACATCAAGGCAGTACACGGGACTTAACCTAACCTAACCTAACCTTATTGTTACACGGCGTTTATCATAAATTTTTTTCAAAAAACTTATAGAATATTAATAGAAAATGATAAATTTAAAACTGCTAAGAAATCTAATAATTCTTCGAAATTTATCAGAAATTCAACAAAAAGACTATTTTTTAAACCTAACCTAACCTAACTTTATTGTTGCACGACATTTATCATGATTTTTTTTTTCAAAAAAATTATAGAATAGTAAAAAATGATGAATTTTATTTAAAACTGCTAAGAACTCTAATGATTTTTTGAAATTTTACAGAAATTGTACAAAAAGACTAGTTCTTAAACCTAACCTAACCTAACCTTGTTGTTGCACGACATTTATTATGAATTTTTTTCAAAAAAACTTATAGAATAATAATAGAAAATGATGAAATTTATTTAAAACTGCTTTGCTCTTTAAAATTTATCAAAAATTGCACAAAAAGGCTATTTCTTAAACCTAACCTAACCTAATTGTTGCACGACATTTATCATGATTTTTTTTTTCAAAAACTTATAGAATAATAATAGAAAACGATGAAATTTTTTTAAAACTGCTAAGAACTCTAATGATTCTTCAAAATTGCACAAAAAGACTATTTCTTAAACCTAACCTAACTTAACCTAATTGTTGCACGCCATTTATCATGAGTTTTTTTTTTTTTCAAAAAACATAAAATATTAATAGAAAACAATGAAATTTATTTAAAACTGCTAAGAAATCTAATGATTCTTTGAAATTTATCAGAAATTCCACAAAAAGACTATTTCTTAAACCTAACCTAACTGTTGCACGACATTTATCATGAATTTTTTCTCAAAAAACTTAAAATAATAGAAAATGATGAAATTTATTTTAAAACTGCTAAGAACTCTAATGATTTTTCGAAATTGATCAGAAATTGCACAAAAAGGAAATTTCTTAAACCTAACCTAACGTAACCTAATTGTTGCACGACATTTATCAGTTTTTTTTTAAACTTATAAAAAAATAATAGAAAATGATGAAGTTTATTTAATGATTTTTTGAAATTTATCAGAAATTCCACAAAAAGACTATTTCTTAAACCTAACCTAACCTAACCTAACCTAACCTTATTGTAGAACGACATTTATCATGAATTTTTTTTCAAAAAACTTATGGAATAATAATAGAAAATGATGAAATTTATTTAAAACTGCTAAGAAATCTAATGATTCTTTGAAGATGATCAGAAATTGCACAAAAAGACTATTTCTTAGACTAAACCTCACCTAACCTAATTGTTGCACGACATTTAACATGCATTTTTTTCTCAAAAAACTTATAGAATAATAATAGAAAATGATAAAATTTATTTAAAATTGCTAAGAAATCTACTGATTCTTCGAAATTTATCAGAAATTACACAAAAAGGCTATTTCTTAAACAAAATTTGCTTTAAAATCATATTTGCTTCTTGGGGTTAATCAAAATTTGCACAAAAAACTTATTTATTACACGTTATTTATCTAAAATCTTTTAGAATATCTAATAACTGCTCATGTGAAAACATTGAAAAATAGTTTCCAAAAATTGTATTGAAATCAAACTTGGCAGTAGTTGATAAACATAGAAAATATTGTTATTATCTTTTGCGAAACTTTGTTATTCAAGCGAAGGACAATAATAATTTTCAGACACTAATTGGATGGGTGAAATGTAGATATTTATAAAATCAATCAAAGCTGCAATCTGAAGATATAATTCCTGTAGTTTCAAATATAAACTCAATTGCATACAATATCCATTGAATACTATTCTCAAATTGTCTCTTCACATCTTCCCATATAATATGTTGAGCATTTGGCCTTAATGTGCACACCAAATGGCGTGTATTTGTTTCACTGTCACTTTCAGTTTTTATATGTCTGTGGGCTAGGCGCAAGCTGCTTGCTGCACGCATTGAAGTGTGGCATTGTTTGATGAGTGCATCGCAGCAGCAGGGTCGATGCACGTGAAGGAAAAGGAATCAGTGCAGTGCTACGCAATCATCACATTTTTTTTCTATTTCTATTACCACCACAAGAAGAAAAACCACTGTCGAGCAACAAAGGAATTCATTGAAATCTCGTCGTTATTACTCGACAATTTAATTTATTATTACCTAATTTATTTTAAGTTGTGATTAGAATACCTATCTCATTAAAAATTCCCGAGTGGTAGTAATTGTCCTTAACTAAGCGTACGTGTTCGATTCCTTACATTTCACGTTTGAAACGTGGAGGTATCGGAAGATAGTAAAAAGGAAAAACTTTTCGTATTCCCGGTGCGGTGCCGCTTGCTATCTGACATGTAATTTTAATTAATAGTCACTACCGTTCGTAAAACACGTTAAATATGTCTGTATATCGTGGGTATTTGTGTATATTATCCTAGCGATAATGAGTACACACGAATAACTTAACTCAGAACCGTGCTCGCTATATTTTTTCACGATTGTGTCCCCCTGTCTGTCGGCAATTAAAACCATGAGATAAATGCGCTCCGAGGTTTTGCGCGATATTTCATAATCTTTAATTAAAATTCTATAAATGCTCGCCCGATTAAACTTTATATGATATAAATATTTCTCCGGCTTTAATATCAAGCGCAATGCAAATTGCTCATAACCAGTGGTGACAACATAATCTATTGGATTAATGTATCAAAATACACCCACCGGCTGACTTTGATTTATCTGATTTAATCGATCGGTGATGAAAAAGTATATAGAGACATCCTCCTTCACCACCCCAAGGGAGATTAACTTTGGAAGTAAATTGGATATATTATGGAACAAAGTTAGGTGGTACGTATGTTCATATTGGAAAGCCCGAACGGGAAACTGCGCTGGGACCGCTTTAAACTTTGGTAATTATCGTCGGGCTTGTCTTGCGAGGTTGACCAGCAGCCTTTCGTCGATCTAATTTAATAGTATTTGGACTACGACTACTATCCCCCGATTGGATTTACGGGCCACCCGCAACTATATTAAATTAAATTCCACACCAGTTCGATCTTGCTGCTTGGAACAGTTGTTAATAAACATGCGATATTAACAATTCAAACGCAATAATCCAATTACGAGCAGATACAGGAAAGCATAAATTTTATAACAGTAGCACAAATACAAAGGATTATTTGGCATATTTTTAACTTAAATAATTTGATATTAATTTGATTTCAAGCTTCGGTAATTTATGTGCAGATATAAATCTTATGCCACCACTCCAAATTAGTTAAATATTAAATCAGTTTTTCTATCATATTTGTTGCTTAAACTGTTGCATTAAATGTATTAAGTATGATACAAAGAAGTTGGTTGATGAAATAAATAGCGTTATTAAGACGGACGCATTTAACCACTCCAAATTGCAAGCTCGCTATTATTTTTAATTAAAGCGGTTAATTAGGAAGCCGGATGAATGGGCGCCGGGGTCTCAGCGTATAGTAAAGTGGATGTTTTATGTAAACGAGGATTGTTCGCATTCGGTCGTTATATTGCGATGGGCCGGTTGTTATTTTTGCGGCGCGGCTACACAAGAGTTAAGTTTTAATTAAAACGTGAATTAAAACTCATCATTCCACACATACTAGGTACATTCGAGGTGGGCACATACCTTCAATGATATAATTAAAAGTGATAAATATAAAAGAATCACGGCGAAGTGGAGCCTTTTTAATGAAAGTATCCCTATTAAAAGCGCGGGGGTCGCAGTTTTCCAGAAGGCGGGAGCGCCACACGCGAGCTCAAATGAGATTGTTGCATATAAACGCGGATTTTAAAGAAGTTATCTCGTTCGTGGATGCCAGCCTGTACAGGCTATTAATTACTCCTGCTGATTTACGATGCGCCAGAGTGCGGCGACTCGAACTCCGGCACCGTCTTCGCATTTCTTTTTCATATTTTTGTTTTACACAACATTTAATTAGTTACTGATTTGTGATATGCATACATTTCCATCTTATTACCACCTAGCAAAAATAATAATCAGATTTTATCATTAATATCGAAGCAACCATTATCCGTTTATTAATACGCGTATGATAGAGATAGTTTGAATTAAATGAGAATTATAGAATTTATACGTAAACCCATACTAGATTCAGACAGAATTAGATTGTAGTAGGGTATTGGAATAAAGTTTAGACGTTCTATGGTGTTTACAACTACTTAAAATCAAGTATGCTTGATCAAACTAAAAAAATATTCTAGCAATAAAACAAACAAATCAAGTCGTAACTCGTAAACCAAGCATTGATTTTTTGTGCAAATTGGCAACAATGGTCTTGAATAGTGTTGCCACTAATGGTGATATTATTTTTGAACTTAATACCTTCAATCTACTTAAAATTAAGTTTGTTTAATCAAACTAACAAAAGTTTCTAGTAATAAAGCAAACAAACTATGTCGTAACTCGTAAACCAAACATTGGATTTTTGTGCAAATTGGCAACAATGATCTTGGATAGTGTTGCCACTAATGATGAAAATTTGCTTAGATTTGATACGTTCAATTTATTTAAAATCAAGTTTCTTTATCAAACTAAAAAAAAAATGTCAGCAATTAAGCAAATAAATCAAGTCGTAACTTGTAAACCAAATATTGAATTTTTGTGCAAGTTGGCAACAATGGTTTTGAATAGTGTTGCTACTAACTTTGTAAATTTGTTCAAATTTAATACGTTTAATTTACTTAAAATCATGTTTGCTTGATCAAACTAAAAAAAAAATGTTAGCAAATAAGCAAATAAATCAAGTCGTAACTCGTAAACCAAACATTAGATTTTTGTGCAAATTTTCAACAATGGTGTTGAATAGTGTTGTCATTAATGGTAAAAATTTGTTCAGATTTATTACGTTCAATCTACTTAAAATCAAGTCTGCTTGACCAAACTAAAAAGAATATTCTAGCAATGAAACAAACTAATCAAGTCGTAACTTGTAAATCAAACGTTGGATTTTTATACAAATTGGCAAGAATGGCCTTCAATAGTGTTGTCATTAATGGTAAAAATTTGTGTAGATTTGATACGTTCAATTTATTTAAAATCAAGTTTGTTTGATCAAACTAAAAAAAATTCTAGCAATATAGCAAACAAATCAAGTCTTAACTCGTAAACCTAACATTGGATTTTTGTCCAAATTGGCAACAATAGTTTTGAATAGTGTTGCTACTAAGTTTGTAAATTTGTTCAAATTTAGTACGTTCAATATACTTAAAATCAAGTTTGCTTGGCCACTCTAAAAAAAGTTTCAAGCAATAAAGCAAACAAACCATGTCGTAACTCGTAAACCAAACATTGGATTTTTGTGCAAATTGGCAACAATGGTCTTGGATAGTGTTGCCACTAATGGTGAAAATTTGTTCAGATTTAATACGTTCAATCTACTTAAAATCAAGTTTTCTTGATCAAACTAAAAAAGAAATTTAGCAATAAAGCAAATAAATCAAGTCGTAATTCGTAAACAAAACATTGGATTTTTGAGCAAATTGGCAACAATGGTCTTGAATAGTGTTGCCACTAATGGTGAAAATTTGTTCAGATGTAATACGTTCAATCTACTTAAAATCAAGTTTGCTTGATCAAACTAAAAACAAATTCAGCAATTAAGCAAATAAATCAAGTCGTAACTCGTAAACCAAACATTGGATTTTTGTCCAAACTCTCAACAATGGTTTTGAATAGTGTTTCTACTAATGGTGAAAATTTGTTGAGATTTGATACGTTCAATCTACTTAAAATCAAGTTTGCTTGACCAAACTAAAAAAGAAATATAGCAATAAAGCAAATAAATCAAGTCGTAATTCGTAAACAAAACATTGGATTTTTGTGCAAATTGGCAACAATGATCTTGGATAGTGTTGCCACTAATGGTGAAAATTTGTTGAGATTTGATACGTTCAATCTACTTAAAATCAAGTTTGCTTGATCAAACTAAAAAAAAATTAGCAATTAAGCAAACAAATCAAGTCGTAACTCGTAAACTAAACATTGGATTTTTGTGCAAATTGGCAACAATGGTTTTGAATAGTGTTGCTACAAACTTTGTAAAAAAATAGACTAACTTAAAAAATAGTTCTATCAATAAAGCAAACAAACCATGTCGTAACTTGTAAACCAAACATTAGGTTTTTGTGCAAATTGGCAACAATGATCTTGAATAGTGTTGCCACTAATGGTAAAGATTTGTTTAGATTTGATTCGTAAACTAAACTATTAGCCTACGTTTTTGGGTTTTAGTATTAAAATGCTTTAAGCTACTTTCCAGCAAAGAAGTAATGATAACATAATGCGGGATGTGGGATGTTACGAGTCCCGACTACAATAACCGTATAAAGTTGGCAGTGGAATCTTTGGCTGCAAAGCACAATGTGACAGTGGCGGAGAGAAAAGAAAATCCATAATTTAAAATCGTTATTCAACCGGGAACTGAGAAATTTACATTGTAGTGTGGACGCTAGACGAAACAAAGAACGGTGCAACATGGTCTACTAGTGTTTACTAGCCTTTAGATTCAACCAACTTCTAATTCATATAAGCGCGCTTGTCGAAAAACAAAACTTGTTCCCATCCAGCAAAGTAAACAAAGATGATTTAGGAGAAAGGTCCGACTTTTTCACAGGCACTGTCACTTTAACCTACAAACCCTAACCAATTGCTTGCAACAAAAAGAACCACAATAAAGCAATTGAAACGCTAAACAAAAAGAACAAACCCACAAAACTAACTCCAAGGGTACAAACAGACTTATGGAATACCTTACCATTCCCCCGCTGCCTTTAAGCCAACCGAACAATGCTGCAGAACAAATTCAAGACATTTAAGTATTTCAGTAATTGTTTTTTCAAGCTATTTAAATTCAGAAGTTTTCTACAAAACTCCTGGCCGATCAGTTATCAACTTAAAGCAAAATAGCCGAAAGAACCATTCATAAGCATATCAACGCTCACATAACGAACATTCAAACTTTTAGCAATCAACAATATGGTTTTAGAAGGCATCACTCCCACCTTTTTGCTTTAGTGACGGATCATATCATAAAAGATTTTAACATCTTTGATGTAAAGACTTGACTTGATAGCCAAATTGCTGATCAAAATTCCAACACTACTTGTGCAAAATTAATAAAGATTTCTTGACGAGGAGAATATTCTAAGTGAGAATAAATGAAACTTTATTGACAACAAAACAGATGACAGCTAGTGTTCCACAAGGCTCAGCTCTGTCACCAGTCCTATATAATGTCTACGTAGGAGACATTCCTAAAATAACCAGTGGCACCATAGTAGCCTACTGCTGACGCTACTGCTAAAGCTACATAGCTCTTTACCACCAAAACTTATCACTCAGAAACTCCAATAAGTGGCTACACAATATCAGATTGGATGGAAGAATGGAACTAATAAGTTAATTCTACCAAAAGCCTCTTCATGAAAAACAAACCAATACCATGGGTGAAACAAGTGACATGTCTAGAGATCATCATGGACAAATTGTTAACGTGGAAACCCCACAACAAATGAGTCTACAATGAATAAAGTTCCCTTTTCTACGACATGAAATGATGAAAGCCAGAACAAAAATGACCTTGTACAAATCAAATATCAGATCTCAGCTAAGTGTCCCACCCACTCACCCAAGTGTTTGTTATCAAGAAATTTGATGTCAAGAAATTTGATCTTTGCGGACGTCAAAAGTCATTTTGTTATAAGAGAAAGTCGTGGTCTTATATCTTGATAACTCACACTTTGTGGGTGGGTGGGCGGGACACTTCAGCTCAAAATATTGAATCGTTATCATGCTATGGAGTGTCTCACCCACCCGCCGAAATGTTGGTTATCAAAAATTTTGATATTTGTCATCTTTGCGGAGCGGACGTCAAAAGTTATTTTATCACAAGAGAAAGTCGTGATCCATGATCGTGGTTGGGCCACTTCAGCTTAAACTATTGACTTGTTATTATGCTATGGAGTGTCCCACCCACCAGCCCAAGTGTTCGTTATTAAAAAATTTGATGTTAGACATGAGATCCCAGTGAGGGAAACTGCAGCAAACACCCCATTTAATCATTAGAAGCTTGCCAACCCAACACACTTAGAATGATTACAGGAGTCTCATGGTTCATCAGAGTTAAAGACTTAAAATACACTAAACTTCTTTGATAAAGCAGAAGCATACGATAACCCGGATATACGAACGATCACTCAGGACTTACCGAACTATATCAACCGTAGAGTTACAGTAAAGTAGTGGATACTCACTAAATCATCCACACAGCCACCTGGCTGAGCAAGATAGGAAGATATTACACCTCGAAATTTCCGACTAAAATTGAATAGTACGGATATTTTGGATTGAAACTTGCTAACTAGATTTTTTGAAATGTTTTTTACATTTTAGAACCTTTTTCAAATTTGGTGGTTGTTTTGTTGAATCTGATAAAATTTTCTGAGAGATTGCTCAAAATCTTACAGAATTTGATGATTTTTAAAAGTTTTCTACAGTTTTTTTGGGTTTTCTAAAGGCTTTCATTTTAAACTCTTTTTTTGCCTGCCTACTCTAAAAACAGTTTTTTCACTTCTATTTTGCTTTTTCAGTTAAAAACATTAATTTAGTTTAAATTTTTTTATTGAAATTTTGTTGATTTGCGATTAAAAATAAATCTTCTTTGACGTTAACTTATTGCCTACTTATCATTAAAGAGGTTTAATAAATTAAGTTTACTTTCTGTCGCTTCGCGATTGATTGTTAAAATTTATTTAATTTATTGTTACTAATCGAATTGCGGTTCTTTTAACGTTGAAGAGGTTTAAGCAACTTTAATTTTTTGTCGCTTTGCGATTTATTCAAAATGTTAAAAAATAATTTAGTTTAAAATTTTCATCATTATTACCAAATAAAAAATTTAATTAATATATTCATCTTTAACTATCTTCAGTACTTAAATCATTGAATCAAGATGATATCAGAAAAGATTATGCAAGTTTTTTAATGAGATGTTAACTTTAGATAAAAATCCATCGAATCCCAAGTTTGAGAGACACGATGAAAATGATTACAATAAGATAATTCCATTGCCATCCTTATACGTCCGTTTATGTTAGACAAATAAAGATTTGAAAAGAGAAGCAGCTTCGACGTGTTTATAAAAGATGGTGGGAGCCGGAGTACGTGTACGGAATAAACCCATAAAGTCTAACTAATGACTTTTTATCAGTATTTCGTTCCCAATACACTTCAGCACCAGACAATTTTAAATTAATAAATAAATAAAATATTAAAACTGACGATGATATGATAAAAATCAAAACCAGTTGTATTATAGACGCTATACAATTTGCATTATATACACAATATAACGATCGATATATCGAGTAATTAATTAACAACGTGTCGAGATAGAAAACATTTATTGCATTTAATATCGCCGCAACTTTGCAGCAGCGCTTAATAAAGTCGAAACAATGGTCCTGCATTTAATTAGTTAACACGTGTTAATGCTGCCAACATATTTTTAGAACCGGATCGGCCATCTCAACCATTATCATTATTTCCGCGAATAAAACGCGTGTGCAATCAAAAAGGTTTAATTGGAAATCGCTTCGCACCTAGCACTTATTACGCCTGTTACATATTTATGCGACGCTCATAAATTTCATTTTTTTTAATCTCCATTTATTATCCAGTTTATTACACCATTCTGTTGTTAATAATATTTGAGAATAGCTACCAGAGGAAATTAAACGCAATTTGTTTTGTTATAAAGCTCTTTGGTATTGTTTCAAAGCTTTTCAAAGTTGATGATGTAACTGTCGATATGGTACCAATCAAATTAATGAAACATTTATAAGCTTCTGAATTAAGTATAGAAATGGGAATGAAAATATTGTTTGCTTTGAGATTTTATTGCAGGCATTTAACAGGAAATTGGAGCAATATTTCCAAAAAATAGAAGGATTTTCATTTAATTTGTTTTGCAATGTGAAGAAGAAGCATTCTTTTATAGTTTTTCAAAAGATTTTTGGGAATTACACTTGAGTAATTTTTTTAAATATATTTTACTTTGTTACTATTACTGCATTTTCTAAATAAATGGATCTGTATGAGATAACCATAATTTATTTCAAAATTAATTTACTAGAGGAGTTTTTCATTAATTTGGCGAATTATTTTTACAATCACCTAATTGATTTTTTTTGTTGCAGGTAAGAACCAATTCTATTTCTTTGGTTTTATTCTTACGAGCGCAGGTAATTACAAAACTATATTAAATAACTTGTGTTTTGGATTTTTTAAACGTGATTTTGGCTTCTAAATTTAGGACCAATTATACCAAAATACGATTCTTTAGACTCTAAAGGTTTCTATTTAAGATTAACACTGCAGCATAATACTAAAGCTATTGGGAAATGTCAACCTTTTGACGGGATTAAAATATATTTGTTTAGATTAACATCAGAAATCATTTTTAGAAAATTTAATATTATTAATCAAGACTGCAAACCTACAAAATATCTTCCAAAGTCTTGTCAAAAAGTTAGTGCTATAATTTATTTAATTTCTAATATTGATTCTATTTTGTTATTATATTATTGGCCTAAATCGGCATTGCAATGGTTGAAAGGCTTTAGTTACGAGAACTCACGAGTTTAAATTTGAGATTCGTTTTTACTGAATTTTGAAAATTGTTTGTATAAGCTTTTTATAACCTTTATACTATTTTCAAAAGCTTATTATTGCACACAGAAGTTTGATGTTGTCTTTTCAATCCTGGAAAAATTGCTTGAACTTGCGCTGGAAGCATTATATGCATTACCTTCAAAGTAAAACAGTTTCATGTTGCTTCTTGAATCTTTAGACTAATTTCAGAAGCTTAAGATTTTTAAAATAAGTTCAAAATTGTTTTGAGAATATTGTTAGAATTGTTTATAAAACCTTCCGAACATCAAGAAACTTGGGAATTTTAAGATTTTAAGAGTTTTGAAAAGCTTTACATTGTTTGACCAAGCTTGGCATTGTTTGTAGAAGCTTTAGATAGAAAAACTTTGGAGTATTTTAATAAGAATTTTACAGAAATTGTTCCAAAAAATATAAATATTTTTGATACGCAGAAGATTTAAATTGTTTTCGGAAGCTTGAAATAGTTTCTAGACGTTTAAAATAGTTTTAAGAGAAAATTTTGAGAATTTTTTTAGAACATTTGCTTTTTAATAGGTTCAATTTGTATCCAATGCCTTCAGATGGTTTCTAGAAGTTTGGCATAACTGGCAAAACCTGCAGACTATGTTCGAACGTTTGAATGTATCTTTGAAAGCTAAAGATTGTTTTTAAAAATTTATGAATATTTTACAAAATTTAAGATGGTTTCCACACGATTGACGTTGTCTGCAGAAACTGTTTCTAAATGCTTGAGTTATCTTAAGATGTTTAAAATTATCTCTAGAAGTGTTGGATTGTTAAAAAAAAAAAAAAGAACTTATATAGGCTTGATATTGTTGCAAAAGCTTTAAAATATTTCCAAAAATTCAAAGTTTTTTTTCGATGCTTAAAATTTTCTGTCAAAGTCTGCTTAATTTAGTGACAGTTGGCGTTTGCAGAAAGGAGAAATGTCCTTCAACTGAAATCTACTCACCGGAAATTAATGAACTGAGTACTTCGTCTACCCACTCAATCTTTGTAATCAAGATATTGGATCTTATTTGCTCAGTTTAGTGACAGTTGACATTAACAGAGCGAAGAAAGAGGCTGTATTTTTGGCTTGATGGAGTCAAGACCAAAATACACTTACCGATGTAAAGAGGTGCTAGTTGGTCTGATGACGTACAGCTAAACAAGGCGAATCAAATGCTCCGGTGATGGTGATCCGCATTGCAGTAATACGTCATTTGTTAAGAGATTCCAATTCTCTCAAACTCTGAAATTATTTTCAAAAGCATAGACAGATTTTTAGCAATAGTATCAGTCTAACTTAAGAAGCTTGAAATGATCTTCAAAAGTTCAAGATTGCTTTTAATTTTTTTTTATGACTTTTGAGAAACTTGATTTACAGAAGTTTTAACCAATTTCTGGATGCTTTAACTTGTTTTCAGATGCTTTAACTTGTCTCTTGTAGCTTCAACTTATTACCAGAAGCGTAATGTTGCCTTTTGTAGCTTAATATTGTTTTCAGAAGTTTTGTGAATATTTTCAAAAACAGAATTCTTTTTTTAGAAGCTTAAAATGGTTTTTAGAAGCTTAAAATTTCATGTAAAAGCTTTAATCTATCAGCAATAACTTTAAATTTTCTCAAGAAGTTTAAGAATATTTTTGGTTATACTTAAGGTTTTTTTCAGGAGCTTGAAATGATCTACAGCTGCTTGAATTTTTTTGTAGAAGTCTTAGCTTGTTTTTAATAACTCTATTTTATTTTAACAAGTTATTTTTTTCTCTATCATTTTGGAATTATTATATACTATAGCTTGGGACTTTTTCAGAAATTTGAGCAGCTTAAAATGATTTGTATAAGCTTCAACTTGTTTTCAATAATTTTAAATAGTCTCAAAAAGCTTAATTTTGTCTCTAAATGCTTTTGAATGTTTTTAAGAAGCCTAATATTGCTTCTAGAAGCCTTGAAATATTTTTGCTATTGTTTGAGTTTCTTTCCAAAAGCTTGAAATTATTTTTTCAGCAGCTTTACATTGTTTTAACCTATCTTAAACAACTTGAAGTTGCTCCAAGAAGCTTAATTTTGTTTCCACAAGTTTTGCAATATTTTGGCTATCGTTTTAACTCATTTTTAATAACTTTTTCAAAAAGTTTAAAATTGCTTTGGAGTATTTTGGCTATAGTTTAAGATTATTTGTATAAGTTTGAACCTATCTATTTCCGATTTTATGGTTTGATCCTTGGCAGGATTAACTAAGAACTTGCTTTGTATCCACTGGTTTGGAAGTTACCTAATAAGCTGTTGGTTAAACTATTTAGTATAATTTGTTCTATGTAATCAAAAATTATTCAAAATGTTCTGAACTGATCTAAACTGATTGTAAAAGTAGTCTGAAGTGGTCCAAAGTAATCTAAACAGATTTGAAAGAAATCTGAACTGGTGCACAGTAATCCAAACTGTTTGAAACTAATCCAAAGAGACATTTTTATAATTTAAAGTGTTCTAAACTGATTTGAACTAATCGCTGATGTAATTCAAAGTAATCAACTGTAAATAGAACTAATCCAAGCTGATGTGTTGAAGTGAATTGATCCGAATGGTTCAAACTTATCTAATCCGAAGTAATCCGAACAGATTTGTTACACTAATCACTGAGTTCTCAGTCTAGTTTCCAAAATGTCTAATTGATCCAAAAAAATTTAGTGTTTTAAAATATACAAAAGTTTACTAATTAAAAAAAAACAAATTGATTCAAAGTAAACCTAGCAGATTTGAATGGTATAGAATTGTACATTTTAAACTGATCTAATTTAACTTGTTAAACTGATCTAAAACGATACAACCTAACCTAGAGAAATTCAAAGTGCTTCAAACTGTTTTTAAATGAAACAAAATGTTTTGAACTATTAATGCTAACTGATCTAAAATAGTCTAAACTATTTCAAAATGAACTAAAGTGCATTGACGTGATCCAAATTAATACAAAATGATTTAAAATGTTCTAAAGTGTTTTAATTTAAACTAAACTAAAGTGTTCTAAACTAAATCATCTACACTGATCTAAATTGTTCCAAAAATAATTCAAAATGCTCTAAAGATTTCTAAACTCTAAATCTAAAGTTGCAAAATATTTCAAAGTGTTTGAACTTTTTTGAATGAAAATGGCAGAGGAATTCAAACTATTCTAAAAAGATTTTAAGTGCTGCAAAGTATCTTAGAAAACACAACTTGTTTTGAAAAAATAACTTGAGTGATCTGAAATGATCTTTAGAAGTTTATGAACATTTTTTGTTACATTTTTAGAAGTTTTACTATATTTGCTCAAGCTTGAATTGTGTTTTCTGGAAGCTTGATAATAATGTTACAACTTTAAGTTAGTTGCCAGAAGTTTTGACATGGTTTTCGAAAACCTTGAATTTTTTTTCAGAAATTTTCTGAAAGCTTCAAAATTTCAATATTGAAATCAGAAACATAGAAACATTTTCAACATTTCTATAACAATCTTTAGCCAGTTTTTAGTAGTTTGAAATGATCTTGAGGATTATTTTAGAACAGCTTTATAGACACATTGATTCCATAAGCTTTAAGCAGTTTCTAGATGCTTTAATTGGTTTTCAGATGCTAAATTGAGTTTCTTGAAGTTTAATAATAATAATAATACTTTATTCACGGTATATACAAAACCATTTACATCTACATCATTATATACATAAATAACGATGAATTACAAACAATATTACAATTACACAAAAATATATAAAAGAATATTGAAAAATAAAAGCATGGAAAAAGTATACATAAATAAAAACAAAATATAAAATTATTCATCAACACATTTTAATTGACACTTAAAACTACATTTTGAAACACAAAATAAATCAATATTATTAGAGAAACTATTAGCAATTCTACACATTCTACCAATTGGATTATTAAATCCATAATTGGTAGAATGTATAGATTCTCTAAATAATGGAGACTGTCTGGTTCGGCGATTATTGTTGGGGACTTGAAATGGAAGAGTTACAAGTAGCTCTTGGCAATCAATCTCAGACATCATTAGTTCACGTAAAAATGATAAATCGGCTCTTTTGCGCCGAATTTTCAGCGGCGGAAGATTATATTGCAATGCAATGAGGTTAAAATCGTAATTTTCGGATGAAATGCTTAATTTGTACGATAATAAACGAAAAAATTTGTTTTGAATACGTTCTATATTGCATATATGAACGCTGTAGAATGGATAATAAACAGAGAACCTTAAGTTAAATGCTAGTACCTCATCATTGTTCGCAGAAGCTTTAATATTTTCTAGATGTTTGAAATGGTTGCTTAAAGGTTAAGTCTATCTGTAGAAGCTTGAAATAGTTTTTATAATTTTAATTTTAAAATTGATTTCCGAAAGCTTAGGACTTGTTAGCTTTCAAAAGTTTAACTTTGTTTTCAAAAGCTTTGGGCTATTTCAAGAAGTTTGTCTTAAGAGTTTAAAGTTGTTTTTAGAAATTTGAATTTTTTTTAGACTTTAAGACAGTTTTTAGAAGCTTGACTCGGTTTGTGGAAACTATAGCTTAAATTTTTTTAGCCGTTTCTGCTGCTTCTTGTGTCTTCAGTTTGCAACCATATTACATGATATGTTAATTTTACATTTTTTTTCTATGAAATTGATAATTTAGTTACTTATCTATTGCTGTATGTAGTATGGTGTGTCCTAAACGCTTAAGATGATTTCCATAAACTCAATAGTATTTGAAGAACTTTAGGATAATTTGATGAAACTGTAGATATTATTTACAAAAGTTTCACACTATTTTATGAGCTTGAATATGTTTGCAAAATTTTAAGAATGATTACAGAAGTTTGGTAATATTTTATATTGTTTTAGAAGCTTTAGACTTTTAGAAATTTGAGATTATATCTAAAACTTTGGAAATATTTTTCCAAAATTTGTCATTTTTTGCAGATATTTTAGATTAATTTCAAACATCAAATTGTTATCAGAAGTGTTAAAAAGTTTTTTGCATGCTTTTATCTTCAGAAGCTTGATCATTATTGTTTTTGAAGATTATTTGCAGAAGCCCTAGTTTCAAGATATTTTAATTTGTTTTCAGATACTTTAACTTTACTAGAAGCGTAATATTGTCTTTAATAACGTTGTTTTAAGATCTTTGGGCATTGGGGTAAGAAGTTTTAGTCTATTTCTAGAACCTTGAGTTTATCTCCAAAACTTTAAAATAATATTGTGACTGTTTCATGGAGCTTTAAGATGATTTGAGCAGTTTGAGATTGTATCTAAGTTTTGGAATTATTTTAGAACATTTGCAAGGTATCCAGTGGCGTAGTAATATTTATTCAAAACTTTTAGATTTTTTGGTATTGCTTCTAGATGCTTCAAATTGTTCCTGGAATTTTTGGAAGATTTTATAAGCTTTCAAAATTTTAGTGTGAGTATGGGTTCAATATTGACAGGCTTTAGGAAGTTTAAGACTGCCTAATGGCTTGAGATTGTTTTCAAAAGCTTAAGAAAGTCCCTAGTATCCTAATATTGTTATGAACTTTAGGAAGATTTGTAGAAATTGTAGATATTGTTTGAGTCTATCTTCAGAAATTTAAAATGGCATTTATACTGTTTCCTGAAGTTTGAGGTCATTTTAAGAAATTGTATCTAGAAGTTTTAGAATATTAAAAAGGTATTCAGTGTCTTGATATTTATTTAAAAGCTTTTTCTTATTTTCAAATGTTTGAAGTTGTTTTTAGCTGTTCAAAATGGTTTTAAGACATTTTTGAATATTCCATGAGATTTTACAAAGTTTTCAGAAGTTTAACTTATATCAAAATTCTTGACGCTTGTCTTTAGAAGCTTAAGATTGATCTTAGAAGCTCGAGATTGTTATTAAAAGCTTAATATAGCTTCTTGATGATTGATATTGTTTTAAAGATCTTAGGTTGATTTGTAGAATATATAGCTTGTTTCAGTCTATTTCTAGACAATTAGAATGGTTTTTAGACTGTTTCTTGAAGTTTGAAGTTGCCTTGAAAAGCCTATCTAAAAGTTTTGGATTAATTTTAGAACACTGCAAAAGTTTAAGATTAGTTTTAAAAGTTTAGAATTGTTTGTTGAAAATTTTTAGAAGTCTAAACCCATATTTTATGCTTAGAAATTGTTTTGTTCCGTTTCAAATTGTTGGAGGAGTTTTGTTCAAAAAAGTTTTACTATTTTCAAGAGCTTTGAATAGTACTCAAAAGCAATTTTAAACTTTGCTGATATTTTAGACTAGCTTCTAAAGTTTGAAATTGTTTTTGGGAGGTAAAATTTTGTTTGCCGAAACATAGAATTTTTTTAGAATTGTTGGCAAAACCTTTAGGCTTTATATTTGGAAAATTAAAATGATTTTGAGAAGCTTAATATTGCTTTTAGAAGCTTTTTTATTTTTTTAGAATTTTGAAAATGTTTGCAGAAACTTTAACTAAATTCTAGATGCTTTGTCTTGTCTTGTTTTGAGTTTATTTTCTGAAACTTGAAATAGTTTTCAGAAGCTTACTGTTTTCAGAAGCTTTAACTTCCTTCCAAATTGTTTTAAGAGTCTTAGTATTATTTCCAAAGAATATTTTTGGTTATATTGTTTATCTATAGAAGCTTGAAATGGTCTTCAGAAGAATAAAATTGTGTTTCTAAAAGCTTTGTGAAGTTTGAGATATTTGGGAATAGTCTAGTCCAGGAACCTTAACATTGTTTCCAAAAGCTTGAAAATATTTTTTAAAGGTTTCTAGAGCTTGAGTTTGTAGAAACCTTTATCTTTATCTTTTTACTATTCTTTGATTTTTTTGATGATATGGTAGTAACAAGTTTTAGTTTTCTTATATTTTGTTGAGAAATAAATAAATATAATGTTCATCAAATTATCAACTGTATAGAGATCACAATTTATTAGTAAATATATTTAAGCACATTAAATGATAATTTTCATTAAATATGAGCTTTGAGGAAATCGTCGTATGCTGCTTATCTTCATTTATCAATTTGGTTGTATGTGAACGAATTCAAAAAAAGGGGAAGTGTGCAGTTAGTTCCTTTATCGCGGCATTAAACAGTTTAGGTGCAGGCCTGCGATGCAATAAAGCAATCCTATTAAAGCGGGAACTGTGAAAATTCCGTTCTCTCTCTTTACCTATGTGTATATCTACCTCCATATCGCACAATCAATCCAATTTAAAATGGCATTTCTATACCATTGCTTATATTAGAGTCGCGCACAATGCAGTATATATTCTAGCGGCCCGTTCTACTAACTTGACAATATTAAGATTTACGTATTAGATTATCCCCGCAAGGCTTGACCACATGTAGCAACAAATTAACTGTATTATGTTTGATGGACAATCTTCAGAAATACATTAATTACTAATTGATGGTGAGTTGACAAATAAAAGCGGGCCCTCCAAATACGGCGCGACAATTAAATATTATTTTTTCAGCGGCTGACGTAACTGTCCCGCAATGGCTGTAAATACATTCCCGATCCGCGTCTCATTGTTTCTCCCATTTGCGGCCGGCCAAAGAGGAAACCTGTTAGATTCTTCCATGTTGGGCATAAAGCAGGCAGCGCATTCATCCCTCCCCTTTGTTTTTTTTCTTACTCTTATCATTCGCGTATATTTCTTACACTCCGGATACGTGATCGGAATAGAACGTGCGAAATTTTTATCGCTGGTATTTATTAGTGTACATTCAAACTGCACCGATTGATAAATTGCCATATCAATTTCATAAGAGTTCTTCTTTCAATGGCGGCATTGCATTCAGTTAAAAATCTGATGATAAATTTTGTTGTTTAAAGACGAGTAATTGCGTACACATGACATCAATAATTTCCTTTCAATGGAAATTAATAATTTTATTTTAAAGAAATAAAAAATGTGGGAAACGGTTTCCTATAAAAGTTCGACATGGTAGTCGTTTGTTTTACAACCCATTTTATGAGATAACTACTAGTATTTTTTTATTATATATATATAGAAAGGAGCTCGATTTTCTCATAAAAGCCGAGACGAATCAAATGGAATATTTTCTTTTTTAGCGGCCAATCATCAGATATGGACCGAATCATAAATCTGTTGGTAGCATCAAATATATAAAAATTCAGTTTTTTGTTTTGTTATGACAGAAGAAACAACAAATCATCTCGTTAACAGTTTAGTGGATAAATGTCCAGGTTGTAACGATATGTGACTAATTGTATAGTTGCGTTTTAATAGAAGTGTGCTTACGGTAGTTCAAGATTTTTAATTGCGCTTGGATATGGGTTACTTGGAAAACAACATTTTTATATCATCAGCTGCATGCATTTTATATTATGTTTAGGGCTTAAGTTTACTATAATATATACTTAATAAACAATGCAATTGAGTTTTGAGTGATAATGTGAAGTTATTATTGCATAGCTTTTGCATCTTAAACAAATTTTAAATTAAAAGTTTCTAAAAATAAAACGAACACTTGACAACAATTCCATCGCAATTATTTATAACAAACTGAAGAAAAAATGTAGCAAAGTTTCTGTTTTATTATGCGGACAGTTTACTAAAAATTATTCCAAAGTTTCTGAAATACTACCAATTTCAAGTTCCAAGAAGCTTAAAATTGAGCTTTTGAAGGTATGCGTCTGAATATTGGGTCAAGCTTTTGAAAGTTTTCTTGAAGCTCATAGAATATTTCAAAATTTTTGGAAACACTTTTAAGTATATGGAGACAAGACCAAATTTTTGGTACATAATCTAAAGCTTTTGATCAAATATAAGCTTATGGATACCTTATGAATGTTCTGAAATAATTTTATAATTTTTGAAAAGAATTCAAGTTTTGGGAATATTATTTTATATTTCTGGAGATAAACTCAAACAATATCCACAATTTTTACAAATCAACCTTAAACAATATCAAGCTTCTGGGGACTACTTTAAGCTTTTTAAAACGATCTTAAGGGTCTAGTGTTAAGCTTCTTATTTAAGCATCTGGCAACAATTTCAAACTTTTGAAATTAATCTAAAGTTTTTGAATAAATATGAAGGCACTGAATACTTTTTTACTATTTTAAAATGATTACAAAACATCTAAATACGATCTCAAGTTTCTGAGGTAACTTCATGTTTTAGAACATTCTAAATAGTTTTTAGCATTTTGAAACACCTCTAAACTTTTGAAAATAATATAAAGATTTTGAGTGAACTTCAAAATACTAAGTATCTTTTTAATATATTAAAATGATTCTAAATAAAATAGTATCTTAAGCTACTTGAAACAACTTCAAGTTTTAGGGAAAAAAATTTAGAAGTAGACTCAAACAATATTAACAATTTCTACAAATTATTTTAAAGTTCCTAAAGCAATCAAGTTTCTGGAAACCACCATAAGCTTTTTGAAACAATCCTAAGCCTAAAATCAAATTTCTACAAACATTTTAAAGCTTTTGAAGGTCAATAAGGCAGAACATGGAAGCTTATGATTTTTTTTTGTAATTTATTTATTATTTCAAAACTTCTGGAAAGCTTTAGAAAACAGTGTGAAGACTATTTTAAGGTTTTGGAGATATACTCAAAATACTAACAGTTTTTTAGAAATCGTCCTCAAGTTATCAAAGCAATGTCAATTTTTTGGAGACCATCTTGAGTTTTTGAAAATAATCATAAGCTCCTAGGAATGATTTCAGCTTCAAGCGTGTGACTTTCAAGATTTTGAAATCATTCTTAAAGCTAATGGAATGTTTTAAAGTTTCTGGAAACAATTTTAAGAATTTGGCAACAACTTCAAATTTTTGTAAATAATCTAATGATTTTGCATAAATATCAATATTTTTTGAATACTCTAAAAAGATTTTGATATTCCTAGATAGCATCTTAAGTTTTTTTAGATGAATTCAAGCTTCAGGAAACTGTCTGAAGACCATTTTAAGTTTCCGGAGAATTTTTAGAAATTATCGTAAAGTTTCTTGGGTGAAAGCCATTTTAAGTCTTTAGGAACAATCTAAGCTTCTAAAAACTTTTTTAAAGCATATAGAATATTTTAAAAGTTTTTAAAACATTTTCAGGCAATCAGCTCTAAACTGAAAACCAATTAAAGCATCTAGAAACTGGTTAAAGTTTTTGCAGACATTGAATTTAAGGAGGATCTTCTAGAAACACTTATATGTTTTTCAAGAATATTAGCATTGCTAAAAAATGTTTTATGATTTTGGTATTATTATGGTTTCTGAAGGTAATTTTAAGTTTTTGCAAAAAAAGGATTTTGAAAACCATCCAAAATCTTCTTAAAAGTATAGCCAAAAATATCTAACTTTTTGTAGACAATATTCACCTTTTGGGACAATTTCAATTATTGTAGATAGGTTGAAACTTCTACAAACTTTTTTGAAGAAGCTCAATCTACAGCCGAAAATATGAAAAGCTTACTTTTAGTGACAATATCAAGCTTTTTAAGACAATTTTAAGTTGTTGTAGATAGGTTAAAGTCTCTGCAAAAGATTTGCTCAAGTTTCTACATAAATTCGAATTATATCTAAAAATATTCTTAAGCTTCTGAGACAATTGAAGATAAGTTCAAACTTATTCAAATATTCTTAAACTGCTGGAAGCTTTTTCAAGTTTCTGGAAGTTAAGCTTTCTGAAACAATTTTAAGTTGTTGAAAACAAGTCTTTAGCTCTTCAAGCTTCCGAAAAGACTCAGTTTATGGCTAAAAATACTTTCAAGCTTTAGTGACAATATTAAGTTTCTTGCGACAATTTAAAGTTATTGCAAATAAGTTAAAGCTTATAGGTACAATCTTAAGCTGCTGGAGATGGGTTCAAGCTTTTTGTTAGAGATTTAAGCTATAGCAAAAAATATTTTTGAGCTTTTAGAGACAATATTTAGTTTTTTAAGATATTTTCAACTTATTAAAAATGAAGATAGGTGAAAGATTAAAAAAAAAAAATAGCTACTGGAGACTATTTCAGGTTTCTGAAGAGACTAAAGTTGTAGTTAATTTTTTTTAAATCTTTTGAAAGTAATATTGAGCTTTTTTAGACAATTTCAAGCTATTGAAGATGAGTTTAAGCTTCTACACTTAATCTTAAGTTGCTTGAAACTATTTTAAGCTTTTGGACAGAGACTGAATCTACGGTCAAAAATTTTTATAAGCTTATGCAGACAATAATATGTTTCTTGAAATCTTTATAAGCTTCTGGAAATCATCTTAGGCGTTTGGCACACGCTATATTATCTATAACAAAGTATAGGTTTTACAAACATAGTCAAGCTTTTGAAAACCTTTTTAAAATCCAAAAGAATATTTTCAAGTTTCTTAAACTTCTGCAAACAAATTTCTAGACTATTCCTAAATTTCTTATACCAACAAAAATTTTTGGAAATGGCCTAGATAATGTTAAAATTTTGGCACTTAACTTACAGTTTTCAGATTATTATTAAGCTTCTGGAAATCACTTTTAATATTATGAAGCTTCTACAGATAAACACAAACTGTAAGCATATGAAAAAAAATATATAACTTCTACAAAATGTTAAAGCTTTTACAAACCATGTTAAGCTTCCGACAGCTAATATAAAGTTTATAGATTATTATCAAACTTCTGGGATTATGATTTCATGCTTCTATAGATAGTTCAAACCTAAAAGCATTTGAAAACCAATTAAAACATAGTTAAAGCTTTTGCAGAGAATGTTTCTGAAAAACTATTTTGGGAATTCTTTTTAGAAACAATTTTAAGTTTTGTAAAACTATTTCAAGCTTTGATAGTAATGCTAAAAATCTTTGTATGCTTTTGATATCAATGTTAGGCTTTTGTAGATAGTTTCAAGTTTCAAGTTTTTGGATTTTTTTTCAAATAAAGTCAAGGTTTTTGAAAACCATTCTAATCTTCTATTTTCTGAAAGCTTACTTAAACTTTTATGCAAATTATAAAGGTTTTGGAAACACAGTTTTAAGCTTTCGAAAACCTTTTCAAGCTTCTATTAATTGACTGAAGCTTTATTTCTGAAAAGCTATTTTGGGAATAATTTTTAGAAATCGTTTCAAATTTTTTAAGTTTTTGATGGCAATGCTAAAAAAATTTGTAAGCTTTTGATATCAATATTAGGCTTTTAGATAGTAGTTTCAAGTTTTTGGATTTTTTTTTTTCAAATAAAGTCAAGGTTTTTGAAAACCATTCTAATCTTCTATCTTCTATCTTTTGATAGCTTACTTAAAATTTTAAGCATATTACAAAGGTTTTGAAAACACAGCTTCATAAGACCATTTCAAGCTTTTATTGATACTCCGAAGCCAAAATTATTTCTAACTTTTCAAAGACAATACTAAGCTTCTTGAGATTGTTTTATGTTTTTGGAGATAGGTTAAAGCTTTTACAAACTATTTCAAACTGATGAAGATTATTTCAAATTTCTGAAAAAAGACTCAAGCTGTACCTAAAATTACTTTTAAGTTTTTGGAGACACTGTTAAGCTTTTTTAAACCATTTTAAGTTACTGAAAATATAGTTTAGGCATTTAGAAACAATTTTAAAAGTTACAAATTACTCAACTTATAGCTAAACATACTTCTAAGCTTTTGGAGAAAATCATAGGCTTTTAGAACAATTTCAAGTTATTAAAGATGTTAAATTTTTTGCAAACAATCTTACATTGCTGAAGACTATTTTATGAAAAAAATACTCAAGTTATAGCCAAAACTATTGCTAAATTTCTGGAGATAATTAACTTTCTTTAAACAGTTTTGAGTTATTGGAAATAACAAAAATACTTAAGCTTTTGAAGATAAAATAAATATTATTAAGCTTTTTGAGACAATTTTGAGTTGTGAAAATAGATTAAAGCAAACAAACAATCTTGAGCTGCTGAAGACAATTTCAAGCTTCTAAAGAAAAATACAATGAAAAATCCTCTGAAAATAATATATAGCTTTTTGAAGCAATTTTAAGCTTTTACAAATAATCTGTAAGCACTGGAAACTATTTTAAGCTTTTGGAGACGCACTACACACTACAGCCGAAATTTGTTTCAAGTTTCTAGAGATGATATTTATCTTCTTGAAACAATTTAAAGTTAATGAAAATGGGTTAAAGCTTTTTTAAATAATTTTAAGCTATTAAAGACCATTTCAAGTTTTAAAAAATAGACTCAAGCTATATCCAAAAATATTTCCAAGCTTTTGGAGACAGTATTAAGCTTCATGAAACTATTTTAAATGATTGAAGATAGTTTAAAAGTTTTATAAACAAATTTAAGCTGCTTAAGACTGTTGCAAGCTTTGATGATACTCAATTTAAGCTAAAAATAGCTTTTGAAGACAATATTAAGCATTTTGAGACAGTTTTGAGTAATTGAAGTTATTGTAAAGTTGTTACAAATAATCTTAAGCTGTTGGAGCCCACTTAAAGCTTTTGAGAGACTCAAATTATAGCCAAAAATACTCACAAACTTCTGAAGACAATATCAATCTTCTTAAAATAGTTTCAAGTTATTGAAGATTGGTTGAAGCTTCTACAAACAACCTTAAACTGCTGGAGATTATTTTAAGCTAATAAGGAAAAACTTACGTTGTAGCTAAAAATACTTTCAAGCTTCTGGAGACAATACTAAGCTTGTGCAGACAATACTAAGCTTTTTGATATATTTTTAAATTATTGAAGATTGATTAAAGCTTTTAGAAATAATTTTATGGTGCTGCAGACCATTTCAAGCTTTTGGAAGGAGAATGAAGCTATTAGAAGTATATACTTTACAATTGATGAAGATACCAAGTCGGAGCAAATACCGATAGGAAAAGAAGTACGCCAAGGGGACACGATCTCTCCGAAACATTTTACAGCCACGTTAGAGGTGTTTTAGAGCATAAACTGGACTAAAAAGGAATTAAAATTGACGGACTGTACTTTAACTACCTCAGGTTTGCAGACAATTTTGTTATTATCAGCAACTCAACTGATGAACTAGACCATGCTATAAGAATTCCACCAAGCATCGATAAAAATTGGACTACAGATGAACTTCAATAAAACAAAAATAATTACTTCCAAGAACACTCAGGTGACCATCACTTGAGACCGTAGAGGAATACATCTACCTAGGATATACAATCCAAGCAGGCAAAGAAAACCAAACTACCGAAATAGCGAAGAGGATAGGTCAATGCTGGGCGGTGTTTGGGAAACTAGGATTCATACTCAAATTACGCGAATTTCTTATGAGCCTAAAATGGAAAGTTTGCGAGGCGTGTATCCTACCAGTGCTCACTTACGGCCTTGAAACCATGGCTATAACAAGCACATAAGCTACTTACTACCCAACGAGCAATGGAGAGAGCCATGCTAGGAATCAGCATCAGATACCGAATCAGAAACGAGGAAATCCGAAGAAGGAACCAGGTAACCAACGTTCTTAAGAGAATAGCACAACTGAAATGAAGATGGGCTGGCCATGTAGCAAGGCAGGACCATAGCAGATGGGCAAATAGATTGGTGCGTTGGCGCCCGAGGGGCACAAAAAGACGCGTTGGAAGACCCCCGAGAAGGTGGAGAGACGACATCCATGAGGTTGCAGAAAAAAACTGAATGCAAACTGCCCAAGACAAGGAGACATGGACAAATTTGGAAGAGGCTTACATCCAGGAGTGGATAAATAAGGGCTGAAAAGAAAAAGATAATACTAGGCCTCTGGAAGCAAGTTAAACCTACTTACTAGAGACGAGTTTGTTAAAGTAGCTGAAAACAAGTTAAAGCATTTTGAAACAGGTTAAAGCTTTCGTAAACCAAGTTACAAGTTTTCAGAACTTTTTTGTAAGAAATTTCAAGTTTTTGTAAACTATTCTAAAGCTCTTAAAATATTTTTAAAGTTTTGGATACAAACTCAAACTTTTCAGAAAAAAATCAAACTGAATTTTATCTTAAGCTTCTATAGCAATGTTAAGAATATTTGGTGATCATTGTTAAGCTTTTGCGGATATTTTTCAAGTTCCTTCCAACTTAAGCTTTCGGAAACACTTCAGACAAGTATTCTGGAAACAATATTAAACTTTTGAAGACAAGTTGAAGCGTTCTAATATAAGTTAAAACTTTTGCAAATAATATCTGAAAACTTTTATGAATATTCCAAAATTATTTAAAGCATCTCGAAACAACATCAAACTTTTGGAAGTAGTTTGAAGTTTTTGCTACATTATCAAGCTTATGTATAACTTTTAGTCATTTCAAAACTTTCAGAAACAGTTTTAAACTTCTTAAAATAACTTCAAGCTTCAGAAAACATTCTGAAGCTTTTGCAAACAACGTCAAGTTTGTGACCATATTAATATTTATAGATCATTTCTATATTTTTGAAAATAATTTTGAAATTTCAAAGTGTTTGGATATAGTCTGCAGCTTCCGCCAGTTATGCCAAGCTTTTTAAAACTATCTTATGCTTTTGGATACAAATTGAATCTATAAAAACGCAAAAGTTGTGGAAATTCTTGAAATCTTAGAACATTTTTAAAATTTTGAAAATCTTTTAAAACAATTTCAAATATTTTGTTTAAAGCTTCTACAAACAGAACACACAATTTATGCGGCTAAATCTTGTTAGCTAATACCAATTACGTCTTTTCTACAGTGGTGCAGAAGCATTTATTATCTAAAAAATATTTATTGAAAAACAAATTTTATAAAATAAAAATTATTAGACGGTGAAAATCAAAATTGTTGTTACTAACTAACTGCATTAACATTATATCTTTTTCATATTATATAAAATATTTTTTTGAGCTTTTAAGAATTGCAAGATTAATACTTGAAGATAAAACAAAATAATTACAAAAAAGGTTTGTTTGTACATGCATTGCTCTATAATTTAACAATTATTTTTTTAAGTATTCCTGCTAAAATTGGTTTGAAAGCGTGAACATGATTAGAAGATATGTATCTACTGTATATATAAATTAAGAAAAAAAAAACGGTAGTTTTACAGAGTAAAGTGTGGCGCGATAATTTTTTAATGGGCTGCAAAGTGGCTCATTAAGTACCGAAATATCATGAACCTGTCTCACGAATTCGTGATGGATGGATATTAAGTTGAAATTGGTTTTGTGGTATTATTTTCATTATTAGTATAAAAAAATATATTCAGAAATTTATGATTGATAGATATCATGTGGTTTGGATATTGCTTTATTTTTTAATTTAACTGAGTGCAATGTAATAAAATTTTAACTGGTACTGTTGGAAGAAAGGTATTAATAAATTTTGTGGAGCTTTTTTATTATTGGATTTTTAAACTGCTAAAGTAACAATGTTTTTTTTTTCTATTGCCAATTAATCGTTTCCATTACAGCTAATACATTTTAAAAATGCAAGTTAATTTATATACAATCACGACTTAGTTTTAATGCGAATACAGGAGAAAAAAAGGTGGAAGTGATTATGTTGTAAATCGTCTTTAATAACTAATAACGTTAGTTAATTGGTTATATTATATAATAACCGCTTTAATTGAAATCATTAATTTAAGAGAACGTGTGAATCGGTCTGATTGGATTTATATGTAGTCTGGAATGCGATTTATTAATAAATTTGTTAATTATTTAATAGCAAATTGGATATTTTATAATCTAATTAGGTTAATTGTTTTATCAAATGTCTAACCGAAATATTCTTGGAAATGAATTTAATTTGGTTGCTAGCTTAAAGTTTGGTCTGGTGGTGTGGTAATAAGTAATAAAGTTTGTCAAGTTTATTTTATAAAAAAAAATGCAGTTTGTTATAAGCAAATTATGTGGCAAATCTAAACTTTGTATTTTGTTAAAATTTGTTTGCTATAAGCCTGATGACTACAAACTAAAATAATATTGATGATAATAGTTTGAAGAAAATTTATTTATTTTAACGTTACTTGGTTGCAAAGCTTGTTATAAAAAGCTCAAATCTACATTAGTATTTATTTTAGTTACAGTTATTGAGTGATTTTTTAATAGCAAAATGCTGTGAAGAAAAGTATAACGAATTTTTTTTAATTAATTTTTTTTTATTCAACCGAGCCAATTGATTGATTGATCACACCATCATTTCCTATAGTTTGCAGTTTTATAATAATATAATTAATGCTTTAAAATGCGGAAGATAGCAACAAAACTCTGTTGGTGGTATGCGGGAGCGTATCTTGCACGACCTCGACTTCTAATGAATATCGTCCCCTCGGAAGCATATCGTCAGTAAAGCCTCCGATCCCGATATGAAATTTATCATCGCGAATTGCAAAATTAAAAATAGACTATAACAAAAAAAAAAACGTTCTAAAAGCTTCATAAGCGTTGGCGTGTTATTAAATCCTTTTATAAAGTTGATTGAAAGGAGTAGATAGATGATAGATCCGATCTGATAAATGGGGCGAGTCCGCGAGTCCTTCACCTCGAGACGAGAGGATTTGAAAAAGTCCGGTACACACATATCCACACATAACTTATCTGCATACAATGGGGGCCGCGCAGACACTCTCGCTCATGCCTCGTGCATGTCATATAACGCTATACTAATTACTAATTATCTCCCATCAAAATGTTAATCTAGTGCATTGTTAAAGTATACTTAAACGTAATAGATGCATCGTCTTCGGCAAAAACGTATTGCATTCAATTAAGGCACCCGCTGGAGTAATTGCCGTACTTAGCGGTCGGCTTCGCATTCATCAACCGGCAGCAACAATGCATAATGTTATTGTTAAATTTACTTTCTTTGCTCACCCCGATTGATAATAACCGTAAATACGGATTTGGGTGGTGGCCATCGATTAAATAAATGGATTGGATTAAGAGCCGCTTATAAGAGTTCCGGTGTTGTTTTTCCTTTTAAAAATCCTTCCACGAGGCCAAATGGGCCGTACTGGAGGAACATTACCCCCACAACCCCCGCCAACGCTAAAAATCCACTTTTATGATACATTGGCCACCACTTATCGGCAAATAATGTTAACGGGAACGAATGTGCTCTTTACTGGATTTACTGCGACCATTTATGTGGGTCTTGAACATTTATTACGTGCGCGATACCAACTAAATAACACTAAATATGACTCACATATATAATAAGGACTTTTACATCTATTTTTCCAACAACAACATATGTTAACATACTTATTTTTTCGGAATGCTATAACGTTTCAATTTTATTTGTGTCAAAAGTGTGCCAATAGCTTAGGAATTCTAAATGAAATGCCCGGTTTTATACACTATTTTCTATTATTGCTCGGTTTTTATGGATTTAAGATGGTAAAGCGTAAAGAGACAAAAAGGATTTCATGGTGTGTCGTAAAAACATACTCATACTGGGTGATCTACACATGAAGAAGATTCATATGATGCTAAATTAATAAGTTTTCTAACGTAAAACTGATATATTTTCATATTTACATTATAAATTATTGAAGTTCAGTTAATAAAATATTTTTATATCAGATTGTAACACTAAAAAGCCCGAGTCTTTTAAAACTCAATACTGTTTACTAAGAATAAATAAATTTAAATTTGAATTTTTTGGTAAATTTAGGATACGGTGAAGCATTGTGGGGCAGAGTAATCAAAAATAAAATGTTTTTATTGCTTAGTATTTGTAGACAGGTCCAAAGATTGCTACACAAAATCAACTATCTAATACAATTAGATAGTATTCGACAAAACGTCAAGAATACTCTAAATATATTCGCCGTGCGAATTTTTTCAAAAGTAAATTTTAAAATTTTACAGATATCAAAAAATGCTGTTTTCAACTTTTGTTGTGTTTTTATATATTGTCTTAAACTGCTCGAATTTTCTGTTGTAACTGTCAGTTCATGTTCAAAAATGGATAACTTTAGTAGAAAAAATAGCTGAATTTTGTCTAAAAATTGACAATTTTGTCAGTTTATGTTTAAAAATTAAGAAATTTAGTACAAAAATAGCTGAATTGTGTCTAAAAATGATCAATTTTGTCAGTTTATGTTCAAGAATTGAGAAATTTAGTACAAAAATAGCTGAATTTTGTCTAAAAATTGACAATTTCAAAAGTTTATGTTCAAAAATGGAAAAAAAATAGTACAAAAATAGCTGGATTTTGTCTAAAAATTGAAAATTTTGTCAATTTATGTTTAAAAATTAAGAAATTTAGTACAAAAATAGCTGAATTTTGTCTAAAAATTGTCATTTTTATCAGTTTATGTTCAAAAATGGAGAAAATTAGTACAAAAATAGCTGAATTTTGCCTAAAAATTAAAATTTTGGTCAGTTTATGATCAAAAATGAAGAAATTTAGTACAAAAATAGCTGAATTTTGTTTAAAAATTGACAATTTTATCAGTTTATATTCAAAAATGGAAAAGCTTAGTACAAAAATAGGTGAAATTTGTCTAAAAATTGATAATTTTGTCAGTTTATGTTCAAAAATGAAGAAATTTAATACAAAAATAGCTGAATTTTGTCTAAAAATTGACAATTTTATCAGTTTATGTTAAAAAATGGAGAAATTTAGTACAAAAATAGCTGATTTTTTTCTAAAAATTGACAATTTTATCAGTTTATGTTCAAAAATGGAGAAATTTAGTACAAAAATAGCTGAAATTTGTCTAAAAATTGATAATTTTGTCAGTTTATGTTCAAAAATTAAGAAATTTAGTACAAAAATAGCTGAACTTTGTCTAAAAATTGACAATTTAATCAGTTTATGTTCAAAAATGGATAACTTTAGTAGAAAAAATAGCTGAATTTTGTCTAAAAATTGAAAATTTTGTCAGTTCATGATCAAACATGGAGAAATTTATTACAAAAATAGCTGAAATTTGTCTAAAAATTGAAAATTTTGTCAGTTTATGATCAAAAATGGAGAAATTTAGTACAAAAATAGCTGGATTTTGTCTAAAAATTGACAATTTTATTAGTTTATGTTCAAAAATGGAGAAATTCAGTACAAAAATAGCTGAATTTTGTCTAAAAATTGACAATTTTATCAGTTTATGTTCAAAAATGAAAAAAATTTGTACAAAAATAGCTGAACTTTGTCTAAAAATTGACAATTTTGTTTAGAATTTTGAAATTTTTGCAGAGCAGTTGTATTAAATTCACGAATTTAGGCTAATAGTTTTTTATGCTATTGTTTAAAAATGGGCGAATTTTGTTTTTTCTAAATATTTTTTATGTCAATTTTGTTGTGTAATCATTAGTTTATGTTCAAAATTGGAGGAAATTATTTCAAAAATAGCTGAATTTTGTCTGGAATCTTTAAATTTCTGCAAAGCAGTCTATTAATAGCCGCATTTAATCTAAAAATTAACAATTTTGTCTTGTAATTGTAATTTCATTATAATATTGTATAAAGATGGATATTATTTTTTTTAAATATGACCGAATTATAGCCAAATTTTGTCTAGAAAGTTTAAAATGCTGCAAAACAGCATAATTTACGTTAATAGGCGCTTTAAGCGGCATCGAGGTTTAGCTTCTCATGCTCCTATGTTATTTGTGAATTTGTTTAACACTTAAACCGCTTTGGCATTTATGGTTTCAGCTACAAACAAATTTACTAACATTAATCATCTTGCCTCATTTTATTATACGGAATTACTTGGAATAAAAACGCCAATTATATTTTTTGAGAGTTTTAATCTAAGAATTGACGAACTTTGTTTACCAATTATGATTTGTTTAGAAGACCTTCTAAAAACGGCCGAATTTTGACTAAAATTATCATAATTTGACAAAGCAGCCAATTTTAGTTTATAAATGGCGGAATTTTATGTGAAAATTGGCAAATCTTTTTATGTCAGATTATGCGAGTTTTGTTTTGTAATTATCAGTTTTTTTTATAACACCTTCCATAATGGCTTCAAAAATAGCTTTTTGTCTAAAATTAGGCTAAAAATGTCTAAAATTGTAAAAATTTTGTTAAGCAAACGGATTTTGTTATAATATCTGAATCTAGTATAATACTGTCGCAAAATTGTCTAATTTAATCTAAATACAACCAAAATGTATTTGAAAATTGCCGATTTTTGTAAAAAAAAATCCGAATTTACTTTAAAAATGACCGGATTTAGGTGAACATTTTCATTTTTTGTATTCATGTCTAAAAATAACCGATTTAGTCTAAATGGCAAAATTTGGTCTACAATTGTTAGAGTTTTTAAAAGCAGCCGGATTTAGTTTATAATTTGACGGATTTTATGTAAGAATTGGGTTTATGTTTTGCAATTGTTAATTTTCTATTGCACTGGCTAAAAATTAACGATTTTTGCAAATCAAGCCGAATTTTGGTTTTTAATGGCCGGATTTTAGGTGAAAAATAACGAATTTTGTTTTTTAGGTTTGATTTTTCTATATTACTGAATTATAGACAGTGACAGAGCTAAATTTAATTTAAAAGTTGGTAACTTTTCAAAGGTATAGCCGAATTTTGATTAAACATGTGAGAATTTAGCAAATCTGGAATTTGTCTCCGAATAGCTAAAATAGACGCATTTTGCCATGCATTAGTCAGTTTGAAAAACACTTTTTAAAAATGCAGTCTATAAATGGACGAATTTAATCTAAAAATTAGTAATTGTTGTTTAACAGTATTTTTTTTACAAGACTGTCTAAAGATAGCTCAATAATTTCTAAAAATTTACAAAAAATTTTGAACACGAACGCGTTTGGTCTAAAATGGTAAAATTTGTGCAAATCATCTTGATTTGTCTATAAATAATGAAAACTGGGAATTTTGTTTTACAATTTAAAATAAAATGTAAAATAGAATTTTATTTAAAGGTGTATATATTTTTTTAAATAAAGGCGAGTTTTGTTTAAAAATGTTAAATTTTTTTAAAGCAGCAGAATTTAGTCTTCCTAAATGACCGGAGTTTATGTTAAAATAGACAATTTTTGTCTTTAAATTGTAAGTTATTTATAACAATGTCCAAAAATAAATTTGGTCAAAAAATAGCTGAATTTTGTTTGAAAATGGCTAAATGTTGTCAACAAATAGCCAGATTTTAGCTGAAAACTGGTAAATTTTGTCTTGCTTTTAATGTTTTTGAGTTTTTTATATTACTTACTAATAGTTGTCTAAAATTTTTAGAAATTTTTTTGTCGGTTTTCTATAAACGGCTGCATTTCATATAAAATTGGGTGAATTTGGTTTTGTTATAAACTCCACTTCAGTCCTACCTAGCAACCCAGGTGTTCACTATCAAGAAATTGATAGTTTGACCTCTTTGCGGACGTCAGAAATCATTTGATCACAAGAGAAGGCCGTGATCCAACTTTTTAATAACCAATACTTGGGTGGGTAGGTGGGCGGTCTACTCCAGTCTAAACTATTGACTTGTCATCATGCTATAGAGTGGCCTACCTACCAACCCAACCGTTCACCATCAAGAAATTGATAGTTTGACCTCTTTGCGGACGTCAGTAATCATTTGATCACAAGAGAATGTCGTTATCCAACTTTTTAATAACCAACATTTGGGTGGGTAGGTGGGCGGGCTACTTCAGTATAAACTATTGACTCGTCTTCATGCTATGGAGTGGCCTACTTACCAACCCAGCTGTTCACTATTGAGAAATTGATAGTTTGACCTCGTCAGACATCACAGGAGAAGGTCGTGATCCGACTTCTTGATAACAAGCACTTGGGTGGGTGGGTGAGTCACTATTAACTGAATTACTGACTTGTTATCAGGCGATGGAGTGGTCCACTCTGCCACCCAAGTGATTTTTAATCAAGCAGTTTGTAGTTTGGTCTCTTTGCGGACGTCAGAAGTTATTTTGTCACTAGAAAAGATCCTGATCCAACTTCTTGATAACTAAGATTTGGGTGGGTGGATGGGCCACTTCAGTCCAAACTATTGACTTGTCATCATGCTATGGAGTGACCCACCCACCAACCCAGGTGTTTGTTATCAAGAAATTGATAGTTTGATCTCTTTACGGACGTCAGAAATCATGTCATCACAAGAGAAGATCGTGATCCAACTTCTTGATAACTAACACTTGGGTAGGTGTGTGGTTCACTCTAAACCAAACTACTGACGTGTTATCATAATATGGAGTGACCCACCTACCCACCCAAGTGTTTGCTATCAAGAAATTGATAGTTTGACCTCTTGGCGGACGTCAGAAATCATTATATCATAGGAGTAGGTCGTGATCCGACTTCTTGATAACAAACACTTGGGTGGGGTACTTCAATCTAAACTATTGACTTGTTATTATGCTATGGATTGACCTACCTAGCTACCCAAGTGTTTTTTTTTTTATCAAGAAGTTTATTGTTTGGCCTGTTTTTTGCGGACGTTAAAAGTTATTTTGTCACTAGAAAAAGTCGTGATCCAACTTCTTGATAACTAACACTTGGGTAGGTGGGTGGGTGGGTTACTCCAAACCAAACTACTCACTTGTTATCATAATATGGAGTGACCCACCCACCCATCCAAGTGTTTGTTATCAAGAAATTGATAGTTTGACTTCTATGCAGACGTCAGAAGTTGTTTTGTCAAAAGAAAAGGTCGTGATCCGACTTTCTGATAACGAACAATTGGGTGAGTGGATGAGTCCAAACTTATGACTCGTTGTTATGCTATGGATCTACCCATCCAGTCAAGTGTTCATTATCAAAAAGTTTGTAGTTTGGCTTTTCTGCGGACGTCAGAAGTTATTTTGTCAGAAGAGAAGGTTGTGATCTAAATTCTTAATAACTAACACTTGGGTAGGTGGGTGGGTCACTCCAGTTAACTGTTTAAAAATGGCTAAATTAATTAAAAAAATAGCTTAATTTAATCTAAAAGTGGCCGAATATTGTCTAAAATTTTTAAAATGTTGCAAACCATTCGTATTTAGTCTATAAATGGATACTCCGAAAACTGAGGTTTGTTATAAAATAGTGAAATGTTGTTTAACAATGTTAGCGTGTGTTAGAGCTCTTAAATTAAAACACATTTTTTATCATTTTGTCTAAAACTTTTTTTAAAAATAGAGTTTGGTCTAACATAGCCGAATATTGTTTGGAAATAGTACAAAAGCTTTATTGTATTTGTGAATTTTTTTTAAGAATGTCTGGAAGTTACTAAATTTGATTTAGTTTGATCTAAAAAGATTAGAATTTTGCAAAACAATTAGATTTGGTTAATTTGCTAGATTTCTTGTAAAAAGCACGAGAGTTTTGTTGCAATTGTGAATTTTTTATATTAATGTCTAACAATGACTTAATTTCATCCAAAAACAGACAAATTTTGTCTAAAACTATAAATGTTATAATTATGCAAAACAATTAATTTAGTCAATTGTAATTTCCTGTAAAAATGACGAGAGTTTCATTTCAATTGTAAGTTTTTTATATTTTTATTTAAAAAAAAATCTGAATTTGGTACAAGTTTGCAAAACAATTAGATTTAGTCTGTAAAAATGACTGGACTTCTTGTATAAAAAACGAATTTTATTGGAATTGTGAGTTTTCTATAACAATTTAATAAAAAAACTGCTGAATTTGGTTTAAAACTGTAGAATGTTTGGTCTAAAATTGCTAGAACTTTTCAAAACAACTAGATTAGTGTGTAATTGTTTAGATTTTTTATTTGATTTGTTTGTTTTAAAAAATTGCTGATATTGGTCTAAAACCAGACGAATTTTATCTAAAACTGTGAATGTTTTGTATAAAAATATTAAAATTTTGCAAAACAACCGGATTCAGTTTTGAAATGTCCAAATTTTATGTTAAACATGATGATTTTTTTTTGCAATTTTCGATTTTTTTTTAAATGTTCTAATATTTACTAAAAATTCTTAATTTTAGTCTAAAAAATTTGCTTCAGTCTTTTTTTTCCGTTTTTATTAATACTCTTTTGATCGGTTCATGAGGGTATGAAACCCTTAATTTTAATGTAAAAAAATTTTTGCTAGTGAAATCGATCAGAATTTTTTTGTAGAATCCAATTCTGGCGTAATTTTGAGTTCACACCTTTTTTATACGCGGCAAAACCCAAAAAATTGATATTTTAGTCCCAGTGGCCTGGACAAAAAGGAGCTTTTTTGTAATTTTTTTAACCGCCGAAGTTGACGTATTTTTATGTAAATTAGTTAGAAAATATAAATTTGTATTGTGTGTTTGGGTTTTAGGGGTCTAAAACTCAAAAAATCTGCAAAAATTGGCCTATTTTTGACATAAACTCTTCTTCTTCTACTAATTCACATTTTGCAGCGTTCAGAGGAACTATAGATCAAATATTATTACAAATTTGAGTTTTACAAACAATTCTACATAGAAAGTAGTCAGTGTCGTGCTTATGGGGCATAGAAAAATCAATTTAAAAAAAAAAAAAAAAATATTAAAAAAAAAACTAAATTTTCATATTGGTTTATATTTTTTTTAATTTAATTTCGTAAGTTTACTAAAAACATCTTTTGTCGATTGAACCAATTTTGGTCCATTTAACTCTTTACCTACAAATTTAGACTTAATCTATCCACGCCAAAATTTGAGAATATTATTATTTTTGGCATTTAAACATATATCCGTCCGGGGCTCATTAAAATTTGACAAAAAAAAAATGTAAACCCCACCTCAGTATGTTTATATTACACTCATTTTTTGTCCGAAAATATTTTTTCCTAGATTTCTACGGCCCATGAGCACGATACAGACTATTTTTTATGTATAATTGTCTGCAGAATTCAAATATTTTGTAATATTTGGTGTATTGTTCTTTTGAGCGCTGCTAAACGTGTATTTTTAAGAGTTTATGTTGAAATTAAGATTGTTTTTGCAGTTTTTTCAAGTTTTAGATCTCTAAAACCCAAATACACAGAACAAATTTATATTTTTTAACTAATATACATTAACTTTGGCGGTTAAAAAAATACTTAAACTTCTCCTTTTTGTCCATACCACTGAGACCAAAATATTGGTTTTTTGGGTTTTGCCGAGTATAAAATGAGTGTGGCCTCAAAATGACGCCAGAATTGGATTTTACGGAAAATTTCTGATTAATTTCACTAGCAATTGTTTTTTTAGTTAAAATCAATTTTCAAATGAGTTTTATATTTTTATGAACTGATAAATAGACTACTAATAAGTTATAGAAACGGAAAAAAAAGTTTCTTAACACCCCCTCTCTCCTGCTCTGGTTTGTTTGAAATGGCATTACCCATAATATATTTTGAATTTTGTCTAAAAATATAAAAGTTTTGTAAATTGGTCGGATTATGTAAAATGATCAAATTTGTTTTCAATTATATAAAAAATTGACTGCAAAACGTTGGATTTTGTCTCCGTTTTTACTTTTTATATTTGTAAAAATATGGTCTTTAAATGTCAGAATTTTATGAAACAGCCAGATTTAGCAGGGTTTTAGGCAATGCTTGGGAAAATTTGATTAGCAACCATGAATTTTATAAAACACTCTTTAAGTGTGGCTAAATTTTGAATTTTGATTAAATCAGAATTTTGTAATGCAGATTTAGTTTAGACATTTTATGTATTTTGTGGCAAATTTTGTTTTGCAATTAAGAATTTTCTAATACATTTTTTCAAGATTGGTCGAATTTTGTCTTAAAACTTTTGAATTTTGAATAAAAATTGTTGAACTTTCTCTAAATTTTTTAAAGTTGTACAAAACCGCCGAATTTAGTTTTGAAATAGCCGAAATTTATGTAGAAATGAACAAATTTATTAAAACTTTTTTAAAATTTTACGAATTTGGTCTTTAAATGTCATAATTTTCTAATATTGACCAAATTGTGTCTTAAAGTATTTTAATTTTGACTTGAATGGTCGAATTTTATCTAAATATGTTGGAATTGTACAAAACAGCTGGATTTAGTTTTGAAATGGCCCAGTTTTATACAGAAACAAACAAATTTGATTAGGTCTGATGTTGTCTCTCTCTTTTTAAACTTTTTTAAAACTAAACAATTTTAGTATTTAATTCTGATTATTGCACAGTTTAAAATATTTGAGGTTAGGATATTTTAATAAAATTTATATATACTTTATTGTGCTGATTTAGTTATTTTAATTTTTATTAAGACCGGTTTCGGCTGTTAGGCCATCATCAGTTTTTTTCATTTCACAGATGTTGTTGTGACAGCCGAAACCGGTCTTAATAAAAATTAATGTCAGAATTTTATAAAACAATTGGATTTAGTATTGAAACGGCCATTTATTGTAAATTTTTGCGACTTTTGTCGGGCAATTATGAATTTTTTATAGTCCAAAATTACCAAAATATTTCAAAAATGGTCTTTTTAGTCAAAATTCTGCCTTTTTTTAATGTACAAATTGGCAAACTTTGTTTCGCATTTGGGAAGGTTTTATTAAATATTGGCCGAATTTAGTCTAAATGGTCTAAGAATAGCTGATTTTAGTCCAAAAATTAACGAAATTAGTCAAAAAAGTAACAAATTTATGTTATAAATTACCAAATCTTATGTAAAATTTTGTGATTTTTGTTTTGCAACTGTCTTAAAACTGCCATATTTTGTCCAAAAGTAGATTAATTTTTTCAGAAAAAATAATGTAAAGTAGTCAAGTTTATTCTCGAAATAGCCACAATATTACATTCAGCTTATAATTGGCCGGACTTTATGTAAAAAATGAATGATGTGTGACTTTTATATAACACTGTTTATAAATTGCCAACTGCTGCCTAAAAATACCCGAATTTTGTCTTAAAAGTAACCGGATTTGTTTATAAAACATTAGATTTGATGTTAAAATGGGCTAATATCTTCAGTATTTTATAATTTATTTTATTTCATTAATTAGAAATAGTCTTAAGCACAAATTTAAGCATTATTTGGCTACTATTTAGCAAACCTCACACTACAATGAGTAGATGTTGTTAATATATTATAAAATATTAATGAATTAATCCAATGGCGTAGTGCCATTATTCACTGGTATCATTATCATTAATTCAATAATGCATTATTCAATTAGTGTTAATTATATAATGAAGCAATTTTATTTAATAGTCAATACTAACTAAATACTGCATTAATTATCCAAGCAATAAAGTTTATAACTACTCACAATTCTAAATAATCTTATTAATTTTTCTCATTTATTTCAGGTGAGTTTCATCCATATACTCTCAAGATATCCGTCAGAAGTAAGTTGTATTAAAATTTCCAAGTTACAAAAAACTTTAATCCTTCCAACAGGTAATTCATTTCTCAATGAAGTTTTTCAGTTCCACTCGGTTTCTTTTCACGAAGGATAAACATTGCCTAATGAATAATAAACCAGCATACTTGTTGCCGAATAACAAAAAAAAAAAAGGAATCCGCTCTAGAATTTTTACGACTTAATGAAAGCAGCGCAAAAAATAGAATAGCGAGAATAATAAATTCGCTTTATGATATAATTCTCTTCCGCTTTTCATAGCTGAAGCTTAGTGAAAACGAAAGTGGAATTACACGCCGTGAGGTGCATGAAATCTATTTGTATGTTTATTATGTATTTATAAAAAAATGTTAAAACTAATTGTTTCGAGCGAAATGATACGCATGCACGATTTTCACATTGCACGATGAAATTGCACCCAAGTTACACGATTGGATTGTTATAACAGCGTAGATGGGCAATTTGTGGTGATTAATTGATTAAAATTTGCCGACCGATTGCGAATTGTGTTAACGGTAACGGTTTACTGTTATAGTTGAACCCCTTAGGGTGGGAATTTTTAAGCATTTATTATTAATTTAAAAGGCGGCGGCACTCACCTGCATTGGAAGTCTGTCTCTCCAAGGCAAAGTTCCAGACACTCTTGACGTGAGCTCACCACTTGGTGGCTTTTGGCGTAACCCATAAGGCGGTAATTTTGCACGCGATCTATGCACCAGGCTCGTTCGCAGGGTTTCACCCCGAGGCAACTCTTCTGGGCGTAGATTGTGAATACTGGGAATTGGGATTTTGTTAACGCTCCTGTAACAAGAAAATAATTATAATATATTTAGTTTTCATTCAATAACAATTTATTATATTAATTTATCAACCGGAAAATAATACAATCAATGATGGAATCATGTTATGTAATCGCTTGAGGGAGGACAAAGGGAACCTCAACGACTAATTTAACATTGCTCGCAATTACAGTAGGGATCATGGCATTACATATAGGGTTGGATTATTATTTTGATGATGTATCTGTATGACTGCTTATGCAGATTTTTTTTTCTTATTTCTTACTATTATATGTATATTGTGCAATTAGTGCTACGGAAACATATTCAATATTATACATGGGATTACGCACGCATATTGCGTGCGATAAATGAATATTACGCAACTGGGCATTAATAAAATATTCATATAATACAATACAATAATGTACAACTTGAAAAAAAAAAAAAAAAAACTTGCACGTTATTTTAATTTTGCACTCGTGCAACAATGTTTATACTCGTGGGAAATGGGTATCATTTCGTGCTAGTTGTACAATATACTATTTTTTACTTTTTACTGTAATATGTTTATTTTGCAACGGTTATTGCTACGGAAAAGTATGCGATTGTATACGGTTTATTACGAACGTTGTATAATATACTATTTCTGCATGTTTTTTGGATTGAAAAGTGATGCTTTGTAACTCTAGGGCGGGAAAATTAAGTTTTTTATTAAAATTTTACTTCACGGGGACATGCAAAACAATCGTAAGCATCTTAAGCAAGAAAGTATTTGAAGCTGTCTGCTTTGCTTGTACAACCATACATCGGCGTGCTACAAACAGTGCTTTTCTGCACTTGTCTGTTAATATACTATTGTCAGTTTGATTAAATTGGAATTTTTAAATTTATAGCAGTTTTGTTTTATTTATGGCCGGATTATTAACGTTTTGGCCGGATTATTGGCGTTTTGGCCGGATTATTGGCGTTTTGGCCGGATTATTGATGTTTTGGCCGGATTATTGAAGTTAACGGATTATGTTGTTTTATGATTAGATCATGAAATTTTATAGCTTAATTGTTGTTTCTTGTTATATTTATTACCGGATATTCTATTTTATGACCGGATTATGATATTACAAAGTTGGATTATTATGAGTTATAGCTGGATTGTGTTGTTATACATCCGGGGATTGTAGTTTCTTGGCTGGATTATTAAAATTGTTGATCGGTGTACAATATCTTATGTCTAGATTCTAGATTTTTGGCCGGATTACTATGTTTTTATATTTTAGTGACTTTTTGGCCAGATTTTTAAAATTTATGACCCGATTATGACATTTCTTACCTGGATTATAGTGTTTATGTCTGAGTTATTATAATTTATTGCCGGATTAAGCTGTTTTGGGACCGGTATAGAACATTGTTTTTTAGTTGAAATATCAAAATTTGCGGATGGATTCTTAGGTTTTTTTGATGGTTTTAAGGTTTTTGGTCGGAGTATGATATCTTTTATAGCAAGATTGTCTCTTTTTGCCGTTTTATCAACTTTTTAGCCAAATTATGGTGGCGGGATTGTAATTTTTTTTTAATGGATTGTAATTTTACTGTACAGATTATCATAATTCAAGGCTCGAATGTGTTATTTTATAGCTAAATACAACAATGATGCCGCATATGCAGCGCTCTTCATTACTCATCAGATAAATGCCAATCAGAGAAGAGGAAGAAATATGCTTTTTTGTTAATAGCGCTTACTAGGAAGAACTGAGATACATTGCCTGTGTACACGCATGATCAATGCGCGTCGAGTGCGAGAACGCAACGGCTGCTTTCCAGTGCCACACTCCACTCACGACTCTACTCACTATGCATTTATACACTATAACCAAAACACATTGCTTCAGCGTCTGTAGCAATGGCATTATCGAAGCAAACTTTAGTGAGAAATGGCTGGGAACCTTAGCTACAATAAATAAGCAGAACTGGTAATTATTGCCACGCGTTCTGTGTGATTAAACATGGGATTACCTGGAAGTATAGCGATATTTTGACTTGTGTTGCTTTGAGAGATCCAGAGATTTCATAAGGGCTACTACCTTTGTTAGCATTTACGCAGAGTTACGTCTTTCCCAAAGAAATTGATCCTCTAAGTTTGAAGAGAGAAAATAGGTTAACAAATTATGCTCTTAAAGATATCAAATAGTGACAATTGGCGCTCAACGTAGGGCACAGTGTTGGGAATTGTGCCACAGGACTTATAGATATTGGCAAAGAACAAAGCTTGCGGTTTACTTGAATACAGGGGTTGTCTTTGACGTCTACGTAAATTTGCGTTTACTACTATGGACGTTTTGAAAACGTATTTATAGCACAAAATAATTCAGTCAGACTTAACCATTCCAGTAGAATCACTTTAGTGATTCTACTGGAATAAGATCCTAGAATTTTGATAGGAGATTTTTCCACAAGATAGTTTGAAAGACGCCTTTAACGAATTTATGGTAACAAACGATCACTCCTCGACAAGTTTCAAGCACCGCTGTACACTGAAAAACAGTCACAAACTGCCTACAACTGAAAATATTATTTTTTAGAACTCATGGAGTCCTTTTTCATTAAAAAAACATTAAATTTTTTTAGACTTTAGGCAAATTTTTTTTAATCTTTTTTTTCTTTTTCTTTAGTAGCCTTTTTCTGTCCACTCCTGGACGTAGGCTTCCCTTTTAAGTTTTCACGACTTTCTATGTTGTGCCAGCTGGACTCAGTGTTTTCCTGCCTGCTCCATCTCTTTTGCGGCCGTTCTATGCATCTCTTATGCGTTCTTGGCCTCCATTGCAATAATAGTTCCGCCTATCTGGTAGTTTGCTGCCTAGTGACGTGACCTGCCCATCTCCATTTTGCTGCAGCTACGTTTTGGATTACGTCGCGTACTTTTGTTTCTTAGGCTTACTCCTAGCATTGCGCGTTTTATCGCTCGCTATGTGACTTGAAATTTATTGGCACATTTGGTGGTCAGTGCCATAGTCTCTAGACCATAAGACATCACGGGAAGGATACACATCTTATAACCTTTTCTTTTTAGATTTATAGGAACCTCGGGATCTTTCAGAATAAAGTTTATCTTTCCAAATGCCGCCCATGTCATGCGTACTCTTCTCGTAACTTTGGTGTTTTGGTTTGCTTTACCGAGTTTGATTAGGTGGTCTAAATACACATACTCTTTTACTTTTCCGATGACTTCTCCTTTGAGAGATAGAGTGTTCGTCTTATCCGGGTTCATGAACTTGGTTTTCCTGGGATTCATTGTTAGGCCATTTTTTTAGTTCTTCTAGCATTTGTTTTAGTTCATCTAGGTTACTGCTAAATATGACTATACTGTCCGCCAACTTTAAGTGGCTTAAGTATTTGCCATCTATGGTGATTCCTTTGTTCTCCCAAGGTAAGGTTTGAACATATTTTCCATGGTCAAGGTGAAGAGTATTGGAGAGATGGTGTCGCCTTGCCGGACGCCTCTTTTTATAGGTATTTTGTCTATGGTTATGTCTTCCTCTATCTTCACCGTTTTGCATACACATATTTAAGGATAATTGTGTAACGTGAATCGACTCGAGTGTGATCCATTGCTTTGAACATTGCTGCAAGATTTAGCGAATCGAATGCTTTGCTGTAGTCGACAAATGCTATGTGTGCGTACTGTTTGGAGATGATCGATTGTGCTGTAAGTTTTTCTGAAACCAGCTTGCTCTTTCTGTTGATATGCATCTAGCTTTGATGTGAGCCTGTTTGTTACTACTTTTGTGAGGAGGTTATATGATGTGGCAGTAAGCTAATGGGTCAGTAATTGTCTATTTGCTTTTTTTTAATACTAATCTCTATTTAAGGCTAGAACAAACACTTGACCTTGACAGGATTTTGTATTACAAGCAGACCCAACATCAAAACATAACAGGTGAGCTGGCAAAAGCCAACAATTAAGACACTACCACAACCATCCGATAGCTTCATATTGAGCCGGAATTTTAATATGGTGTTTTGCCCACTTGTCCAAGTGCTTTTATAAAGAAATTGATTAAGTCAATTCTCTATTCAAGTCATTTTGATTTGAGAGAGGTAGTAGTAACTGTCAATTCCTTTATGACAAACATTTGGGCGGGTGGGCGGGAACACTGTATCAAACTACCGGCCCAATATTTATAAACTGTGTTTCAGTCCACCCGCCCTAGTGTTTGTTAACAAGAAACTAAGATAAATAAATCACATTTACTATGTACTATATCAAGAATATCTTTATTTATAAGCCTAAATGAAAAACTATTTTCAACATTTTATGTTTAAATTAGTAGTAGAACGTTGTCTGTAGTTTATACCTATAAGTTTTACTATTGAGGACTTTAATAATGCTCAAAAGCATTAGATTTGTTGATTTTTAAGTCTAATTGAAGCCTAGGCTTCAATTTTTTAATATTTTTTTAATTAAGTTAGTTGAGAAAAATGCCTGAAATTCATATCAATAGATTTTACCACTAAGGATTTCAATAAACTTAAGAAAAGCCAATGAAAGCTTTCAGTTTTTAAGCCTAAATAAAGCCTAGGCAAATCTACAATTTTACATTCTATTTTTGAACGTTTTTGGAGGTTATTTCTCTAAGTTTTGCCAGTGAGGATTTTAATAATTTTTCAATAAAGTCAATAAAACATCAAATTTGTCAATTTTTAAGCCTAAATTAAGCCTAGATATTAAAAACTTTAATAGTTTTTATTTAAAATTGTAATAGAAAATTGTTTTGATTGTATTTCATTAAATTTTATTATTGAGGACTTTAATAATGACTAAATGGAGTCAATAAACATCAAATTTTTAAGCCTAATTGAAGCCTAGTTATTAAAAATATTTGCATTTTATATTTGAATTAGTAGTAGAATATTGCTTGGAGTGTATTTCATTAAGTTTTACTTTGGAGGACTTTAATAAAGTCGGAAAGAAGCTCAAAATTTGCAGTTTTAAGCCTAATTAAAGCTTAGGCAATATAAATTTAAGGCTTTAATACATACATTATTTTTGCAATAATGCCTGCAGTGTGTTAAAATGAAATTTACTTTGGAGGACTTTATACCCAAGAAGAAGGCTAAAACTTAACAACATTTGTAGAATTTGAGATTAAAATTATGATGCCTACAACTTACTCTAATTGTTGTGTGGCCAAGGGCTTTAAACTAGCCAAAGAAAAAGGCTTCAAATTAGTATTTTAGAATTTGGTCGGTAAGTTAGGTTGCTGTAAGTTTAATCAATCGGAAATATTGTGTGGAATGGCTGATTTTGAGTTTTTAGGCCTTAATTAAGCCTAGATTTTTTTTATAGAAGTTATCTGTATTGTGGTGTCCAGAATATATTCCAATAATTTGTATCTTAGAAACTTGCAGTATTTCTTAAAAAAATGCGAAAAATCAACAAGTTTTGCATTTTTGAGTATTAACTAAGCTTAGCCTTTTAAGATTTTTTTATGAATTAGCTATAATGTGATGCCTAGAATATATTTTAATGGTTTGTACCTTGGAAGCTTGTAGTAGTTTTTAATTCATTTGCAAAAAATTGACAAATTTTGCGTTTTTGGCTTTAGCCTAGGTAATAAGTATTTATAATTTTCTTACAATCAAAAATTGAAAGAAATGTTTGTAATCATTAAAAAAGTATTAAGTTTTATTCAAGTAATCTATGCGAGTTTGAGATCCCCAAAACATCAAAATACGTAAACTTGTGGTGGTGAAAAATTACTAAAATGCTGCTTTTTGCCCAGCCCAATGGGAACAAAAAACTGGTTTTAAGGCTTTTGCGGATTATAGACAGGGTATACACTTAAAATTGCGTTGGATTCTACGGAAAATTTAAAAAAAAAATATTTTTTTTTAAATTCAAAGTTATAAAACGACAAAAAAACTAAAAAAAAATGTCGAATTTTGTAAAATAAAAGTACTAAAGCAAGTTTCTTGATGCACTCTTCCCGCCCACCCCTCTGTTCTGGTCTCCCCACCTGTTCTGGTCTGTTTGAAATGGAATTGCCAATATATAAATTTAGATATTTCAAAAAATTAAAGAACACATTCTTTTTACATTTTTTCTGGAATCTAATTGAAATAAATGATAGTGTTGAGCAAACTAATGCTAAAAGATTCCCACTCACTTAGATCCAAAATGCATGAAAATGTGGTCTTCAGACTCAATTGCAATATTATGATTCGCCATTAAAGAAGTAATGCATAACGTGCTTCGAATAAATTAAATTAAGCGTCCCTGCGGGGCCGCATTTCGTTAGGAATCGTCCCGAAAATCGCTTGCCCATTTATCCGACGATTAGATAAACTCCACTCTCGAACATAATGATCTCTGTTTTCCACAAACACAAAGCAGATTCAAACGTGATATACTTATATATTCCGCTCCGTCTTTTGCCCTCTCTCTTTTATTATTATTATTTCTGCAGATTGTAAATAACCTCACTTACAACTATGCGGCTTTTAACCGTGTATCATTAGTGATGGATCAAAGTTTACGAAAGGGCACATTTTCGCTATACATACAACTCGCTGTTTATCTCAAATTGCATGGCTATTGCATATATCCATCACCCAACCAACTAAACTCCTAATAGCACCAACATTATATCCTATTAGACCAACCGGATAATTATTTGCGCATTATATATAATTTATTTTTAAATATCTAAAATCTATTTTCGCTTTTATTTTGTTTGCGAAATATTCTATAAGATGCAATTTTTTAACTCTGAATGCCTGAATGAGATTGCAGATAAAGTGAATGCCCATGTCATTACCATTCGCATGTGAAGCAAAATGGATTTAATAGTAATGAAATTTACTTTGATATATTGTGCACGTTAACTGTACACACAGACGTGATGAGCAAAACGCATGCATGCTATTGGACATAATTCTTTAATAAGGTAATAAACTGAGCATCACTCTCAATTTTCTCAATGAGCCACATGCTCAACAATTTCACTTAATCCCTGTACAGTTATTATGAGATAAATTGGTTGGATAATGGTGATCTTAGGGATTTAATTGTTGACAGTTGTCGCGAGTTTGTTCGCTCTACAGTAAATCGCATTATATTGTTATTCATCCGGTCGTTAACAGTTGTACAGTTATTGGCGACGCGATCTCCTCTTAATAGTCAATGGACATTGGAATTTCCCACAAATTAATACACGTCGACGTTTAAGAGCGATTAAACTCGATGTTCTACAGACCCAGTGACAGCTATGATGGACATGGGATAATTGAACCCACCTGCAAATTCCTTACGAATTTCCTAAATATTTTCCATTGTTAAATGGGATCAAAGGGGTTGCTTAATCCACCCATTTTTTTTTATATATGGATGGTAACATAACTTTCGCATTTCTTATATTATTTGCTACCCTTTAAGCAAACGCGGAAAATTCTTTTATAAACATTGAATTTAAATATTTCAAAACTTCTTTGTGTTGCTTGAAATTTAACAAATATTTTCTTTGAATTGTATACGTTGTTTGCAAAAAGGAATCGTTTAGTTTACCGGACTTTATATAATATGACTGACTGAAAATAACAAGTTTGCGATTAAATAATTAATGACTATGATGCAAATTGCTTTTAAAATGAATTCATTATTTATGTGTGTTTGTATACGATTTGAAATTATTTAATAGCAAATTATTTTAAAATTCTAATTGTTGATAAAAAATGATTGCAATAAGCTAATATGAGGTTTGTTCCAACACACAAACAAATTACTGTGCATAAAAGTTTGTCTAAGTATGAGAAATATTTGTTTAAACGGAACAAAAGAAATATTAAAACATCAACTGATGCAGACAAAATTATAGTTTATATTAGTGAACATAAATAGCATTAGACTAAAAAGTAAAAAAAAAAATTAAGTTCTCCTTTGACAATTCTTCAATCTTCTTAATACAATTGTGGATAAATAAATAATATCTAAGCCATTCCATACGTAATGCATTTTTCTATTCTTTAACCTAACTTAACGTTTCGATTTCCCAAAAAACCTTAGTTTTGATATTTTGGTTAATACCATGCTCTGTGGCTTAAATACATGATTCAAAAAACTTTTTTTAACACGAGCACATTCGGCGTGAAAGAATTTTAGAAAAAGCCTCAAGACTAATACAGTTATGCGTACTTGTGTATGCCGCTGCAAAATGCATTTGAGGAGTATCTAAAATCGGGCAAGTCTGTTAATGTCGTGCTAACGCTTTAATATTGGTCCTAACGGTTCAGTTCCAAAACGTGACGCAATCAATAGATGGGTTCAGAATTTTAGAACGACGGCATCGGAAATTAATCCATAACCACGAGGTTGTCTCTGAAGTATAAGGACACCAGCTTCCGTCCGTAGAAAGGGCAAGAAATTGTTCCAAAAAATATAAATAATTTTGATATGCAGGTTTTGATTATTTTTAGAAGATTGAAATAGTTTCTAGATATAATTGTTTTAAGTCTTAAGTTTAAGATTACATCGGTAAATTTTAAGAATTTTTTTAGAACATTTGCGTTTCAAATTGTATTCAAAAACTTTAGATGGTTTCTAGAAGTTTGGCATAACTGGCAAAAGCTGCAGACTATGTCTGAACGTTTGAATGTATCTCTGAAAGCTAAAGATTGTTTTTAGAAATTTAAGAATATTTTACAAAATTTAAGATAGTTTCTACACGATTGACGTTGTTTGCAGATACTGTTTATAAAAGCTTGAAGTTATCTTAAGAAGTTTAAAATTGTCTCTAGAAGTTTTGGACTGTTTAAAAAAAAGTTATATAAGCTTGATATTGTTGCAAAAGCTTCAAAATATTTTCAAAAATTCAAAGTATCCAAAAACAACTTAAGCTTAAAATTCTCTGTCTCAAGCTTAATTTAGTGACCTTTGGCATTTGCAGAGAGGAAAAATGTCTTCCAATTGAAACTACTCACCGGAAATCAATGAACTGAGTGCCCCGTCTTCCTACTCTATGTTTGTTTTCAAGATATTGGATCTACTTTGCTCAATTTAGTGACAGTTGACATTAACAAAGCAAAGAAAGAGGCTGTATTCTTGGCTATCTTGATGGAATCAAGACCGAAATACACTTGACGATGTAAAGATGTGCTAGTTGGTCAGATGACGTAAAGCTACAATCAATTTTATTTGCAGAGTGGTTAGAGAGAGGAGCTACTGGTAAGCAAGGGTCTGTAATGCAGATAGGCCCCCAAGCACTGAAGGAACACTTTTCATTATTTTGATGTAAGATTTTTGTTAAGAGATTTTGCTCTCCAAAGTGACAAAGGTTCTAGCGAAAATACCTTTTTAAATTACCGGCCACAATTCATAAACTATGCTTTAGCGAAAATTTGTTTGAACTGGAAATTGTTTACAAAAACGTTTGATTGAGATTATCCATAGTAGTTTGAAATTGTTCTAAGTTTGAGTAAATAAAATATTTTAAAGTTTTGACATATTTGCAGAAAATTTCTGAAAGGTTAATATTATTTTCAAAAACATAGAACGATTTTTAGCAATAATTTTATTTTAAGTTTAGAAGCTTGAAATGATTTTGAGAAGCACAAGATTGTTTTCAATTTTTTTTTAAATGTCTTTTTAGAAACTAGATTTACAGAAGTTTTAACCAATTTCTAGATACTTTAACTTGTTTTCAGATACTTTAACTTGTTTATCAGCAGCTTAAAATTTTTTGTAAAAGCTTAAATCTATCTGAAATAACTTTCTGAACTGAAAATCTTCTCAGTTCTCAGTTTCAAAACGTGACGCAATCAATAGATAGGTTCAGAATTTCAGAACGACGGTATCGGAAATTAAACCAAAACCACGAGGTTGTCCCCGAAGTATAAGGACACCAGCTTTCGTCGGTAGAAAGGGACCAGTAGTAATTTAAAGTACAGAGCGCTCATCCCGAAAACAAGCTGAACCACTTCGAATGAGTAGTCAAAAACTTTGCAGAATTTTACACCAAGACTTTCACTTTCAACTCTATAATGTTTGTTCAGCAATTGAATGTTGGAGATTTTTAACAACGCCAATAGCTCGTCGAAAGAAAGCAAAGATTTTTGCTGATAAAAATGAACTAGTTATCAATATTAGCCGCAAAACATAAGAAATGTTTGGATCTAACAAGATGGTACCATAGTTCACATAGGCAAAGCCTCAATAGAAGTTGTGCGTCGCATTGTTTCTGGGCACGTAATTTCCCGTTTTGGTGATGTGGCGTGGGCCCTTTGTTCTCCAGACCTCATACCTTGTGATTATTTTGTATGGGGACAATTAAAGGCGAAGAGAGAAATGTTTGCACTTCTTTAGAGTAAAACAAGAACAGAACAATTTTAGAGCACGATAAAACTCCTTCTAACAGCACGCAAAGATGTTGTTTGTTATTAGAATGTACACGAAGTACTGTACACTGGACTTTTAAAGCCGACTTTACATCTAAAAAAGGTTAAAAATTTGTTACCTGATGACCTCTTGCCGCAAAGGTTTAAATTTCGTTATGGTTTTTTTTTTCCGACAGTAGTTTGAACCGACAAAGCATTTTTTATCTGCGCTTGTATCTTTGTTCAATATAACGCTTAGGGAGTACAAGAAACCTTATGCCGTACAAACAATAAATCCAGTAGAACAAGTAACTCGCCCTCCAATGTTCCCACCTACCCACCCGAGCGTTACTTATTACGAGATTTACTGTTAAAGAATTCTCTCATATCTAAATCCAAGCACACAAGATGTAGGATGAACAATAAATCTTTTAATGACAGTAGAACAAGTAACTTGCCCACCAATTAAACTTTGTTCTCACCATCCCACTCAAGCGTTAGCTATTAAGAGATGTACTGTTAAACAATTTTCTTATATCTAAATCCAAGAACACAAGAGGTGGGACGAACAATAAACCCTTTGATAACTAATACTTGGGCGGGTGGGTGGGTCACAGTAGAAGAAGTAACTCGCCTACCAATTAAACTTTGTACCCACCCACCCACCCAAGCGTTACTTATCAAGAGATTTACTGTTAAACAATTTTCTCATATCTAAATCCAAGTACACAAGAGGTGTCTCGAACAATAAATCCTTTGATAACTAACACTTGGGCGGGTGGGTGGGTCACATTAGAAGAAGTAACTCGCTTATAAATTGAACTTTGTTTCCACCCACCCACCCAAATTTTTGTTACCAAGAGTTTTTTTTGTTAAACAATTCCCTCATATCTAAATCCAAGCACAAAAGCGGTGTCCCTAATAATTAATCTTTTGATGAATTATACTTGGGCGGGTGGTTGGGTCACAGTAGAACAAGTAACTCACCCACCAACTTTACTTTGTGTATATATAACCACCCACCTACCCAAGCGTTAGTTATCAAGAGATTTACTGTTAAACAATTTACTCATATCTAAATCCAAGCACACAAGAGGTGGGACCAACAATGAATCTTTTGATGACTAACACTTGGGCGGGTGGGTGGGTCACAGTAGAATAAGTAACTTGCTTACTAATTCAACATTGTTTTTACACCCCTTTAAGCGTTAGTTAACAAAAGATTTACTGTTAAACAATCTAGAGATTTGCTGATTAAACAATTTTCTCATATCTAAATCCAAGCACAAAAGAGGTGTCCCGAACAATAAATTTTTTGATGACTAACATTTGGGTGGGTTGGTCACAGTAGAACAAGTAACTTGCTCACCAATTGAATTTTGTTTCTACCCACCCACACAAGCGTTAGTTATCAAGAGATTTACTGTTAAACAATATTCTTTTATCTAAATTCAAGCACGCAAGAGGTGGGACGAACAAAACATCCTTTGATGGCTAACACTTGGGCGGGTGGGCGGGTCACACTAGAAGAAGTAACACGCCTACAAATTGTACTTTGTCCCCACCTACCCATCCAAGCGTTAGTTATCAAGAGATGTACTGTTAAACAGTTTTTTCATATCTAAATTCAAGCAGACAAAAGGTGGGACAAACAATAAATCTTTTGCTGAATAAAACTTGGACGGGTGGGTGGGTTACAGTAGAAAAAGTAACTCTCATCAATTAAACTTCTCACTTACCCATCCAAGCATTAGTTATCAAGAGATTTACAAGAGTTGGGACGAACAATAAATCCAACACTTGGGCGGATGGTTGAGTCACAGTAGAAGAAGTAACTTGCCTACTAATTTAAATTTGTTTCCACCCACCCAGCCAAGCGTTACTTAACAAGAGATTTACTGTTAAACAATTTTCTCATATCTAATTTAGAGCACAGAAGAGGTGTCCCAAAAATTAAATCCTTTGATGACTAACACTTGGGAGAGTGGGTGGGTCACAGTAGAACAAGTAATTGGTCTACAAACTAAACTTTGTTCCTACCCACTAACTTAAGCGTTAGTTGTCAAGAGATTCACTGATAAACAATTCTCTCGTATCTAAATCCGAACACAACAGAGGTGATCCGAACAATAAATCCTTACAGTAGAAAAAGTAAACTTTAAGAGCAACTTACCTGTAATGATATTTAAAGATTCTATAAGCGGCCTAGAAAAAACTAGTTTCTAACAAAATCCAGGCTCTATAAGCAGCCCAAAAACTCTAAGAGCAATCTGGAGATTCCAAAAAAGTATCTTTATATTTTAAGCACACTATATGTATTCTAAACAAACCCAGAATCTCTAAAAATAATCCAAAATTTTATGAAGAGTTTCTAAAAAAAATTTATACCTTTAGAAATTAAATTATCAAAAATTGTTGAAATTAAAAAATCCAAAGCCATTAAACGGAAACCAAAGGTTCTGATTCTGAGAGAAACTTGAAGATTATAATAATGAAAAGATTTTAAATAAAGCACAAAAGAAGAAAAAAAAACAAAAAAATATTTAAAAAACCATATATTCTAAAATAAGTTTTAAAATTCAAAATAAATTCCAGAATTCTAAAAGAATCTATAAACTCTGATTTTAAGCAAATTACTGCCTGTACTAAAAAAGTTCAAAGATTCTAGAGTAGTCCAAAAATTCTAAGAAGAATTTAGAATTAAAAACAAAACTTAAACTTCATGGTGATCGCCGTTACTATGTGATAGAATTTTATAAAATACATAAAACACATTTGTGTTGTTGATGTACTATATCAAGAATATATTTAAAAACCGTAACTAGTTTCAACCAAAAATGTCATGAATTCAAAAAAGAGTCCACAGACTTTAAATGGAATTCAAAAATTCTGAGAAAAAGCAAGAGATTATAATAAAAGCAAAGCACAGAGGTATATATTAGGAATATTAGGAAAAATCAAACAAAATATATGAGATCCATATATTCTTAAATAAATACAAAGCATTCCAAAAAAATCCAAGAAAATCTTCTTGGCGCCAAGACTCTTAACTACAATCTAAAATCTGCTAAAGAAGATTTTTAGAAAATTATTGAAGTGTTTACTAAAAACAGACAAATTTTAAGAAAAATGAAGCGGTTCCAAAAAACGTCCTAAAAACTCTAAGAGCATTACAACAGACTTTAAACAAAATTTAGAAGAAGAGATTCTGGGCAAAGTATTCAAAAACTGTTCAAGAAGTTTAAAACAAATCCAGAAATCGTAAAAAAGTTTAAAATCTGCGTCACAGATACTAAAATTTAGAAACCTAAGGAATCTAAACAAATTTAAAGATTCTGCAGCGCAAAAATTCTATACCTTAAGAAGAGTCTACAGATACTAAGTAGAGTTTATAGGTACTAAATAATATTCAAAAGTTCTAAGAATACCAAAAGAAATCTAAAAAAACAAAATGTGTAATCGGGTTAAAACAATGGTACAAGGCACATCGGTCTTTCAGTTTATGAGTTTTGGAAAGATGGTTTGAAATGGTGTACCCATTGTCCTAAGTGCGGTTTATAACTGTTTGTTGTAAAAAAATTGGATTATTTCTTTTATTGCAATCTTGCTAAGATTGAAGTTGGATATTTAATTTTCTAAAGACTAACGCTTGGGCAGGTGGACAGGACCTCTAGTTCCGGAATGGTTGTTAAACTTGGCCAACCGTCACAAACATTTGGACAAGTCAAGAAATTAGAGAAATCGGATTATTTCTAGATTTACTACAACCCTGCTAACTTTGAATATTACATCAGAGACTAAAATTTGGGCTGGTGGACGGGACAGTTTATGAATTCCGGAAAAGTGGTTTTAAATAGTGTACCGGATGGATGGGCCCAAGTGTTTCTAGTCTAGCAATTGAATGATTTCTACACTTATTGCAATACTGCTAACTTCAAATATGACATAATCAATGACAGTGATTTCTAAGGTAGTTTCAATAACCAATTTCTAAAAGACTATCACTTGGGCGGGTTGACGGGAAAACAGTCTACTTATTTTGGAAGAGTGGTTTAAAATGGTGGGGTACACCCAACGCCCAACCACTCAGGTGTCTGTTGTTAAGCAATTCTATTATTCCTATTCTCAGTACAATCTTGCTAACTTTGAATATTACATCAGAGGTGGATGCAATAATTAATTTTCTGAAGACTTACACTTGGGAGGGTTGGAGTAGCGTTTATGAATTTTGAAAGGGTTGTTTAAAATGGTGTCCACTTAATTAGGATTTATTTCAGTCAAGTCTTGATGACTAGCTTCTTGGTATATCCAAATCTTTATCATCAAAATGCTTGTCCATGTATCTACATTCTCATTTGTAAATAAAAAAATTAAATAAAAAATTCTGATTCAGCACACAGCTTAGTTACGTTTATAAACAACTAGAATATCTTCCACAGCCATGGAAATATATATTTTATTCAATTCTAAAATAGAGCGCGAGAAAAGAAGCATTAGCACGCAATCTGTCGCAAGTGCAAATCACGCGTGCATTGCACAATAATTAGACTGATGGCGATGCAAGAAAATTAAATGCTGTCTTGTTTATTCTAGCTATTTATGTAAAAATGCGTATACATATCCGCACGCTTTCTATCTTATAATTGAAGATATTGTGGTAATAATTAATAACAATTTCAGTTGCGAAAATTGAAAAATCTATGTTTTGAATTTCATTTCACCAATGTAATATATATTCTATTTGTCTAATTAATGAATCATTCGGATTGTCAATTATATATGCTGCTTACAGTTATACTTATCCCAATGAAAACATTTACAAGAAAGCCAGCAAAAACCCAACAAATCCATACGTTGCAGAAATTTATTATCCATTCAATTCACAATTGATTCCACCATACGAACCATTCAATTTAATAATTCCCCATTTACCTAGAGCTTGCAACAAAAAAATGCATTCATCACGCGCATATAATTTTTTTTTTGTTGCGAAATTATTATCGTTACTTTCAATGATCATCGGATGTGTGCAATTAACAGTCGTCTTAAAAATAGCGAGCTCGATTAGATAACGGGAATGATATTTCAATTACCTCTCCGCCACTTCTTTATATGGCAGCACGCTAATGAAATTGTGCAGAAATTGAAATATTAATATTCATGAGCGGGAATTTCAGAGCTACAAAAAAAATTGTATATAAAATAAATGCGGGCTTTAAATTGCTGCGGTGGTAGTGATGTCTGCAGGAATCTCGCGAGTATGGATGATGACACTGCGGGATTTGCATAGAATCGAATGTGTGATGGTTAAAATTCATCATTTGTGCTAACATCTTGAAGGCTGAGGAACTTTTCTTTTCATTCTTAATCTTATTTACATTCAACTGCAGTGAATCGGATAATTTTTTGCAAACCCTTATGAGGTAAATTTATTAATTTGCAACATATGTTGCTTAATACAATAAAAAAGCTATTATTATTTTAATTTACAAGATATTAAATTCGTGCAGATATTGAAACTTCAATTTAAATAACCCCAGAAGGCCCTTTGTGTTTGATAGAAATGGCTGGAATTAAAGTCTCATCAGAGAGACAGAATATCCTAATCTGCATGTTGGTAGTGGCCTCTGCATCACGCCCAAAGGCTCCGTTGATGAATATGTTACGCAGACCGTCACATCACTTGATTACCAGTTAATGGGAAATAAGAGAAATCCATGTGTGATGCCACTGAGTGAGAGTGTTGTTGTTTTGATTACAGGCAATTCCCCAAAAAGGTATCATCCGGTGCGAAGTCCCATTATAAAATGCTAATAATATCAGGATTGTTATGCATGGCTTTTCGTGCGGACTGAATAAAAATAGGATTTAATTAAATTGTCCGGGATTTATTGAGATTTACCAATTAATTACTCACGTGTAATTTATTCCCGCAATAAAATTACTCAGAAATGATCATAAAAATTATTGTTGGCTGCAATTAATTTTCATTGCATGTTTATATAGGTCTAATTATATTAATTGGGTTAGGGCTATAAATGTTTATAAATAGTTATATATCATAGTGCATCTTCATTAACAATAAAATTATTTGTAAATTAATTTATTCATTAAATTTTAACTTTTTTTAACCAATAAACTTTTAAATAATCGATATTGGAAACTTACTGGCACGAAACTCAATCAAAGTTTCGTATCAAATCAAAACTCATGTTATCCGTATAGCATTATATTTTTTCCATTCCGTTTCTTCTACTTTCGTAATTTATTTTAAATTAATCGCATTAGCATTTGCGGTTGCTGATAATTTCGGTTGCATTGTATATTCGGTACGCACGACGTCCCATAACTGTACAATAAACAGAACCGAAATGCATCACGTATAGTAGCCGCCTCACGTACCATATACTGTTTGTCGCTCATCGGATTTGTTTGACAACAAAATCATTGCCTCTTTTTTTTTGTTCTTTCTTATTATTCTCTCAGTGGTGAGAAAAAGATTTTATTGCGCCTGGAAAAATCAACGCCTCTCTCTATCGCGAGTAGAAACGGCGGCTGCAAATTGCGAGCTCTGCAAACATGTTGACACGGCCTGATGAAACGGGCGCCAGTCAATCCGTTTCAGTATTTACTCTTCTTATGTTTATAAAAGGACAAAAACAATGGGGTAAACATTTATGCGATACAAATTCGGATCGGTCGTGTTGTGCAGTCGAGCGTGATGTTTCGCTCCTTTTTAAGAAGCTTGGAAATAGGGAGGCTGCAAATTGGATTCGCAAAAGAAGTGGAAAAAGAAAAATCTAATTTTAATTTCTTGATGGCAGAGCTTATTATTAATCTTGAACAAGAACAGATATTGTATGATTTATTATTATTATTTATTAGTCACATCTTTCTCAACGTAAAACGGGATTGCTGTTTGAACTTAATATTAAATGCAATAATAACATATTTTGTTGCAATTGAATGAAAATTAAGATAATTAAATTAGATAATACTAGAAAATGTGTGCGGCTTGAAGGCATAAAAATTTACCTTAGAAATTGTTCACTTTTATGTTCCATCAAAAATAGAAAAAAAAATGTTTAAATGCAGACATTTGGAGACCAAAAATGAAGCATTTTGTTGCCGTTTGCAAAATTAATTTTTTGCCCTAGAAACTTTCTTAATGACATTTGGAAACTTCTGGTGGTGAGATGTTTGGGGCTTTTGTAAAACATTCATTAATATTTGTTTGAGAACACACAACACCAGTTTGATTTATCCAATTAATTTGGAAGCAATCAAAGGCTGTATTTTTTGAGAACGTTGAGAATTTTTTATAAACTTTCAAACAACTTTAAATTTTTCTGTTTTATTCTTGGGAATTTATAGAATTTATGCAATTTTTTAGAATAGTGCCTTTTTTAGAAATATTTTTCAATGATTTATTAGTAATTTTCATCATTTGGAGATTGTCCCCTAAAAGTTTTAAGACAAGAAATAGTTCAATAAAGTTCTATAGATCACCTTGAGACAACATAATTTACTGACGAAATCATCAACAAAAATGAAGATTTAGCAATCTCGATCGTTATTCTGGCATGTATCTCGTATCGCTTATCGCAATTAATGACGTCATCATTAATTTAAAAAATCTGCTGGTGATCTCTTTTCGTACTACAGGACTATCTAGTAATATAAATTCAATACCAAGCTTTAAGTTATTTGCATTTTTAAACGTCAATATGTATTATTAATTACAAATTTATGATTTAAATGTCACACTTCCCCTCCGGTAGGGGAAATCTATGACGTAGTGCGAGATCGCAATGAGTGCCAGAATACGGGTCCTGTTGTTATGATGGATTTTTATACTATTCAACTTCAAACGAAAACTGCGTAGACGACAAATTTGCGAGAAGATTTTATCCCAAGATGAAGATTTTTTATAAAATTGTAACTAGGGATGAGACCTGTGGATAGACTATACAATGCAATCTTCTTCTTCTTTTTATCTTGTTGTTATACACTCATGTGGTTTGGAGAATTGTCTTCTTCTGGATAACATCTAAGGTTTTGTACATTGGTGCTTGGCGTAGTTCTCCAAAGTTTCTTATTTTTGTCCAGTTTTTTAATATTTTGAAGAGAGATATTTACGGCCGATGCTTCTTCTGCTTTCTATTTTTCCTTTAAGGATCAGGTGGGGTATTTGGTATCTTGACCAAGTAGCTGATCTTATGGTGTTTTATGTGGTTAGGTAGCTGTCCTACCCTGCATTTCTTAGTACTTTTCAGCTAATGTAGTCAACCTGCGAGATTTGGAACATCCTATTCCAGGTCCACATTTTATGGGCCTTGATCTAGTTGGTGCTACCTTTGTTGTCCAGGTTTTGACTCCATACAATAGGACTGGGCAGACGTAGCACTTAACCATTCTGAGACGGATTTTTAAATTTAGGTTTTTAAGATATTAACACTTAAAACCTCTCCTTTCATGACAGCATAAATCAAGAAATTCTTAGCAAAAATGCCATCTTTTATTGCTAATCTGACGATAATAGAGAGCGTCATTTGTTGAATGCTTGTCTGGCCCATCTGTCATTTGCTAGTGTGCCTAGGTATCTTGTGTTTTCAGTTATACAATTTTTTTTTTTAATCTGTTTATTTTTAGTACAGCTTTTGTCTCTTGTTTATGCTGTTTATTAGCAGTTGTAGATCTTGCTGATTGCTTGTTATGATTACAGTGTCTTCCTAATATTGTTGATTGTGGTTCCGTTCACCTTTAGGCCAACTTCCAGATCATAGAAGGCTTCCGAGTATATACGCTCGAAGTAGAAGTTAAATAGCATTGGTGACAAATGCACCCTTGCCTTACAGCTCTTTTTATTTTGAGCTTTTCTGTTGTTTGGTTATAAATTTTGATATTGGCTGCTTGTTGCCAGTACAGATTCTGGATTATTATTACATCTTTATCACCTATTTTGTCAATTTTAAAGTATTTGCTGAGATGTTCGAAGCATAAAAAGATGTCCTTCTTCTGGTCATAGCAGTTTTGTACTAAATTGTTTAGACAGAATGTTGTTTTACGTGTGCCGGTTCTACTCTTGAATCCAAACTGAGTGTCTCTACTCGACTCTTCATGTTTCTTGAATAGTCTGGTATGTAGAATGCACAAGAATATTTTGAAGACGTGTCTTATCAGCGAAATTGGCACTTGGATGCAAGTTGTTTGGTTTTGTAAATGCGGTTGAACAGCTTTAAGATTACGTATTTATTACGTTTTGGTTTAAAGTATTTTGTGTAGATCTTGTCCGGTTTTGGTGTTTTGAGATCTTTGTAGCGTGGATTAGTTTGGATTTTCGAATACTGAGGATTGTGTTGAGCTGTTTGGTATTTTTGGTCTATGGTGGTCAAAAATACTCTTGACGTATTCTTGCCATATCTTACATAGATTCTTGTCGTGGGTTACAGGTTTACATGTTTGATTTGGTTATTTGTGATGTGGGTTGTAATTTTTTTTTCTGCGAGCTCGAGTTACTTTTTTGAGTTTTCTGTTGTAGCTCTACTTTTTGCATCTTTGCTGCAACCATGATTTTTTGGCTGTTTGGATTATACGGCGTATTACTTTGTGTAATTTCTTATATTCTGTGGAATTTTTAACTTTCTGCATTGTTTCATCATCTGCAGGATGAACAGAATGAGTTCATAAAAGTTTTTTATTATCTAAGAAAAGATGCTATTTTTTATGCTAAGGATTGTCTTAAATTAGACATCAATACTTGGAAGTTTCTCTTAAGTTTTTTGTTCTGTATTAACTTGTGAGTGATATTTTGCAATAGTGTAATGGACGATTTTTCTAAACTTTGTTTGTTAGTCTGACATCAAGAGTCGCCACACTATTAAGTTGTGGTAAAAATTTTAATTGAAAAGGGTAGTCTGCGGATGGCAAAGTTCTTTCATTCTCGTAATGTTATAAAAAATAACGTAATTGTTGTCTATTTTGTTCTTTAGGATTTTTTGTGGCAGTACGGGTGCGTGTTTGCGTTTGAGTGTTACGTTTTGCGCTCATTTTTTTGCCATATTTGTGTTTTTTAATATTGTGTATGGACACGTGACGGTATTTTTAACTGGGATTCATTCCTAGTCGCCCAAGTGTTGGCACTTAGTTCATTGATTGCGGGGCAGTAGTTTTAACTAAGGTTACCATCCACCCGCTTAAGTGTTGGTGATCTAGACTTTTTTCAGAGTGACAGATCCAACCTCTTGATGACAACTCGCCCATGTAATGGTGATCTAGACATTAGATTTTCTTCAAAGTAACAGATCCAATCTTTGGATAACAAACAGTTATGCGGAGCACTCAATTCTAACTGGGGTTTTTGCCCATTTGCCTAAATGATTGTAATACAAACATTGGATTTTTTTAGAGCGACAATTCCATCACTTCATAACAAACAGTTAAGTGGGGTACTCAGTTTATTGACTGCGGACAATAGTTTCAACTTCCCTTTGATCCACTCAAGCGCTGATTATCCAAAAAATGAATTTTCGGTTGACTGACAAATTTAACCTTTTAAGAACAAACAGTTGAGTGGGTGGGTGGTACACATAGTTTATTGATGAATGGACAGTAGTTTTAGCTGGGGTTCTCGCCCACCCGCCTAAGAGTTAGTTAACCAAAAATTAAATTTAATAGAGTGACAGATTCAACATCTTAATAGCAAACAGTTAGGTGGGTGAGCTCGCCACTTAGTTTGTTGATTATGGGACAATAGTTTTTGCCCATCCGCCCAAGCGATGGGGTTCCAGAAATCGGATTTTTTTAGACTGACAGATTCAATATTTTGATAACAAACAGTTGGGTGGGTAGCAGGGTTCTTAGTTCATTAATTGTGAGACAGTAGTTTTAACTAGGGTTTCCGCCCACCCACCCAAGTGTTGGTGATCCAGAAATTGGATATTCTTTAGAGTGATAGATCCAACTTCTTGATAACAAACAGTTGGGTGGGAGGGCGGGGCACTTAGTTCATTGATTGCGGGACAGTAGTTTTAACTGGGGTACTGTCCTGCCCGCCCAAGTGTTGGTAATCCAGAAATTGGTTTTCTTTTAGAGTTACAGATCCAACTACTTGATAACAAATATTTGGACTAGTGAGCTAGGCACCTAGTTCATTGATTGTAAGACAGTAGTTTCAACTGGGGTTCTCCTGCCTTTCTACCCACGTGTTGGTGATCCAGAAATTGTATTTCTAACCTTTTGAGAAGAAACAGTTGGGCGGGTCTTCAGGGCACTCAGTTTATTGATTGCTGGACAGTAATTTTAACTGGGGTGTTTGCTTACTTGTCCATATGTTAGTGGATCTAAAATTTAAATTTAACAGACTCATCTTCTTGAAAGCAAACACTTTTTTGCACTTTTTTCCATTTCATGAATTTTTCTGAAATTTTTTCCGTTACAAAAGTATATTTCTACGGCAAACGCGTGTTGTTTGTTTGGCCAACGGATTTTTGCTGTTGAGGCGGACTATAATCAAACTTTTTGACTCATCTCTATTCTCAGTCTACCACGCCTTATTCAAATCAGCAAGTTTTGTTGCCGCACTTTGTATTAACGGTTTAGTTTTGCTTTAGTTGATTGTGATATGGGTTGTTTCTTCAGTTTTGGGGTCCCAAAACGTAATCATGAGGATTTTTTTTTTGGTTTCTAGACAGTTTAGCTAATAGAAACGCAGTGGTTTGTAACCGGTTCGTAACATCTACTAGCAAACCGTTGGTTTTTACTTGTTATTTCATGGATGGCCAACTTGATAGCATTTGTCAAACATTTTGAATTATGCGAAATTCTAATGGAGCTGGAGGATCTTCTTGATTTATATGCAGCGATATAGTTTAGTAATTAGTTGTTGTAATTTTGTGGTATTACACTTACGGGTTTGTTTTTTACAGATCTGGGTCGACACTACGCCATGTCGATTGCATATCAATCAAATCGAGTGTCAGCCTTGTTAGTGTTGTTCAGATGACGGGAGCTATTTTTAGATTTTATGTTGTCGTTATTTGCTTACGGCTTTTGGCTACTTCTTTGGATCTAAAGTTTTGATTAGATTTTTGGTAGTATTTAACTAACAGATGCTATTTTAAAAACTTTTTTTGTAGTTACATGCGCACGATTTTTGGCTACTTTTCCTACTTTTAGAGCAGGTTTTTAGCTACTATGAAGAGTATGAGGAGCGTTTAAGACTAAAAATTGAATTTAGGAATTGATAGCTTAATGGTAAATTGCTTGAGTATCATGCGAGCTGTCCGGAGTTTTATCTTTGACATGACTAAATACGAATTTGTTGTTGGTTTTATCAACCTTCTTTAAACAGATTGTAGAGTTATTGGAAAAAAATAGCATTGACAATTAAAAAAAAAATGTAATAAGATTTGAAAGCACGAGTTGTTGGATGTCTTGACCACGGTGCACACAATCCTGGCATTGCTTTTAATTAGTGGTGGATAGTGGAAGTACGGAAGCCTTGGTTCTAATAGGAACTTATAAGGAGAAATTTGATGCAAGTGAAATGTGATGCTAGCAGGCAACGTCTAGTTAGAGTTTCTTGGATTACCAGACGAACAAATGTGTTTTTGTGAATTTTAGCAATTCCATCGTTTGTGAGAATTTCTAAAATACTCGCGATATTTCAGACACATTTCTAGGAGAGAAAATGATAAATTTGACAGGCTTATTTGGATTTTTTTTTTTTTTTATTTATTAATCTTATGGTACTTTTTCATCAATGCAGCGAGGTAATAAATAGGTGCGTTTACACGGACACCTTTTTTGATGTTTCTGGTGCGTATAACGCATGAGCTTAGGTTTAGAACGTACCAGTTTGGCGCGTGATGCAAAATAGTCTTGATACGATCACAATTCATACAAAAATTTGATCTGCGCTAAAAAAGTAACTTCTTCTTCTTGTCTTACTCCTATAGGAGATTGGAAATCATCAATGCTATCTTCACTCAGTTTACTGCTGTTCTAAATAGTTCTGCTTTTCCCCCACTATAATGATCTAGATAATTGTATATTTTGGTCTCCTAGCTAATTGTTCTGGTCTTAATATTATTTCACATTCCTTCAACATCCTTCTTAGCACTTCGATGTTTGTCACATGATCAGCATTGTTTGTGATTTAATTGCATTGGTTTTAGAGTTTTAATATCAGGGAACACTGTTTTTTTTCTGTTCTCTATATTTGTGTAAAAGTAACAAACGAAAAGGTAAATATTATGCTTGTATTAAGATAGATTCTCTTAGGCTCAATACTTAGTCCCTATGGATAAATTTGTTGCGATGCATTTCTTGTTATTTATATTGATGCATTTGACTATTTTCTATAATATTTTTTAGAATCACATCTGATTAATAATCTACCTGGTTCCTCTTCCCTATTTTATACTATACAGACATATGGCAAAATTCAGTTACTTAACACAATTATAATCGTTTTATGTAGGCATATTCATTAAAGTTATTATCAGTTTCTTGTTAGAGGACAAGAAATTTGAAATGGAGTGACTACCTACCCACTAAAGTATTCGTCATGCAGAGAATAGATCATCTTTCTCTTTGCGAATGTTTTTTTAACACTAAATTGAAGGAGGAGGGTGACGGATCTAATTTATTGATAATAATAGTATTGGCGAGTGAGAAATTGGATTTTTTCTTCAATTATAATCAACATTTTATGGTCCTTCGAATCGGATTGAACAATCTGCAAACCAGCATCAACTTGCAAATTTATCAAAGAAACGTGGTCACGACGATAACATCTAAGTTTCTGGAAAACATCAGCTATGATACGGACGTCATAGAAGTAGAGAGCAGAATAGTAAAATTGCAAGATACCTGGCTGAACTCCAGAAACAAAATAAAAAATTTCGATCTGATGTATCAAATATTTAATTGCAAAGAATATTTACGACTAACACCAAAACAAAGAATAGAGGAAGTAAAAGCGCTGTAGCTTTGTATCAGTTGTCGCCTATCATCTACAACAAGGGTTTCTATGTAGACGCTTGCATAACTGCGTGCGACTCAATTAAGGGATTTAAACATTTCTACCAGTAATTTTGATAAAGCGTCCAACTCAAAGACGTTGGGAATAGCTAGGATGCGATTCAAATTTTTTTATATAAGTGACTAAGCGAATAATCTTCTCTCGAAAATAAATTTAATAAAATTATTATTAATATTGTATTCCGGGTAAAATTATTATTATATAATCCATATTCTTTCATATGATTTATGCCTGAAACGACTCAACATATTTGCATATCAAGCTTGTTGAATAAACTTTATTATTCATAAATTTCTTTATGATCTAAATTCTTGTTATAAAACGTATCGTATAATACAATGAGATAAATGTATATGAAGTAATAATAATCGTATAAGTCTAACAACCTTCGGGCATAATAGATATACATTGATTACACCGGTAATAATACACATTGTGGTATAGCCAATGCGGAAACCTGCTCTTCCAATAATAGCCGAAAACATTGTAACTATCGCCATAGAATTTGCCCATTATATGCCGATTGTAATTCGTCCATTACATTAAAAATTGACGACGTAATCGTTATGTAGCGAATTCCGAATGCAATCAATATATTTTTTTTTCTGCTGGAAATCGAGTCTTTTTCTTATTGTAAACGTGCCGATTGATTTTAATGCTGCGGGATAGGAACGAGTTTAATAAATCAATTATTTTGTGGGATGATTGGAAGTAGGCGATTTGGGTTGGGATGAATATTAAGGATTGGAATTTAGACATTAGATAAATCAATTTAAGCTAAAACGAATTGCATATAAAAAATATTATTATTGAGTTGAATTAAATTGTAAATTATAGGATCAGCATTATGAAGCTACAATTAGTTATAATATAATATTAACGGTAAAATTTTATTATTTGTTAGTGTTTACTTATTTTATGATTTAGACTACGATAAAAAAATTCTGCAGAAACTTAATAAAATTTATTGTGAAAAATTAAGCAAATTATAACTTTTACTACCTAATGTTTTAGCTTATTAGGGAATTTATAATCTACACAAGGATTGGCACAGGTCCAAGTATAGAACATTGCAGAACCTAGCCTATGATATGTTGGTTGTATTAAGTGAATAATATTAAAAAAAAAAACTGAAATTTCCTGTAAAGGTTTCAATTCTTCTTTCGCGACTAATAGGCCACATTACTAATCTAAAAATACTAACCAGAAGTTTAATCTACTTAAATATCATATGTTCAAAAAACTAAAATATAATATAAAAGAAGCAAAGATTTGTGTAATACTCAAATTAATTAATATGTAAAAAATGTTCATATTTTACATAATTATACAAATCGCATTAAAATATCACGCAAATGTTTAAGTAATATAATATATGCATATAATAATTAGTCGACGACTCACTCGACAAGAATAAACACAACCATTAAAGAAAATCTATGCGTGTGCTTTCTGCACACACTCGGAAGTAATTTGTACTTAACAGATTAGCATATTATAATTTGCATTATCAAATATGGAAATATCCTTTATCGGTGACATCAACTACTAATTGCAATGCCAAAAACTTTAATAAATTAATTCCATCCGAGAAGAACAACAGTTTAATGACACTAAAGTAATAAAATGGAACCGCCTCATCATCATTAATTAATTGCGTGCAAAACAAAAATGTGTACAAAACAACCGGATTGCTCTCATTAAATTAGATTGCGCCGTAAATTTAAGTTCTGTAATCTCACTTGACAATATTAATGCCCAACTATAGACTTTTAATATCTTTAAAAAAATCTAATCAAAATTTATTGGATGTATGTCTCCTGGAAGCTATTACTGTCGACAATAATTTTCTTTAGAATTTTGTAATCAGTCTGGATATATGTAATATAAAACAAAATTATTCAATTAAATTTTATATTGCTTGTAGAAATAATTTGTAGATCTATTAGTAATTGAAATAACATGCCTTTTATTTCCAATCAGCCTTCTTGCTAATATGATAGTAATTTTTTGTCAATCTTTGATTTTAATTTCAGTTGGTTTTCAAAGATACTGATCCGAGATTGAATTAATTGCACTTGAGGTTGAAATTAGAGCGTTGAAAAATGCTGACCATAGACAATTGTCGTCGCAACAGTGTATATTTATATACTAAAAGAAAACAAAACCCCAAGAGTTCCCAAGAGGTTGTTGTTGTTGTTGTTGTTGTATTTATTTTTTAATGCTTGGCTATTTGAAAATCGCCGTGGATTCTGCACGGTGATTACGGGCATCCTGTACGGATAATACGATACGTTCCCTGTGTATCGGAATTATAGGATGTGGGCGCAATTAGTTAAGACTGGATAATGGGGCCCCACAACATAATTCAGTTCAGTGGGGGTTGCATCGCATGGTGTTGAGATGTTCGCAAACCCGAGATTGCGGACATGCAAGATAACCATCTTACTGATTACGCATGTCGGCCGGCGTGGGAACAAATCGATTGACATTCAGTATTAGTAGAATGTGCACCAGAAGTCATGCCCGCGGAGCACGCAGACCGTCTTGATTAGGCTGGTGGTGCCGTGCATTTATGTCCACGTAGACGGATGCGTGACTTTACGTGCGAACAAGATAACTGAGTCCATTTATTGTGTCCGATAAAATGCGAACAAACTGTACTGTTGGATTAGCATATTTGTCAGACATTATCTGAATGATTAATTGCTTATCGGTAGCGGAGATGAGACTCGATTGATAATGTGCATCGTTGCCGTAAACAACCTATTAACTCCTTCATGTTTGTTTTTGTCTCAACATATTTACAATTACATCTGATGGACGTGTTGGTGACGAGTTAGTAATTACAGCATCGATAGTTCCAATCCGGGACTGACCTCAGGCACGCAAGACATATTTTGTGTAGTTTTTAAAATAATTTATTATTACTATCGGTTTTGAGACAAATCAATTTAAATATTTTAATAAATGTTTAGCCCAGCAACTGGCTTCAGAGCTGCATTAAACATATAATTGCGGCTCTGGACAACAATCAATTTAAAAAAATCTTTGGTTTACTGATTTTACATACATTTCGAATAGTTCAAATAATTGATAAAAGTAACTGAGCACCGTCCTGTAAAACCTTTATGTTGCAGCCTTATACTTGCCAGCCTCTTCTCTGCACGTAATGCAGCTAACTTACATGACGTGTGATCTACAGTTTTGACTGAATTCCGAACTATTGGAGAATCTCTCCAAGATTATTCTATCTACTACGGACTAGAAAAAGGTTTTAGTCATGAAATCGTAAGCTGACAAGACGGGTTGGGGAGTGGGAGAGCGTATACACGTTTGAAAAGATTTCAGTTGTGAGGTTCGAACCCCATCTTTGGTCAGTCGCTCCTCTTAAAGTTAATTAGCTTTCCAGTACGTAGTAAGGTATTTTTTGTGAAATCAATTACTTTGAGCTAGTGGTCAACTCCTTATGAAGTTTGCTAGACAAAAGTCCACTATGCTTCCGTTATTTCTTTAGAGTTTTCACGTTGTTTAAAAAACGTGTAGTTTTTGGATTATCTCTCGAATAGTTTTGCAACTAATGAAGTTTTTGTTATTGTTTTTTGTTTAGTTGTGGCCAATCAATCAATTAAATTGGATCATTCTATTATGAAGATGAAGTTCTGGTTTCAAACCTATGAATATGATCTTGAATGGATTGTTAGCTGTGGGAACATGCTAGTCTATTCAATCGTGTAGCTATCTGTAAGCAATGGTCTGCAATATGCAAGGGTTCGTAAGCATAGAGGTATTTTTGTATTTTGACATTTCATGAATAACATTTTGGACTTTTTCGACTGTCCAGGTTTTGCCAGCATTATTCTATTTTTGACGTTTTATAAGTATTTTTTGGACGTTTTAACCATTTTTGGTTTGATTTTGATTCTATCTGTAAATATTTCAATATTTTATGAGAAGATTTAACTATTTTTTTTTTTAATTAATAAAAGTTTACATTTTTAAAAGTTATACTGTTTTTGGAGCTTTTTAACATTATTTTATATATTTTAAGACCGGATTTTGCTATTTTTGATATTTTTTGAAAACAGTTTTGAATGTTTCAAGAATTTATGGCCGAATTTTGATGTTTTAAGGCCGGATTTTGGTTCTTTTCATCAATAAGTTGATTCTTTATGGTTGGATTTTGCTATTTTTCCATTTTATTAAAAGAATTTTGCATGTCGGATTTTGGTGCTTTTGACAATTGTTTGAAATTTCAAGGCCAAATTTTACTATTTTTGACATTTTATGTACAAATGTTTAATTTTTTAGTATTTAACTATTTTTGGGTGGATTTTAGTACGTTTTAAATTTTTTAAATATTCTACTATCATAATTTTGTCATTTTTCACTTTTTATATAGATATACAGTGTGTCCGGAAAATACGTGTACAACGTTTGACCACAGACTCCTGACGTCAAAATAGGTCGATCTAAGCCGACTTAGTTATATCCAAAATTGTCTCGTTTAGCCGGTAGAGGGCGTCAAAAATTTGTAAATATTAAAAAGAAATTACCTGTAACAATAATTTTTTAAGTGACCTTGTTGCTATGGCGTTTAATAATTTGACAATTATTGACAAATTGTCACCAGTCTATGAAATTTACTCAAGTATACGATCAACATTCTTGAATTACAAGTTCATTTTACCATTAAAAATGGAAAATTATATAAACTCTCAGAAAGTTGACATGCTCCTGGTATACGGGTTTTGTCAAGGAAATGGGCGTCAGAGTGTTAGGGTTTACATGGAGAGGTTTCCTAACCGTCGAATACCAAACCACCAAACATTTGCCAATATTGAGCGTCATCTTCGGGAAACGGGCAGTTTTGAGAAAAAGTTTGAAGGCAGGGGTCGTATGCGAACAACTCGAACTGTGGAAACAGAAGAGATGATTCTGGAAAGAGTTGAAGAAGAACCAAGTACCAGTACCCGTCTCTTAGAACGTGAGTTAAATGTTCCTAAAACGATTGTCAATGAGGTTTTAAGAGAACAGTTGTTACATCCTTACCACATACAAAAAGTCCAGGAACTTTTACCGAGTGATCCCCCCATGCGGCTTACATTTTGTCAATTTATTAGAAACAAAAGAATCCTTGTTCCAAATTTTTGTAGAAAAATTATGTTTACTGACGAGGCATGCTTTACAAGATCTGGGGTAACCAATCTGCACAACGAACATATTTATTCCGATGAAAATCCACATGGCATTAAAGTTGCACATCATCAGCATCAATTTAAAATTAATATTTGGGCAGGTATTATTGATCACTACCTTATTGGTCCCATTGTTATTCCAGACAGGTTAGATGGAAATATTTATTTAAATTTTTTGCAAGACACATTACCAATTCTTCTGGAGAATTTGCCCCTTTTACTTCGGAGGGAAATGTGGTATATGCATGATGGTGCCCCGCCCCATTTTTCCGTTGCCGTTCGGCAATACTTACATCATCAATATCCCAACCGATGGATTGGAAGAGGCAATGATGCACCAGTAAAATGGCCACCACGTTCTCCTGAGTTAAATATGTGTGACTTCTTTTTGTGGGGCGCTATTAAAACAGAAGTTTACAAGACTCCGGTAAACACACGCGATGATTTATTGCAGCGGATTTTAAATGCAGGCAACCATTTTAATATTCCCGAGACATTAGATAGGGTCCAATATCATTTTTTAAAGAGTGTTAATAAGTGTATTCAGCAAGATGGCGGTCATTTTACACATTTGCTTAAGTAATGTTTTTGTTTTACTTAGTTTCTTACAATAGATACTTTCAACTTTGTTATACTTTTGTTTTTTTTGACGCCCTCTACCGGCTAAACGAGACAATTTTGGATATAACTAAGTCGGCTTAGATCGACCTATTTTGACGTCAGGAGTCTGTCGTCAAACGTTGTACACGTATTTTCCGGACACCCTGTATAGATTACAAGGTTTTTTGTGAATTTTGATATTTTCTGGCAATACTTTTATATATGGGATTTAGACATTTTATAAAAAGAATTTTGCACATTTTGACAGTTTATGATTGGATTTTGACAGTATTATGATTTATCATAGCCGGATTTTAATAAAACTATAATTTTTTAATTTCATGATTTTTAACATTTTATGCCAGATATAATTTTTTTCTGATGTTTTCTTATAGCTAGATTTTACTATTTTTAATAAAAAATTTCATAGATAGAATGTTGCATTTTTTAACAGTTTATGGCAGAATTTTGGTGCTTACCAATAATCTTTTGATATTTTGGTTCCGGAATTTGCTATTTTTGACCTTTTATTAATAATATTTTAAACATGGTTTAACTATTTTTGCTTTTTAATGAATAGAATTTTGCACTTTTTAACAGTTATTGACTAAATTTAGGTGTTTTTTGACAATATGTTTTTACTTTATGGCCGGATTTGGTTATTTTTGACATTTTTCAAAAAGAATTTTCCATTTTTTAACATTTTGTGGTCAGATTTTGGTGCTTTTTGACTATATTTTGATGTTTTAAGGACGGATTTTGGTTCTTTTCATTAATATATTGGTATTTCATTGTCGGAATTTGCTATTTTTTTTATTTATTAAAAGAATTTTGCATTTGGCAACAGTTCATGCCGGATTTTTGTTATTTTTAACAATATTTTTGATATTTTAAAGCTGAATTTTGCTATTTTTAAACTTATATAAAAAAAATATATTTTTTAACAGTTTGTGGCCAGATTTTGGTACTTTTTGACAATTGTTTGAAATTTTACTTTTTCAACCAATTTTGGCAGGATTTTGGTACTTTTTGAAAATATTTTAATATTTTACGGCCGAATTAATATTAAAAATAATATACAAACTACCAAAACTAACACCAACAGAAGAAGTATACAAAATAATTAACGAAACAAAGATAAACGAAAAAATAAAAATAGAAAAATGCAAACTAAAATACAAAATTAAAAATAAAGAAATTAAAACCAACCTCCAAATAAAATGCAACAAAGAAATTCACGGACATAACACAAGAAGAAGAAGCAACATACATGTACACACAACAAGGACAGAAAAAGCAAAACAAACAATACTAGGCAATGGACTTGTCACTTACAACCAACTGCCTGAAAGTATCAAGAAAATAAAGAATTATAAAGAATTCAAAATTAAAATTAAAAAACACTATATATTAACAAGATCTAATTAGAAGAAGACAGAAGCAGATAAATAGAAACATAAAATGGTGCCCCGAATACGAAGCTCTGCAGCCATCCACATGGAAACGGTGTAGAGCAGCAAGTGGGGAGAAAAAAAAAACAAATAATATAAACTGTAAATATGTAAATATTTTATAATAATGATCAATCTGTAATCGTAAATAAACTGAAAATGACTAAAAAAAAAAAAAAAAAAAAAAAAAAAAAAAATTTGACAGTTTATGACTGGATTATGTTTTTTTTTTTATTTTTTTTGATATATTGTAGCCGAATTTTGCTATTTTTGAGATTTCACAAAAAAAAATCATTTTTGAATTTTATGATATTTTAGTTTTGAGTTTTTATTAATAGAACTGTTTGTGCTTGAGTTTTGGTTTTTTGTTACAATATTTTATAGCCGGATTTTGCTATTTTTGAAATTCCTCAAATTTTTTTTCTAACAGTTTATGGTCAGGTTTTGTTGCTTTCTGAATACTTTTTATGTTTCAATATCGGATTTTGGTTCTTTTTATCAATATGTTGATATTTCATGGTTGAGTTTTTTTATTTTTGCATTTTATCAAAAGGTTTTTGCTCGTCAACACTTTATGCTGGATTTTGGTTTCTTACAATATTTTTGAACTTTTTAAAAATATTTTACGATCATAATTTAAATTTTTTTTAAATTTTTTAAAATAGAATTTTGATACTTTCTGACAAGATTTTTATACTTTATGGCCGGATTTTGTTATTTTTTTATATTGAACAGCTTGATTTTGCTATTTTTGAGCTTTTATGAATTTTTTATGCTTATAATAGTTTTTAGCCGGATTTTGGTGCTTTTTCACAATTATTTGATATTTTAAGGCCGGATTTTGCTTTTTAGACATTCCATTAATCAAATTTTGCAAATATTGATAGTTTATTTGACCAGATTTTGGATCTGTTTGAACATTTTTTTGATAGATTATAACCGGATTAGGCAAATTTTAAAATTTCATTAAAAAAGTACGTTTTTGAATTTTATAATTTTGCAGGTTTTGAGTTTTCAAAAATACAATTTGTATTTTTAATAATTTGTACTTTAATTTTGGTTTTTTGTGACAATATTTTAATACTTTATAGCCGGATTTTGCTATTTTTCACATTCCTTAAAAGAATTTTCCATTTTTTAACTCTTTCTGGTTAGGTTTTGCTGCTTTCCGACAATATATTGATGTTTTAAGGCCGGATTTTGGTTCTTTTCATTAATATGTTGATATTTTATGGTCGGATTTTACTATTTTTGCATTTTATTAGAAGGATTTTGCACTTGTCAACAGTTTATGCTGAATTTAGGTTTTTTTAACAATATTTTTGTGCTTTTTCACAATTGTTTGAAATTTTAACGAAGGATTTGACTAGTTGCACTTTTCAACCATTTTTCACCGGATTTTGGTACTTTATGAAAATATTTTACGACCAAATTTTTCCATTTGTTACTATACACAAAAAACTGAATTTTGATACTTTCTGACAAAATGTTTACACTTTATTGCCGGATTTTGCTATTTTAGACATTCTGAGAATCAAGTTTTGACAGTTTATGACCGGATTTTGAATATTTTTGACAATGTTTTGATATATTATATCAGGATTTTGCTATTTTTGAGATTTCATAAAAAATACATTTTTGATTTTTTTAATTTTATGATTTTGTAATTTTTGAATTTTGTAAATAGAATTTTGCATCTCTAATAGTTTTGCTTGAATTTTTCGACATTTTTGAAAAGAATTTTGCACTTTACAACAGCTTATAGCGGGATATTGTTACTTTCTAATATTGTTTTGATATTTCAAAGCCGGATTTTGCTATTTTTAATATTTTATGATTTTTAACCGTTTTTGGGCGTTTTTTTTTAAATATTTTATAACAGAATTTGGCCATTTTAACTTTTATTAAATAAAATGTTGCACATTTTAACAGTTTATAGCCGAATGTTGGTGCTTACCATTAATATTTTGATATTTCAATGCCGGAACTTGCTATTTTTGACGTTTTATGCATTTTTTTGGACGTTTTAATCGTGTTTGGCCAGATTTTTAAGGTTTTGTAAAAGTTTGTATACTTTTTTAACAGTTTATGGACGGATTTTGGTGCTTTTTAACAATTATTTGAAATTTCAAGGCCGGATTTGACTATTTTTGACATTTTATAATCAAAATTTTGCATTTTCAACCATTTTTAGCAGGATTTTGATACTTTTTTAATATATTTTAATATTTTACGATAAGTTTTTGCGATTTAAAACAAAAATATTTTTGATTTTTTGAATTTCATGATGTTGCAATTTTTAACAGTTTATGCCAGATATTATTTTTTTCTGATATTTTTTATAGCTTTATTTTGCTATTTTTCATGAAATTTTGCATTTTTTAACAGTTTTCGGTCGATTTTTCTTTAAATATTTTTAACAGAATGTTGCCATTTTATACTTTTTATAAATAATAATAATAATCTTTATTTACGGTAAGTAAAACCATTTACATCTACATAAAAATACAATAAATATAAACAATATAATACATATATAAAAAACAAAAGCAAAAGATTGACATAAAAAACAATATAAAATACATAACATTTAATCAATATGTCCCAATTGAATCTTAAACAAAGATTTAGAACAAAAAAAATTTAAATTGTTTGTTAGACTGTTTGCAAATCTACAAATTCTACCAATAGGATTGTGAAATCCATAATTAGTAGAATGTGTAAATTCTCTAAATAATGAAGTCTGCCTAGTACGTCGTTCACTAATAGGAATGTAGAATGGAAGAGATTCAAGTAACTCAGGACAGTCTACTTCAGACATCACTAGACCACGCAAAAATGAGAGATCTGATCTTTTGCGCCGAACTTTTAGTGACGGTAAATTGTATAGTGAAGAAATGTAATTGCGATCAAAATTAACCGACAATATACCAGATCTATAGGACAACAGGCGAAAAAATTTGTTTTGAACACGTTCAATATTCTGACTATGGATTTCATAGAAAGGGCACCAGACTGACGGAACGTACTCTAAATGAGAACGCACCAAGGCACAGTAAAGTAATTTAAGAGTATTTGGAGAAAGATCAGCAGACATCCTGTATACAAACCCCAGCATTTTTATAGCACGATTACACATGTAGCTGATATGCTCAACAAACGTAAGTTTAAAATCGAAAATTACACCCAAGTCTTTAATTTGTGTCACTTGTTGTAGCACCTTGTTATCGATAATATAATCGTACGAAATTTTGCTTAGCGTTCTATTAAAACTGATTGCAAAACATTTATTTACATTAAACAAAAGGTTATTAATAAGACACCAATCATTAACAGAGTCTAAATCTTGTTGTAAAAGATTACAATCATCGATTGATAAAATACTTCTATAAATTTTTAAATCATCTGCAAATAATAGGAATGATGATGAACTAATACAGTCAGAAAGATCATTGATAAAAAGTAAAAATAAAATAGGTCCGCAGTGAGATCCCTGAGGAACACCTGATGGAACTAAAATAGGTTGTGAAAGAAAGTTATTGATTTTTACACACTGCGTTCGGTTTTTCAAAAAGCAAGATAACCAAGCAACCACTGCATTATGAAAACCCAAAGCACGAAGCTTAGCAATCAAAATATTGTGGCTCACACGATCAAAGGCCTTTGAAAAGTCAGTGTAAATAGAGTCAACTTGAGTTATGCATTCAAATGCGTTTAAGATGTAATTTTCGTAAGAAAGTAGATTGGTAAGTGTAGATCGACCCTCACGAAACCCATGCTGTTCTTCTACTAAAATACTTTTGCACATCCAACGTATTTGACCAGTTATAATTTGATCAAATAATTTTGGGATAGCAGATTGAATGCAAATTCCTCTATAATTTGTAATATTTTCTTTAGCACCAGATTTATGCAATGGCATAATATAAGTTTGTTTCCATACATCAGGAAATTTAGTTTCATTTAATGAAGCGTTAAAAAGTAAATGTAATGGTTTTGAAATTGAATAAATACAATTCTTTAAGAGCATAGAAGGAATACCGTCAGGTCCAGTGCTAAGATTAGATTTAAGGCTTGTAATTCCATTAAAAATATCTAGTAAACTGACTGAGAAATTTGTATGAATTACATTTTTATCAAACTTAAACAATGGAGTTGGATGAGTTTGAGAATTATAAACGGAAGAGAAAAAATCTGCAAATTTGTTTACAAGAACGTCACCATTAATACAGGTTTGATCACCATAATACATTGTAGCTGGAAAAGCATTAGTTTTCTTAGCTTCATTTACAAATCTCCAGAAATGTTTTGGATTAGACCGAATGTTATTCTCGGTGCGTAAAATGTACTGTTTGTAAAGACGTGCGTTCAGATTTTTACATGAAGTCCGAAGAGAATCAAATTCATTGTAATCAGAAAGAAGTTCTGAAGATTTAAATCGTTTGTGTGCTATTTTTTTAAGTTTAGTAAGTGAAATTAATTCCTTGCTAAACCAAATAGGAAAGTTGTTGTCATGCCACACTTTTTTAGGTACATAACAATCAAAAATAGAATGAATATAACATTTTTTACCAGATTCTTGTGTTTACAATATTTTAATATTTCGACGCCGGAATCTTTTTAATAATTTTAGACCGGATTTTGCCAATTTTTACTTATTCATACAAAAAACTGTTAATAAAATATTAGAATGTTTTTTTGTGTATTTTGATACTTTCTGACAACATTTTTATACTTTTTGGCTGTATTTTGTTATATTAGACATTTTATGAACAGAATTTTTCACTTTTTGACAGTTTATGATCGGATTTCGAATCGTTTTGACAATTTTATGAAACGTCATAGCCCAATTTTGCTATTTTGCTATTTTTAAGATTTTATAAAAAAATTACAGTTTGAAATTTTTGAGTTTTATGGTTTTGCAATTTAAATAAATTTTTGCATTTTTAACAGTTTATGATTGAGTTTTGGTTTCTTGTGACAGTTTCTTAATATTTCATAGTATGATTTTACTATTTTTGACTTTTTTGAATTTTTTTGTACTTTTCAACAGCTTTTGCTAGATTTTGTTACTTTTATTATAATGTTTCAACGTCGGAGTTTGCTATTTTTAACATTTTATCAATTAAAATTTAACAAATTTCAACGTTTATAGAATTTTTTACAATATTTTGATAGTTTAAAACTGGATATTTGACAATTTTTTGAATAGGTTTTGCACTTTTTAACAGTTTATGCCCAAAATTTTACTGTTTTAAACAATATTTTGATATTCTTAAGTATTTGTGGACATTTTTTTAACAGTTTATTGTCGGAGTTTGGTGTTTTCTAACAATGGTTTGAAGTTTCAACGCCGGATTTTACTATTCTTGACATTTTATGAACAAAATGTACTTTTTAATCATTTATGGCCGGATTTTGGTATTTTTTGAAAAAAAAAAATTTAAATTCAATTTTTAATTTTTAATTTTTCATACACAGTATTTTGCATTTTGAACAGTTTGTGCTTGAATTTTGGTTCCTTTTGACAACATTTTAATATTTTATAGCCAGATTTTGCTATTCTTGATTAATTTTTCAAGAATTTTGCACTTTTTAACTGAATTTTGCCGGATTTTGTTATTTTCTAACAATATTTTGATGTTTCAAGGCCGGATTTTGCTATTTTTGCCGTTTTATGATTTAGAATTTTACATTTTTCATCAGTTTACAGACCGGATTTTTGAAATTTTATGAATAGATTTTTGTACTTTTTAACAGTTTACGCCAGAATTTTGCTGTTTTAACAACACTTTTTAAGAATTTATGACCGGAATTTGATTTTTTTCACAATTTTTTTGATACACCATATTTTTTTGAGATTTCATAAGAAATTACATTTTTGAATTTTTCGAATTTTATAATTGTTAATTTTTGATATTTCATAAACAGAATTTTGAATTTTTAACAGTTTGTGCTTGAATTTTGGTTCCTTTTATTTTTCCAGATGTTGTTATTTTCTAAGTATAGTTTTAATGCCCGATTTTGCTATTTTTGCCGTTTTATAATTTAGAATATAATACATTTTTCAACAGTTTATGTCTGAATTTTGATGTTTCAAACAATATTTTGATATTTTATACCCGGATTTTGATATTTTTAAGATTTTAAGAGGCCGGATTTTGGTGCTTTTTGACAATGTTTTGATGTTTCAAGACCGATTTTTTTTTAATTTATTAAATTTTCTAAATAGAATTGTATTGTATAATTGTTCAACTATTTGTGGCCGAATTTTATGACTGGATTTTGGAATTGATACGTTTTTATTGTTAGAATTTGCATTCGTTTGTCAACAGTTATTGGCAAGATGTTTGAAGGTTGGTTTTTTTATCAATATGTTTATGGTCGAATTTTTTTATTTTTGCATTAATTTTGCACTTGTTAACAGTTTTTGCCGAATTTATTATTAATATTTTTGATATTTTGTAGTTTGATTTAGCTATTTTTGAGCTTTTATGAACTTGTTTATATTTTTTTAACAGTTTATTTCTGGATTTTGGTGCTTTTTGACAATTGTTTGAAATTGATTTTACAATTTTTGACATTTTGTGAACAAAGTTTTGCTTTTTTTAACTATTTTTGGCCGGATTTTGGTATATTTTGATAATATTTTAATTTTTTCAACATTTTTACATTTACCTAACATTAACCTAGGTTTTCATGAAATTTTGCACTTTTTAACCGTTTTCGGCCAAATTTTGACATTTTTTACTTATCATAAATAGAATGTTGCATGTTTTAACAGTTGGCAGTATGCCCGAATTTTGGTGCTTACTAACAATATTTTGATATTGTAATGCCGAAATTTATAGTTTTTGACTTTTTATGAATAGTTTTCCAACGTTTCAACCATTTTTGGGTTGGTTTGGATTCTATCTGTTAATTTTTCAACTTTTTATGATAAAGTTTAGTTATTTTTGTCTTGTAATGAGTAGAGTTTTGCACTTTTTAACATTAAATGATTAAACTTTGGAGCTTTTTTACAATAATTTTATACTTTATGGCCGGATTTTGGTATTTTTGACATTTTTTAAAAATAATTTTACAATTTTTAACAGTTTATGATCGGATTTTGGTAGTTAACAACTTTTTGATGTTTCAAGACCGGATTTTGGTTTTTTTATATTATTTTATAGCCGGATTTTACTTTATTTTCCTTTTTTTAACAAATTTTGCATTTTTCAATAGTTTATAGTCAAATTTGTTACTTTTTAATAATATTTTGATATTTTAAGACCGGATTTTGTTATTTTCAAACATTTTATCAATAGATTTTTGCAATTTTTAACAGTTTATGTTTGAATTTTATTTTTTTAAACAAGAGTTTAATATTTTATAGCTGGACTTTGTTATTTTTCAAATTTTACGAACATTTTTAACTTAATTTTGTTATTTATAACATATAAAATGTTATAAATAGAGTTTTACACTTTTTAACCGTTTTGGGCCGGATTTTATGACGGAATTTTCTTATTTTTACTTTTTTATGAATAGAATTTGCATTTATAAACAGTAAATAGCAAGATTGAAAAAAAAAAAAAAATTGGGCCATATAAATTTTAGCTATCCCACTGTGTTTATTACTTTAGTGCAAGATTGGGTTTTGCTTATTTGATTTGCGACAAAGGTTTTGTATGATGTACAACAAAATTTGCATAAAACCACATACTTTCTAGTAGAGTTGTTCAAATCTTCTCTAAGGTTTTTTTTTTCTTGTTCATTTATTTAACGTTGGTCTATTTCTGCTGAAGCTATGCAGCGACGCTAGAGTTTAAGACCACTATATCTCAAAACTTTGCAGCAAATTCAGGAATTCTAACCTAAATTTATGGGTTCTTTAACGTCAGTACACTTAGTAAAGTTTCTTTTCTTATTCGAAAAAAAATGAAAAATTGACTATCTAAATAGGAAAATCGAACCCGAGACCCCTAGTGTAGCAGTCGAGTAAGTTAACTAACCACTACATCACCTAGGCGGTTATTTCTTTCTTATGTTTAAACCCTCAACTATTATGCATCACTGCCTATTGAGATGTTTATTTGCTCTAAATTCATCCAACAGGAAGATTTTCAAATGTAAGTACTTTGTCTGTCTGGAATATGGAATACGAAAACTATAGGGGGTTTCTACATAGTTCAAAAACGGTAAATAAATATGGTTAAACTATGGTTTTTTAGACCAGAAAAAAACTTGTGAAACTATACAGTACGCATGCTCATTGCAGACGCACGCTTGCGTGTTATGTTAAATAAGGAACGTTGCAACTGCATATATGTGAAACGAGTTGAGATTATTTACATTTTATGCAATCATAGGTTGCGGGTTGAAAGTTTACAATACAAGTATAATACAATTTTATTTATTAGAATTTTTTTTGTTATTACATAATTGGTAAAATGGGGCAAATTTTCAGTCCCTGGTTAATTTTATGTTGGTTGAGTATGTTTTCTTAAAAGAAATTGTTATACAATGTTTGCTAATTATTTTTGTTTTTGTTTCAGGTAAGTCATCTTTTTGCCATGATGTTGGCTTAAGGTAAATTAAATTTTGATTTATAATAATAAAATGTTTACTTTACTCTTTGTATAAAAAGCTATGCGTATATTGATTTCAACATCAGCTCAGTTACATAATAAGTTTACTGGCAATAAAAATTGAGGAACTTTAAATTTATTACAAAAATTGTGTAAAGCACAATTGAAATTTCTTGCAAACGATTGATTTTTATCTGTAAAAATAAGGTAAAACAATCTGAAACTAGATGGTTAAAATTCTGCTTGATGTGGAAATTTTTCAAGCAGTTTGTTACGCTGTAATTGTTTTTAAAGGTCCAATAATAGTTGCGCGTATCAAAAATTTTGTGCTTATTAATTAATTAAAAATATAATTGTACCTCTGGGTAAACTTTTTAAACTCTTGGATCAATACGAAGCCGACTGTAAATCTACTATAACAGATTCTACTGTTAAATTTAATTTATTGATTACAATAAATTGTAAGTAACCTTCAATAATAATAAAATTCAATTAAACATGTGGAGACACTCACCTGGCAGGGCGTCCGCATTCGAACTGAAGAGCACACAGAGTCCGGTTTCGTAATTAACCGCTTGACACGAGTCGTTCCCCTGGCACGTTTCCAGGCAGTCGGTGAGCATGAGGGTCCCCGGAATTGAATCCAGCACGTTGCCCGGCGCCGAGAACACGTATCCGGTAATCAGTTCGAAACCCACCATCTCGGGATCACAATCGTCCAACGGGCTTGGCGGAGGCGCCGGGACCTTCTCCGGCGCGTCGATCACCTCCGTGTCCGCGTCATCTTGTTGTGCCATCACGGCCACAACCAACAGGCATAATAATAAGGATTGCGTAAACCAACTCATCTTGAATGATTTATTTAATTGGACTATGTCTTAATCTGAAAATAAAAAATAAAAAAAATTACTAATTGCATTTATAAAGCAAATTAAATCTGATTAATAATTAATTGCAGATCACAATTTTTTTTTGCAATAGCAACATACATCGATGTCATTGTAAATCAGATACAAGATCGTTGTCAGTTGTAATTATGGGTTATTAATAACCTCAATCAGACATAAGTGCTTCTGATGTGACGAGCCTCGATCCACCTGAATGTGTCTTTATTAGCAGTTATCCCTTATGTTTACATACAATGTTTATTGTGTTACATTTATGGACTGCTGCATGTAGGTATTTTTTTTTAAATAAAGGTGGTGCTGGCCTTATATATGTAATGTCAAGAACCTCTATGCGGTCTGCGGTGGATGTGTTGTAATTTTCCATTTGATTGTGGTTGATTGCCACGGGCGTCTCATATCAAACCTTTTGCATAATATTGAATAATAAAATGATAATGTTAAGTGCACGGTATAACGTGATATATTTTCAATATTTCCGCGTTTTACATCATTGCTTTGTATATGCATGTCTGCGGATATTATGCTATATATTAATTAGTAATGTTGGTGATTGATGGTATTTGCATATTTATTGAATTAAATTGATATTAATGGGATCTGCTTGATATGTCTTGAGCATAATATTGGATGTAATGAAGCTATTTTGCTTAAATAATCTTCAATCTACAGCTGTGTTATCAATATTCTTTTTCATTGCTTATTTTATTAGATTAATGAAAACGCATTTTTTTTGTTATACTTGTTTCAGCTCCGAACCTATATGGTGGTCGGAATTGAAGGATTTTCTTGTTTTTTTTTAATTTTAAGACCGGAAAATTCATGGTATTCAAATTAAAATTGATGTTTCACTAAAATAATATTAAGAACTTACAAATTTGACTGATTTAGCATAAGAGCATAGAAGAAGAATTAGGTTGGCTTTAATGCCGTGTCACACAAATCTCAAATGATTTAGTTTTTTTTTTACAATTTACTTCTGTCAAATGACATATTGAAATTAAACGTATGCAATAATTGAGTAACGACAATTCTACTTTCATATATTAGATTTTTAGGTTATGAAAGTGCGGTTAGCAATAATTGCGAAGCGATCTTAATACAATAATTGCGAAGGAACATATTTAAGTTGGGTTATGTGTATCTGTCAATAGTGAATTTATTAGATTTTTGGAATATGAATGTGCAATTTTAATAATAATTTAGTTAATTTAATTGAATGTTTGCTTAATTAGGCCGGATTCTCGCATAATATGGCCGGATTCTTGCATCATTTAGCCGAACACTTGCATGATTTAAGTAATCCAGCAGAATTATTGCTTAAACCGACCGGGTTTTTACATTTTCCTACAATTTGGTTGGATTCTGCCGTAATTTAATTAATCTAACCGATTTTTTTGCTAAAACCGGTTAGATTCTTAAGTAACAAAATATTTGGCAAATTTTTGTATAAATGGTCAGATTTTTTGCAAAATTTAAATTAAATTGGTTTTATAATTGAATAATACGGCCGGATTCTTGCATAATTTAAACAAATTTATGCACAATTTAATTAATTTAACAGAATTCTTGCTTAAACCGGCCGGATTTTTTTATAATTCAATTGTTCTTTCTGAATTCTTGCTTAAACCTATCGGATTTCTAAGTTTTGTTAAATTTTTGAATAATTTTGCCGGTTTTTTATATAAATATGTTGATGCTTGCATAGTTTGGCCGGATTCTTATATCCAGATTTTTGTATAAATAAGCCTGATACTTGCATAATTTGGCTAGATTCTGGCATAATTTAATTAATCTAATTGGTTTCTTGCTTAAACTGGCCGGATTCTTCAATACATAAATTAAATTCTTGTGCAATTTGGCCGGATTTATAATTTAGTTATTCAAACAGAATGTTTGCTTAAACCGACCAAATGTCTACAATTTTTGCTGAATTCATTGGTTAGTCTGGCCGGATTCTTGCATAGTTTTGCCGGATTCTTGCATAATTTAATTAATCTAACCGGATTCTTGCTTAAAAGGCTGGATTTAAGTTTTATTATATCTTTGAATAATCTTGCCGGAATTTTATTCAAATATGTCGGTTGCTTGCATAATTTGGCCGAATTCGTACATAATTTATAAACTCTTAATAAATTATTGATTAAACCTACTAAATTTCTTTAAATTTGGCTAGATTGTTAGATAATCTGGCCGGATTGGGTTCTTACATATTTTGTCTAAATTTTTGAATAATTTAATTAATCTACCTCATTTCTTGCTTAAACCGGTCGAACTATTGCACAAATAAGCCGGATCCTTGCATAGTTTTGTCGGATTTTTGCATAATTTTATTATTCAAACCGAGTTTTTGTTTAAACCGATCAGATTTTTACAATTTTAACCGATTTTTTAGATAAACCGGCCGGATTCTTGCACATATTAACCGAATTATTGCATAATTTGGCCAGATTCTTGCATAATTTAATTAATCTAACTGTATTCTTGGTTAAACGGCCGGATTTTTACAATTTTTGAGCTGGATTTTTGGATAATGTAGTAAAATTTTTACATAGATATTAAATGTTTGCATAATTTGGCCGGATTCTTACATAATTTAACAAATTTTTGTTTATATTGCAGGATTTCTACAAACTTGGCCTGATTTTTGGACAATCTGGTCGAATTCGTGCATAATTTGCCGGATTTTTGAATAATTTTATTAATCTAATGAATTTATTTCTTAAATTGACCGGATTGATGCATAAATAGGCCGTATTCCTGTATAGTTTTGCTTGCTTTTTGTAGGATTTATTAAATCTCATCAAATGTCTACAAATCTGGCTCTTGTTTAAAGGGCTGGATTGCTACAAGTTTTACTATATTTCTGAATAATCTTGCCAGATTTTGACATAAATATGTTGGATGAATGTTGGATGATTGATCAAGCCTGCTGAATTTTTTTAAATTTGGTTGGATTATTGTATGATCTGGCCGGATTGGATTCTTACATGTTTTGGCCGAATTTTTGAATAATTTAATTAATCTACCTAATTTTTTGCTTAAACAGGTTGAACTCATCCATAAATAAGCCGGATTTTTGCATAGTTTTGCCGATTTTTTGCATAATTTGATTAATCAAACCAAGTTCTTTCTTAAATTGATTGGATTCTTACAATTTTGACTGAATTCTTAGATAAACAGGACAGATTCTTACACAAATGAATTGAATTATTGCATAATTTGGCCGGATTTTTGCATAATTTAATTAATTTAACTGTATTTTTGGTTAAACGGCCGGATTTTTAGAATGTTTGCTGGATTTTGGATAATATGGTTAAATTTTTACTGGTTGGATTCTTACATTATTTAATAAATCTATCCAAATTCTTAAGCTTAAAATGACCGGATATATATATATTTTTTAATTCTTGCTTAAACCTATCAGATCTCCAAGTTTTGATAAACTTTTGAATAATTGGTTTGGATTTTTACAAAAATATGTCGATGTTTGCATAGGTTTGCCGGATTCTTATATCATTTCCTAAATCCAACCAAATTCTTATAGTAATTTGGCTAAATTCTTGCATAAATAAGCCGGATTCTTGCATAATTTGGCCGGATTCTTGCATAATTTAATTAATCTAACCGGATTCTTGTTTATTAAAGGGCCGGATTCTAAAAGTTTTATTAGTTTTTTGAATAAATTTGCCGGGTTTCTAGATAAATATGTTGGATGTTTGCATAATTTGGCCGAATTCTTACATAATTTATAAAATCCAAACAAATTATTGATTAAGCCGAATTTCTTTAAATTTGGTTAGATGGTTGGAAATTCTGGCCGGATTGGATTCTTACACGAATTCTTTGAATAATTTAATTAATCTACCTTATTTCTTGCTTAAACGGGTTGAACTCTTGCATAAATAAGCCATCATTTTATTAATCAACTCGAGTTTTTGCTTAAACCGATTGGATTTTTGCAATTTTAACCGAATTTATAGATAAACCGGCCGGATATTTGCTCAAATGAACCGAACTATAGCATAATTTGGCCGGAATTTTGTATAATTTAATTAATCTAACTGTATTCTTGGTTAAACGGCCGGATTTTTACAACTTTTGCTGGATTTTTGGGTAATATGGTAAAAAAATGTCATAAATGTTAAATACTTTCATAATTTGGTTGGGTTCTTACATAATTTATTTATATCGCAGCATTTCTACAAATTTATCTAGATTTTTGGGTTCTTGTATAATTTGGCCGAAATATTGAATAATATAACTAATCTAACTTATTATTTGCTCAAATCTGTTGGATTCTTGCATAACTAAACTGGATTCTTGCTCGATTTTTGAATGATTCAAATAATTAAACTTAGTTTTTGCATAAAACAAGCGAATTTTTATAATTTTGGCTGTATTCTTGGATAATCTGGCCGGATTATTGCACAAATGAACCGAATTCTTTCATAATTTATTATATATAATATAATTATAATTAATATTTTAAATTTGGCTGGCTTGATTCTTGCATGTTTTGCCCGAGTTATGGAATAATTTAATTAATTTTACTGATTGTTTGCTTAAATCTGTCGGATTTTTGCATAATTGAGCCGGATTCTTGCATAATTTTGCGCGATTTCTAAATGATTTACATAATCAAACCGAATTTTTGCGTAAACTGACCGAATTTTTACAGTTTAAAATATGGATTCTTGCATAATTTATTTAATCTAACCAGATTCTTGCTTAAATGGCCGGATTTCTACAAGTTTTGTTAGATTTTTGGATAATATGCCGGATTTTTACATAAATAAAAAATAACTAATTAATTATACAAAATTTATATTTATGGCCGCCGGATTTGTACAAATTTGTCCAAATTTTTGAATAATCTTGCCGGATTCTTGCACAAATAACCAAATTCTTGGATAAACAGACCGGATTTCTAGAATATTGTACGAATTTTTAGATCATCTGTTTGGATTCTTGCACAAATAAACTGAATTCTTTCATACATTGGCCCAATTTTGAATAATTTAATTATTCTAAGCGAAGATTTGCTTAAATGGCTAATGTCTGCAAGTTTTGCCAGATTTTTGGACAATATAGCCGAATATTTACATAATTATGTCGAATGCTTAGATAATAATCTGGTTAAAATCTTGCACTATTAAAACGAATTCTTGCATATAATGGCCTGATTTTTGAACAGTATAATTAATCTAACAAAATTCTTGCTTAAATGGCCGGATTTCTACAAGTTTTGCTAGATTTTTGAATAATATGGCTGGATTTTTACATAAATAAATTGAATACTTGCATAATTTAGTCCGATTATTACATAATTTATTAAATCCAACCAAAATTTATGTTTATAGCGGCCGGATTTTCTACAAGTTTTGCTGGATTTTTGGACAATTTGGACGGGTTCTTGCACAAATATGCCAGATTCTTGCATAAATAAGACGGTTTCAGAAAATTTTGCTTGATTTTTGCATGATTTAATTATTCAAACCAAATTGTTGGGTAAACCGATCGGATTTCTACAAATTTATCCGATTTTTTTGATAATCTGGCTGGATTTTTGCATAAATAAATTGAATACTTGCATACATTGGCTTGATTTTTGAATAATTTAATAAGTCTAACAAAATTTTTGCTTAAACGGCCAAATTTATCCGTTTTTTTTGGATAATATGGCCGAATTTTTACATAAATATATTGAATGCTTGCACAATTTAGCCGAATTCTTACATAATTTATTAAATCCAACTAAAATTCATTATTATAGCAATAAACAATTAAATTAAATTATGTGAGACATAATTTAATTTAATTGTTTATAGCGGCAGGATTTTTACAAATTTGACCGGATTATTTGAAAAGTCGGCCGGATTCTTGCACAAATAAACCTGTTTTTGCTTAAATAAGCCGGTTTTAGGCAGTTTTGCTTGAGTTTTGCATGATTTAACCTATCAAATAAAATTCTTTTATAAATCGACTGGATTTTTACAAATTTGTTTGATTTTTTGGATAATCTGGCCGGATTCTTGCAAAAATAAACCGAATTCATGCATACTTTGGCCTGATTTTTAAGTAATTTAATTATTCTAAGCGAATTCTTGCTTAAATGGCCAATGTCTACAAGTTTTGCCAGATTTTTTTTTTGACAATGTTTGTATAATTTGGTCTTATTCTTACAGAAATTATTAAAACCAACCAAATTCTTGTTTATCCCGGCCGGATTTCTTCAACTATTGCCGGATTCTTGCACAATTAAGCCTGATTTTTGCAATAAGCCGGTTTCAGGCAGTTTCAACCTAAATTCTTGCATAATCTGACCGGATTTTTACAAATTTTTCAGAGTTTTTGTATAATCTGGCGGGATTCTTGCACAAATAAACCAAATACTTGCATACTTTGTTCTGATTTTGCCAGTTTTTTTGAAAATTTTGCCGGATTTTAACATAAGTATGTCGAATGCATGTATAAATTGGTGGCATTCTTACATTATTTATTAAATTCAACCAAATTTTTGTTTATGCCGCCTGGATTTTTACAAAAAATTTGCTGGATTTTTGAACAATTTGGCCGGATTCTTTCATAACTTTTTTAATATAACGTCTTTTTTTAAACTGAATTCTTCCATAAATAGGCATAGTTTAATCAAATTGAATACCGGCATAAGCCGACCGGATTTTTATAACTTTGGCCGAATACTTAGATAATCTGGCCGGATTTTTGATGCAATGATGTGGATTCTTAAATAATTTGGTTGGATTCTTATTTTTATTAAATTTATCAAAATTCTTGCATAAGCTGTCCGGATTCTTACAATTTTTCCGGGTTTTTAGATAATTTGTTATAATCTTGCATAAATAAGCTAAACTTTTATTTAAATAAGCACAATTCTTGCATAAATAAGCCAAATTCTTGTACACTTTGGCCGGATTTTTGCTTATTTCAATTAATCATGCCGAATTTTTACTTAAACGGACTGGATATTTACAAATTTGATTGATTTTTTGAATATTATTTCTAAATTTTTGCAATAATGAACTAGTTTCATGCATAATTTATGTAATCTACCGAATTCCCGCTTGCGCAGTTTAATTAATTTAACCGAATTCTTGCTTAACTGCCGGATTCTTACAAATTTAGGCCGGTTTTTGCATCATTTGTCCGGATTCTTGCATTGTTTGGCCGGATTATTTTATAGTATAAATAAATAACTCAACTAAATCTTTGATTAAACCGGTCGCGTATTTACATCAGAATTTTTACATAATTCACTTATCTTAACTGAATTAATCAGATTTCTACAAATTTAGCTTGATTTTATGATAATTTGTCCGGGTTTTTGGAAAATATAGCCGGATTATTGTATAATTTATTTATTCCAACCAATTTAAGCCGGATTATTACAAATTTTGGCCGAATTCTTACATAATAGGGCCGGATTTTTACAAATTTGGCCGGATTTCTACAAATTTTGACGGATTCTTACATAATATGGCCAGATTTTTGCATAATTGAATCATTCTAATCAAACTCTTGGTTAAACTACTAAATGTATGCCTAATCTGGCCGAATTATTGTTTTATTTGCCGGATTTTGATATTTATTATTGTAATATAACTTAATTTTTTGTAAAATTTTATAAATGATAGAACGGGTGTCAAAATGTACTCCGAAATCGTTATAAAAATATGTTGCAAATTTAGGCGGTATTGTTGCATATTTTGGCCGGATTTCTATAATAAAAATAATTTGGCAGGTTTTTAAAATATTTATACTATGTTTTGACTTGTTGCATAATTGTCCGGATTTAAACATTAATTGAATTTCTTTCCAGATTCCTGTATATTTTGATCGGATTTTTGCATAATTTAATTAATTCAACTTAATTCTTTTTAAAACTGGCCGGATTTCTACACAGTTTGGCCGGATTTTTCTATAATGTAATTAATTTAACTTAATTCTTGCTTAAACCGTCCGAATTTTACAAATGTAGCTTATTTTTTCAAATTCTGATCATTAATAGAAGAGATGTCAGAATATATACTGAAATTGTACAAAATTCTTTGCAACATTTTTCATGTATTGTAGCATATTCTGGCCGGATTGGATTTTATTAATAACTTTTTGCATTTAAGCCAATTTTTTGCTAAATTCTGCTGAATTTGAATAGTGTCAAAAGTAGTATTTTATTTTAGTTTTTATAAGATGAATTATTGGCGTATAAGATTTAATGCAATCTGCACAAATCTTTGTTTAATCTGGATTGTTTACTGTTTCCAAATTACTAATTAAAACGGGCGGAATTTGACACATTAAATGCAGTCATCATCAATCGCTTTTTAGAATTTGAGAGTTGAACAAAAAAAGGATTTTATTTTGTTAATTGAACATGTTTTCTTTTGTTTTTATATTAAATTCAGTACGAATTGTTGAAGTTAGTCCGTAATTTTCTCAAATTATTACTTAATCCGGGCAAATTTATGAAAAATATGCCGGATTTTTGTTTTTTTTTGGCGAAATTTTGATGTATCACAATTTTTCAAGTATTTTTATAAGAATAAATTGTTGGATAATTTGTCCCATTTTGTTTAATTCAGCTTAATTCAGTGCTTAATCCGGCTGGATTTTGATATTTTCGCAAAAAAATCTAGTAAAATGACTAAATATTGTAGTTACGTTCTGTTAGTTGAAAACGTTGCTTAATCTAATTCATTATTTATACAGTTTTGACCAACTAGTCTTTAGAAGTTAACCGAATATCTACAAATCTCTTCTATTCATTTTAAAAAGAACGAAATACTTATAGGAATATTTTCTAATTAGTTGATAAGAGTTAAAATTAAAATGTATTTTAATGTAAAACCACACAAAAATGTTATAATCATTTGATAAATATTAAACATTCCTATCCGCAGAGAACGCGCACAATTCAAATCAATATGCAAAAGTTTTCGGTGGCAAATATTCCGTCACATTACAATCAATGCCATCAAGAAACTTTCGCCGACAAATTGAAATCCCTGTCTGCCGAAGGGAAGGAGTAAAGATCCGAAATTCAATTTAAACTTTCAACAGTCGCGTAAAGAATGCGCCAATTAGAACGGAAAATGATCAAATATTTCCGATCAAATTAACAAAGATTTTAAATCGAAATAATAAGCAAAAATACAATTGTATGCTAATAGTATCATTAGTTTGACCATTCGACAAGTATGTTTATATATGAAATGATTATTGAATCCGGAGCGCGGATATAATTTATTTTGATTTATATTGTGATTTCAGCGCGTAATCTAACTGCAACTGTATATTGGATTATTAGTTCGTTATAAATTATGTTTGCACTGTTATAATAATCAATTTATGATTATAAATTATGCATGGATTTACGGTGGCATATCGGAACAAATAAATGGTAATACTTGTGTGGTTTCATCAATACACGAAATAAGGTCATATGTTTTCAATTCATCTTGCCGCCTTTGTTAGTACCAATCATAAAACGAAATTATTTTCAATAATGCAATTATTTTTAAAATATTTTCTCACGAAAAAGTTTAATCATTCTCACCTCTATGCGTCAAATTGTATTAAATTTATTGTATACGATCAAGATTATTGTTTAGTAATGAATTGACGTTTAACTTAATTTAATGCAATCTAATGACAATGGAATTGTTGTACAATCTTTGAAATGAGATAGTAGCTGCGCTGCGTAGAGATTCACGAAATTAAAATGATTGCATAACGTGAAGAAGGCAACAAGGAAAGGTTAGTTTATTGGTGAGCCTGTTAAATAGCATCTGGGGAATGTTAAGTGGAGTGGAGTCCGGGTAACTAGTTTTTCCTTAGATAGATAGTAAAAGTTTAGCGGAATGAAAAAGAATATATTGTTGGCTCTTATCGTAATATTAAGGGGCGAGCCTCGACTATTTGTTACTGACTTAATTGGCACGAGAGGTCGAACATGACTTACAAGTGCACGCCTGCATGATCAGACAAGTCGGAATAAATTATAATGGCACGCTCGTCTGACAATGTGAAATAAAACAGCGCAGCACACCAACTTAGATAAAACGATTGTTAAAAGAGGCCTCCGACTGACTGATAGCGGACTAAGAAACCAAAAGTGGTTGGAAATGGAAAGTCGTCTAACTCTAATACACTATAGTATACACACATTTAAACGCTTCCATAAAAGCGGGGCTGTGAATCGGAGATTAAAGATAAAAGCGCGCCATTCGAACCACACAACATTAGACAAAGGAAATTTTACTCCACCGCGTTATGTAATCGTCCCGAGCCGGATCACTAATCCCTAAGCCATATTTGTTACACCTTCCTTTTATAATATTAACTTACCGCTGTTTACCGATATCATTAGCGAAACGCCGACTTCAATCCCTATCCGAGAATCTAACCATCACAACAAAATGAAAAGCAACACAAACGCCTCGGACATTACTAACTATCAAGATCAATTATTCTACTCTTCCCTATTATAACAACAGCACTGCACTAGGAAGTGCAACATAAATTATATCTTTAATTAATTACATTACAATAAGAATGACTCTTTTTTTCTATTGCTGTTGTTCTTCTTATCTCATCATCATGATTTTATCTGCAGATCGAATGCCATAACAAAAATTCCTTGTCTGGATGCCATTGCAAGGGCAAATGTACACCATCAATGAATCTTATTTAATATCGCTTAAACTTAAATTAACAACGAGCTACAATTAATTCAGGCCATCAAAGCTGCAAAATTACTACTAATAATATTTCCCATAACTTGGAAAATAATCATTGGAACTTATTCTAGTTTGGTATTTATAAGACCTAATAAATATAAATTTTCAAAAAATCTATTCAGTAAGTTTTGGCCGAAATTTGTCTAAAATTGTGCTGATTTTGGCAAACTTCCAGGTTAGTGATCGGTGGTTTTTTATAAATCTTGGAAAACAATTATTGGATTTTAATTAAATTTTGGTGGTTATTAAGGTACTACAAATTGTGAAATTTTTTAATGAATCTATACAGCAAGTTTTGCCCTAAATGTGTGCTGATTTTTGCAAACTTCCAAGTTTGTGAGTTATATTTTTTTATAAATCTTGGAAACCAGTTGTTGGATTTTTATCAAATTTTGATATTTATTCGAGCTTCTAAGGTACTACAAATTCTGAAATAAAAAAATCTATTTAGTAAATTTTGCCCAAAATGTTTCTAAGTTTGTGCTGATTTTTGCTGACTTCCAAGTTAGTGACTAATAATTTTTTATAAATTTTGGAAACAAATTTTGATATTTATTAGAGCTATTAAGGTACTACAAGTTGTGATTTACAAATTTACAATTTACAAGTACAGTAAATTTTGCCTAAAATTTGGTAAGTTTTGCTTCTGAATCAGTGACTTACATTTTTTTATATATTTTGAAAACCACTCATTGGATTCTAATCTATTTTTGGTCTTTATTTGAGTTAAGAAGGTACTACAGACTGTGATATTTACAAAAAAATCTATACGGTAAGTTTTCCCAGTTTTTTTCTAATTGGCACTTAGTTTGCAAACTTTTTTATTCTTTCTTCTTTGTCAGCCATTTTATACGCCACTGCTGGCGTCTTAGCCTCTTCTCTGCTTGTAATGCTGGCAACTTACATTACAAGGGACTTACAGTTTTAAGTGGATTCCGAACCACTGGAGAGAATTCATCACTCCTCAGAGAAGGTTTTAGCCGTAAAACCCCACGCTGGCAAGGCGGGTTGGGGATAGGAGAGCGTATAGAAAGTAAAAAGTATATCACGGTATATGGGAATCGAACCCACGATCTTCGGTCTTTTTTATTAGTTACTGATCATTTTTTGCATAGCTTGGAAACCAATCATTTAATCCTAATCTAGTTTTGGTATTTATTAAACCTAATGAGGTACTACATAATGTGAAATTTTCAAAAAAATCTATTCAATAACTTTTGCACAAAATTACCTAAATTTGTGCTTATTTTTGCCAAAATTTAAATTGGTGACAAATAATATTTGCTATATTTTGGACCAAGTTTTAGTATTTATCATACCTAATAAGGTAAAATATGAAGTTTAAAAAAAATCTAACGTACGTTTAGCCCAAAACTTATTTTTTTTATTAGTGACTGAAGTTTTTTTTTTAATATTCAATTATTTTGATTTTGATCTAATTTTGGTATTTATTTGACCTAATAAAATTTTACTAATTAGAAGTTTAAAAAAGTTTTGCCCAAAATTTGTTTGAATTGGTGCTCATTTTTGCAAATTTCCATACTAGTGACTAATGTTTTTGAACATATTTCGGAAACCAATTATTGGATCATAATCTAGTTTTGGTATTTATTAGAATTAAGAAGGTACTACAAACTGTGAAATTTTGAAGAAACTTTGTACATTAAGTTTTGCTCAAAATTTGTCTTAATTGGTGCTTATTTTTGCAATCTTTTAATTTAATGATTAATATTTATTTGAAATATTTTGGAAACCAATCATTGGACTTGATCTGCTTTTAGTATTTATTAGAGCTAATACGGTACTATAATTATGAAATTTTAAAAAAAATATATACAGTAAGGTTTGCTCAAAATTTGTTTAAATTGGTCCTGATCATTTCACACTTTTAAATAATGACTTATAATTTGTTACATATTTTGGAATCTCATCATTGGATCTTAATCTAATTTTAGTATTTATTAGAGATAATTATGTGCTATAAATTATAAAAATTTAAAAAAAAATTATGGTTTGTCCTAAATGATGCTGGTTTTTGGACAAACTTTCAAATTAGTGACTCATTATTTTGTACATTTTTTGGAAACCAATTTTTAGATCCTAATCTAATTTTGGTATTTATTTAAACTAATATGGTGCTACTAATACTGAAATTTTTAAAATAATCTATACTGTAGTTTGCTCAAAATCAGCTCTTAATTGGTGACTAATAATTTTGTACATATCTTGGAATCCCATCAATGGATTCTAATCTAGTTTTGCTGCTTGTTAGAGCTAATAAGGTTCAACAATTTGTAAATTTTTCAAAAAAATTTATATAGTATTTTTTGCTCAAAATTGGTGTTGATTTTTACAAACTTTCAAATGAATGATGAATATTTTTTTATATATCTTGGAAACCAAAATAATGTGATTTTTGCAAACTTCTAAATTAGTATAATATGTTTTCACATATCTTGGAAACCCACCATTAGATCTTATTCTAATTTTGGTATTTATTAGAGCTAAGAAGGTACCACAAATTGTGAAACTTTCAAAAAAATCGAACAGTTAGTTTTGCTTAAAATTTACCGCAATTGGTACTGATTTTTGCAAATTTGTAATTAAGTGACTAATAGTTTTGACATATTTTGGAAACCAATTATTGGATTTTATTCAAATTCTTGTATTTGTCAGAATTATTAAGGTACTACAAGTTCTGAAGTTTTCAAAAAAATCTATTCAATAAGTTTTGCTCAAAAATTGTCTAAATTGGTGGTGATTTTTCCAAATTTCTAAATAGTTTTTTCCATATTATTTTAGTAGCTATTTATGGAATCCTATTCCTATTTTGGTATTTATTAGACCTAATAAGGTACTAGTGAATTTTTCAAAAAATCTTTACATTAAGATTTGCCGAAAATTTGTCTAAATTGGTGCTGAGTTTTGCAAACTTTTAAACTGGTGACCAATGGTTGTTTACAACTGAGGCTGAGTTGTGGGCTACTAGCGGGGTTATAGGTGGGGGATAGTGACATGCCTTCAACTATAGAGGTTAGCTCCGAATATATCGAATAGTGGAGTAGCATTAGGAAAATTGTCTTTAGAAAATATTACAAGAATCCAAAGACGTGTTGATACTTTTGTATCTGCCGGGTTGGGAAATTACGTGTGCTCTGCACAACTCCACCCCCGCTTGGCTTAGTCCACACTACCCAAGAAGATTCAAAGTGATACTCACTTTTGAAGAGGTTACTCACAAAAACCCCGAAGAGCTTGTACAACAACTCAAGGACTAAAGGACCTCCAAAGCCTACCTACGAAATCTTAAAGATATAGCAAAGAATTTTAAAGAACATTTTTGCGCGAGCCCCACTGTAAGGACTACACTACCTGAGCAGATTCAAAGAGGACTTACCCATCTTTGGAGGTGAAACTCACAAAGACCCCGAAAAGTTTGTACAACAAGTCAAGGACTATTTGAAGTTTACCGACGGCCTACCTACAAAGTCTTAAAGATAAAGCGAAGAATTTTGAAGAACAGTTTGGACTCGAGCCACATCCTTACTATGAGAGGTCTAACAATACGCCGACTCCACCACCATTGCCTATATAGCCAAAAGTTTGAACGCTCATCAAGCTTGGGAGCCCGTTGAGGCGTGTTTATTGTATTACCGCGTCTACCCGGACCACAATTGGCATCGATAGCCTATACGTTAGCTATATTTGTCGAGTCCCGCTTCCAGCATTTAAAGAACTGGAGAAGATGACCACCCGAGTTGTAGTAGCAGTAGAACGCTAAAACATGGCTCCTACAGTAGCTGAGAACTTTTTAAATAATCGGGAAATTGACGTTTTGGACCCGGAATTAAAGTCGAAACCAACTTTTTGCACTGTTTGCGGTTAATCCTTTTTTGGGAATCTTATCTAAGTTTGTGATGTCATTTTGGTTGTTATTTTTGGTCTATTTCTAGTTGTAGGACTGGTTTTGTCCTCTGCCCAGTAGCAGTGCCTTTCAATGGTAGTGATCAGCTCTTTGGCTTCATTTACATGGCCTCGTTTATTACCTTCAACTTTACTTAGTTACTGTGGTGATATTTAGCGTTTCGATATTTAAGGTACTGTTGTTGATGTTAAGTTTTGGACTTGAAATTTGAAGGTTGAAACCAACTGTTAGAGGTTAATCTTTTTTTGGTGGTTTTATCTAAATCTGCGATGTCATTTTGGTTGTTACTTTTGGTTTATTTGTAGTTGTAGGGTTGGCTTAAAGTTGTCGACCTGTATTTTAATCGGGGAAAAACCAGGTGGTCCTGTGCCCAGTAGCAGCGTTCTCTAACCGTAGTGATCAGCTTTTTTGGCCTCGTTTACTAGGCTTTGTTTATAACTTTGAACCTTTACTTAGTTACTGGTGTAATATTTAGCATTGCGACGTTTAGGATGCTATTAGTGACGGTAAGTTTTTTGCCGCTGACTAGTTTTCTGCAGTTGTTTATTGCTGTCTTCTTTGCAATTAAGGTTTTACTTGAGGTGAGGTTAGTGGCTGCATTTGTGCGCCGCCTAAGTTAGAATGTAGCTTGTCCCATAACTTCTTATGGATTTGACTATTGAGTTTTTTGCGTGGCGTTCTTTCATGGTATTTACATGAGGATGTTGTGTGGTGGTGAAACTTCCAATCAATCGTAGCGTCTTAGAAGTTTCTTCTGGGAAACTGCGGACTATTGTTGCTCAGCATTATTTTCTGTACTGTGACATGGCGAGTATTGCCGCTATAAAATAAGCATTTCTAAACCACAGCGTTCGTCTCAAGAGGCGGATAAGTGAATGAGTGGTAGAAGTGAAATGAACTAGCCCCTCCGGGCCAACAAGCGAAACAAGTAGAGCATCTGATTCAAAATAGGCGGCCTTTTTAACCGACGTGGCCAAAGTAGAGCAACGTCTTAAGTACCGCGGACGATATAGGGTTAACGATGTCACTGTCTCATTCTTACTTATCAGCAACCCGTTAAGCAAGGTGGTAATTAAATGTTTTTTTTCCATATAAGATGACAAACTTCAAACGAAACATGAAGTGATACTACAACCTCACACCGGCCAGCTAGTTTGCCTTAAGGTTTCTGAGGGAGGCTAAGATTTGATATTGAGACTACAGAGAGCACGATAGAACCAAACCAGACTACTCATAGGAACATCAGAACTAAGAAAAAAAGACGAATAATTAAACCAACTTCTTTTTAAAAGCACCTTTTACCACACAAACTGTGACATAAATTAGCATTACTTATTACTACCTTTAAAAGTATCTCCAACAGAGTGGCTAATGTTAATTAGGAATAAACGTCTACTACAGCGCACAACAACAAAGTTGTCGAAAGGTTCTACAAAGATATCCTCCAAGCCGTCGATAAGATCAGCTCAAGATACACATTCATAATCGGGGATTTTCATTTTTTACTAGAACTGACCTAACGGAGAAGAAGGTAGGCATGTACGTACAAGGCACCAGAAATGAAACAGGAAACACACTATACAGCTTCCTATAACAACAAAAGTTCTGGATTTGAGTTGGGAGGGTGAAACCATTTTCACTGCACTTAGACCTTATTAGGCCTTTTCTGCCTCTTCTAGTCGTAAACCTTACTCCTGTAATGTTGATGTATTCTAGGACATTGTAGGAGGGGTTTTCCTTAAGCTGGCCATGTCAAGCCAGCAATTTTCTAACGTAAGAAGAAATTTTAAAGAAAATAAACACTGATTAGCCCGAATAGTAACACCAAAAACGAAATATTTATTTATATTTTTTTTCTAAAAAGAACAGTGTAAAAGACGTCAACTTTTAGTTTCCAAATCATATCTTAGAGAGCAATAATTGGGTTTTAGTTAAATTTTGGTAGTTATTGAAGCTAATAAGGTACTACAAAAGGCGAAGATAAAAAAAAATTATACTATACTAAGTTTTGCCCAAAATGTGTCTAAATTGGTCCTGAATTACAAATTTTTCTTTATAACTTGAAAACCAAATATTGGATTTTAATTAATCAATTTTTGGTGTTTATTAGACCCAATGGGGTACTAGCAATTGTGAAATTTTTAAACAAATTTTATTTGGTTTTATTAACATAGAAATTTCCAAGTCATGAACATAAATTTCTGATTGCTTTTAATACAATTAACTTTTCAATTCTAATTTAAACAATTTACTTAATGCAATTTCAATTTACAAACAATTCCATCCTAAGATGGAATCAATTACAAGCCATTTCTGTACATTACTTGCTTAAATTTAACATTGCATCTACTCTAAACAAACATAATTATTCCTCAATAATACTCAACCCAAACCTAATCAAAATAAATAAAGCACGTCCTACTTTCAGCAAATTGCTGGTGCATTAATCAATATTTTTCTGCAAGCGACCTTCTGACACACATTGTGTATAATGACGGAAGCGGACGTATGCCAGCCAGGCTACATTGTCTTCTGAAAGATTTTTTTATATACATTTTCTCGGAAGTTGCGTGCGTAACTACTAAAAGTAACGGATACATTGAATATAATTCTTACATAATACAAATGCAATTAAACAATATGAAAAAGAGCGAGTAATTATATGGTAATTTATATTGTTGTAAATATATATGTACAGCTAGTGGAGCCGTTATGGATGGCATTTTTCGTGCACGACATTCCACGCTAAACGGAACGTACGCCTTTTATTTTCCCTCGCAGCTGGAAAATTTATTAATAATTATATTAATTATTCATTATGTGCCATGGACTCTGAGAAATTATTATTATTTTAATCATCATTATTAAGGCATGGATAGTTAATCAATGCCTCGATCTACATATTCCATGTAAATAATAATTAGATATTTACTGGAATTATTTATTAAATTAATGCAAGACTAATTACTAGTTATTGGAATTCATGTGAAGTACTTATATTGAATTAATTAAAGTAAACTAACTCACCGTTACTGTATCTAACATTCGATTATCATAGTATGATTTGTGTAAAATCTTTGCCAATTTACTGTAATGAATACCCCGTTTGGTTCGGGGTCCCCTATTAGTGAGAGTAATGTTATTATTAACAAGAACACCCTTTATCGGAGCAGCTGAGACAGCGTTCCAAGAACCGACCACGCGAGTGCTGATTCGGCACTCTGTTGGAATAAAACCAGATGCACGCAGCATCCTAACGCATTCATTTTTATATTGTAGTAATAATTAAATCTAAGGCCTTCAGCACATAATTAAATATAATAAAGCTCATGTATAATTATTAAATAAATGTTTTTAAAAACTAAATCAAATAGTTATAAAACTTAATTGGCGCAGTCATAGGTAGGATTGCACAATTCGTGAAGAAGATCCATTCAAATAGGACCAAATAGAAGATCCATTCAAATAGGACCAAAGCGAATTTAGACCCCAGTCTTTAAGTGCAATTGAGAAAAGGACGTACGAAGCAAAAAACGATCACAACATAATCGTAGCAACCGTAAGTGTGAGAAATCCTAATTATTAATTCCATTCCCTGTGTACATGAGCTTTGACTCAGATTTTAATTTAAACGATTTATTCGATATAATAAATCAAATTCAATCAGAAATGCCTGATCAACCTACTATTGGTTCGGCGGAAAAGATAGCCAATACAATTTCTTATTTTAATGGTAATAGCGAATATTTGGAATGTTTCATTAACGCATGCGACAAATTGTTTAATCGTTACGGAAGAACAACTGATAACAGTTTAAGTGAATATGTTTTCTCGGCAATCTTATCTAAGCTTCGCGACGCGGCATCAGCGTTTATTTTATGCAGACCTGACTTAACTACATGGCCGCAAGTAAAAGAAGTGTTACGTATTAAATTCGGAGATAGAATTGATCGCCAAACACTACTCCAAGAATTTCTTTATTTAACAAAATATCGCAACGAAAACATAATCGATTTTATTCAGCGTATGCAACAAATGAAAATAAGATTAGATTTAAAAATTAATTCAGACAGCGATTTAGACGCTAATTTAAAAACATTATTAATTCAACAAAACAACACTACCGCAATCGACGTATTATTAGGAAACGTCAGTAGCGAACTAAAAACAATATTAATGCTAAATAAACCTGCTAACCTAGATAAAGCTGTTGAAATAGTAATTAATTTTGATCATACAGAACAGAGAACTGCAAGGTTCATGAATCCACAAAATATTAAACAAAAACCAAATATTATTAATAAACCAAATAATAATAACCAATATCCACAAAATTTTAATCACAAAATTGTTGATAATAAGCAATGGAATAATTCTCAATTCCAAAACCAACACCAAAAACAATATGTACCAAATTATAATTACCAAAAACAATTTGTACCAAATTATAACCAACAACAAAAACAATTTGTACCAAATTATAACCAACAACAAAAACAATTTGTACCAAATTATAACCAACAACAATCACAATTTGTACCTAATTATAATCAACAACAAAACCAAAATTTTCCAAGCCAACCTATACATATACAACCGCGCTCAGTTCAACAAAGAAAATATTTTACTAACGAACAAATTTTTGGAAAACCGAAAAACGCATTTGCTCCACAAAATACACCACGAGTAATGCATAAACCAGAACCAATGTCTACTACTTCTAGACTAACGTTCAAACCCAATTTAAATAGAAACTACAACCATTTCCGGAATAACAACCCGCGCAACTTTACATCAGAGGAACTATATAATGTAGAGGAACAAGTTGAACCAAACTACTACGAAGAAGAAGATATTTTTGAGAAGGATAACGAAACACCGGGCGAATTTGATTCGAATGAACATGAATATTACCAAGAGGAAAATTTTCAGGAATTAGCCTCAAACCAAACGGGAAGTTAGAATTGAATACCCAACAATTAAATTCATTACCTTATATCAAAATTTCAAACCCACCATGCAAACTTTTAATCGATACAGGATGTCACGGATCCCTGATTAGACCTTCAATTGCGGAACGTTATTTCCCAGAGTTCACATACAGGAAAGATTCACCAATTACGACTTGCAATGGCGAAAGTAAAGCTGAACTTAAAGCCCATATCCCTGCATTCGATGAATTCAAATCGGATGAAACTTTTAATTTTATTATATTTAATTTTCACGACTATTTCGATGGAATTATCGGCAAAAGAGATTTAATGAAATTGCAAGCAAACATAAATTTTCATAAAAATCTTTTAGAAAGCCCTAAATTTTCTATTCCAATATTTTATCGGGACGATTTTTCAACTATCACATTAGAAGTACCACCTTTATCGTACATAACAAAAAACATACCTGTACCAATAGAAAATGGAGAAATATTGATAAATCAACAACCAATAAATAATCTGATTATACCAGAGATGGTAACAACAGCAAAAAACTACTATGCAAAGATTGAGATAAGAAACCCAACTACGAAAACACAAGTGGAAATAATACCAACTGATTTATTAAAAGAAAGTCAAACACTTGATCAGTTTGAACTACACAATTTTCAAATATTTGAAAATTTAGAATCACAAAACACCTTTGATATAAAAACTTTGATCAGAACTAATCATCTTAATAAAGAAGAGTCCCAAGAGATAATAAAATTATGTCAAGAATATTCAGACATTTTTCATGATCCAGAATCTAAATTAACGTTCACAAACCAAGTGAAACACGAAATTAAAACAAGTGATGAAGATCCAATCTATACAAAAAGTTATAGATATCCTTACGTTCATCTTGAAGAAGTTCGGAAACAAATTTCAAAAATGTTGGAAGACGGAATAATAAGACCTTCACAATCTCCTTGGAGCTCACCCATCTGGATAGTACCCAAGAAATTGGATGCCAGCGGCAAAAAGAAATGGAGGATCGTAGTCGATTACCGAAAGGTGAACGAAAAAACTATCGATGATCGATATCCTATTCCCAACATAACTGATATTTTGGACAAATTGGGAAGATGCCAATATTTTTCAACTCTCGATTTGGCATCGGGATTTCACCAAATAGAGATGAGCGAAAAGTCTATTCCAAAAACTGCGTTCAACACAATGAATGGACATTATGAATACACCAGAATGCCGTTTGGCCTAAAAAATGCGCCGGCGACGTTCCAGCGTGTCATGGATAATGTGCTAGCAGGACTTCAAAATAAGATATGCATGGTCTACATGGATGATGTAATTATTTTTTCGACGGCACTCCAAGAACACATTACCTCACTAAAAACAATCTTTCAACGGTTAAGAGAAACTAAACTAAAAATACAATTAGACAAGTCCGAATTCCTAAGAAAAGAAGTTGAATATCTTGGACACGTCATAACGCCGAATGGAATCAAACCAAATCCAACAAAAATTACAGCTATACAAAATTTTCCGATTCCAAGAACAACAAGACAAATAAAAAGTTTTCTCGGGTTACTAGGATACTATCGAAGATTTATACCTGATTTTGCAAAGATCACAAAACCATTCACCAATTGCTTAAAAAAAGGAGAAAAAATAGAACACACCTCAGAGTTTTGCAAAACGTTTGAACTTTGTAAGAAATTACTTATCAATGAACCTATACTAAAATATCCTGAATTTAATGAACCCTTCAATTTAACAACAGATGCTAGCAACGTAGCGTTAGGGGCCATCTTAAGTCAAGGACCCATCGGAAAAGATCTTCCGATAGCGTACGCTTCTCGTACACTAAACCCAGCTGAGCAGAACTACAGCACAATTGAAAAGGAGCTCTTGGCTATTGTATGGGCCACGAAGTACTTTCGTCCGTACCTATATGGAACCAAGTTTAAGATCATAACTGACCACAAGCCACTACAATGGTTGTTTTCGCTAAAAGACCCCAATTCAAAGCTTGTAAGATGGAGACTAAAACTGGAAGAGTTTGAGTACGAGGTCATATACAAAAAGGGAAAACAAAACGTCAACGCAGACGCTTTGTCCCGAATCGAAATTAATCCAATTGGAACAGATAATCAATCAATAATTGCTAATTATGGAGATTTAGACGAATTGCCTGAAATAAGTTCAGAAGAAATGACAGACTTTATAAGGACGGAGTTTCCTGACGAATATCGAGAAAAACCAAGAATAAATATTCTCGAAGATGTATTGATAAAACCAAACGTCAAAGAATCCGAAGATGAAACCGTTCATTCATCAGAAGAAAACCCTATACTAGAGATTCCCACAACCGAAAAGGCAATAAACACCTTCCAACACCAAATAATGTTATCTAGTACAGATTCACAAAATATAAAAATAAACAAACAAAAAATATTTGACAAAACCAGATTATCAATTAAAGTACCACCAGATAAATTTAAAGATAATATTATTCAAATAGTAAAAGAATATTTTAGACCAAAAAACACCTATTGTATGTATTTTGAAAATCAAGAATTAAAGATTCCATTCATAACTACGCTGCAAGAGAAATTTAAAAATAAAAGCTTCAATTTGATAATTGCAGAAAAATTTGTAACAGATATAATTGATAAAGAGGAACAAGATTTAAAAGTGACGCAGCATCACGAAAGAAAAACTTGCCATAGAGGTATTCAAGAAACACTAGCGAGTCTAAAACAAACTTACTACTGGCCTCATATGGAAGTAACTGTTAAAAATATCATAAACAGTTGTGACATTTGTCAAAGGACAAAATATGAACGACATCCAACAAAACTAAAATTTAAACCAACGCCCATAGGTAGTGAAATGTTTGATCATCTCTACATAGATACTTTTAAGATAGGAAACACTACGTTTATTACAATCGTAGACAGTTTTTCGAAATTTGGACAAGCATACCCAATAAAGTCAAAAACAAGTATTGAAATATCAGATAAAATACTTCAGTTCATTAGTCATTACGGAATTCCGCACAAAATCACATGTGACAATGGCACGGAATTTAAAAATGAAGTTGTTCAATCTTTTTGTAAATACCATCATATAGAAATACACTACGTTACTAATTATAATCCAACTAGTAATAGTCCCATAGAAAGGTTCCACTCAACTTTAATCGAAAGCATTCGTGTTCTAAATCTAGAAAAACCCAAAGAAAATATAGAAACTAAAATGGCGTATAGCATTCTAGGATACAATAACTCTATACATTCTTCCACCGGATATACACCATTCCAGATAATTAAAGGAAATTTAGACCATAAAGATCCCTTTGAGTATGATGAACATACAAAAATGACTAACTATCTACAAGATCATAACGACAACTTAAAAATTATTAATGAACTTATTCTCAATAAGCAAAAATCAAAACAAGAAAAACGTTTAGAAACTGCTAATCTAAAACGCAAGGAAACACTGATCATAAACACCGATCAACCCGTTTATCGAAAACCACATTTAAGAAAAGTCACTAAGCAAAAATTAAACAACCCTTTTGAACCCATTGATAACCCTGTAAATGTCGATGACATAAAATTTAAAATGAACAACAAAACTTATCATAAGAATTTATTAAAACCTCAACGTCTCGTTTCAGGACAAGATGCACCAACGAATGTCAATAATCCTATTGATGATTCCACTACTTCACTCGTTAGAAATTAAACCTATTAAGACTCCAATCTTAACCCTACAATTAGGACAAGCAAAAATAGTTACGTCAAAACATTCATTCGCGTATCATATCAATCTAACGCAGATTCAAAACAACATCGAAATAATTTCAAATAACATAAATCATTTTAACCAAAGCCTTTATCAAAATCAACCATGGTCTCACTTTCAAATACATTTAATAACACAAATGCAACACATATTAACAACACACCAAAAAACTAAACAGAAATTTGAAACTATAAACCAGCACAATATACAAAAGCGAGGTTTACTAAATGTAATCGGTAAAGTAAATAAATGGTTATTCGGAACATTAGACAGCGACGACGAAGAAAAATATAATAACTACATCGAAATGTTAAACTCGAATGACAAAAAGTTGCACCATGACCTAACACAACAGTCAAGTGTTTTGAAAGAAATCACCCATTCGTACAGTGAAGCTTTTATCAGATTGGATGAAAACCAAAAACGGCTAAACATTCAAATAACAAATCTTTTTCGCGAAATAAAACGAATAAACAATCTTGAACATGCATTTTCAATTCAAGCTAGTCTTAACGCTCAACTTGTAGCAACACAAAATTTAGACGGAGTTTTGACAGATATTCTACTGGCTATATCCTTTGCGCACCTCAATATATTACATAACTCAATAATAAATCTTCATCAAATAAACCAGATGATGATAGAATTACATCAAACTTATAAAGTGGAACAGATTCCAATAGTATCAAATTTGATAAACTTTTATTTACTATTATCTGCTCAAGTAACTATAAAGCACGGATTGATCATTTTTCATGTACATATCCCAATTGTAACCAACTCTTATAGATATTTCCAATTTTATCCAATACCTATTGACAATTTAATGATAATTCCTGAGCACCCTTACCTCTTGCTCACACCTAACGATTATTGGAACAGCGATATAAAATGCCCAGATGTTGAAGACATCCACTACTGTCAGCAAGGACTACTCTACAAAAACCAGCCATGTCTGAGCCAAATGATAACCCTTGGAACCAACACTTGTAACAGAACCAACATCAAGTATGAAACGGAACACGTAGAACAAATCAGTTCTAATCTACTGCTTGTAATCCCAAACAAGAACATCAGTGTTCTAAGCCGATGTAACACTGATGGAATATATATTGTACACCAACCAAGCCTGATTATCTTGGAAGAAAAGTGCCATGTAATCGTCAATAACAAAAGATATCAAGAAGAAACAACACTTCATGAAGAGTACGAATTTGAGTTACCTGCCGTCCAATTTGAAACATCGAAAGAATCTGGCACACCAACCCAAATACTACACAAAGTTCCATTGGAAGATATACGAAAAGTTACAAATCTAGCCAATAACTTTCGAGAACAACAACTCAATGATAAAGTCACGATACATCATTGGACCAACTTCACAGTAACAATAGTGCTACTGATTGTTGCAATATCCATATTCATATATTGGAAATACCGACAAGTGTGCAAAGAGAAGAATTGCCAAACCCAGGAAGCAATCGAAACCAACGAACAACCTTTACCAACATCGTTGTTTTCTCACTTAAGAAGGGAGGAGTAATGTTATTATTAACAAGAACACCCTTTATCGGAGCAGCTGAGACAGCGTTCCAAGAACCGACCACGCGAGTGCTGATTCGGCACTCTGTTGGAATAAAACCAGATGCACGCAGCATCCTAACGCATTCATTTTTATATTGTAGTAATAATTAAATCTAAGGCCTTCAGCACATAATTAAATATAATAAAGCTCATGTATAATTATTAAATAAATGTTTTTAAAAACTAAATCAAATAGTTATAAAACTTAATTGTGAGGCATCCATTGTGCGCTTCGAGGAAACGTCGAGAGTGTATGATTTCTCAAGTAGATAAATTGCCCAGTGCCGGGGCATAATGAAAGTGCGGGCGCTGTCCGTGCAGATGCAACAAAAAAAGGAAGGGCGCATTAAGCAAATGGTTATGAGACTTTAAATAACCAATAAAAAGGCAATTACACGTGCACGCCACATTTATCACATGTGATTAATACCGTAGTAGTAAGAAGAATAAAAAAAATATTGCTGTGTGCTCTAATTATGTTTTATGAAGTTTGATGGATGATCGACGAAATTAAAATGTAACCGATTAGAGATAATTTATTTAATGATTCAAATATTATTGGTAAATTATATATTATACAATTTTTGGTTAAAAGAATTTTAAAATTAAGATTTTGTTGGAATCCCAAAACAGTTCAATAACCACAATGAATGAAAGTAACTTGGAGTTAATTTCATACAGAATCAAGTATTCTGTATCTAAATTTTCAAATTATTTTCCAAAATTTTGGTGGTTTTACAAAACTCAAATATACTAACAAGATTCAACTTAGTCCAAAAGTACGAAAACTATTTCAAGCCATAATTGTGGCAACAATGGATGAAATTAATTACTATTTTACTTAATTTTATACATAATCAAGTCTATTAAATCCAAATTTTTAAACCGAACTTAAATATTCTTATTGATTATGTCACAAATCTCAAAAATCTGACTAGCCTCAGGTTAAGCCAAAGTACTAAAGTTGTTTGCAATCATAATTATAGCAACAATGAATAAAATTATTTACTATTTTAATTTATTTTGTATAGAATTTAGTCTTCTTAATCCAAATTTTTAGACCACATTCAGAAGTTCTTAATAATTTTTTCGCAAAACTCAATAAACTAAAAAGATTCAAAAGTATAAAAGCTATTTTAATTCATAAATATGGCAACAATGGATAAAATTAATTACTGTTTTACTCAATTTTATACATAATCAAGTCTTCTAAATCCAAATTTTCTAACACCATTCAAAAATTCCTATTGATTCATTCACAAATCTAAAAAAAAAACTAACAAAGCTCACTTTAAGCCAAAAGTACTAAAGTTTTTTGAAGTCGTAATTATGGCAACATTCAATGAAATAAATTACTGATTTCTTTAATTTTGTATGTAATTAAGTGTTTCAAATCCAAATTATAAAACCGCTTTCAGAAATTTTCATTGGTTGTTTAAAAAATTTAATAAACTAACAAAGCTTAACTTAACTCAATAGTACACACTATTTCAAGTAATAATTATGGCTATAGTAGATGAAATTAGTTACTCTGTTGGTTATTTTTATACAGAATTAAGTGTCCTGAATCCAAATTTTTAAACCGCATTTACGAATTCTTATTGGTTGTTTTACAAATCTTAAAATACTGAGAAAACGTAGCTTAATCTAAAGTATTAAAGCTTTGTTTAAGTCGTAATTTTTACAACAATAAATGAATTTTTTTACTGTTTTAGTTATTTTTATATAGAACCAAGTACCCTGAATCCAATTTTTAAAACGTTATTAAAAAATATTTGCTAGTTTTTTCATAAACCCTAAATTACTGATTAGATTCAACTTAAGCCTAAAGTACGAAACCTATTTTAGGATGTAATTATGGCAAAATTAGATGAAACAAGTTTTCTAAATCCAAAATTTTAAACCGCGTTTACGAATTTATATTGGTTGTTTCACAAATCTCAAAATAGTGATCAACCTTACCTTAAGCTAAAAGTAGAAAAGTCATAATTATTGCAACATTGAATGAATTTAATTATTCTTTTGAACATTTTTATATAAAACCAACTTCCCTGAATCCAATTTTTTCAACCGCATTTAAAGATTTTTATTGGTTGATTAAGAAATTACAGAATACTGATTAAACTTAGCTTAAGGTAAGGGTATTAAAGCTAGTTGAAGTTGTATTTATGGCAACACTGAATGAATCTAATAATTTTTTTTGATTATTTTTATATTAAATTAAATTTTTTAAACCGTTTACAAGAATTCTCAGCAAAGACTGCGATTTGGTGTTGATTATACAAAAAAAAAGGTTTAATAAAAAGACTCTTAGGTTAAAGCCAAAATAACTTTGAATGAAGTGTTGTAAGCCTTTGGGACTATTTGCAAATATTGCCGTATTGTCTGCAAATCTGAGTTTGGTCAATAGTTCACTGTAAACCATGAACACACATAATTGTTTTGCTTGAAATCCTGCAGCGTAGAAAAGAAACTTTCTCTACCAATCGAAGTCTGGTTTGTTTTTTAAAACAACACCATCAAGGTCAATTTAGGGGTTTTTTATTAAGAGGGGAACAAAGAAGTAAAAGTCACGTACTCACACTCCTTCTACACAGCCCAGCAGTAACGAGAAATGCAAAATTGATTTTTTTACAAGCAGGTTTGCCAGCAAATTTTGGTAAAGGTCAGTAAAAGAAAGAAGAAAGAATACGTTGCTTATGAAACCTTATTTGTACATTGCTACTAAGAAAATCAAGTGCACGAATTGTTAGCCACAAAAATTATTAAAGAAACTGTCTCTCTCCTGCGGAACCTCATTTAAAATTATGTGTCTGTTTTGGAGTGACTCAACCGCCCGCTCAAGTGTCCTTCATCAAAAGATTAGATATCACCATCACCTTTTGTGACATAGAAATTTTTAACGTTTGCAGAGAGGAGTAATTTCTAATTTTTGATAACTAAAACTTGGGCGGGTGGGCGGTAACTCTAGTTTAATCTATCCGTCTGTACTCCTGTTTTGGAGTGACCCACCCACCCGATCATGTGTCCGTTATCAAAAGATTGACTTAACGTTTGGGCGGGTGGGCGGGAACCCCAGTTTAATCTATTTGTCTGTACTTCTGTTCAGGAGTAACCCACCCACCCGCCCAAATGTCCGTCATCAAAATATTGGATATCACTATCACCTCTTGTAACATAGAAACTTTTAACGCTTGCACAGAGGAGTGACTTCTAATTTTTGATAACTAACGCTTAGGCGGGTGGGCGGTAACTCCAGTTCAATCTATCCGTTTGTCCTCCTGTTTTGGAGTGAATCACTCACCCGCCCAAAAGTTTGTCATCAAAAGATTGGATATCACTATCAGCTCTTGTGACAAAGAAACTTTTAACACTTGCAGAAAGGAGTCACTTTTAATTTTTGATAACTAACACTTGGGCGGGTAGGCGGGAAACTAAGTTAAATTTGTTTGTCTATACTTTTATTTTGGAATGACCCACTCACCTGCCGAAGTGTCCGTCATCAAAATATTGAATATCACCATCACCTCTTGTGACATAGAAACTTCAAACACTTGAGCGGGTGGGCGGGAACTCTTGTTCAATTTATGCGTCTGTACTTCTGTTCTGGAGTGACCCACCCACCCGCCCAAGTGTCCGTCATCAAAAGATTGGATGTCACCATTACCTCTTGTGACATGGAAACTTTTAACGCTTATAGAGAGGAGTAATTTCTAATTTTTGATAACTAACACTTGGGCTGGTGGGCGGGAACTCCAGTTAAATTTTTTTGTCTGTACTTTTGTTCTGGAGTGACACACCCAATTGTCCGTCATTAAAAGATTGGATATCACCATCACCTCTTGTGACAAATAAACTTTTTACGCTTGCAGAGAGGAGTAACTTCTAATTTTTGATAACTAACACTTGGTCGGGTGGGCGAGAACCCCAGTTCAATCTATCCGTTTGTACTCCTGTTCTGGAGTGACCCTCCTACTCGCCCAAGTGTTAGTCACCAAAAGATTGGATGTCACCATTACCTCTTCTGACATAGAAACTTTTAGCGTTTGCAGAGAGGAGTAACTTCCAATTGTTGATAACTAAAACTTGGGTGGGTGGGCGGGAACCTCAGTTAATCTATCCGCCTGTACTCTTGTTCTGGAGTGATTCACCTGTCTACCCAAATGTCCTTCATCAAAAAAATTGATGTCACCATCACCTCTTGTAACATAAAAATCTTTAACGATTACAAAGAGGAGTAACTTCTAATTTTTGATAACTAACACTTGGGCCGGTGTGCGGGAACCCCAGTTTAAATTATCCGTCTGTACTCAAGATTTGGAGTGACCCACAAACCCGCCCAAGTGTCCGTCATCAAAAGATTGGATGTCACTATCACCTTTTGTGACATAAAAACTTTTAACGCTTGCAGAGAGGAGTAGCTTTTTATTTTTGATTATTTAACATTTGAACGGGTGGCGGGAATTCCAGTTCGAACTATACGTCTGTGATCATGTTCCGGAGTGATTATTAAAAAAAAAATGGAACCCCAGGGTTTTGTTTTGATTACCACCCAAGCTGCTTTCCAGCCTAAAATGCAGAAAGGATATTGAAGCAATCAGTTGTATACTTAAAGATTTTCATAGTCAGAAAAAGCAAACACTTTTGTTACATCTGTACTACTACATCTGTAGTAGTTACAGTAGTAATGAGTTTGAAAAATGCCAGGCTGCATAAAAGTATTGTGCGTACAAGGCTTAGTTGAAAAGACGGTTGACGTAAAATTCAAGTTTGCTCACTGCTTGCTTTTCTTCTAAATACTAAATCGACCAGAGAACAAATAAACAAAGACCCAGACTAAATTGACAGGTAGTAGTTTAAATTCATTTATTTACGTCGGTTTATTTTTGCTGATAGGCTAATCACCTAGCCAAAGGTTAAGACTACCACATCTAAATTATTGAATTATTTAACATCATGCAAAATCGAGGTACTTATAAAGTTTCTCTTGTTATCCGACAGAAAACGTACTCATCACAACACATTTTTTCCAAATAGGGTATTTGTATAGCAGTCGAGTACACTAACGACCTGGGTGGTTCAATACTATTAAATTTATAATAAAAAATTATGTAACACAACAACCTTTCTTGAGAATGTTTTTAACTGCAATTGATTGATAAATTTTATTTTATTGCCTATTGTAGTCACACGTAGACTATAAAAAAATTAACAACAAATGTTCGAACTAAAGCAGTAATATTTCATATGAATGATTTGTTGATCAAAAACTATCCAAGAATAATAATATTGGCTTCTAGCTATAGTATCAATAAGTATTGTTAACATGCTACTGTTATCAAAGAAGTGTACATTAAAACATGATAATAAAATTGCAAAACTATTTTAATATACGGCCTCGCCTTGCGCTTCACAAGCAGTGGGATAATAAAGCTTAATGTGCTCTAGTGTGGTCTATGGCCATGATTATAAATCAGGCAACTATTTAACTCGGTTACGTATTAAAACGCCATCTGAAAAACGTCCATATATAACTCATTTTAATTATCGCAGCAGAGTTAAAGGGCTAAATGACCACGCCGCGGGGCACCGCTCATTTCACAATCTTAACATATTCATTTTAAATAGTCCGCGATATGTTTTATTGTCGGGGCATGCCTCCGCAGAACGACAATTAGCCTTATTTATGTGGCCGGCGCTATTATTATATGTACGTTAAGTGCCCATGGTAGCGTTTTACATATTATTGATCATATTATTACGTCGTTCCGCTGGATAAATTTTCATCGCATTTGATTTACGTTTTCTATTAATATGTTTAAATCTAAGGACCTAATCCGTATCAGTCGATTAATGGCTAATATACAAACGCCTGTGATAATTTGACAATGATTTATTTATAGTGTAATCCCGGCCGCAATCCCACCGTCATTAAGATCAATAAACCATCATCATCATCAAATTGCCATTTCGTAACGCGGATGTTGTAAAATATTGTTAACAATTAAGGTCTGTGTCGTGCGACATGTGTTTGCACAGTAGCCCGATATCGGAGCAATAAAATACGATTATTCCGGTATTAATAGTGAGGATTATAATGCACGCAAGTATCAGCAATCTCTTTTTACTGTAATAATACCACTAGCATCGAGGGTAATGGTACATTTAGCGGATTAATTCAGGTGAAAATGTTGCTATTAAAATAATTAACAATGTACATATTTAGTGCATCATTATTGTAGTGAAATAATCTTCTTATGGCAATATACTAATAGTATTTCTCCTCCCAACAATTTTTTTGTATTATTAGTTCGGCGCCATTTATGAAGAAATTAAACCCAAATTGATATTGTAATTATTATTGCCTGTCGGTCATATTTTATTTCCAGGGCGTTCCCATTTAAACAAATACCATTATTAGTAATTGCCGCATTCCTCCCTTCAATATATTTTTTTTAATATACTTAAATACCATTAAACTGGCTAAAAACATGCAAACGTAATGAAAACATCACGTTTTGTAATTTATTTATTAAACCATGGGTGGTTTAGAACCACTATTTATTTTTTATAACTTTGAAAGTATATTATGGGAAAATAAAAGGAAGAGTATTCCTTATAGAGTATAAAGTAAATTACAAAGGCACTTATTAAAGTAAATTTCTATATAATGGCGGCCATCAAGTGTTATTAATCACGTTTGCAGATTAAAACCGCGTTATTTGTTATTGCGTAACGATTAATCATATTAAAAGGGAAATCTTAATCTTGAATAATTTTACACAATGTAATTAAATTTTTTTGCAAACGAAATTATAATACTATAGAAATTGTATAATAAATTGCAATTCATAGTTTATATCATTAATGAAATTGTTAAGCAATCTTTTTCTGTATCTATCATTCAGACATATTTTTTTTTGATAAACTGGCTTAAACCACCATTCGTAATAGTTACTTTTCCTGAAACATTATTGTGTATCCAACAACTTAAGCATTAGAATAGTTTTCTAGTTGTTGGGATGGCCAGAACTAGTAAAATTTAGATTTTTGTTGTTGTAAGTTAAGATTTATTACATCTTTGAAGTTATATTTAACTTAAAAACTAGTTTTTGCTTATTTACCCTAATGCACTGGCTATTTTTGCATTCTTGCTGTCATAATAATATCCAGATTTAGATAGAATAAATGAAATTGTAAAAAAAAATTGTTTTAGTTAAAGTAAAACTTAAATGTAATTTAATTTTTTTTTATGCTGAAAGCCAAATGTGATGCTTGTATGATGGTACTTTTAGTAGCAGTGGATCTATTGATGCTAGTTAAATATCTGGAAGTCAGAAAATGTGATCAAGGTTATGTAGCGAGTTAGTTTTGACTTTGCGGGTGTTTAACCCTTAAGAATTTTTGAAGCGGTTTAAAAATTTGGATTTAGTGAACTTGATTCTCTATGCAAGTGTTCACAAGATTCTTTTAAATTCATTCAGTGTTGCCATAATTACGGCTCAGAAGAGCATTAGTAATTTTAGTTTAGATTTATCAGTATTTTGAGATTTGTGGAACAACCAAGAAGAATTTTTGAACTCGGTTTACAGATTTGGATTCAGGGGACTTAATTCTGCATTATACAGAATCCAATCCCTTACTACTCAAAGTAGCGTCAGTAATTTTAGTATAAGCTCATTTTTATCAGTATTTTAAGATTTGTAGACCAACTAATAAGAATTTGGGGTCGCCTTGTACATTTTTTATTTTTTGGTCATTAACTTGAAGTAGTTTATCAATTGGGGCGGGCACTTTTGAAATTATTGGTTTACTCTTCTTGTTAGTGCACTTGAATGACAGCTCACATTGATTCTGTTTGATGTAATGCAAAAGCATCAACAGTGGTTGCGATATTTAATAGTTTGCTAACAAACACTTTAGTGGGTGGGTGGGAAAAGTTTTTAATCTCTTGGGGAGGGGACTTTTGGAACTGTGTTCCAGCCCACCCACCCAAGTATTTGTTAGCAAGTGGTTGGTTTATACTTCTTGTTAGTGTATTAAATGACAGCTAACGTTGATTCTGTTTGATGTATTGTTTGCAGAAGCATCAACAGTGGGTACGATATGAAATAGTTTGTTAACAAACACTCGGGTGGGTGGGCGGGTTAAGTAGTTTATCTATTGGGGCGGGGACTTTTGAAACTGTGTTCCCGCCCACCCATCCAAGTGTTTGTTATCAAATGGTTGGTTTACTCTTCTTGTTAGTGCACTTGAATGACAGCTCACATTTATTCTGTTTGATGTAATGATTGCTGGACCATCAGCAGCGGTTGCGCTATCCAATAGTTTGATAACAAACACTTGGGTGGGTGGGCGGGAACACAGTTTCATAAATCTTTGCCACAATAGATAAACTACTTGACCCACCCGCCCAAGTAGTTGTTATCAAACTATTAAATTTTGCACCCAGTGCTGATGCTTCTGCAATCATTAGATCAGCCTTATTAAAAAAATTAGTTTGTTAATGTTATTGGATTTCTTTAGCTCCAGCAGATACCAGGCTGATCTGACAAGCGGAAGGGGGGGGGGGGGGAGAGTGAGTAACTGGTGATGATACATACTGATAAGTTCTTAATCCAGCAATTAAGAAAGTAAGATAAAGGTTTAGCTTAGTGTAACTTTTTCTTTAAAATTCTGTGTTTGCAATTAGGCCAAGAGGCGGTAGACATGATTTGTTAGTCATTAAAAGACTGTGAGCTTTAGATAAATAATGGTTGGGTTTGTTAAAATCTTTTACCTTACTCAAAGGGTACACCAAGTTGGAGTCAATTTTCAACAATTCAAAACTGGGTTTTGAATTGTTTGAATATTTAGTTGTTTATCAAGTGGAAACCTAGTTGTTAGTAGCCAAGACTTTAAATTATCCAGAGCATTGATTTACTACAAACCACGAGAGAATATTAAGCGAGAATCCATTTTAGTAGTCAGAGTTTATTTTAAAAGTCAATTTTTAACAATCCGAAACTGATTGTTAAATTGCTAAATGTTTAGTCGTTTGTGCAGTGAAAGTCTGGCTTCTAGTTGCCAAAATTTTAAGCTACCCACAGTACCAATTTACCACAAACCATGAGAGAAAGTTGAAGTATTTTCCAGTGCTATCATTTTTAAAGACTACACCAACGACAATCTTCAACTACCCGAAACTGGGCTTCAAATTGCTAGGTTTTCAATCGTTTAATAAGGGCAAATCTGGCTGATTGTTGCTAAGAGTTTAAACTGTTTGCAGCACTAATTCACTACAAAAACCAAGAGCAAAAATTTGTTTTAGTACATGCTAAGTTTCTTCTAGATCTATTTTCAAAACTTCTCAAAAATAAATGGATGTTGCGTTAGACAATTGCAGGAAGACCTTTCTACCTGTTACCAAATAAAGATATTCCGTTCATACAAAAACGGAAGTGTTGCAAAGGAACTAGTTTAGGTACCGCCATCAGATGAGCAACTTCTGGTTAACACAAAGTAGCCATCCGAACCAGCAGCGTTTTGCTACATACTTTCAAAACAACAATGAATGCAACATAGGATTCTATCTCTAAAATTTTTAATACTAAACATCTGATCTGTAAATTGAAGACAAAGTTTCAAAAGAAAATTGTTGCATTACTCCTTCACTCCATACACTTAGCCAGAAAGTAATATTTAGAGGACGTCCCTAATCACAGCAGAAGCAAGAACCAAACTGGGTAGTGGTAGACCACAGCAAATGAGCAAAAAGTTGGTTTTGAAGCACCAAATCTGCGAAATACTTTTTGTTAATTAAAACCAGAACAAATTCCAAACTTGTTTTGAAAGTTACGTTTTTTGAAAGAAAAAAGAGCCTTGACAACCTCTACTAAGAAGAACGATAGAAAACACATTAGGAGTCAGCAAGTTACACATTGATGACGACTTTTGCTACTATATCAACGTTTGGCCGAATTCTATGGATTATTACCGAAACACACTATATGTACTCGTACATTGAAGGACTTATGTAACTATCATCAGCTATGGAATAAATTTGTCAATCTAGACTGCAAGGTTTTATCAGGAGAAGAAAACAGAAACGTCTACAAGATGACGAAATAGTCTGAAATTTTTGCGATTAGAGTCAATCAAAGCTACTTTAAAACATTTGTAACAAAGAAACTTTCTAACATCATAACAGTGGTTTTGCTGAATAGCCTTATATTTAGCAAAACTACTGTTAATCAAGTGTTTTTGAAAACGTAGCAATCTTGCCGATATTAAACGACACTAACGACGTTGGAAACATAGATTTTGTTGGCGAATGCAAAGAACTGAAGTAGCTACAAAGAATTAATGATAGGAAACATATTACCACCTTTTTAGAGGTGAGGCTATTGATAAAAAATAAAAATATCTCTTGTAGAACTCACAATTTAAAGACAAAGTTGTAGAAGCAAAGAAATCTTTTGAAAACAATAAACTAAAGCGGCAATCAGAAGTTTTTTTTAATCAATTTTTTGAAGTACGATCAAATGCCGAAACACCTAGAACTACTGGTGAAAACTCTGCAGTTAAATTTTATAGTCTTACATAGCTTGAGTGGTTTAAGGCTTGCAGTTAGCTTGAAAGAGTTGGAATTTGAACCTGGAAAAAAAGACTTGTGCTGTTTCTTGAATGTTACAAGCTAACTAGATAATGAATTAGCTAAAGTTTATTATATACTCAATGTCAAGACCCCTTAGAGGGTAAGGATAAACTCGAAGTAACAAGATTTTACTACTGGAAGACGAATCTACATACATCGCCTCAGAAGTCTTACTACTTGTTTGAAGGGGGTTGATGTGACCAACGGCTTATTCGGTGACTTCTGAATCACTCCGGTGGATAAAGAGCAAGTTATTATTTTAGTCATACTCGGGGATTGAACCCCGGACTGTTAGCGTGCTACGCTAACACTCTATAACTGAGCTATCTTACCGCTTATGATTAATGAAAGAAAAACATAAAAGATTGTTTGCTTATATGAAGCAGTTTATTAGTAAATTTTTGCAGATGATAATCTGGCACGAGTCAGTCAAAACCCAACCTGAAATACCAGAATATTTTTTGAAAATTTTATTAGATGGCAAGCTAGGCCCTGCCTAGCTTGCTGACATTTCCTAATGAGTTAGCAACTTTGCATAGAACCTGGAGGGAGAAAGATATTAAAATAAACAAATTTTGTTTCTCGATTGAACACTGTTTACTATCTTGTAAATTATTACCACGGAGGACAATGATGGACCAAAGAAGAGAGAGAGAGAAGATTTATCCAGTTTCTTGAAGCTTGACTTAAAACGTTATGAAGCAATAATGACGAACCTTTTACTTTGAGCATAAATTGACTTACTCGGAAAACACAAATTTCTCATAAAAACTTGCCAATCTTGTTTACTGACAACAATAAATGAAAATGATTACCTCATACACTGCCAGTTATGATTTAAGGACGTTTTTAAGTCACTGCAGAAGCAAGAACAAATCAGCTTAATGGTGGATTCCAAATTTAGCTGTTCTTGACGATTTGATTGAACTCTATAGAAGAGAACTTGGAGTTAGAGTTGATAACCAGTCAAAGCAACGGCAGCCCGAAAACCTAACCTAACCTGCGTAAAGGTGGATTACAAGAAATGACACAAAAGTTGCTTCTGAAGCACCACATCTGTCAAATATTACTAATTAATTGAAACTGGAACAAATTTCAAAATATTTAGAGAGTTACGGTTTTTTTTTTAATAAAAAAGAGTGGTGGCAACATTAACTAAGAAGAACAGACAACAGACTGGAAGTATCCTGTTAGATAACACGGAGTCAGCAAGCACTACACGATGATGACGACTTTAACTACTGCATCATCACTCAACCGAATTTAATGAATTATTACCGAAACTGATTATTTATGAACTTGTACACAGGAAGGCCTGCTGCATCTACCAGCAGCTATGAGATAACTTGGTCGATCTAGAAAACAGCGATCTAAATTTTGATAATGACTAAATTGTTTTGATAATAACTGCGATGGTTTATCAGGAAAAGAAAAAGAAAATGCTAACAACAAGACGAAGTTGTCTGAAAATTTTGGCGATTAAATTATGCTTTGACATAAACAGTTTGCCGAATTTCATGAACTATTGTTGATCTAGGTAGTAGCGATCTAAATGCTGATGATGTAAAACGTTTACAAGAAGACGAAGTTATCTTCAACTTTTGCTATTTGAGAATCGACACCAATTAAAACAATCCCAAAACAATTGTTAGGAGAAAACTTCAGCCAAGTGTTTTTGAAAACGTAATTTTGCTGATATCAAGTTATACTGGAGTTAGGTGGACATCTACCTAGGAAGCTTATACGGATTCTGTTACAAATGCAAAGACTTGATGTTTTGACAGTTGCTACAGGATAACCCATAGTCTTCTTTGAAGTGATGTTATTGATGAAAATAAAACATTTTCTGTGAAGCTAACAACAAACCGTCATCAATCTAAGGGCAAAGTTGTAGAAACAAAGATGCCCACTTGAAACATTAAACTAAATTGGAGAAATTAGTAGCACGGAACGTGCAATGGTTAGTTTACTTTAAATCAACTTAAGCACGACCAACAACCAAGACCAAGTCCAACCAATGATACTTGTAGAGATTTTACAACTGTAACTTTTTGCACTGCACTTCGTACTGCCATTTAGGTGTTTTAAGACTTAAGAAGAGTTAAAATTAGAACTAGAGAGAACAGAGAAAAAAGCTTTTGCAGGCTTCTTGAAGCTGTTAACGAATTAGTTAAAGTACATGATACGCTCAATACCAGGACCATGTAAAGGAAGTGATGAATTCAAAATAACGGAATTAGTTTTAAAGTTGAACACTAGCAACTTTACTGCCGGATGACGACTCAGCAAGAGTGGTGTTCTCAAAATTGTTGAAAATGTTTATCTGGTTCAAGAGTCAGTCAAGACTCAGGGATAGCTAGGATAGTGGATACTATTTGAATATTTTAGGAGATTACAAATTAGCAACTTTTTACAGGATAAGGACTCCTTCAAATGACTGAGAAAGATATAAAAATAGGCAATCTTTGTTACAATTGAACACTAGTGATTACTGATAACCTCCCTAAGGAAGATAATGAAAGGGCTGTATAGGTTTATCCTGCTTCTTGAAGCAGACATAAAACGTTATCAACTAAGAATGACGATCCATAAACTTTGAACTTGAAGTGAGTATATTTACAAGAAACTTTTTGATTTTAAACCTGCTCAGTAACTATAATGAATAAAAGTGATTTTTTGGACACTTTGTCAAGGATTATTCTTTCCAAAGACGTTATAAATCACTGCAGGAGCAAAATAGTGGTCGAGCACAACTACAACTCACAAGTGAACTAACATCTATTGTTGACGAAGTCATTGAACTAGAGAAGTCAATGGTGGCTACAGTGTTTGACAGTTAATCAAACAACCAACAGCCCAATCCCACAACTGCAAAACCAAGTGACTAGATATTTTTTAGGCCTTATCAGAGGTAGAACATCTTTTTATTGCACACCAGAGATTTTCAAAAATAATTTTAATTAATTTTTTAGATTAGATGAGGCTCAAATTGATGAAGATTCTTGGTCAAAAGGTTGCTTTAACAATTAAATAATTGAGGCAAATGCAATATGTTGCTCTCAACTGTAAGGCTAGGATTTAGGCGAAGTAAAGATGCGATATGACAATAACCGCAAACATAAACTACTTATGTTATGTACTGCAGCATAAAAGCAGTCTAGACATGCTATGTAGAACTCTAAGAAGAGGAACATTTGGACTATACGCAACATGTTGTTGCGGCAGCAAGTAGTTGAGGTTTTGGGACTGATTTACATGCAGCTTCAAAGATCATAACTTCTCCTTCAAGTTAGATAAAAACTATGAACTAGTGACAAAATTACTAAAGCAGATTTGAGTAGATAATGTGCACAACTTTAGGCTGACTCATAGCTATGCATTTAGATGGCAGATAATGTAATCACAAGCACCTATGTTTCATTAGCAATTTTTAATAAAAAGTATGCATTATTTGTTTGTTTTTTTGTATTAATTGCAGAAGCCTAGTTGTTTGAATTTGCAAATTTAACTGAATTGTTTGAACGATAAAAAGCTTATAGAACTATTTAAATGCTTTTTTAATTTTGTTTGTTTAATGTAAGAATCAAATAGCTTTTTCATCTTTTAATTTTGCTTATGCATCTAAATGATTCTATCTATATTATTCTGAAGTAAGGATGTTTGTAGTACTTTAAGCATTTTGCATCTCTTTAATGATAAATTGCTTTAATCCTTAGATCCTTAAATAAATCAAGTAAATTTAATTTTATTCCTATATAATATACGTCTCCACAATTAATTAATTAAACCATTTATTGAAGTAATTACAATATTTTTTTCTGCATACTTGATTGGCGATTAAACCAGTTGCTATATAACTTAATCTTTATATCGTTCGATAAATATTCCGACCAACAATATTTATTATTAAATTAAAACCTAATTGAAAGTCGGCATTAAATCAGCGGGCAATGTTTAAGCATGGAAAGGTTAATTAATTTTAATTTTTCCCTTTACGAGTGTTATTAATTGCATTATAAATAAGTTGGCACATCATGCAAATTGTGCAGGTATGTATTATTATCGGGGGCAATTAATATCTCCCTTGCGATTTGATTCGTTCGTTCGTGTCTAGCGACTGGAAAATTGCTTCTTTTTCTAAAGGAATTTCAAATATTTTCTAAATGGAACTATTCTAATAGGTTTTTTGTGCGGTTATTGTTGGTCGTAATGTTAACAAATCAATTCGATGGGAAATTGAATACATTTTTCAGTGGTTACGATAATTTAATAATAATCGCATTGCATCATAGGATTTATTACTGATTATTAATTGGATTGCATGTTACTATACTAATTTAAATCGTATGATTTTTTACTAAAATCGCATGTCGGCCGATTGCACTGAATTAAAAGAAAAAAAAACGGGATCTTATTGTGTGGGAATTACAAGAGCACAAATTGCGAGTAATTAATCCGAGCAAATAATAAATGGAGAGACGTTTTCTGCATACGAAATTTTTAATTCTCCGTGGATAATTTCTGGGATTAATTCATACGGAAAGTGAATAAGCTTTTAATATCATTCAAATGCAATAAAGAATTCAAAAGGTTGAATATGAAATTTTTGCGTGGATCAAAGGCCGAAAGGACAAGCTTTTCCCATACCAATATTAATTTTTGTTATCAGTATTTTTTAAATTACATAATAAATTTATACAATAAGTTAAGTTCCAATATATACGACGAAAATAGAATATTCGTTTCTATTTGTATAATAAATTATTCATTTCCTTATTGCAATATGTTAGTTAACAAATGGAAATTTTATGATTGTTACTTTTTGAAGAAAAATAAATTGAATATGTAAATTCACCTTATCGATTCTTCTTGGCAATTAAGAAGCAGTCAACGAGACTCACCTGAAACAAAAAAATAAAAATATTTTAATTATAAAAGAATAATGGAATTTTAGTTGGTATTTATGCGAGTTTGTAATGAGTATTGCAAATTATATTTATTGGTAATAAATTGCTTATTTTCTTCTTGTCATATTATTTATATAATTAACTATATTCTAGTTATTGCTACTAAATAGTTATGCATACTCATAACATTTTATTTTCTGTAATATCTAATTATCATTTTTTGTTATTTAAAATAGTTTAACTTTTCTATTGAATATGATTTTTGCTTTCAATATTGTTTTAGACAAGCTCGACGAGTTATTTGGACTTGAGGAATCTTGAATTGTTTTAGTTTTGAAAATTTAACAAGGTTGAAAGATTGACAAGATTTAATTAATAAGCATGCAGTCTTTTTTTAATCTGAAGCATATTTGTTTGTTGCAACTACAATTGACTTTTTAGGAAATAGTTGCAATAATATTTTCTGAAATTTTTATTAACAAAATTAACTTATTATAGCATTGAGCACTGATGGCGGTGATTGTATATTTTGAAAAAGGTCATATATGTAATAGCAAGAATTCAGAAACTTTATAAATTATGATCTACAAATTGATGAGCTGGTACTTGCAAAACTAGAAAAGAAATAGAATTTTTGGTTTTCTATTATTGCATGTACCGTCCATGCATTTGGTTTACCTCACGATCATACAAATAATGGTTGTGAGGTAAATCAAATGTCTCTTACTTTACGTGCAATTTGCACTTGTTACGACGAATTGACTGCTACATTTCAGGACGTCAAGTAACCACGAGTAAGGAGTAATCCGCTGAATAATATTAGGTTTTGTTTCAATATCATACTACATTTTTTATCAAGATTTTTGGACAAACTTTTTTTTAACACCTGGGTCTCTAGCAGATTCTTTACTGGCTATTTATCATCTAATTCATTGATTTATACTAAAAAGTAGAAATATTTTGGGAGTTTGACTGTAGCAATTATCATCGAGACAGATTGTGTCACATAAGTTATTAAAACGATTCGCACCATCTGGGACAAACTAAAAAGCACTAGTTTTGCACTTTCATAAGGACGACTGAACTACAGCTAACAATCTGCATCTTTAGAAGTAGGAGGCCGTAACATAAAACATCTGTTAATACAAACTGTTTAATAATTAACCGAATTCCTACTCTAAATTTGATAGGCACTACTTCTGAAAGAACACAAACAGTTTTAGGCTGATTTTTTTGGGATAGCTAATCGGTTTTTAAAACTTATTAGAGTTTTGGACTAAGTTTTACTTATTGCACTTCCTACTCGAGTATTTGTTCTTAATAGAATTAATGTCTATCTCTTTCTTAGCATTATGACAACTAACATCAGCGGAATAAATCTCTTGGACGCAGTTTTAAATTAAAAAAAAAAAAAGAAGAGGTTTGAATTAGCTATATTTGTCCTACTCCAAAGTGTTGAGAAAAGCATTGAATTCAACAAAACAGCTTTTTTGATCCTAGGAGCATACACATTATTAAATAACTTAACATTGGTAACACAACAGTCATGAGAAGTGAAAAAAAGAGAAAGATATCATAGAGTGTATATCTGAACTCAAGTGGAGATGGGTGGGACTTGTAGCAAGATAAGATTATAATAAATGGATGATAAGTTAAATGGCATCCACGATTAACAAAGAGGAGCTTAGGAAGACCCCAAAGAAGATGGTTGGATGATATCAAAAAAACTGCGAGAAGAAACTGGCACCAAACATATGGAAGACGATGAAAGAGGCCTACATCCAGGAGAAGATAAACGGTGGTTGAGAAAGAAGACTACAACATTCAAAACAAGCAATACCAATATCATCAGACATAAGGCGGAAACCTTATTTTATTTAATGTCATTATAGACAAAACCATTAGAGAAGATAGTTTTCCATGCTGATGATGGAGTTATAAACTCCGCAGACGAAGACAACCTACAACGACTTCTTGATTTGAAAAACTAATGTAATTATATCAATTTAAACAATTCAGTCAGTGTTTAGTGAGCCAATATGTAGCAAACTAGCCATATACAACTAAAATTTGGAACAGGTAATGAGTTTCAACTTTATTAGCCACAGAAGTGCAAAAATTAAAAGTTAAGGCGTGTAAACTTGCGGTATGTAATAAGGCAAAAAAACACATGTGTGAGAACCATTTTGTCGTAATCTGTTGAGACCACTATTACGAAACGTTTGCTTTGAATAACAGAAATAAGAGTATTAAGATCAATAACTGGACATACATTAAAAACAGAAAAAAAAATAAAATAAAGAGGATAAGAATAAATTCATCACCGAAGATATAATAAGATGGCCCAGAAAAGAAAAAAGAGAATTGAAAGGTCATACCAGATGACTGATTATCGAAAATTGCAAAGCAAAAGGAGCCAAACACAACAAGACATATTATTGGAAACAATATCACGAAATCTAGATGAAGTGTTGTGAGCGTTTGGTTTGAATCGGTGTTTTCTAGCTAACCACCCGAGTATTTGTTATTAAGAGATTCTATCTGCCTGTTCATTTTTCTATTTTTTGGATAACAAACACTTGGGCCATAAAATGTGAATAGATCGTGATAAGCAAACTTGCAAAATTCAGCAAAGAATGGACCATTTGGTGAACTAGGTAATATGCATCGTACCAGTAATAACTTACAGAGCAGAGGCCTTCTAACTAAAGGATCCTTTGAAAAGTTTAAGGTAGCATAAAGAGCAATGGAGCGAGCTATGCTCACTAGGAGACCAAATCACGAACGATATTAACTAACAAAGAATTTATGACATAATTGAGAAGATTTCTACTCAGACATGGAGAAGAGCAAGGGCTCTTTGCCAAATAGATGGAGGACTGTAGGAATAAATGAATGAAGCCCTGAAAATAAACGGAACAGACCGCAGACTTGATGGCCTGATGACCTGAAAAGAGTGTCCTCAAACTGAGTACAAGCAGCTCAAAGTAGTAAGAACTGGGCGATTTTAGAGGAGGTTTATTTTCTGCAGTAGATGAAAGTGGCTGGATGATGATTATAAACACTTGGGCGGGTGGGCGGGTAACAGCAAAAGTTCACACGCCCACAACACTTAAGTGTATTTACCAAAAGATTGGATCTGTCAGTCTTTCTTCTAACTTTATGACAACTAACATTAGCAGGAAAAAAACTTTTGGATAACTAACACTCGAGTAGTGGAAAGGACATACGTGACACCCACAACACTTAAGCTAAGTTTTCTAAGTGCTTACCCGGTTGTTTGTTATTAAGAGATTGGAGATCTGTTGTTACTGCGATGCACTAACCACAGCTTTCAAGAAAAGTATTAACAATTTTATAGTTAGAATGGTGTATCAAAATAATATTATGCACAAGAAAATAAAGTCCAATACGAGTATTCGCATCACAACAAAGAGGGTCGAAGTCGAATCCGTCTATGGGAACAATCTATTTATAGGAAACATAGCCTAGTTTAGGAATAACCTTTCTAAAGGAATAAAGACAAACCAGCTACGTCGAGATTTTGTATTGGCCCTCTTGCTACTGACGTGATGTAACATCAAACGCGGCTGAATTTTAGAGCGAACTACATCTCAGCCTGTGCAATAATCATTTTTGACTGGTTTAATAAATTTGCTACCCCGTCGATCATCTATCATATTATGGAGATGCACTTTTGCGATATATTTATGGGAAATGGACGATGGACTCATTCCGTAATCGATCTATCATTAATGATTGCAGAAGACAGTCAGTAGAGGGAGAGAGAACAGTAAAGGAACTGGAAGTGCTGAGAGCTAACATGTCACATTCAGGAACTGGAACGTACACGAACATCTAACCGCCCAGTAGGCACTTAGTCATTACCACCCCAACCCAAGCCGGAGAGGAGGCATCGAAAGATCTCGATTGCAAGACGGTAGAGTATTTGTGCAGACAAATTACTGGAAATATTGAGAGGGAGATACAGTAGAGAGAGAGGAGGATTAAAAAGCCGAATTGAGCACCAGGCATGTATAAGATAGTAGTAAGCGTGAGTTAGTGCATAAGAATACTTGTCGGGTTGTGTCGAAGAAGTTGTATTGTAGTTATTGCCAAACGGACTTTGTCTACCGGCAGACACTCTGGAAAGAGGCGACTTCATTTGCAGCGAGTGAAGTAAAGAACCAAAGTCAGGTTGTGTACCCGACGCTTGGTGGCAGACCTTCATCATCATTCAACTGGAGGACTCCAGCATTACCTCAATATCCGTCCGCGGCACGGATAGTTGACTAAAGTAGAGCGTAAACAGAGGTACGGTAATACTGTTGGTATCTCTATTAACTTTATTACAACTAACTCCTGGTGAGTGGAGAGGTGGAGTCTGACTTGCTTTTATTATAAAAGAAACCATTTTTTGAGCCGACTGTTGTTCTCAGAATGGTCAACCTGAGGATACAGAAGCTAAAAAACTAGTTGACGGTATGGCGAGTCAAAGTGAATTTCGAGAAGAGCAAATTTGTTCTCTTTTTGCGGCTACATACCAAACTACACAAACATATTTCTCTTAACGACATTTCGATTCAGTGGACTAAATCCAAGAAATATTTTGGGGTTACTCTTAATCTGGCTAAAGTTCAAATGGCAATCACTGTTTAGTCCCGGTTTTAAGACAAAACATTGGAATGTTACTTGGCAATAAAATTTGACTTCAACTTACTTTTCCGTCTTCAGTATGGGGAATAACCGCTACCTTATACGTTGCAAGTCTCGAAGCTTTCCAAAGCTTAACTTTGCGTTGGTTTATTAAAGCGCCTTAGTACACTGAAATTAGTCAGCTTCTTGGGATCCCATAGATACGCGATTATATCAAAGAAAACTTGGTCAAGTACTTTGAAAAACTTGCAACGCACACTAACCACGATCTGGCCAGCTTGCTGAACCGTGCAAGGACGTAGTCTCTTCAAGCCATAGACGTTCAATTAACATGTTAGGATTGTAAATCTTGTGGACTAAATCTCCACATTTATGCACTAGCTTATTGGGTGAGTTCTAAAAAAATTTCCAGTTTATTCAAAAACTTTTCTATTGGAAGGTCTATGCACAAAAACTACAGAATATTTTGACGCAGCTTTGCAGGAGTGTTCCTAAGTCAAAATCAAACAGAAGACAAAGTGACACAAGTGCAACCGGACATCTATGCCATCCAAATCTCAAACGGATTAACTATAACGACTTCTGCAAGACATTGATACATAAGTACAGACAAATCGCTGACGACAACTTTTGCGATGGACGGACCACTTTTCTTTTTCAGGTTTTGTTCCTATTGGATATTGGAAACTATCATTATTATGCGAATTTTGATGGTTGCTGTCCTGAAGCTAACAAATATGACTGAACGACTGACAGATGTGATTAAGTTAAAAGAGAGAAGTGAGGTATTAAATTTGTTGATAACACACACATATGGGCGGGTGGACGGGAACACAGTTTATCAATTTTGGGTTAATAGTTTGATGTCGTGTTTCTGCCCACCCGCTTAAGTGTTAGTCATCAAGGAGTTAAACTTCTTGATAACAAACAGTTGGGCGGGAACGCAGTTCAAGAATTCAGGGCCTGCACTTTGATATTGTGTTTCCGCCCACCTACCCATGTATTAGTCATCAAGGAATTAGATGACACTTTTGCCTGTTGTTTCCTGCAGCTATCAAATATGACAGAATTAGAAAAGACGTTATTAATTGCTTAATAACAACTACTTAGGCGGGTGGGTGGGAATACAGTACAGAAAGTTTGATCATCAGGTCGTTACCATTGACTATACAGGGCCTTTTTGATGCCGAGAAATACGCTATAAAGGCGTCTTTACACCTGCAGCAATCTTCAAGGAGTTGCCAAAGATTTAATGCGCTACAATACCGGGCACTAACAAACAGTAGATTTGGGAAAGTGCTTTGCTTCAACGTGACATTAGCAACATTAAGAGAATTGAATCAATCAGTTTTTTTCCTAACTTTATGACAATTAACACTTGCAGGAAAAAGAATAATTCAATTTTTGGAACACTTGGGCGGGTGGTCGGCACACAAAGAGATTGAGTCCGTCAGTCTTTCTCTTAATTTTATTCCAACCAAAATTTTTGGTAGATATATGATCAAATTTAATGACCAACTACATACAAATTGTTATAAACTCATTGTTTTCTCACAGTTTTATTCAAGAATTGTTAACCTAAATATAGCAGATTTTGTAACCAATAAATTTACATAACATTTTGCCGATTTTGGATATAGTATGACTATATCACGAAGCCTAAACATCAAATATGTAATAAAACCAATGTTTTCAACAATTTGATTACAGATTTTTTTAAATAATAAACAATCCAAATAAACCATAATTGGCAATTAATAAGTGTACATAAAATATTTAATGACCATTCACAAAGCCAAAATTCAAAAAATGCCTTTTTGGACGTTTTAGTGAGAACCGACCTGTAACTATTGTTTTTTTCATTTTTGCGTGTTGAGATTCATGCATTTAAATTAGCATTATTTTGTTGGCTGCAGTGGCGGAGCTAGGATTTTTGAGCCCGACCGCAAAATATTGAAAAGAACCCACTTAGAAACGACTTTGAAAAAAAAAGTACCATTTTGTCATTTATTTAACCTTTATTTTGTGAATTCTGGGGGGCCCCAGGTTTTGAAATAAACTTTGGGGCCCCCTATGGTTGTAGGCCTTCCCGCATTGCAGACCCTTGCTTACAGGTAGCTTCGCCTCTGGTTGGCTGACCTAGTACAGGCAGTTTGTGCAAATGAAAGTTTAATTTTTTTTTTTAGTTTTATGAGTACTATGGGAACAAGTTTTGACTTTAGACTCATTGAAGTTGGTCCAATTTCATCTGTATATTGAAATAAACATTGGAAATTGATGGACGCTTAATCATTTAAAATCTTTTAATTCCTTAGCGTTTACTTAAGCTAAAAATTTAAAAGAATTCTTTGGCTTAAGTAAAAACACTTTCAACTAATTTTCAAATTTATGTTTCTGTCTAAATGGGAAAGTTTGTTATTAATCACAACAAGAATTGAAAAATTGATGAATTAAGAATTTGGGCATTATCAGTAACGTAAAATCTGTTAAACGTTTTCATTCATGGAGCTTTTTAAGAGCACTAATCTCAGGTTATAAAGATTTTTTTGAGCGACTTTGTCATCTGAGCATCTCATCCAAGGACACCAGAAGTATGTATAGCAACGACCTTATCACATTGTTTAGTTTTTGAACAATTAATTATCGAAGTTTTTTTATAGAAATATTTTTCAGGACTAGGCTCAAATGTTATGCTATTTACTACTATAGAAACAACATATTTTTGTGCATTTATATTGATAAAATGATTTAAAAATTTCAAAAATCTTAATAAGAATTGTGTTCTTGGTTCAGAGTGATAAAACAAGTTTAAACAAGTTATCTAAAGTATTAAATAGGGGTAAAACTGTATAAGGAATTTGTAGATTACTGGAAGAAAATGTTATATGATGTAATAGCTTCTCAGTAAATAGTCTATCATACTTCTAAACAAGTACTCTATGAGCCCATTACAATTCTTTATGCTTACGACTCAGCAACGTATATATATGGTGAATGATAGAGTTGTTTGTTTTAACGAGGAATATTTTTTTTCAATTTTTATTATTAATTATTTTTCAGAATAATATGCAAATCTAATTGTTTATTAAATACTTCCTTTTATTTATTTAAAAAAATTATATTTATAGTACAATTAAAGATAATTATATTCCAAACATAGCTACAGGCAAGGAAAATGAAATTAAATGCTTATTTTAAAGCAACAATCTAATAGCAAATTTCCGCTTTTTTACTATTATTATAATCGAGAGTTTAACTAGAATTTTTAACGCATAACGTTGTAGCTAATTTTTTCCTGTCTGTAATAAAATGTCCAGTACACGCATGAGAACATACGGAAAAAAATTCAAAAGCAGCACACCATAATGCACTTTGCTTGTTGCAACATCGTTACCGTTGGGTTGACACAAGCGCAATTTTCTCAAAACCTAACCAATTTAATGCAAAATTAATTATCAAAATATTAATACGTTTTCAGCAATCAATGGTAAACTAGTTTGTGTCGTCTGACATCTGTTGGATTGTATATTGGCGATCGGTATGCTGTATTACAAAGGACCATGTTTGTTTGTATTCTCTTTAGCAGTTGGCAGTTGTTTTGAGTGCAATGTATTGTTTAATTGTTTGCGTAATTAATTCACAATAACATGTTAAATAATTAAACGGGCTTGTGATGTCATGGTTTATCTTATCGGGAATGTTGATCGAGAGATATTCGATTAATTGTTCAATCATTTGTCAAAGAAACTTGAATTAAATAATAATGATGATAATACAAATATTTAAGATGTATGAAATGTTTAGACAGACACAATGATGCAGCTGAATTGTATTAAATAGATACAATATTACTTTTTCTTGTTGTAAAGTTTGTCTATTTAGGGTGGCAAAAGTATTTTAATTTAATTAATAATATCTTCATGTTTCTCTAAATAAATTAATTATACGTTTATTAAAATTGTTTTTAATTTTAATGATCTATTAATGCATTTACATATTGACTCTTACCTATTATTTATAGCGTAATAATATTAGTGTGAAAATTGGATCATTTCCTTGTTTACAATTCTCATGGTAGTTAATGATGGTATTAATTAATCGGCTACCGTGTAGTTTAATTTGATTAAGCACGCTGCGTTGAAAGATTGTGGGAATTTATTTGATCTAAGAAATACATAACAACAATAATATACAAAATATAGTGACCAATCCATTGAAACCATCAATCAATCAAGTATATATTTATTTTCAATAGGAGACAGTGCTCTAATTGTTTGGCTTATAAATCCGACAATGGTATTTTCAAGGAAATAATCATCTAGTTACTTTGTCAGCCGAGACATACATCAGTTACAATTTGTCCATTCATCTTCTCAACAGCCACTAAGGTTAGCTATATGACTGTCAGGGCTGACCCAATGATTAATTGTTTGTTAACAGGAATACTGTTACATTGTAAGCCATCAATTTCCTTCCAATTTCATCTTGCGGAAATATTTTGTTGTTAACAATAATAAAGGATTGCTTTTATATATGAATCAATATTTATATTTGTTTATTTTATTCACTCCTATTCGCAAGCGATTATTTTGTCAGTGTTTGTTTGTTGCTTTGTGTTTCGATGATGGACGGGTTGGATGTTGAGTCAACCTACATTTCCCCAGGCACGTATTTCAATTTATTTTAGAAAAAATCACCTGAAGCTGATTTTAATAATATTTTGTTATTAAAATGAAATCATTCTTTTCTTCTATATTTTTTTTAATAATTAATGTGCGTGTTTTTTTATACAATTATTACCCCCTGCTAATAGCGGTATTGCAATGCATTGTCCGAGTCGGATCCCGTTAGCAAAATACATTAAGCGTGATGCATTATTTTCACATGCACGCATGATGATGACCTTCCTCCTTCTCACTGTTATGTAATTGAAAGTGGAAGCGGTGAACGTGAACTTGAGAAGCGATGTGTGAAGGAAACTCACTTTTAAACGTGGGCTGTATCATCACTTTTTCTTTAAGGAAATTAACATGGAAACAATTGTTACTTTGCATTTTGTTTGAGAATCAAATGCACCTTGCACATTCTTGCATAATAAAAACATGCTTTCTCTTAACATCAATTTAATTACATTTGTTTTCAGACTATAAAAGCACTTTAAGCATTTAAATTAAATTAAATAAAACGCTTCTAATATCATCCATTATAATAACTTCATTCCCACTAATTTTATAATAATAGAGATCTTATAGATAAGCTCATGTACTATTAATCCCGTATGGTTAGATTTTTCTTTATTTTTAATGCTTGATCGACCTCACGACCCCGCTTAGCACGTTTAATTGTATGTAACTCTCTTCACACTCACTTTTAGTGGAGATAACTTTGACCTCGTATTTTTTACTTTTCTTAGACGTGTTTTACACTAATTGATTTCTGGGAAGAGAATAGTTCAATGTATTGTTTGTTGCTTTCTTGTTATTATTTTAATCATAAATAATGATTATGTTAATTATTAACGGAAGAATGGATAATAGGTTTATTAAATGGAAGTAGGGATTACAGTTTTTAGTTAGCAAAGAAATTCTACAAAAAGCTTCATTGCTTATATCATTTAAAAAAAACTTCTTTTAAACAACTTTTGCTTTTAAATATTGGCGAGGAGAAATACAGAAAACTCATTTCTTACACAAAATCAATCTAAAACTGATCAGAAAACTAAATGTTTGCACAAAGTTTATTAAAAACTGCAGGAAATTCTTCAAACTTGACATAAATAGTTAATTCGAATATAAATTACTTAATTTCTGGAAAATTAAATATTTAATTCACTTGAAGTGAATTAAATATTTAATTTTTATGAGAAATAATTCATATTATTTGTTCGTAACTATTCGGATTTCATCGGGTGCAAAAAAACATGGCGGATTTAACTCTATTCTAACTTACTTATTCCATGCATTTAAATAGATATATTTTGCATTTTTATGCTGTACAAAGTAAAGTAAATATGAATTACTTAATATTTGATTAATGAAGAATTTAATTAATACATTTAACAAGCAAAGTGCTCAATATACATATTCTAACATAAGTGATTAGTTGGATTTATTAAGAAATATTTGCATTGCATGGTTCTCTTGGGAACTAAGGAATAGTAAACGAGGGCTTATGTCTTTAGCATGATTAAATGTCACATATAGAGTAATAGTGGTGTACCCAGTCTTAGTTAGAAAAATTACTACAACTCACCAACGCGCAGTGCTAGCGAGATATTTCATAGCCATTTACCATTAAAAAAATCGAGATTCTAAAAAAGGCTCTAGGCTGGAACGTCGGCTTGCCTCATGGATAAACCGACAAAACTAAACATTTTAACATGTTATTCTCGAACCCTTTGCAGTGAATAACTAGACGAACTTGTGTTAGAACAGAGTAACATAAATTGGAACATCGTAAGCCTAGTTGAAGGAAAGGTGAAAACTTGATTCTAATAAAATCTACGGAAATGTATAGGGAAGAAACGGAGGAGTGGGATTCATAGTCTAAAAAACGAGAGCTAAAAACATGTACAAGAGCATATGTGACTAGCTTACCTAGGAATCCAAATAAATAAGAAGCTAAATATTCAAGCCATACAAGTATAATTACCGACAACAGCACTTGACGACGAAGAAATAGAAATAGAGGAAATTAAAACCTACCACACTATGGTGACAGGAGATTTTAATGCAAATCTAGGTATTAAATTGCAAAACGAGTAGGAAAACGTTGAACATTTTGGATTCTGAATCAGAAATGACGGAGGAGCTTTATGATTTTTTAAAACAAATTGTAGGATGCCATGAATTTATGTTTTACAAAACAGAATTAAAGAAAATGGACTTGGATAGGCCCAAATCAACGAAAAAACGAAATAGACTACATTGTCACTGACAAATACCTAGTGAAAAACTTGTCTGTGCTCAACCCATTCTCAACTGGAAGCGACTACAGATTTGTTAGAGCGAGCATAACTTTAAAAGGAAAATTAATAAGAAATACGTGGTTTAAAGCACTGCCAAATTCTATCAAAGATATGATGAGTACAAAATGAAGATCAAAGGTTTATAAGTGGCCAAGCAAAAAATAGAACCTTTGATGAATCAGGCAAGGTTATTAGCTGTAATAAGCAAAGGTTTTTTAGTAATAATACGCCGAAAGCTAGCATCTTCAGGAATCAATTATCGATCAATCAGCCACTTTTCATGATTGGAAGTTGGCCACCCACCCGCCCAAGTGTTGGTTATTAAGAGATTAGATATCACCTCTTTCTCCTTTTACTAAAAGATTTGTAACACTTGCAGAAAGGAGAACTTTTAATTTTTTAATAACTAACACTCGGGCGGGTGGATGGACACTCCAACCAAACTACTCGATGGTAATCATGATCTGAAGTGAACAGATTAGATATCACCTTCTCCTCTTCTTAGTAAGAGATTTCTAACACTTACGGAAAGGAGAACTTTTAGTTTTTTAATAACAAACACTTTAGCGGATGGATAGGCATTCCAGTCAAACTACTGGATGGTAATTATGTGTTCGTTGTTAAGAGACTAGAAATCAGTTCCTCCTCCTCTGATAAAGAGATTTTTAACACTTGCAGAAAGTAGAACTTTTAATTTTTTAATAGCAAACACTTGGGCGGGTGGGTGGGCACTCCAGTTAAACTACTCGATGGTAAACATGATCTGGAATTAAAGTACCCACCCGCCTAAGTATTGGTTATCAAGAGATTAGATATCTCCTCCTCTTTTGACTAAAAGATTTCTAACACTTGCAGAAAGGAGAACTTTAAACTTAACAACAAACACTCTGACGGGTGAATGGGCTCTCCAATTGAACTACTTGATGGTAATCATGATCTGGGGTGACCCACCTACTCACCTAAGTGTTGGTTATCAAGAGATTAGATATCACATCCTTCTCCTCTGAGTAAGAGAATACTAACACTTGCAGAAAGGAAAACTTTTATTTTTTTAATAACAAACACTTGGGTGGGTGGATGAGCACTCTATTCAAACTACTCGGTGGTAATCATAATCCGGAGTGACCCATCCACTTGTCCAAGTATTGGTTATCAAGAGATTAATATCACTTCCTCCTACTTGCAGAGAAGAGAAACTTCTAATTCGTTGATAACAAACAAACACTTGGGCGAGTGTGTTTTTGGGAACTTTAATTTGAACTATTCAATGGTATAATGATCTGTAGTGACCCAACCATCTACCCAAGTGTTGGTTATTAAGAGATTTGAATTCAACATTCTTTGCTCTAACATAGAGATTTCTAACGCGTGCAAAAAGAAGAAACTTCCAATTTTTTGTTAACAAACTTTTGAGTTGGTAGCTTTTTTACTCTATTTTAAACTACTTGATGGAATTCGTGCTTTGGAGTGGGAATATTACTGTAGAATTGCTTAAAGAAGAGGGCAGTATTAGGTCTACTTGAGGAAGAAAATATTTCACTAGAATGGAGCAGAGCACGGACTGTGCTGTTATTTAAGAAGGGCGACAGATGCAATCTGAAGAACTATAGACTCATCCCACTTCTTTCTCATTTATATAAACTTTTTAACAGGATTATAACTAAACGTTTCAGGGACAAGTTCGATAATATATGAACGCAAGGAAAAAAATCAATATACAATGTTCTTGCCATTGGCATGGGAGTTATAAATTTTTAAATACTGCAAAATGTGTAAAATAATAATAATTTGTCCACAAGTTGGCTTTTCTATAATGTAAGAATGGTGTTTTTGGTTTTATCTTATAAAATACATTCATTTTTTTGGAAAATTTGCTTCCGAATAGTGATCATTGATGCAATTTTATTGTTAAAAACTGATGTGCGTTTTGATCTAGTGGGCAACAACCTTAGGTATCATGGAACTTACAAAATTAGTAATTGCCTTATTGCTCATGTGAAACTTTGACGGAATTTCTAGTTTTATTAGTTTTTTTTACCAAAATTAAATCTTATCTACAAAAGGTAGGTAAATCTAAAGATATTATATTGAATAATTTATTAAAAGCAACTAGTTTTGGTCATGGGTGATCTTCAGGCGTGTTAAACAGATTTCAAAGTTCAAGGGTAAGAAACCTAAAACAAATTCAAAAGTCTATAAACTTTAGAAGCAGTCCAGATACTAAATCAAAACATTTTTAACAACACACGGAGTCAAAAAAATATATAGAACCTATAAGCAGCAAAACTATAAAAAACAATTCAAAAGTTAAAAAAAAACACATTAAAAGTCAATCTGCTGACTTAGCCTGCTTTAATCTAACCTAACTGGAAAATAAATCCAAATGTTGTACGAAGAATCTAAGAATACTAAGAAGAATCCAAAGATTCTGAGAAGAATCCAAAGATTCTGAGAAAATTCTAAAGATTCTATTCTAATAAAAGTTTAAAGAAATCCAGGAGTATTAAATAGAAACTAAAGCTTTAGACATTTTAAAAAGAAGCCAAAAACCCTAAAAAAGTTCAGAAAATCTATGGGCAATCAAGAAACTACAATTAAAAGTTAATCTACTGACTTAATCTATCTTAACCTAACCTAACTGGAACTCAAAGGTACTCAAATAAATCCAAAATTGTACGAAAAATCTAAGACTACTGAGAAGAATCCAAAGATTTTGAGAAAACTTCAGAAGTATTAAACGGAAACCAAATGCTTTAGACGTTCTAAAAAGAAGCAAAAAACCCTAAAAAAGTTCAGAAACTCTATGGACAGCCAAGAAATCACAATTAAAAGTTAATCTACTGGCTTAACCTACTCTAACCTAACTTAACAGGAATTGAAAGGTACTCAAATAAATCCAAAAGTTGTTCGATAAATTGAAGTTTATTGAGAAGAATCCAAAGATTTTGAGAAAACTCCGGAGGTTTTATTCCAATAAGAATTTAAAGAAATCCAGAAATACTGAAAGAAAGCAAAAACTTTAGAAAAAGAAGCAAGAAATCTTAAAAAAGTTCAGAAAATTTATGGGCAGTCAAGAAACTACATTTATGCCCGGTTTCACCAACGCCTAATAAATTGTCAAATAACTATTCGTCGAATAAAATTTATTCATCAAATAAGTCATTTTACGTTTCACCAAGGTATCTCAGAGATTAAATAACTATTCCGTGATTTTTATCAAGTTGGTAATATAGTAGACAGAAAATTCGCCAAATAAGTTCAAATGAACCAGTATTTATGCATGCATAACCTCGAATTATTTGTGAAGTAAGAATATATTATCACAAAATTAAAAATATTTGTTGCTATGATCGTAGTCAGTGCACAAATTGTCATCAATTTTATTGTAGATTGAAATTTTAAGTACATTTTTTGTTTTTCTTTATAATCACACATGCGAGAAAGGAATTTATAATATAAACTCAACTATTTTGTTAAACTGCTAATGAGTACATTTTTTGCGTCAATTATACAGACAAATTTAAATATGTTTTTAAAATTACAATCTACAATAAAATTGATGATCTACTGTGAATTTTACATACTTTTAAATGAGATGGTTCCGCTGATTTTAAGAATCCAAATTGTAATTATTTCCAATAGTAATTGCGTAGATTCTTTGTTTAATCAAAAACGATTTTTCAAATCAACATTATTAAATGAATTGAACATGACATTCATTATTTACAATATACAAATGTCACACCTAAATGTTTTGAGGTTATTTGTCGAGTTATTCGATGAATTTTGGCCGGTTAGTTTATTAGGAGATTTATTCGACGAATAACGGTATTTAACGTTGGTGAAACGTTTATTGGGCGAATAAGACATTTATTCGACGAATAAATTTTATTAGACGTTGGTGAAACCGGGCATTAAAAGTCAATCTACTGACTTAACCTATTCAAAGATTCTGAGAAAACTCTAGAAGTATTAAACGGAACCTAAAGGCTTTAGACATTTTAAAAATAAGCAAATAACCCTAAAAAAGTTCAGAAACTCTATGGACAGTAAAGAAACTGCAATTAAAAGTCAATCTACTGACTTAACCTACCCTTACCTAACCTAACTGGAATTCAAAGAAACTTAAATAAATCTAAAAGTTGTTCGAAGAATTGAAGAATCCAAAGATTCTGAGAAAACTACAGGTTCTATTCCAATAAAAATTTAAAGAAGTCTATTAGTACTGAAAGAAACCAAAAACATTCTAAAACAAGCAAAAAATCATAAAAAAAGTTCAAAAAATCTATAGGCATTCAAATTTAATCTAATTAGAATTCAAAGGTACTCAAATAAATCTAAAAGTTGTACGAAATATCTAAGACTACTGAGAAGAATTCAAAGATTCTGGGAAAACTCAAGTGGTTTTATTCTAATAAGAATTTAAAGAAGTCCAGAAGTACTAAAAGGAAACCAAGGAACTACAATAAAAACCCAGTAAGTCTAAATGAATCTACAGATTCTTTAAACGACGCAAAGACTCTAAGAGCAATTTAAAGATTGTAAAAAAGTCTAGAAATAATAATTAGAGTCTATTAAATATACAAATTGTAACCGGATTTCAAGGGTTTTATGAATTCTATACTTTAAAAAGAATTCAAGTTCTAAAAAAAAGTATGAAAGTTTGAATAACAATTAAAAAATAATCTAGAAACCTTAAAAATGTAAACTAAGAATAATCAAGAAACTCTAAGCGATGTTCAATGATACTAAAAAATTGCATAAATGCTAAATTATGTCAATTAATGCGGACATTTAGTATTAAAATGCACTAGCTAGAGTCTTAGTTGTTTGTTTGATTATTTACAACATCAATTTCGTTTATAAGCACAGAATTATTTATTCAAATTTGTCTTTTGCTATTATGCGATGCCATGGTCATACAAGGCACACTGACAAGGTTTGTAGAATCGAAACAATTGTCTGTGCTTGACCCTTGGCCGCTGTCATTGTTAGATTGAGTTTAAATAAATTATTAATTTATTTCATAATTAATTTATTGACGATTCAAAAAATTGTTTAGACCCCGCAAAATGATGCCCATTAATATGGTTGTTTAGTATTAAATTGCACTATCTGAAGCCACAGTCGATCCTTTGATTATCTATTAAAAAAGAGTCTACAAACTATACAAATTCTGAAGAGTCCAATCACTTTAAGAAGGATACAAATTATCTATAAAAATCTAAAAATTTTAAAAAGATTTTAGGGAGAAGAAGAAGAATTATACATTTTAAAAATAGACAATCTAGAAACTATAAGAAAAATGTATAGATTATAAAAAAGTAATGTAAAAATATCGCTCTAAACGCTCTAGGACCTCTAAAAGCAGTTAAAAAAGCATACAATTTCCAAAATATGCCCAAAAACTATAAAAAGAATACACAAATAAAAAAAAATATTCAAAAAAAGTCCAAAAACTATAAGAAAAGTGTTTTTCGAAGTAACTGGAAGTTTTGATTGAGAAAGTTATTGCTAGCTTTTTAATTGCAACAGTTTGTTACTAAATTAAATTTTATTGCTAGCCTTCTAAAAACAACAGGATACACCAAACATTTTTATTAGTGGCTTTCTAACAGCAACAAGAAGTTTTGATATATCATAAAATTTTATTTTATTTATATAAAAGGAGTTTTGATACTCTATAAATTTTAATAGTTTTTGAAAAGCGACATGGAGTTTTTTGTTTTTTTGAAGGCAAAAGAAAGTTTAAATACACCATAAAAATGTATTTTTAGTCTTCTATAGTTAACAGAGAATTTTGATTGTTCCGAAGTTCTTATTGCTAGCTTTCTAAAAGCAACAAGGAGGTTTGACTCTTTATACATTTTTATTGCTAGCCTTAAAGGCAACAGGGAGTTATGATATTTCTTTTATTTTTATTGCTAAATGTCAAAAAAATGCTCAAAATTCTAATAAAATAAATTATTTTTTTGTCAACTGATAAAAAAAGTGTTAAAAAATTGCTGCAAATCGCAAGAAAAAATAATCAATTTGTTGTAAACTGCCAATAAAATGTTGCAAATTACAAATTTTTACTTATTTTTATCAATCTTGACAACAATTTCAATTTTTTAATTAATTTTAATACATTATGTGTGAACGAGAAATATAAAGCGCTCGATAACATTGCAAACAAACCAATTCCCGCTTCTTTCTCTTAAAACACAACATAAACTAAGTTTTCCATTTTCCACACGCCTCTTTTGTTTTCCGCTCCTCGATGACGACATTCATTACGAATTCAACGAACTTTTCAACTAGTCCAACTCCCCGCGAACATTACAAAAATTCATTCATTCGCGAAAGCACCACCACAAATCCCACACGCGAAATAAAGAATTCATTTCAAAACCCCCAGAAAAATAACTTCCGACACTTACTTACTCCTGGTATTTATATATATTTTTATAACACTCCACATGCATATTTCATGAAATTAGGTATAAAAAATACGACAATTTATTTTATTCCAGCAAATAAAACGATCGTGAAAAATCTCATTAAAAAATATTGCTGTATACTATGATCCAAACAAAATTTAATTATCTTACCGAAATTGTGCTTGAGGGAAATAGTAAATCCAATATAAACTAACCTGAAACAAGAAAAGCAATATTAATTATTTTTGCCAATAAAGAAGTAAATATGATATTTCCCACTCGTTTCCATTTTCATTACGATTGCAATTGTGCTTTTAAATTTTTCATTATGTTGATTCTCTTGTTGATTTTATTTCCACTCTTTCTGTCTGTTGCGTATTTTTGCACGGAATAATTAAGTTGTAAAGTTTTGCAAGAGGGCAAGTAAACAAGCCGTTGGAGAGTGCTTATTGCAGATTCTCCGTTTCGAATCCACGCGGAAATTGCGAGCAATCTTATTATTTTTTCCGTTCTTTATTTTGTCATCAAATCACACAAACAATATGATTGCACTGAATATAATATCGATTTTATTTAAACTAAATTGCATGTTGAGTTGATTGAGTTTAATACTCCCACAAAGCTATAAAAATTTTGTGTGTACCGCAGGCTTAAAAAATATTATGGTTTTAATTGCTGCTTTTATGCCCTTAAGATGAGACATAAATTTAGGTGTAATGAGTTGCGACACATTCCTACTTTTATTTGTAAATAATCTCCATATCGTATTTAACAGCTTTGGTATTCTTCTGGACTGGATGTAGAATATTTTTGTTGAATTATTAATGTGAGTTTATCTTTTGGTTTTAATTAAAGGAGTTTATATGATATTTAATGGTGGTTATGTGGTAAGTTGTTGCATATTTTAAGTCAAATTTATTGTTTTTTATATAAAAGATAAAATTGAATATTTCTTAGTTTTTTTTTTTTAATACTAGATTTAGCATAGTTTGCAGTCTTTATACGTTCTATGGCATGTTATAAATATTTTTAGCTTGTTTCGTTAATTTTATATTTATGTTTATTGAAAGGAATATTTAAAACCAAAGATTTTTAAAAACTGATTTTTGCAACAATTATAATTATGTTTAAAATAATTTAAAGTGATTTCGACGTCATCCAGTTTTATTTTTAATTACAATAAATTTTGTGCCTAATTATAAATTACAATAAATATCTCATAGTCTTAATTAATTCTAGTTACATTTTTTCTCTTCTACACGAACTTAATTACAAAACGAAAATTTACGAACACAAACATGCTAATGTAAAAATTAATTGCGGGTGTTACACGGCAATCAATTAGCGATAGGTGAAGGATGTATTAGTGTAAATCAAATTAGAACACGAGCATACAACGTTTAAAATTAATTAAAAAATAATACGCGAGCCGTGGCCGTCCGTGCACTCGCCAGCTACAGGTCATTATAAAAAGAAATAATACGGAGTGGGCATGTCCAGTACGGCCTCTTCATTATTTTGGCGAAATTAATGAAGCCATAAAATAGCGTTGAAGTTATAGATTCTTTCAACTTAATTACACCTGGTTTGTCGTGATTAATAAAATAACTACATTACAATTAGTGGAATTTATTATGGATTCTGTACAAGATTTTAATTTCGATATGATGTATTGATATTTAATTAATTGTTGAAGAACTCTAAGCAATCATAAAATAATCCGCACGCAATGAATAATAATTATTATATTAATAAATTATAATTTATAACAATCCATTCTCACACATGCACTCTGTCCGTCAACGTTGAGATCCCAATAATTTATTCCGATTACATCTCAATTTGGTTAATACGGGTAGACACTGAAATTAAAGTTAATTACTATGATTGTCGGAATCTTTTAAGCGGATAAAAATATTTTCCATTTGCAGTTATTTTTTACTATTGTGGGGAATACTGGTAACTATAGTAGTAGGAAGTGAATCTGATTTTCCGAACGGCAATTACAAAAATCAGCGGGTTCGCTCCTGTAATGAGGAAGCATGTGAGAATTACTATTAATTTACCTCCACTATAATTTACTTCATGTGTGCGTTTGTGTGAGAGTGAAAAATAATTACGCTATTTCATTTTAATTCCATGCATTTTAGCTAAGAGTGTTTATTATTAATATTATTATGTCTATTAAAAAATATTTCTAATTAGTTCAAGGTAAAGATTTAATGAATTTAAATTCTTAGTTTCATTATACACTTATTATCTAGTTACTACTTATACAAACATTTTGAACAATTTTATGAGTACAGCAGCATTTAAAGTAATCAAATGCTATTTGAGACAATTTTGATTTTTTCAAAAAAATTTAAAAAATATTTCACATTTTTTTTTTTTGAATTAATTATAATAGTTAGGAATATATATACAATTATATGAGTAGACCAGCGTTTAAGGTGATCAATTGCTATTTGAGACAGTTTTTATGTTTTAAAAAATTTCCAAAAAATATTTTTAATTTTTAAATTAAATTTTTAGACAAATTATAGTATTTTAAAATGGATAATGTAGGTTTTGTCAATATTTTGAGTTCATATTTACAGTTTTATGAGTACAGCAGCGTTTAAGGTGATCAATTGCTTTTTAAAACAATTATGATATTTTGAAACATTTCTAAAAAATATTTCTGATTTTTGAAATATATTTCAGTACAAATTATAGTATTTAAGAATTTATGAAGTACGTTTTGTCAAAATGTTGAGTTTTTATTTACAATTTTATGAGCACAGCAGTGTTTAAGGAGATCAATTCATATTTGAGACAATTTTGATGTTTTCAAAAATTAAAAAAAAAAACATTTATAATATTTCTATTAAATTTTTGGACAAGTTATAGTATTTAAGAATGGATAATGTACGTTTTGTCAAAATTTTGAGTTTTTAATTTACAGTTGTACGTATACAGCAGTGTTTAAGGTGATCAATTCATATTTGAGACAATTTTGATGTTTTCAAAAATTAAAAAAAAAAACATTTATAATATTTCTATTAAATTTTTGGACAAGTTATAGTATTTAAGAATGGATAATGTACGTTTTGTCAAAATTTTGAGTTTTTATTTACAATTTTATGAGTACAACAACGTTTAAGGTGATTAATTGCTTTTTGAGACAATTTTGATGTTTTCAAAAATTTCTAAAAATTAGTTTGTATTTTTTTATTTAATTTTTGGACAATTTATAGTGTTAACGAATGTATAAAGTACGTTTTGACAAAATTTTGAGTTTTTTTTTACAATTTTATGAGAACAGCAGCATTTAAGGTGATCAATTGCTTTTTGAGACAATTTTTATGTTTTGAAAATTAAAAAAAAAAAAATTATTTTGAAATAAAATATTTGGACAAATTATAGTAGTTAGGAATGTATAATGTACGTTTTTCAAAATTTTGAGTTTGTATTTACAATTTTACGAGTACAGCAGTGTTTAAGGTGATCAATTGCAATTTGAGACAATTTTGATGTTTTGAAATTTTTTTAAAAATATTTTTGATTTTTGAATTAAGTTTTTATTAAAGTTAAAGTGCTTAAGAATGTATAATGTACGTTTTGTTAAAATGTTGAGTTTTTATTTACAGATTTATGAGTACAAGGCGATCAAGTCCTATTTGAGAAAATTTTGATGTTTTTAAAATTTTCTAAAAATTATATTTGATTTTTGAATCTTATTTTTGGTCAAGTTAGGATATTATTTACGAATATATATTGTACGTTTTATCAAAATTTTGAATTTTTATTTACAATTTTATGAGTACAGCAGCGTTTAAGCCGATCAATTGCAGTTTGAGACAATTTTTATGTTTTTAATTTTTTTTAATAATATTTCTGATTTTTGAAACAAATTTGTGGATAAGTTATAGTATTTAGGAGTACATATTGTCCGTTTTGTCAAAACTTTGAGTTTTTATTAAAATTTTATGAGTACAGCAGCGTTTAAGGTGATCAATTCCTATTTGAGACAGTTTTGTTGTTTTCAAACATTTCTAATTTTTGAATTAAATTTTTGGACAAGTTATAGTATTTAAGAATAAATAAAGTACGTTTTGTAAAAATGTTGAGTTTTTATTTACAGATTTATGAGTACAGCAGTTCAATTCTAATTTGATGTTTTCAAAAATTTCTAAAAATTTATTCTGATTTTTGAATCAAGTTTTTGGACAAATTATAGTAGTTAAGAATGTCTTAATGTACGTTTTGTCAAAATTTTGAGTTTTTATTTACAATTTTTTGAGTACCGAAGCGTTTAAGGTGATCAATTGCTATTTGAGACAATTGATGTTACCTAAAGTTTTTAAAAAATATTTCTAATTTTTGAGTTAATATTTGGGACTAGTTATAGTATTTAGGAATATATAATGTATGTTTTGTCAATATTTTGAGTTTTTATTTACAGTTTTATGAGTGCATTATGTGGTACAAGTATGAAGCATCCGTAGCCAGTAAATAGCTTGGACAGCCAGAAGTAGCTGATTTTTTGTACTCACTCATTAATTCTTGGTGTGAGCCGTTGCGCTTATGTTGTGTTGTACTGATTTTAGGAGTATTTGCCTCGACAGCTGTATAGAGCACACGCTTTTTTGACAGTGTGGCACTAAGACTACCGGAAAAGCTGCTAAGTAGGACGGCAAAGCCTCAAATAAGTTCTTCAAGGTAGGCAAAAAAGCGCAATTGGAAGGAGAGCTATAAAATATCAGATCCATTCTAACACAGGTAACTTCAGTAAAACTATGAGCATCAGCTTTGTTGTCTACTAGCGCATTGCCTCCGAAATGTCTTACTTTGCCTACTATAATAAACTTTTGACGATTACGAGTCGCTAGATTTAGACCATTGTCCGTTACTTGTTGCCCAAGAACGCTGTCAGTGAATGTATCTGGCGTAGTACAAATTTTTGTCGACATCACACAAAGAAAATTACAGTTTTGTCCGTCGACTGCACCGCTAGTATTTTTTTGATCAAAATCTTAACCGATCTTGCATCAATATTTCTGGCAGAAAAAATGGAGACAATTTTCAAGTCGGTTGTATCCACCGGCTGCTCTACAAGGGCAACTACGGCAAACTTGTTGATGCCGCAGCCCCAATCAACGTGGATGCGGTCAGGGAGAACTTGAGTTGATCGGTAACGCAACCAAAGACAACAAGAATATACGTATTATCCTACGTCATCTTCAGCTTTTCATCCGTAACGACAAAAATATGAACATTCTGCTATACATCTAGGCCTAAATGTTTTCCTAAAAGACTGAGAAAAAATTTTACGATATTACCTTTGCCGCTCAAAATTTTTTGCTTGGTATATATACCGTTCAGAGTTTAACGAAATATTTTTATTATAGTTGATGTATAAGTTTTAAAAGGTTATTATAATCAGGATTGGGTTAAACTCCGTTTTTTTTAAATTTTTGTGGTGCACATTCCGCTTTGTGATTTGTACTTGTGTGCGGTTAATTTTCCACGGTTATTGTGGGCGCTAACCTTTTTGGGTACGCATTACACTACCGCTTTTACTACATTTAAATTTTTTTGTTGCGATTTTTTGCATTTTTGCTTACCTTTTCACTAAGTCGTGGCTGGAAAGAAGGCAGCTAATTTTTACTATGGTCAGCCAAAATTACGACCATCCACATAATTGCGCTAGAGGTTGAAAACTCCTTTAAAACGGTAGCAATTTAGTTAAGAGATAGCATGCTTAAGCTTGGTTTTTATAAAAAAACAAAGTGTTGGTCATTAAGAGATTAGATATGATAGGAAAAACTTTCAATTCTTTGAAAATAAACACTTGTGCGGGTGCGCGTGCATTTCAGTTTAAACTACTTCCTGGTAATTATAATTTGAAGTGACCTAGCCACCCACCCAAGTTCTGGTCATAAAGATATTGGGTTAGAAGTCTTTCAGTCAGAGGAGGAAGAGGTAGTCTTCCTCCTCTGACTAAAGGACGTCATTTGCAAAGAGTAGAAATTTTCTTGTTAACAAATTCTTGAGTGGGTGGTTGGGTATTCCAGTTCCAATTACTTGCTAGTATTTATTATCTCAAGTAACCTACTCACTTGCCCAACTGTTGGGTCATCAAAAGATTAGATATCACTTTTTTGTTATTGGACAAAGAGACTTTTAACGGTTGCCAAGAGGAGAAACTTTTAATTTTTTGATAACAAACTTTTGGGCGGGTGGGTGAGCAGTTCAGTTCAAACTGCTTGTTGGTAATTATGGTCTGGAGTTGTCTATGAATCCGTTCAAGTGTTGGTCATTAAGAGGTTAGGTATCACTTTTTACTACTCTGATTATAGAACTTCTAAAACTTGTAGAGTGAAGAAATTTACAAACACTTGGGCGGGTGGGTGGACACAACTTCAAACTATTTGCTGCTAATTATGATTTAGAGTGATTCACCTACCCGTCCAAGTATTGGTTTTTAGGAGATTGAATAAAAGTTTCTCCTTCTTTGACTAAGGGATTTCTAACACTTGCATTCTTTGATACCAAATACTTGGGCGGATGGGTGAACACTTCAACAGTTCAAATTACTGGATTGTAATCATAATCTGGAGTGACCCATCCACCCTCTCAAGTAGTGGTTATCAAGAGATTAGATATCATTTTTCTGACTAAGGGACTTTATTCTCTTGCAATTTTTGCCATATTTTGTGAATAAGTTTTTTTATCATATCCCAAAATTTGTTTTTTTTAAATTGCAAAATTTTTTTAAATTTTATTTCATATTTTTTACACGAAATGTAATTTTCTAAATTTCAAAATTTGGTAATTTTCTAAAAAAATTAAGTTGTTGTTGAGTTTTTAAAATTTTAAATTTGCTCCTATCTAAACTACTGTCTGGTTATCATGGTATGAACTGGCTCACCTATCCACCCAAGCGTCCGTTATTAAAAAAAAATAATAATGTTTGGCCTCTCTGCGGACGTCAGAAGTAATTTTGTCACAATAAAAAGTTGTGAACTCCAATCTAAACTACTGACATGGTATGGAGTGGCCCACTCACCCACTTAAGAGTCTGTTATCAAACAATGGTATGGAGTGCTCCACCCGCCCACCCAAGTGTCCGTTATCAAGAAATTTTATGTTTGATTTTTCTGCGGACGTTAGAAGTCATTTTGTCACAATAAAAGGTTGTGACCCAATTTTTTGATAACTAACACTAGGGTGGGTAAGTGGGCCACTCTAATCTAAACTACTGACTGGTTGTAATGGTATGGAGTGCCCCACTTGCCCACCCAAGTGCCCGTTATCAAGAAAAAAAAATTTTGACTTCTCTCCGGACGTTAGAAGTCATTTTGTCACAATAAATGGTTGTGATCAAACTTTTTGATAACTAAAACTTGGGTGGGTGGGTGGGCTGATCCAATCTAAACTACTGACTGGTTAACATGGTATGGAGTGCCCCAACCACCCACCCAAGTGTCCGTTGTATGGCTTCTCTGCGGACGTATGAAGTAATTTTGTCACAATAATTGGTTGTGATCCAACTTTTTGATAACTAACGCTTGGGTAGATGGGCTACTACAATTCCAACTACTGACTTGTTATCATAGTATAGCACCCACTTACCCAAGTGTCCGTTATCAAAAAACTTTATGTTTGACTTCTCTGCGGACATTAGAAGTCATTTTGTCACAATAAATGGTTGTGATCTAACTTTTTGATAACTAACACTTGATGGGCTACTCCAATCTAAACTACTGACTGGTTATCTTAGTATGGAGTGCCCCAACCACCCACCCAAGTGTCCGTTATCAAACAAATTGATGTTTGGCTTCTCTGCAGACATATGAAGTAATTTTGTCACAATAAATGGTTGTGATCCAACTTTTTGATAACTAACACTTGGGTGGGTGTGTGGGCCATTCCAATCTAAACTACTGACTGGTTATTATGGTATGAAGTGCCCCACCCGCCCACCTAAGTGTCCGCTATCAAGAAATTTTATGTTTGTCTTTTCTGCGGACGTTAGAAGTCATTTTGTCACAATAAAAGTTTGTGATCCAACTTTTTGATAACTAACACTTGGTTGGGTGAGTGGGCCATTCCAATCTAAACTACTGACTGGTTATCATGGTATGCAGTTGCCCACCTCCCCACCCAAGTGTTCGTTATCAAACAAATTGATGTTTGGCATCTTTGCGGAAGTATGAAGTAATTTTGTCACAACAGAAAATTGTGTTCCAACTTCCAACTTCTTGATAACTAATACTTGGGTGGTTGGTTGAGCCACTTCAATCTAAGTTACTGACTGGTTATAATGGTATGGAGTGCCCCACCCGCCGACTCAAGTGTCCGTTATCAAGAAATTTTATGTTTGATTTTTCTGTGGTTGTTAAAAGTCATTTTGTCACAATATAAGGTTGTGATCTAACTTTTTGATAACTAACATTTGCGTGGGTGGGTGGGCCACTCTAATCTAAAGTACTGACTAGTTATCATGGTATGGAGTGCTCCACCCAGCCACCCAAGTGTCCGTTATCAAACACATCGATGTTTGGCTTCTCTGTGGACGTATTATTTTGTCACAATAAAAAGTTGTGATTCAACTTTTTGATAACTAACACTTGGGTGGGTGGCTGGGCCACTTCAATCTAAACTAATAACTGGTTATAATGGTATAGAGTGCCCCACTCGCCCGCCCAAGTGTCCGTTATCAAGAAATTTTATGTTTGACTTCTTTTCGGACGTATGAAGTAATTTTGTTACAACAGAAAGTTTGGTTTCAACTTTTTGATAACTAACACTTGGGTGGTTGGTTGGGCCACTTCAATCTAAGTTACTGACTGGTTATAATGGTATGGAGTGCCCTACCCGCCGACCCAAATGTCCGTTATCAAAAAAATTTATGTTTGACTTTTCTGTGGTCGTTAGAAGTCATTTTGTCACAATAAAAGGTTGTGATCCAACTTTTTGATAACTAATACTTGGGTGTGTAGGTGGGCCACTCTAATCTAAAGAACTGACTAGTTATCATGGTTTGGAGTGGTCCACCCACCCACCCAAGTGTCCGTTATCAAACAAATTGATGTTTGGCTTCTCTGCGGACGTATGAAGTAATTCTGTCACAATATATGGTTGTGATACAATTTTTTGGGTGGATGGGCTACTCAAATCCCAACTACTGACTTGTTATCATAGTATAGAGTAAACCACCCACCCACCCAAGTGTTCGTTATTAAGAAATTTTATGATTGACTTCTCTGCGGACGTTAGAAGTCATTTTGTCACAATAATAGGTTGTGATCCAACTTTTTGATAACTTACACTTGGGTGGGTGGGTGGGCCACTCCAATCTAAACTACTGATTGGTTATAATGGTATGGAGTGCCCCACCCGCCCACCCAATTGTCCGTTATTAAGAAATTTTATGTTTAATTTCTCTGCGGACGTTAGAAGTCATTTTGTCACAATAAAAGTTTGTGATCCAATTTTTTGATAATTAACACTTGGGTGGGTGGATGGGCTACTCCAATCCCAACTTCTGACTTGTTATCATAGTATAGAGTAAACCACCCACCCACCCAAGTGTCCGTTATCAAGAAATTTTATGTTTGACTTTTCCGCGGAATTATAGAAGTCATTTTGTCACAATAAATGGTTGTGATCTAACTTTTTGATAATTAACACTTGGGTGTATGGGTGGGCCACTCTAATTTAAACTACTGACTGGTTATCATGGTATGGAGCGGCCCACCCACCCACCCAAGTGTCCGTTATCAAAGAAATTGATGTTTGGCTTTTCTGCGGACGTATGAAGTAATTTTGTCACAACAGAAAGTTTGTGTTCAATTCAATCTAAACTACTGAGTGATTATCAACGCATACCCACACCAACTTTCTTTTTAACAAACTTTTGGGTGGGTATGTGGGTGGGTACTCCAATTCAAACTATTTTGCTGATAATATTGATCTTGGGTGATCCACCTACCGGCCCAAGTGTTGGTTGTCAAAAGATTGGATACTATATTTTTGTTATTGAACAAAGAGACTTATCTTACCTAACATAATTTTTTTTTTGCTGAATAAGACAAGCGTTTTGGTGGCACGTGTTCGGTTATTGTCGTGTTTTGTGGACTGCACTTTGTTTGCAAATGTGTACTCTGTGTACTATGTTTTTATTATCAGGACTTTTAATTATAATCCAAATTAACTATTATTTAAGAGGGCGTTCAAAAATTCTTAAAGGTTGTTTAAAAAAACTCGATAAATTAACAATCAAGTTAAGCAAAAATGCCCAAAAGCTGTTTTAAGCAATAACTATGGCAACAATGGATGAATTAAATTACTATTTTGAGTTAATTTTATACATAATCATGTCTTCCTAATTTAAATTTTTAAACCGCATTCAAATTCCTATTGAATCTTTCCCAAATTTCAAAAAACTGACATGGTTTAGTTTAAGCCAAAATTACTTAAGTTATTTGAAGTCGTAATTATGGCAACAAAGAATGAAATTAATTGCGGTTTTGATTATATTTGTACATAATTAAGTCTCTTGAACCCAATCTAGAATTCGTATTGGTTGTTTTACTAATCTCAAAATACTGATCAAACTTAGCCTAAGTTTATGTTTTTGAATTGTTGATTTTTTCTGGTTTAGGCATTACTTCATTTTTAAGTTTACCAAATCTGGATTCTCCTGCTCTAATTTAAGTACGTTTTGAAGACAAAATAAATACTTAAGTTTCCATACATAGGAATCAGCTAGAAAACTGATGTAGCCATCTTTTTGGATCATGCAAAGCATTGTTTTGATATGCTTCACTGTATACAGTTCAGATAAATAAATTTATTTTTTGTTGAAGTGTACCAAAAATAATTTAAGTTAAGTGTCACTTTAATGCACTAATAAAATTAATTGTTTAATTATTAGTAGCTTGAAAATCAATTGCTATTTAGTTGAAGTCAATTAACATTACAAATGTTTGCGGTGGTGATTTAGTTATCGATTAAATAAGTCAATACAGTATACAGTACATCATAATAATCAGAATCAGGAAACTTTCAGTTTCATGTAACTGTTAAATTGATGAATCGCAGTTCGCAGAGATCAAGCAACGATACTCACTAGAGGAAAAGCATAATACAAAAAAAATAATAACATAAACGAGATATATTTGACGTCGCTATCGATAAATTGTTTCAAAATTCTTATCTCTTCTGACAATAAAACGAATCGTGTTGTGGCAACCGAGAATGAAATTAACCTCTCCAATGAATCGGTCACGTAATAGGAACGAAAGTGTGAGTGAGTATACATTTACAACCAACGGGTTCATTCAAAACAAAAAATTTCTCCACCATAATCAATACTGACCTCGGAACGTTTGACCCTCGAATTATTTTTTTTACTGTCTTGTGTAAAATCTTTCAGGTGGTTGTTCGCGTGCACGGCATGCACGTGTGATTTTTTGTTACAGGGTGTGTAGGTGAGAGTTGGAAAGGAAAAGTGAGCTCATTAATAATGAGGTCGTTAGCACCTAGGCGGTCGGTCGTCTCAGGCCCTCCGTGACCTGTGAGCATTACTTTTGGTTTTAAATTGTTTAACAATTGGGATAATAATTCAATATATTTAATGTAGGTCCTTTTATTATATTTTACTGGGCGACGATAATAAATTAAATTGGCTCCAGGAAATGCATATGTAGGTTGCAAATAAATTTTATCATAAAACATCCTTGTCAAGAGTTATGAGTAATTAAATTTGAGCAAAATAAACATTGATTTATATGATAGCAACAATAAGGATAAGATATGATTCATAATAACAATAAGGATGCAATCGACATTTTTTTTAAACAAAGCAATATAATAAATTATCAAATAATATATTTATTATTATAAATTTTAAAAATTCCTTTTGGTTTTTTTTGTTAAATGTATTAAACTCATGACTTTCCTCGAATTAAACAAAAAGTAAAACCCCCTCGATAAATCAACCGGATTCATCTTGTTAATTATGTAAACATCATCCGTGCAAGCTGCCACGCTTAATTAAAAACGAAATGTGTAAAATGGTCCAGTGGATTTAATATAATTCTTTACTTTTTTTTTGTTGGTCTTAACAAGCAAGCGAGAAGTGCCTTTGTAAATATAATTACAACAATTATTTAGAAGCGCAACCAACTGACTGTAATGGAAGGTGATTAATTATGAGTTGAGTAAAATGGTAATAATGACAACATAACAAAAAAAAATGTAAAAATAAATTTGATATCGCTGAAAGTGTTCATTCATTAGGTGTGACGAAGCTTCTTTATAAAAGCGGCTTATCAATGGGATATATTCAATATAAAAAGTACCGTTTAAATTGACCAGTGTCCGTCAATTGTTGAGGCTTAACTTCTGGAGAGAAAAATGTACCGGTTCAATGCCGGACGAAGCGTAGATTGAGATGGTCCAATGCATACGTATTCAATGAATCAAAAGAATATTTTTACATAATTATTTTAAATTCAAATAATAATACTAACATATTTTTGTGGTATTGCATAACAAAGTTTATTACACTTTATTGTACAATATTTCATTCTGCTTTCGGTTATTTGTTTTAAGATGTTGCTTTTATTGTTTTGACCAACAAATGTTGCCACTTTTTATTTAAATACAATAATGCTCAATTTGTTGTACAGCATATAAAATTTATTGGGAATAGTAAAATATTTAAAAAAATAATTGTTGGAATTTTGCTATAACTCTTCTCTTATGGATTTTGCACTACTGCGCTAAGGTCTTGTTGTCCAGTATGGTTTTTTTAAATCTTGTGCGATCTGGTGTTTGCGGCTTACAAAGGCTTTTTATGTTGTGCGTTTTTAATGGCAGCAATTGTTCTACTTCAATGTTCTTGTTAATCAGTCTTGAGCCGGAAAATGATGTATTGACTTTGGGGTGTCTTCTACTTTAAATAACAATTCTTGCATTGGTAACGTTTACTGAATAAACTTGGATTTGCTATTTAGTCAAACAAGCGATTTGTCAAAAGAAAGAATCCGAGCCATTCACATCAAACTATAATTGACCAAAATTCGATGAGATTTGGGCTTGTACAATGGCACCAGAAGAAGCGTACTAAATTTTCAACGAACTTTCTCTGCTTCTTAATCAAGAGTCTAAGCTTAAATATTTGTCAGTTGGAGGTTCACCTAAAAGGACAATACTGATCGTTATCATACGTCATCAAGCCCAAGTCTGTCTCTGTTGATTGCCTTGGCGGAATCCAAGCCATCATTACCAAATTACAATTCACCGATTCCCTATAAGGGTTTGGAACTAGACAATGGAACCAAAAGGAGCGTACTTAACAAGTTTTCAACGAATGCTTGAGCTGCAGCGTTACTTTACTACTTGATCATCAAAGTTTTAAACCAGACTTGTGATACTTAGGCGGTAACTTAAACAAAAATCCAAGTCCTGATGTTTGCTAACAGGTTCACCGAACCGGAAAACAACAAAAAGGAATCATACGTCTTCAAACCCAGTTGTGTGGCATTGTAGTACAAGTTGATTGCATTAACAAAATCCAAACCGTTAACAACAAATTACAGTTGACCAACTTCTGATAATGGTTTGGGACTATACAACGGGACCAGGAGGAGAGTACTAAACCAGCTTTAACTAATTTCTAGGTCGCTGCACTGCCACTGTTGTTTGTTTTAGCAAAATCAAAACCGTTAACGTCAAACTACAATTGATCTCTTTTTGTTGAAGATTGGGACTTTACAACGGGTCCAGAAGGAGTGTACTAAACTAACTTTTAACAAATTCCTATGATGCTGCATCGTTACTTTGCCATTTCATCATTTAAGCCAGGTTTGCGATACTTAAGCGGTATTTTAAACAATAGTCCAACTCTAGATTTTAGTCACTTGGAAGTTGTCACTAGTTCTACCGAATCGGGCAACACAGAAGACTATTCATCCATTATCAAATTTAAGCCTGTGGTATATACTTGGCTCAGACTTTATTCAACACTGCCACTGTTAGTTGCCTTTGCAGAATCTGAGCCGTCAACTCCAAACTGCAACTGACTATTTTTGGGGAGGGTTGAGATTTTGATTATCTAAAGTTTAAACCAGATTTGTGATACTCAGCCGCCTGAACCTTGAACAAGAGTTTAAGTATGGAGGTTGCTACCAGGTTATCATAGGTTATCAAACTTAAGTATGTGGCACTACACTACGCTCTACAAACATTGATCAGCACTGTTACTGTTGATTGCTTTGGCACCTTCACATTGTGCAAATAGAAACAAATCTGATCTGAATCGAATTTGTTAAAAATGCTAAAGACTTGTATTTATTGCGGCAGATAAACCCAGACTGACTTGAACCACTCTACGTACTTGACAACTTGTAAGGCCATTTTTTAAAAACTATGAAAGCAATAGTTGATACCTTTTAACGTAAAGCACACCTCGAGGCAATTGTACCCAACACCATTAAACCATCACCTAGAGAATCATGTTGAGATTCAAGAAAGGTTTGGATGCCCGACTGTGACAGGCACGATTGATTTTAAGGTATCGTTGAGTTATACTTTAAATGTTATGATTCGAGTCGGCAATCACGTGAACACTTTAACAATGACTCACAAGAACGACAAGCACGAGATCAATTTTAGAAGAGTAGTGATAAATTGAACTTTTTTTTTTTTTTTACTTCATATTCTACTGATTATTATTTAGAAAATGTATGGACCTAACCTACTTCTTTGTTATAAACAATCATACATTTGGATTGAGTAATTTTTGTAATTATTGAACTTTAGTCGTTAATTAATTAGAATAGATAAACAATTTTATTGGTTATATCTATTGCTGCAGAAGGTTCTCAAGTATTATAAAATATTTTCAAAGAAGTTAAAAAAAATAAATGTCAGTAAGGAAATGGTCCTCGCTGATAATGTCGTGAAAAGTAAATTAAAATATTTAATCCGTTGTCGTTTCGCTTAACTGAAAATGTTAAAAGCGTTAATAATTTCCATAAGGTTAAACTAAATGTGAAAGTTTACACGTAAAATTATGCATGATCCTTGTAATAGAGATGTGATGGAAGAGGAAAGTTGATAGTTGAAAATTAAATAGTTGTCAAGTCTGGTTGAGATAAGCTAAAGTTTCCGCAATTATGTAAACACGAGACGCACGATGATAGATCCTGCCCGACCTCAACACTCATTAGCAAATATCAGGAGTACTACTCAGATGGCAGGAAGCTAGCTGGCTAACAGACCTCAAGCCGGTTAACGTCCTTCCGAGTCCGGCCGGCCAGTGCACCGGTCACTTCCACTTGCATCGACTAATTAGTCGGATTATTTCTGCACCGTTGGATGGGAGGAAAAACCGCACGATCCTCCCGCATTTCAAAATAATCGCTCGACTAATTACAACAAAGTTTCCGAAAAATAAACTAAAACTAAAAGGGATGGTAACCTTACATAACCCCGTATCATTGAGTGAGAAACTGTTCGTTCCTATTGCACAACGTGCTTCGGAATAATGGCCGGTTATAAAAGGTGGCATTGAAAGGAAATACATTTCACTTACAGGCAACACGGAGAGAGGCTGCGTTCGAGAGTAATATGCCCTCACTTCGACCATTGTGTTTGTTTCCGCACAGATTCCGCGAAATATATAGCCTTTTAAAATACAAACTGTTGCCGATATATATTCAGTACACTGCCAGCTGCTTAATTTATTTATATTGCCACACTCGTGACTATATATTTACTATTTTAAATTAAAATGCAACTAACGCACGACTCGCTATTTTAACTAGAAATTAAACGGCCGCCACACAAAACCATTATCATATACGGGACTGCATGCGAACATTGTTGTCCGCCAGACAACGGCAGCACAAAACCTAACTTCGATATAATTGAGCAATTCATCACAACGCCATTTACATACGGAACAATATCTGAATAACTTTATAACGCCTGTTCTTCACTGCGTCGACAATATTGTTTACCACTTTACGATCGATCGTTTCAAAAGAAACATAATATTAAACATTCGACGGAAGCACGGAAATTCTCACTTTTATTATGTTTTGTTTAACATATTTGCTATAATTGTAACAATTTATTGTGCAGAATGGCACACAGTAGCCATTAATATAGGTTTTTTCTTCATTGTGCGTTTTACTGCTGTAAAAACATCGCCCAAGTCTTACGACTTGTTTGAAGGGGATTGATTGATGGGACCAATGGCTTATTTCGAATCACTACGGTGGATAAAGAGCATGTTATTATATATTTATTTATTCTGGGAATTGGAACCAGGAATGTTAACATGCTACCCTAACGCTCCATAACTGAGCTATCTTATCGATTTAGATTAAAGAAATAAATATAGAATGATTATGCTGCTAAGATAGTAGTATGTGTTTACTGTATGTAGTTTCTAACGAAATATTTTACAAAATAATTCTATACCTATTCATTTCAAAAGTAATCATTATAGGACACACTGCACAAAAAGAAGAAGTATATTTGTAATGTATACGCTACTACAATTGCTCTTTATCCTCTATCAAAAAATATTAATGAAAAATGTTATATCAAAGAATCGAAGCACAGTGTTCTACTTCATTGACACAGTTTTATAAATAAAGTCTAATGAAGTAATATCTGATGATTAAGCATTTACATCGCAGCGCATTTTTATAGAATATTTAAATTGACCAGATTATTGTATCCATCATAATGTCTCTAAAGTTAACCTCAAAGTTGGATATTGCAACTTTGAGCGTTATTGTGTTTAGCACATAGAACTTGGTTTTATTGGAAGGATAAGAGTTAAAAAAGATACAACTATTCTATATGGTCAATGCGCTTATAACTTCTAAACCAATTATTGGATTTTGGTAGAATTTGCTACCAATATACTTTATTTTATTCCTACCAACTTTTTTAATAACATTTAGATCGATACTCTAAATATGACATAACTTAAAAGAAATTACTTGAATCAACCTTAGATGAAGCTGTGGGGTCTTACTAAGCAGCTAATAATTTCTAAACCAAACATTGAATTTTGATACAAATTGGTATCAACATACTTTATTATTATTGTTATCAACTGCTTTAATAAGATTTTTTTACGGTAAATTTGACTTGATTAAGTTTACTATCTTTAATCTTGGGGTCTAACTAAACAGCTTATAACTTCTAAACCAAACATTGGATTTTGATAGAATTTGGCATCTATATAACTCATTATTATTGTTACCAACTTTTTTAATTACATTTATATGCATACGGTAAATTTTTTATAACCTCAAATAAATTGACTTGCTCAACTTTACATGAAGCTATGGAGTCAAACTATTAAGCTCATAACTTTTAAACCAACCGTTAGATTATGATACAATTTGGTAGAAATATACTTCATTATTATTGCTACCAACCCTCTTAATTTAATTTATTTTTATACGGTAAATTTGAGATGACATTAATTAAATTAACTTGAGTCAATTTTTTATGAAGCTACGAGGTCGAACTTAACAGCTTATAACTTCCAAACCAAACATTGGGTTTAGATACAATTTGATACCAATATATCTCATTATTATTGCTACCAATAGTCTTAATTAAATTTATATTCATACGGTAAATTTGTCATCACCTTAAATAAATTGACTTGGTTTAACCTTACATGCAGCTACGAAGTCAGCTCATAACTTTCAAACCAATTATTGGATTTTGATATAATTTGGTACCAATATACACTATTGTCTTTGCTACCAACTGTTTTAATAAGATTTATATCCATACGGTAAATTTAACAAAACCTTAATTAAATTGACTTAGCATAACCTTGCAAGAAGTAATAGGGTCTAACTAAATAGCTCATAACTTTTAAACCAAACATTGGATTTTAATACAATTTGGTATCAATATACCTTATCACTATAGCTACCAACTGATTTATTAAGATTTATATCCATACGGTAAATATACAAAACGTTAATTAAATTGATTTTTAGGTTCAACTTTACGCAAAGCTATGGGGTCAAACTATACAACTCATAACTTTTAAACGAAACATTGGATTTTGATACAATTTGGTACCAATATACCTCATTACTATTGCTACCAACTGCTTTCATAAGATTTATATCCATACGGTAAATTTGACAAAACTTTAATTAAATTGACTTAACATAACTTTAGATAAAGTAATAGGGTCCAATTAAACAGCTCATAACTTTTAAACCAAACATTGGATTTGGATACAATTTGCCACCAATATACTTCATCACTATTGCTACCAATTGTTTAACAAAACGTTAATTAAATTGACTTTTAGGTTTAGCTTTACACAAAGCTATGGGGTCAAACTATACAGCTCATAACTTTTAAACCAAACATTGGATTTAGATACAATTTAGTCCGCATAAATATTCTTTAAAACAGAAGCCCCATTTTTAGATATCTCTCATACCGATCATAACTGAGTCGATTTCACCAGATATATTAAAAAAAAACAGAAGAGAAATTTGTTGCTTAATTTCAAACATTGGCCTTAGATTTTTCTATAAATGATAACTAAAGTAAGAAGAAGTTGTGGTTCAAGTCCATAATACTTGGTCCTTCGAATCTGATTAAAATTTTTGGTTTCTTATATAAAATGACTGATTATCTTAAATTAAAAACGAATGTTATGATCTTTTAAATAATTATTTTTGGTTTCCTATGTAAAATGATCGCCTGATATCGTGTGTCTTGCATAATATCAAAAATTAAAAAAATTTACAAAACTTTCTACAAAATAACTGCAATGTAATTTGACGCTCAATTTTAAACATTGGTTTTAGAATTCTTTATAGATCACAACTTAAGTAAAGTTATGAATCAAGCGCATAATACTTTGTTTTTCGATCCTGATTTGAATTGTTATTTTTGGTTTCCTATGTAAAATGACTGACCAGTTGAAACTGAAAGTGTGTTTAATGATCCTTCGACTTGGATTCAATAATAATTTTTGATATTAAAACCATTTAATATCAAAACTTAAATACGCCACTGCAAGTGCATTAGCTTTTTCTGTGCCCATAATACTAGCAACTTACATTGCAGGTGGACCTACAGTTTTAACTGGATTTTGAACCACTAAAGAGATTATTCAACTGCTCTGTACAAGAGAATAAAACTCCACGTGGATAAGGCGGGTTGGGTAGTGGGAGAGTGTATAATCGTTTAAAGATTTGAACCCCACGATCTTTGGTGCAGCAGTCGGATGTTTAGACTACTGTACTACACTCTTCTTATGTGCTCCTTATCTTAAAAATTATAAAAATCACAAAACCTTTGTACAAAATAGCCATAACTCCACTACCTAGCTCGAAGGACTACATATAAACTTTATATTTTTAACTGAAACCATGTTCAAACGCGTCTTTACTTGTTTTAAGAGAAAATTTTTGTCATTTGGGATTTAGCAGCAAAAAAGAGTCACCTGATTTCAATATCGTGCGTTCTTCAAAAATATCGTCTACAGCAAAAGCGCTATTTACTGAATTTGTTGCCCAATTTCACACATTGTCCTCAGAATATTCTATAGATATCTTAAGTGAAGTCGTGGTTTAACCAAGTAAAGTCTATACTTGGTCCTTCGAACCTGATTTGGATCGTTATTTTTTTTTTTGAGTAAAATAACTACTGACTATCTGATTTGAAAGCCTGACATTATGCGTCTTGCATATACAAGAGATCCGCTAAAATTTTTGATTCTAAACCGAAATTAAGGTTGAAATGCATTTTAAGATAGTTTAGGCCTTAATATCTGGCTAACAATATTAAAGTTATTATAAAACCTATAGATAGCAAGCCGAAGTCGTCGTTTAAGTGCGTCTAAACGTAGTCCTTTAAATTGATTTTGTTATATTTGTATAAAATGGCAGTTTCAAAACTTGCACCTACGGAGTTAATTTTGTGATTTTTTTCCAAAATAGTGTCAATTAACAGTGCAAAAAAGGACCAATTTTGTCCAAACACAGGCAAGTTGTAAAACCAACCAAATACAGCTCCAAATAATGCCGATGGCTTAGAATAATCTTGATTTTAATACCGTGCATTCTCTATCAATATTGTCTGCAGCAAAAGTGCTGGCGGCGTGTCTAATGGTTGCCTGACACTATGCGTCTTGCAAATCAACAACAATAAATATATTTGTGCCAAAAAGGTTCAATTATGAGTGCAAAAAACGACTCATTTTGCCTAAACACATGCAAGTTTGTCAGTTAAATTAAAATAATGATCATTTTGCTCAAATATAGCGCCAAATAATGCCGATGATTTAGAATATGCTCGAGAAATTATTAAAATTTAACAAAAACAAAATTTGCTGATTAAATTTTATTTACAGTTGAAGCACCATGGCTTTTTACGACGAAAGGTAAATTTTATAGCGTTAATTAATGCTGAGCGTTTAGACTGCGCTGCTAAACTAAAGTTTAAAGTAAAGTATTCCAACCTCCCGTCTAAAAATTTGTCAACAAGAGATTGGACATCACTATCTTCTGCTGTAACATAGTGATTCCTGACGTTTGCAAAAACAAGAAGTATCCAATTTTTTGATAACGAATACTTAGGCGGGTGGGTGAAGTATTCTAAATCATGATAACAAGCACTTAGTTTAAACTTGCTCGATCGCCCAAGTGTTTGTCATCAAAAGATTGGATATAACTATTTTTTCCTGCTCTGACGTATGCAGCGATGAGAAATATCTAATTTTTGGATTACGAAGACTTATTTGTTATTAGGAAATTGGATCTTCTTTTCTTACATAATGACTCTTGACGTTTGCAGAGATAAAAAATGTCTGATTTCTTAATAACGATCTTTTGGGCAGGTGAATGGAGTATTTCAGAACATGATAACTTGTAGTTTAAATGGAGTATTAATATACTGCAATACTAGTACTGCCGACTGTTTTTATAATAAATATATTTATACGGTGAATTTGACATAACCTCAATTTAATTGACTTTACATTATGTGAAGTTATGAAGTCAATAAAAGTAGCCCATAACTTCTAAACCAAACATTGGATTTGTATACAATTTGGTACCATGTGTTTCATTATTATAGCTATCAACTGCTTTAACAAGATTTTTATTTATTCGGTAAATTTTACCTAACTTAAATTAACTCAATCTTAAAGAAGGTCTAGGGTCAGGCTTTAACTTTAAAACTAATCATTAGATTTTAAAACAAATTATCATAGTACCTTATTATTACTAGTATTATTAATTGTTTTAATAAGATTCACATCCATACGCTGAATTTGGCATAACCTCAATTTAATTGAGTTTACACAAACTTACATGAAACTATGTGGTGAAACCAAACAATTCATAATTTCGAAACCAAACATTGGATTTTGATACAGTTTGGTACTAATATACTTCAGTAGTAGTACTACTTATTGCTTTAATAAGGTTTATATCCATATAGTTAATTTGACATAACCTTATTTAGTTTGACGTTTCTTATATCTGGCTATGAGGTCAAACTAAACAGCTCATAACTTCTGAACCAAACATTGGTTTTTGATACAATTTGGTTCAAATATACCTCATTACCAGTACTACCAACTACTTTAATAAGATTTATACCCATAAGTTTAATAAAACCTTAATTTAATTGAATTGACTGAACAATGTGTTATGTAATGAAGTCAAAGCAACTTTTAAACTAAACTTTAGATTTTTATACAATTTAGTTCTAATGTTTTTGTAACTATTGGTACTAACTGCTTTAATAAGATTTATAAATATAACGGCAAATTTGACTATTTAATTTGACTTGGCTCAATCTTTCACAAAGTTTTATGATCAGTCTTAGTATGCTATAATTTTTAAACCAAACATTGGATTTTGATATCAATTGGTATAATAGCACTTTAATATTAGTACTACCAAATGCTTTAATTAGATTAATATCCATACGGTGAATTTAACATAACCTCAATTTAAATGAGTTTACTCAACCTTACCTAAAGCTATGTGGTCAAACTAACTAGCTCATAACTTCTAAACCAAAAATTAGATTTTTATACAATTCGGTATTGTAATATTTTATTACTAGTACTATCAACTGCTTTGATGAGATTTATATCCCATTTGGTTAATTTGGCATAACTTCAACTTAATTGAGTTTAGTAAACCTAACATAAAGCTGTAAAAAAGTCAAACTAAATGGATCATAACTTCCAAACTAAACATTGGATTTTTATAGAATTTAGTACCAATATACTTTATTATTAGTACTACCAACTTTTTTAATAATTATTAAATCTATGCGGTAATTTTGACATAACCTTATTTAATTTAATTTGACTCAACCTTACATGAAACTATGAGGCCAAACTAAACATGTCATAACTTTTAAACTAAACATTGGATTTTGTTACAATTTGGTACTAATGCACTTCATTGTCAAAGTTATCAACTTGCTTAATTACATTTATATCCATAGGGTAAATTTTACATAACCTTAATTAAGTTGACTCAGTTTAACTAAACAGGAAACTGTGAGGTCAAACTAAACCGCTCATAAGTTTCAAACTAAATATTGCATTATAACACAGTTTGGTAGTTATGTACGTAATTACTAGTTCTACCAACTGCTTTAATAAGATTTACATCTATACGGTAGTTTTGACATAACCTTAATTTAATTGAGCTGACCTAACATCATGTTTTGTTCAATGCAGGGTCTAACTTCTAAACTAAACGTTGGATTTTAAAACAATTTAATACCAATGCACTTCATTACTATTGCTACTAACTTCTTTAACAATATTCTATATCGATACGGCAAATTTGACATAACCCTAATTAATTTGACTTGTCTCAACCTTACATGAAGCTATATCGTCAGTTATTTTATTACTAGTACTACCATTTGCATCAATAATATTTACATTCATACGCTAAAATTTATTGTAGAATAAAAAAAATCATTTTGATCCGGATCTTATTTGTCTGCATTTTCTACTTAGAACTTTAGCTTTAATTTGAACAATTCCTTAGAGAGTTCTGGAATAAGTCAAACATAAACTAGTGTGTATGTAATCTATAAACACATAATAAAATATTTATTTGTTAAATAAATAAAATTATGTCAACTTTTTGACCTATAGGAAGCACTGATTTGCATAGACGTGCGAGAACGACCACGCGTCTTAAGCATCCACAGCTTTAGGATAGGTTTTAAATTACAAAAAGGGCGTTGCAATACTGATTACATTTAAATTAATATCTTTCTCAAAACAAATGTAACATAAACTTGATTGCAAAACCCTTGCGGATTCAAAACGAACCTAGATCTTTAGGGCAAGTTAAATCGAACATTATGAATCCTCCTTCAATCATTAACGGTAAACCTACTTCCGCTACTTCATTAACCTTTAAAATATTGACTTACTTTCGCATAATTCATACAAATTATCATTAGCTGTGGTAATCAGGATTACAATAAAATAATTTCTTGGAATAATAAATCAAATCAGATTGTTTTGTAAGTAATAATTTCAACAAATCGATTACAACTTTTATTTAAGTAAGGCATCAGTGAATAGGTGAATTAACGATGTTTTATTAATAATTCATGTGAGCATATTTAATGAACCGTTATCAAATTACCGAGTCTAATAGCTAATAATTTTGATATCTTCATTTTACAATTTAATTAAAGCCGACTTTAATTATAAATTAAAATTATTAACAAAATAAAATAGTTTACTTAAATTCCATTGCATGGAAGGTTTGTAGGTGAAGCTATAATTCTACTGATGCAATCGTGTAAAGAGGTGTTTATGAAAGCACGCGTAAAGCAGAAGCCGCGTGATAAATCCACGAGTTAACATATCCGAAACTGAAAAAATCTATTTTAACATGATTCTAATTAATGAGGACAAGACTTGAAGTCTGCGCAAATGAAACGTCACGTCACATGGAAATAATTATATCTGCTAGACAGGCTGCATGCTTTATAATCAAGTATAAAACACTGGACGACTTCATCGCAATTATCTGCTGTACATTATAATCACAGGTATGATCCCACGTTATGATACTTCTTTTTTTTTGTTTTGATTATTTACAGAGGAGCAAATCGTAACAAACGATTGTTGTAATTAGTGTTGCAACATAGTAGTGACATATAGTGGAAATTGTATCGGTTGTAATGATATGGAATTATGTTTGTAATTAATAAGCTTCAAATAGGATGCAGAAAGTGGAAATAAATTTGTATGCAAGCAGATAGATTAATTATTTTTAAATACAAGAAATTTTAATTATTGTGTGGAAGAAATGTAATAAAAAGTTGCAAAAAATGCATCACTTCACAAAAAAAATGGTTGTAATAAGTAATGAATTAGTAAATAGCAGATAGCAATTTCTTGTCATCTCCATTCACTTTCAAGTTAAGTAATTCCGCATTAGATTAATACAAATTGTTAGGGTGTTGAGGTACTTGAATGGATAATATGTTTAATGCTGTAGGCAATGATTACCGATAATATATTTTAGAATTTTGTTCGCCTATTGCAAATCACGTCCGTCGTAAATAGCATCAGAGAGGAGTGTATGAGGGACAACAGTAAATATTAACATTTATTGAGTGGAGCTAAATCCAATCGGATACGGCGACCAAAGCGAGCCTCGTAAATTTTGAATAAGGAAATGTTGATGGTTCAACAAGGTTGCAAATTCATTATAGAAATCATTAATATGGCTTTGATTCAACGATTGTTGGCTCAAATTTTAAACATTTTAACAATAAGATTCAGTAAATTCTGTTTTAGCTAACTGTATTGACATTTTGTTATTTAAAATACAGGTAACAGTAAAAAATTGTTTATGCAATATTTATCTTGTGAATGATTGCTAACAGATTAACTGCAATTGTTAATTAGATACGCTTTTGTACTTACTCTATATTATATTCTTGAAGTGTATTGTGTGGATTGAAATGAAAACTGAACGTACCTGAAAAGAAAAGATAAACAAATTAGTACTAAGAAACATATAGAAATAAATTTGATTTTAGTTTATAGTTAATTTTTGAGGTTTTGTTTGAAGTTCTTTTGGTTCTATATTTAATATTTATTTAAATTATTGTATCCAGATTTAAACCAAACATTGTACCGAACTTTGAACCGCTCTATTGTGTATTATAGTACTACATCAAAGTTTCGTACGGTTCGAGATCGAACCAAAGTTGGTATGTATTGAGGATGAGGTTTGCATCGATAATTTTAACTGTGGACGTACACGCAAATTATTGTGGATTGGAATAATACATTTTGCATTGCTAAAAAAGTATGGTTTGAGGTGCGAGGGTTGGAATGGAATGAAACAAAATTTTTGTTGGAATTTGACGCTTATTATGACCCTAAAAAGGGTTCAATGTTTGGTTCATATGTGGACACAGTTTTATACTTTTTTGATAACTATTTTGGTATACAGATTTAATTCATTTTGTGAGAATTACTTGAGTTTGCACAATATGATTGATGACAGTTTAAGACAAATTTAATATTTTTTGGTAAGGGGAAAGACAAAATCTAGAGGTAAAGTAGTTAACAATTTTTAATTATATTCCAACATGTTTAGAAGTTCTATGTTTGATAACTAGATTTTTTGGTTATAGATACGGTTTTGAGCAATGATATAGCTTATACAAGTTTTTTTTGGACATAACTATATGTGCATAATATGATTGAGAATAAGTACAAGCTGAATAATATATAAACAATTGAAATTGAAAGATTGAACTTTGAGTTAACTTTAGTATTTTAGTCACCCGCCCAAATGTTAGTGATTCGTAAACTGCATATCACTTTTTTCTTAGAAGGAGAAAAATCCAATTATTTGATTACAAACACTTGGGCAAATGAGCGGTTTACTCCAATTTAAACTATTTGTACTCAATTAATTGGAGTACTCTACCCAACCTTCTAAGTATTAGCGATCTCAAGATTGGATTTTTTTTTTTTTTAATATAATGACTTTTGGCGTTTGCAATGAGAAGAAACAATTGGGAGGGTGGACACGGGGCAATCCAATTTTTTATCTTCAATCGAAGTACCCCACCCACCCGCCTAAGTAAAGTGTTAGTGATCTGTAGATCATTCTCTTCTCTTTTAATTAAGTTATATCAAAAATCTTTAAACTTTTCAGGTATTTTATTAGAAAATTTTGTGAATAAGTACATAATTGTTTTGATTGAGACTTAGTTTACAAACTTTATGTGAACAAACATTAACCTGTGCTATTACATCACTGATAACGGATTTGGACGATTGGAAAGGTCCGTGGATAAACGTTTTTATGCGATAAAGAATTATGAATCATTTAGCAGTTTTGATGTCTAACAAGTGCAAAGTTAGCTTTGTCATTTTTGAAGGCATTATGTGGTTTTTGTTGGTGTGAAATAAAAAAAAGGACTCCAACTTCAACCGCAGTTCTACATTGTGAGTTTTATATATACTACTTTTGTGGGTAATGAGCCTCCAAAAGATTGAACTACTTTTATCAGTTTTAAGCTGCAGGAGTTTTTTTAACTGAAGCTTTAGCTGAAGTTTGGTTTATATAAAGGGTGGGTCTTTAGATGAATCTTTTGATTGAAATTTGAATCACATGTTTCTACCAACGCTGTCAATTGTGGTTAGATACCTCCGCACACAGAAGATACATTGTTTTACTTTGAAGCAACGTCTTGAAATACTGAAAACTTGAACTTGAAAATGGGTTTTATTTAGAAGAAATGAAGCGCCAACGATAAAAAATACGAATATTTATGTTAAAAGTGTGTGAAACTGGAATGCTGGTAGACAATGCGCGCATCAAGCATACTCATCCGAGGCGATTTGCCTAAATTGCCGCTTCTGTGGCTCAAAGTGTACTCAAGAACCCAGGAACATCAACTCGGCGCAGAAGTCAGCAACTCAATATTTTGCTTACAAAGTGCAACTTGTTCAAGAAATTAAAATTGCTGACCTTGGTGCCTGTTTTTGCTTTGTTCAATGGACTTTAAACGAATTGAATGTTGTTTCAAATTTTAATCAAAAAAATTATCTTTTTGGACAAAGCCTATTTCCCCATTTTGACGGCTATGTGAACAAACAAAACTGCCGTATTTGGGGAACAGAAAATTTACATGCCTTTAAGAAACCGGTTTGGTGCGGATGACGGAGTGGCGGCGTTAGAGTCATTTTTTTAAAACGATGATAGAGCCAACGTTACTGTTACCGGAGATCGTTACAGTGGCATGATTACTATTTTTTTGCGGTGGCTCGAATTGGAGGAACAGACTATTGACCACTGCTTTATGGCATTCCAACCATCATTTATATGGCCAATTTTTTTGACTAAGACCAGCACATGAGGATGAAGCAGTTTTTGGCTTTAGTGACAAAAGCGCTCGTTGTGGTGCAATGGAGAGACGTGGGAAAATTGTTGGTAGCTTTTGCTAGGTATATAAAAGGGGTAAGAAAGGTAGTGGAATGGGCGTCGTAGAGCACAAGCCTTCAACTGACGGTATACACTCTTAGACCCAACGGAGCAGATGTAGTGCTTACGCCGCATGCATGGGGAAGAAGGTAAAACAGTTAAGCCAAAGTTGCAAAGAGATACGCTTAAAACATGACGGTAGATCTTCTAGTCGAGTGGATAGATTTGAATAAAAGTTGAAGATACTTAAACACAGAGTGCGTGCGGAAACTGGGGTAAAAGTCGTGGACGCCGGGAAAACCAAATTGACCTTAAATTACAAGGCGGGCGGAAAAATCATTCAACTCCTTCAAGAAAGCCGTTAATAAAAGGCAAGCGACGCAGGTGACGGTAAAGTCTCTGAAAAGGGGAACGGGAAACGTGGGGTATAGATGGAGCAATGAAGGCGGACGAAGTCAAAGAGGTAATGGACAAACTAATTGAAACGATAGAAGGAAACGGCTGCGAGGTAGATAGCCTAAAGAGCTAGTTAAATAGGACGGGCAGGACCAATTTGCCGTAGTTTTTTTGGAGAAAGGTCTCCAGGCACACTTGTTGGATGTGGGCGCGGTGCATGATGCAGGCTTACGCGGAATTAAACGGGTCCTACAGGTATCAGTGTTTCAAAGAAATAGCCGCCCAACGCTGTTTCAAGTGTGTTCAAGAAGGACACTTGGTCAAGGAATGCTCGAAAGGGGCCCACTGCAGCTCGTGCTCAAAACTAGGGCATTAAACCGCATCTATAGAATGTCCCGTATATAAGAAGATGGTTATAAATAAGAAAAACAAAGATAGGGAGGTTCCACACATGGCTGCATGATAGCTGTCGGAGATTGGGGTGGATAATGCCTTCATCTCCAAACTTAATCTGCGAGCGGTAGGGGTAGCACCTGGTCGCTGGGTGACAGGCAAGGTGGTGGTGGTGCTAAATAGCAACTTAGAGATTGGGAAACATCCTAGAGGGAAGGGTTTTGTATGGGTGCAGCTAGACGGGAGGTTTTACGTGTCTTGTTATATCTTGCCAACAACAGAACGACACAGGACCTAGAGGTTGTGCTGGAAGGCTTAGAGCGACAGTTGGGGGCTGAGATTAAGGATGCCGTAATTGAAGGGGACTTTAACGTTAAATGCTCTTTAAGGGGTGGCAGCGTTGAAGTCGGGAGAGGCCTTTTACTTACAGTGTGGACAGTTTGCAAGGATCTCTCCCTAATGAATGATGGAGTAACACCCATGTTTTGGAGGTGGGGGCGCAATGATGCGCAAGAGTGATGGAGCTGGTGTTAGGGCGGCTATGGGAATATGGGCGAAATACAGCCCGGCGCAGTATTGTGTAAAAGCATAGTGCGTCTTTGCGATGTACTTCTTACCATGAAAGGGCATCAACAAAGCAAAGTACTGGTGGAATGATGAAAAGTACATTTGTAAGTGGAGAATTTACAAAGCATAGAGCTACTTATATTAATTAAGAGGCAGGATTTTCTAACTGAAACTTAGGTAGATTGGTGGCCTTGACCTAGTGTGAAGGCTTGCTTAGAATTCTAGATTAAGTAAGGCATTTTCATTGTAATTTTTTTAATTTTTTTTTATAGTACTGAGATTGGATACATTTACTGCTTTCCTTTCAAGAGCAAAACGCTCCCGGGGCTTGACGCACAGAACCGTTCTGATGCACCGTCGTGGTAGGTGGTGCATGACGGAAGAGGGGAAGAAAACTCTGAACAAGTTGGGGCGTCGCGCTCTGTGTGAAAGGTACATAGGGCGTCAAGCACAGAATTGTTCGGAACCGTCCAGAACAGTAAAAGGAAAGTATCTATTGAGTTCTATAAATCCCAAGAATAGAACTATCTATATCAGTTTTAAGCTGATAGATATAATAGATCCTTTCTGAAAAAAAAATATCTGTAGCTTCAAGTGATAACATGCATCTTAAGTATATTGTATACTACTATCACATGGTTAACTGCTTTCCCTCTGATTTATTTGAACCAATCGAAAACACTGCTAAGTTGTCAAGTTATTACGAGCATCCCATCTTCATTGCATTTATTTAGTACAAAATGACTTTAATTTTCTATGTTTTTGTTTGGTTTTTATATAACGAATTACTCTAGTACCCGTTTATAAACTAAGCTAAACGGAAGTTTATTATTTGCTACTTTGGGAGGTAAACAATAAAATAGACACTGATAAGCTAGTCGTATGAAAATTAAATTTAATGTTTTGTTTTAACGAGAAATTGAAATGTTTGCAAAGTTTTTGTAAACGTCAATTTAGAGATGCATGTATTGTGGGCTTAAAGTTGAGTTTTCGAAAAATTTGTTTGAAATATTAGAAGTTACGACTACATAAAGCCTGCGCGGTCTAAATATTTGGGCCTTATTATAGAGCAACTTGTGTCTGGATTGACTAACATAATTTAGGTGCTTTTAAACTACAAAAAAATAGTAAAACTATTTTGCCGCATAATAAAATTATTGGAATTCTATTTTACTAAGGGCCGTAATATCCAACTCCTAATAAAGCACCTAATAAACTATTAGCTGAATAACCTAACTTTTTTCAAACTTTAATTTGATTTATTTTTGTTACACCTCTAAGCAGCTGATAAATTATATGCTTAATGTTTTCATTTGTTATAAATGTATATGTTAAGCATATATTTAATTTTCTGTTCATAGGTTTTAATAAAATAAATAAAATTAAAAGTTAGGTTATTCAGCTAATAGTTTATTAGGTGCCTTATTAGGAGTTGGATATTACAGGCCTAAGTAAAATTAATCAAAAATCATTCAAATACACACATTTTTTTACAAATTATCCCCTACACGACTGATTAAAAATAAAATTTAAATTTGTCACTTTCCTTTTCCATTTAAGGATATTTCACATTTGCATAGAAGATAAACATGTAATTTTTGGATATTAACACTTGTATGGGCGGATGGAGATACTCTAGTTGAAACTACTTGCTTGTAATCAACGAACTAAGAGACTATTTGTTGTCAAAAGATTGGATTTGCTACTCTTTTCTCTTAATTTATTGACAGCTATCATTTGTAGAATGTACAATATATGGATCATTAACTTTTGGGTAGGGCAATTAAAACTATATCTTTGCAAAAAATAAAAAGCCCCGTCTGCTCACCCGACTGTTAGTATGAGTTTGACACCTTCTTCTCCAAATTTAATGTCAACTACTAATTGCAAAGTAGAGAAAGATCTAATATCTTTAATATCTGGATGCTTTACAGTTGGGTGGGTGACTGGGGCACTCTAGATGAAACCACTTAGCCGCAATCAACAAACTGAGTGATCCGCTTACCCACCTAACTTTTTTTTTTATCAATAGATTGAGTTTGTTATTCTCTTTCCCCAGTTTATTCATAACTAACATTTGCAGAGAGGAGAAACATTTAATTTCTGTACGCTTTTGGCCAGCCAAGCCACATGTATGTTATACTTGTTGTGAAAGCTAATTCAGTATAGATGGATGAGATGAATACCTTTGCGACGCTACACGATAGCTTTGTAATTAATTATATCAAATGGTTTAAGAGTGACTTACTAAGCTACCGTTGCATATAGTTTGCCGGTGTTTTTTATTACTACTATTTTGCACTTTATATAGCTTGCTGAGTGCTCATTGATAGTTACAGAAAATTAGAAGATTGTGTAGTAAGTAAAGAAGACCTTACAATTATATGCCGATAGTGAATGTTCATTGCAGGTAAAGTTTCTTTTTCTAGCAGCTTACAGCAAATATCTTTACAATTTAATTTATTTTCGATTTTTTTAATAATCTTTCATCATGAACCAAGTTAAGTTAGTTTGTTTGCAGTCAGGTTGAAAGCTATGGTATCTCAAGTAGTCATCAGTGTGGCTACTGATTCAGATGTCTTGATTGTTACCATTTGATCATTAGATAAATGGACTGATTGTGAGTGCAAATTAGGTTGTTAAATGTGGCTTGTAGGATCATTTTTCAGGTTTGAATAGTTTGTGGTAGTTGACAATTGTATATATATATGGTTTGGTTTTTTTTTTAATTTTTGTTGAAACAAAAACATATAATGTAAGATATGGGTTACTTCTATCGATTTTTGCTCTCTATTTATATGAACTGTGGTAGTTCTAACATAGAAATTTTGATTGCTCATAAAAGCTTGTGGTATGGCGACGGAACGGTTTTGCAACACTTCTGTGATTAGGGTACCATAATTCATCCACTATCACATCATTGCAATAAGTGCTTTCTCCTACAATTATAAAATAGTTTGTCACACAATTTGCCAGAACTCTTTTGTTGACACACCGCACTTGATTTTGTGAGCTCTCGATCTTATCAATACTGTCCGGAATCAGCTGACTCAGACCATGTCAGTTAAGTATATTGGCACAGCCCGGATCATCCAAGCACACGATTGGTTCGACAGAGTTTGCTGAAGTTGATTTAATTGCAAAGCAACAAAATTTATTTTGAGCCACAAAATTCATCAAAAATCGCTCAGAAAATATAATTGTTGCACAAAATTCAACAAAAATTTTAAAGAAAACTTTTTTTCTACAAGAAACCTATCTAAAGTCTTAATTATTACACAAAATATATCAAAAAAATCTAAGAAAACCTAATTGTTGCATGAAATTCTACACAATTTACGTAGGAAACTCAACAACAGTAGCAAAGTCACATTTAAGTTAACTAAACTTAATCGGTAATGAATCTATAGAAAAGCAATAAAATATACTTTGAAGGCTTTGAATCAATTGCGAAGCAACAAAAGACACTTAAATTTACTTAATTTGACTTTCAATAAGTAGCAAAGTGACGCAAATCACTTAAGTTAATTAAACTTGATCACGAAGCGACAACATTTTTTTAAATATACTTTAAAGTCTTTGAATTAATTGCCAAAAAACACCAGGGGCCATCTAATAATAAGTAGCAAAGTGACATAAAGTTAACTAAACTTAATCGCAAAGCGACATTTAACTATTTCGATATTATAGTGAAAAGACAAATCTTATACTTATACTAATATTAGTCGTCTCTTGTTATTAATTTATTTTTTTGTTTGTTTTAGGTGAGTTTTCCGAATGGTCATTTAAGCGATGAAATGGTAAGATTTTTTTTTAATGCAATAATCCGAAAATCTTATTAAATTTAAAAATGAAATCTTCATATCAGTTTGAAATATTGCTTTGATGGCAGCAATAGTGATGATATCTATATTTGCGTAGCACTGTAGTAGATAGTAAATAACAATAATAAGGTATTATTATATGTAATAAAACGCGGCGAAACATACTTAAGCGTACTATAATGACAAAGTACAATTTTTTGCTCAGTGAATTTGATAAGTCTGCATCTCACAATCAGATATATTTATCAGCAATTAAAACATCAACTTTCTCGCGCTCGACTATTTAATTTGTGAATTTCCCATCGAGTTTTTTCCACTATCGCTAATCGCAATAGTAAATAATGGAGATGTAAGATATTTATCAGAAATAATGCGACCACCATTAGCTTCTTATTATATAGATTAGATTCATTAGGTGCGATTTTAATTAATTCTTATCTATCCATCGAGAGTTGACTATCTGTACAATATCTTAATGGTGAACCACTTCGACCGGATCGAAAGAAATCTGTCATGTAGATTTTCGCTCGACATCACAATTAGTAGCGAAAATGAGGCATGGATATTTTAATGTTGCTAACGGTTATTAATAATTTTTTTTTTAATATATTGTGCACGATTAATCAATTCGTATATTTTACTATTAATTGGAGACATTTATTAAAACGAGTTTCTAACGTGGGATTATTGGAAATGTTTGCGATTATTAATTATTCAATATTTTACAATAGTTTATTGGCCTCTTATAATATGTGCATCAATGCTCTCTATAATCTTACGAGCAGTTTTATAGCTTAAATATAAACAAACTTAATCCTGAATCTATTCATACCGCATCATTTCATTCGATAAATCAACGTCCACAGCTATTTATTTTACATCTGGCTTCTGCAGAAAACATTTAATAACACCATTTGAGTTTGTTAATGACATTTATTGTGAGTTAATTGAGATTATCTCAACCAACAGATTAAAAACATATGCGGATTTAATTAAATTTAATTGTAATTGATATTAAATAGTTGGAATTCAACCATTGAATAAACAATAATAATTAATAAACTCAACAGTTATATTCGCAAAAAATTTATGTTAGAATAACAGATTTAATTATATTTGAATTGAAAAGTTTTTTTTTTAATCACGGATTGTTGGATACAATAAAAATTAATGTTTAGGATGTTGTCCAGGAGATTAAGATCTATATTGTCCAGTACGTGATGGTAATGAGAGTAGTGTTAATTAAGTTACCAATTAGTTCAAGATGCATGCGAAATAATAGGCTGCATGTCTAGACTATAATGTAATGAACAGATTACAATTAAGGAAATAATCATAAGTGTAATCTACTTAAGGAATTCAAGTTAAACTATTATTTGCGTTCCATATTGCGAACAGAAATATTGTATATATATTGTCAAAGAAGGATTGGTTAAACTGCTATTAGTCTGCACAGTCTGTGATAAATTATTTTAAATAGATTTATTTTGGTAGTTTTGAGGTAAAACCTCATTATCTACCTAACTCGTATTGCCAGATGGCAGTGTGGATACTTTAGTGTGTGTACACTTTTTTACTGTAGCGTTTGAGTTTGTCTTGGTTTGATCAGGTTCTGTAGTTTGGAAGATTCTGCGTAATTGTTTGGAACATCCAAACATCACGTGATTCTGCTTTGGTAAAGAAGTTTTCAACAATTTTCTGATGTAGTCATAACATGTAGTAATTTGCAGGTCTTCTCTTAAGTCTTTAGTTCTAATGGATCAAGGGTTTTTTTTTATTTGCATGCTTTGAGTGATTTTAAATGGCAGTTTGCTGCTGTTCCTTTTCTGATGGTAGATTTGTAGAGAGTTGTTTTTGTTTTTATTTTCTTCTGAGGAAGCAATGATCATAGGTTTGACATCGTAGTTCTAGTTTTGTTCCTAACTTTTTTAATGTCAGCTTTCTAGGTTAGAGATTTGCTTATGGTAATGAAGCGATTTGCTTGTTTTGTGCAAGGTATTGGTGTAATTTTTTTGTCTATTTTGTTGAGTGTTGGCAGTAAACTTATTGGTCCATAGTTTTGACGGAAGCTTTTTGGTTTGAGAGGCTTTGGAAATTCCATTTGTAGGGGAAATGGTCAGTTCTGTTTTGAGTTTACTATTGATTATATTTATACATCTTGAGATTTTAGATGATTTTGAGACTATAGATAATGTTAAGACAAAAAAAAACATTTTTGATTTTAACTTTTTCAGTCCATGATTTAACTAATTTTGTTTATTTTTAGAACAATTTTCTTCTACAATCCATAAATCAAATTAATAATGCTTTTTAATTTAAAATATGTATCTTTTAGTAAATCAATTATTTTACAAACGAGCTAATAGACCTTCCAGTGGAAAGTAGCATATTAAATTGCTATTATACATTTTTCTTAATAACATTGAAGCAATTGCATTAATTAGAACTAATATAAATTAGGTTTAAATAGCTCTAATTGATTGTTGCATGGAGCATATAATTAGTGCATTAACATATTCAATGTAATTGAATTGAATTTAAAATGCAGGGAATTTAATTAAAAAGTGGTGCTCTCAATTCTGGTAGAAAATTAGTCGTAAAAACTAATTAAAATGTCTTACTTAATATGAAAACCCTTGAATAAACGATTCCGTGGTAAATAGCTACTGTTAAGTAAGAAAATATTTTTTAAATTGGTTTTTTATATGTCCTAAATCTATTAGCAACAGCGTTTCATTTAACAAAATTAATTAATGATCCCGGATACACGTTATTTAATTTAATTTTGTAATTACCTGCCCTGATGAGAAGGAAATAAAACTGGTTCTTACGTACAATTAATTAGTATTGATTGTGGTATTCGAGTAATATGATGGTTATTAGTGGGACCTTCAAGTATTATGAATTTGATATGAAAACCATATATAGAGTGTTGATGCCTGCTGTAGATTTTCGCTTATATAGGAAGCGATGATTAAGCCCGACAGGTTCTTATATACATATTTCCTTTGATTATCGTGTTTTCTCGTCGCCGAAAGGTGCATCGTAAAACTTCTTTATCTGTTGTTCGATTTCAAGTCGAGTCGGACATAAATTATTATTTTGCAACGCACATAAAACTGAATGTAAAATTGTAATCAAATCCTTCTCTTCCTCGATCATTATATTTTTACGCATGAATTTACTATACAGAAACGATTATTTTAATAACGCATCCTATTTATAACTACAATTATTGTCTCATAGTGTTACACATTTCTTGCTAATTGAATCAAGGTATTTTTGGTATTATTTTAATTATTGGGTTGGTTGTAATTGTCGGTTATTATTAAATATGTTGGTGGTCTCTTAATAAAATTTCAGTAGCTTTTTATTACTTAATTCTACCCAATGAAGGTATAATTAAATTTCTTTCTTTGTGGGAATGAAACAGGCATTTTGTCAAAAAGATTTGACCAAAATAATTTGAACAAATTTGTTATTTGGGATTGGAAGAGATATTAATCAATCAATTATTAAATGTATGAACAAAATTGTTGAAAATATTTAATTATTATTAAATTGGGCTCAAAATAATCAATTTTATTCTAAAACCCGTTTGACACTGTCTATAATTATGTCTTGAATTATATATATAATTTTTATTAGAATTTGTGCCATAATTCCATATATAAAATTTATATCCTGTATGACACTGTAAATAATTCTTTATATAATTATAAAACCACGCATGCGCCTTATCTATGATCTGTCAAATCAAGTTTCAATGTTTACTACACTTTGCAGGTTATGTCATTTGTTTTGAATTGATTATTGCTTCAGTTAGTTATACAACTAATGAAAATAATAAAAAATGGAAGCAGAACAAATTAAAAAAGTGGTAGCAATTGCTATATGTAGAGCTGCAGTGGTAAAATTGAAAAAAAATTACAAATTACAAAATAATATGCGCACATCACGTTCGCGTCGATTATAGATGGGAAAATAGAACATGTTCTAAATTTTTCAAGATATAATTGTGACCTTGATAATTTGTGTGTTTTACACACGGAAATGGTCGATCTATAATTATATATATATAATTCAAGACATAATTATAGACAGTGTCATACAGGTTTAAAATAAGTTTTTCCATACTTAAAATAATAATAATTAGAAATTTTTCAAAAATTTTCAAATTTTGAAAACGTAGCAACTTATTTTCAATGTGTGTTGAAAATTTCAAAAGAAAATTTTAAAAATTGGGTTTAAAAATTATTTTTATTGAAACATAATTTCTTCTTTGAAAATTTTTTGAAAGAATATTTTTAAAATTAAGTCCAAAAAACAATTTTATTTAAGCATAATTTGTTCTATATTTCGAAAATTTAAAAATATTATTTAGAATTTTTTGAAAACTTCCAAATTTTGGAAACTCATAAAACAACTTATTTTTAATGTGTGTTTCAAGTTTCAAAAAAATATCTTAAAAATTAGGTCCAAAAAATCAATTTTATTGAAGCAAAATTTGTTCTATAGTTTGACTATTCTGAAAAATGTTTTAGGATTTTTTGAAAGTTTCCAAATTTTGGAAACGCATCAAACATTTTATTTTTAATGTGTAGCAAATTTTTAAAGAATTTTACAAAAATGAAGTCCAAAAAATCAATTTTATTGAAGCATAATTTGTTCCATCCCAGTAAACACAAGTTTAGATAATATAAGTTTATTACACGTATATATGGTGTAAAAAGCGTATATGGTATATGTGTATTCGTATAATATACATTTCTTGTACACGTAAGATATGTATATCTGTATATTATACGTTAATATTTTCCTTTTTTTCTACCGTTGATTAATATACGTATATTATCCATCAGAATATATCTATAAATAACCTGCATAATATATCTACGTATATTTAACGTTTATTATTTCTGGGTTTAGTTTGCCGATCAATGTTGTCTTGGATATTCGTACGTCAGAGGCTACCCGAGCGCGTGAATATAGTTTGCAAAGTGTATGTGAGATGCATGATTCATCTTTTTTTTTTAATTTTTTATCAACCATAATGTGTACTTGCTATTAGTTGCAATATCCGATACAGTTTTAAGTTGTTTGTTGTTACACAACAGTGCTGAAGTGTTGTATAATTGAACTGGAAGCGCAGGTTTAGGAGTACTAATATGAAATACCTAATTTGTGCTAAGTCTGAAAATATGCAATGACATTTTTGGTTCAAATAACTTGTTTTTATAGCCATTACAGTAACATTAATATCAATTCATCGATTTATTTTTATTTTTTTAATTTAAATTTAATATTATTAATTGCTATTGTTATATATAGTATTATAAATACAAATAGCAAACTAGTCAAGTTATTTAAAATAAAGATTACCATATGTGTGTCATATGAGGTTGTGGAAATACACACAGTATATTTTTCAGATGTCACCAAAAGACTGGTTGAAAAATCAAAATGAATCTTTAATTTAATTGTAATGTTCTGTAATATCTATGTTAAATATTATAATGTTTTATTTATTTAGATGTAATACTTTGTATTTTATGTTAAAATGATATACATATTTTATATTATTATATATCCGAGAAAGTAGGCAGTACGGCAGAGAGGGCATGTACAAATACCAGCGTTAACAAAAGTTAAGCAACGTCCGCTTCGGTCACGACTTGGATGGGTGACCCAATTCTTCCCAATATGAGTCCGTTATCTCGTATAGGCATCCAAACATACACATGTCTACTCGCCGGATAAAGTTTAACCTATAATACACGTGTATTTCAATTGAAAAAATATACAATTATATTAATCATATTTTAACGCATTTTTTACGTTGATAATACGTGTAAATTACAAGTTTAAAATACATATAACCTATACGTATATTACACACTAAATATACGAGATATATCCGTTTAGTCGCCGGACATTTTTCCGAATAACATACTTAACAAATAAACAAATATTACACTTAGGTGTAATACCAAAAATAAACGTATCTTAAACGTAACTGTGTTTACTGGGATACTTCGAGTATTCTCAAAAGTTATTTAGGTTTTTTTGAAAATTTTCAAATTTTGGAAACACATTAAGCAATTTATTTTCAATGTGTGCTGCAAATTTTATAAGAATTATTCAAAAATTAAGTCCAAAAAATCAATTTTATTGTAGCATATTTTGTTCTAAACTTTGAAAAATTTTAAAAATTATTTAGAATTTTTTGAGTTTTTTTTTACCAGCCTCAGTGTGTGACTCACCTACCCGCTAAAAATTTTGTTACAATATTTTTTTAAAGTTTTTCCATGTTGCAAGCGTTTGAAGTCTTTTAGGCCAAGAAGGAGGAGGTGATATCTATTTTTTTGATAACTAATACTTTAGTAGGTGGGTTGATCACTCCAGAGCATGATTACCAGCAAATAATTTGCCCATTCATCCGCCCAAATATTTGTTATCAAAAAATTGGAAGTTTTTCCCCTTTGCAAACGTTTATCCAAGTCTTTTTGTCCAAAAAGGAGGAAGTGATATCTAATCTTTTGATGACTAACATTTTGGTGGGTTACCCCAGATCATGAATACCATTAAATAGTTTAAACTGAAGTCTTTACCTACCCGCCAGTGTGTTTGTTATGAAAAAAAAAATTATATTGGAAGAGGGAACGATAAATTTAATTTTTTGAATGGTGGGTGGGTGGGTCGCTTCAGATTATGATTATCATCAAGTAGTTTCAACTGAATTGCTTATTCATTTGCCCAAATGTTTGTTATAAAAAAATTTGAAGTTTTTCCTTTTGCATGTTAAAGAATTCTTTTTGTTCAAGAAGGAGCAGGTGATATAAAGCTTTTGATGACCAACGTTTGGGTAGGTCACTTTTGATCATGATTACTATCAAGTAGTTTGAAATGAAGTGTACACCCACTTGCCGAAGTCTTTGTAATCAAAGAATTGGAATATGTCAGAAGATGGGATGATAAATCCAATTTCTTAATGACCGATATTTGGGTGGGTGGGTTACCTCAGATCATGATTAGCATCAAGTAGTTTGAAGTGGAGATTCCACTCACCTGCTCTAGTTTTTGTTATCAAAGAATTTGAATATGTCAGAAGAAGAAGAAGAAGAAGAAGAATATGAAGAGGATATGATAGTTTCTTAATGACCAACACTTGGGTGGAAGGGTGAGTTACCCCAGATCATGATTACCATCAAGTAGTTTTAACTGGAGTACTCTCCTACCCGTTTAAGAGTTTTTATCAAAAAATTGAAAGTTTCTTCTCTTTGCAAACGTTAGAAGTCTTTTCTTTTTGTCCAAGAAGGATGAGATAATATCCAATTTTAACAAATTTGAACAATAACCATTTGTTTTGACCCAATATTTTGAAAATAGAGGGTAGTGGAAACCCCTTTTAGGGGAGTGCACACGCGGACCAACATTCTTGCACGTTAACCCTACCTTAGCAAGAACACTATCACCATTTCCATTTTATCTTTCTCTTTGAACTATTGTCTTTCTTTGGACAGACATTTTGGTCTACCCTTTACTATTTTTTGGTTACAGATGCTATTAGGTATTCAAGGACTAAGTAACCAAAACCTTTTCTCTTGTCTGCCAAGAGAAATTGGATGTCGATCACATTTTTTGTAACTTAGTGACTAGGAACGTTAACTGGGGAATAGTTTGAACTAAAATGCGCATTTACCCGCTAAAAAAATTGATATAAAAAAATTTAAAGTTTCTACAATTTGCAAGCGTTAGACGTCTTTGTCCAAGGAGGAGGAGGTTATATTCAATCTTTTGATGACCAACATTTGGACAAGTCACTCCAGACCATGATTACCATCAAGTAGTTTTTACAGAAGTATCCATTCCATTTCCCAAAAGTTTGTTATAACTATTGGAAGTTTTTACTCTTTGCAAGCGTTAGAAGTTTTTTTGTACAAGAAAGGGGAGGTGATATCTAATGAGTATTCAACACCCGCCCGAGTGTTTTTTACAATAAATCGGAATATGTCAGAGAAGGGGATGATAAATTTAATTTCTTAATTACCCACATTTGGGTGGGTGGGTGAGTCACCTCAGATCATGATTAGCATCAAGTAGTTTGAACTGGAGATTTCACTCACCTGCTCGAGTGTTTGTTATCAAAAAATTCGAAAATGTCAGAGGAGGATATGATATTTTTTTAATAACCAATACTTGGGTGGAAGGGAGGGTTACCCCAGATCATTATTACCATTAAGTAGTTTAAACTGGAGCACTCCCCTACTCGTTTTAGAGTTTTTATCAAGAAATTGATTTTTTGCGTTAGGTGTCTCTTCTCTTTGTTGAAAAAGGGTGAGATGATATCCAATTTTAACAAATTTTAACAATAACTAACTGTTTGGGCTCAATATTTTGAAAGTAGAGGTTGGTGGAAACTGCTTTTAGGGGAGTGCACACGCGGACCAACACTCTTGCACGTTAACCCTACTTTAGCAAGGACGTTACCATCATTTTTTCTTCTTTTTTGAACTATTGTCCTTCTTTGGACAGACATTTTGGTCTACCTTCTACAATTTTTTGGTTACAGATGTTATTAGGTATTCAAGAACTAGGTAACCAAACATCTCAAAACTTTTTTTTCTTGTCTGCCAAGAGAAATTGGATGTCGACCAAATTTTTTCTAACTTAGTAACTAGGAACGTCAACGGGGGAATAGTTTGAACTGGATTGCTCACTTACCCGCTCAAAAATTTGTTATAAAAAATTGAAAGTTTCTACAATTTGCAAGCGTTAGAAGTTTCTTTGTTCAAAAAGGAGGAGGTTATATTTAATCTTTTGATGACCAACATTTGGACAAGTTACTCCAGACCATGATTACCATCAAGTAGTTTTAATTGAAGTGCCCATTCATCCGCTCAAATGTTTGTTATCAAAAAATTTGATGTTTTTTTTTTGCAATCGTTAGAAGTCTTTTTGTCCAAGAAAGATGAGGTCATATTTAATGACCAACTTTTAGGTAGGTCACTCCAGATTATGTTTACTATAAAGTACCCAACAACCCATCCGAGTGTTTGATATAAACAAATCGGAATATGTTAGAGGAGGGAATGAAAAATCCAATTTTTTAATTACCAACATTTGGGTGGGCGGGTGGGACACCTCATATCATGATTACCATCAAGTAGTTTGAACTGGAATGCCCACTCACCTGTTCGAATGTTTGTTATCAAAGAATTGGAATATGTCAGAGGAGGATATAATAATTTCTTAATGACCAACACTTGGGTCACCCCAGATTATGATTACCATCAAGTAGTTTAAACTGGAGTACACACCTACCCGCTTAAGAGTTTTTATCAAAAAATTGAAAGTTTCTTCTCTTTGCAAACGTTAAAAGTCTCTTCTCTTTGTCGAAGAAGGATAAGATGATATCCAATTTTAACAAGTTTTAACAATAACTATTTGTTTAGACCCAATATTTTGAAAGTAGAGGGTAGTGCAAACCCCTTTTAGTGGAGTGCACATGCGGACCAACATTTTTGCACGTTAACCCTACCTTAGCAAGGACACTACCACCATTTCCATTCTTTCTTTCTTTCTGAACTATTGTTCTTCTTTGGACAGACATTTTGGTCTACTCTTTACAATTTTTTGGTTACAGATGCTGTTAGGTGTTCAAGGACTAGGTAACTAAACATCTCAAAACTTTTCTCTTGTCTGCCAATAGGTAAAATGGAACTATTGTTTATGCAATGTAGGTAGACAGGCATAAACCGAGCTGTTCCTTGAATTCTGGGGATAGCAAACTAACGATTGATTATTAAAAGGCAATGAAATTGAAAATGAAAAAAAATGCATTTGCAAAGAAGGGAATACCCGTTGAGGGTGCTCATTACTCTTTAAACCCGGTTTTAGCCTTTGATCTGGTCAGGAGAGAAGAAGCAGATTATAATACTTCTGCGCAAAAAGCCAAAACTCCTTTAGTGTAGCAAATAGAATTTAATTTCATGATAAATAATACTTGGGCGGGTGGAAGAGGCATTTTAATTGATACTATTTATTTGCAATCATGTACTGGACTCACTTACCCCAGTATGGTAAAAAATAAATTGATTATCTAATTATTTGTAGAAACAGCAATGAAGCTAGAGTTGCCGTCTTTGTTAAAATACTACAAATCAAGGTTGCGATCGGTTTGCTCTTAATAGGGCAATCCGCAGACAAAATTGTTTGTATTGGGCTGCTGAAAATCCTTAACAATTACATGAAGAACCCACTGCATAGTCCTAAGATAACAGTTTAGTGCACCATGGGAAAGTTTTGCGTTATTGGTTTATTTTTTTAAGAGAATGGGGTTACTGTTACTGTAACATTTGAGTGGTACGTACGTGACGCTTTATGGCCTCTTTGGTCCCCTGGCCTGTTCACGTGAACTTTTGTTTAGATTATTTGCTTGAATTATCAAGTGAAGTGCTCACTCACTCCCTTACTTGAGTCTTTGTCATAATGACTACTAACGTTTGTAGAGAAAAGAAACATGCAATCCTGCAATCTTTTGCTGACTAACATTTGGGTACGGAGAAGAATTTTTTCCTTGTTGCGCGCCAAATATTTTATGTCTTAGTGAGGAGCGGTTTGTAGTGTTCACGAGGTCTGGGTTGTGAGGAATTATAAGATTGGTCTGGTTATGGGTTTGGATTAATTGTGTCGGTTTTGGGTGGTATAGTTTTGTGTCCAGCTGTATTCCTGTGCGACGTGGGAGGCTCGGATCACTTTTATGTTTGGTTATTTTAGTTAGTTGTCGCTGTAGACTATTAGTGGTGGCAGTCTAGTTTATGGGGTTGCAGTAGTGTTTGGTTGATATTGGCTGTTAAAAGATTAGGAAGTTATTTAGTGTCAGAAAAGCCTTTCGTGGAGTTGTGTGAATGCAGGTTTTTTTTTATCGGCAGTGCCGGAAATTGTTCATTTGAGTTTGGTTTAATTCTGCTTATTAAAATATTTTAAAACAGAAAAACAAACTATTTAAACACTTTAGTTATGGCATCAGTTACTTCTATATCATATCATTAATTCCACCTGTAATTATACTTAATAATAATAAACATAAAATTAAGTAACTTTTTATCAGAAAATCACATTTGCACCAAGTTATTTACATATTTTTGAGAAAACAGAATTGCAATATTAAAATTTATGGTTGTTAATTATAGGCATAAATGTTTTATATATACTATACTAAATATTCAGACAGAATATGTTAATATTATCTTTTATCATTATATTTCTTTTCGCGATATTGATTTTTACATTATTTTACGCGCAAATGGGATTTTAAATACTGTTGTAATTATATTAGCAGGAGATAAATTCGATCCGAAGCAGTAAACGGAATTTACGGTTGCGCCGTAATTACGGCCACTCTTAGACTTTTTTTGCCAATGTTTATGATCCTCTTAAAATGCCATCGTTTGTTAATTTGTAAAGGAAGCCACACGTTACGAACAATAAACTTAATGGCTAAGTTTTTCACAATGAATGGTCAAAATAAATTTACATAGTAGATATAATAATCGATTAATAGCATTCATTCGAATGATTTATAAAAAAATAATAATTAAGACAAGATTTTACAATTGAATTAACGATACTTGTGGTATACCTGCATATTTTGATTTTAAATACAAATTATAAAATTATTGATAAATCTTTTTTGTCCTTAAAACTTAAAAACTTTGTCTTTGTCTGATTGTGAGAACTAGGAAGGTATCAATAATGTTATTTTATATCTATTGAGCTAGTTAAAGCTTAATAAAGTTGCACCAAATGTTTTTGAATTAATTAAACAAATATTAGTATAATATATGCCATGATCAATCATTCATCATTTCAACTATATTATGCTAATTACCTAACAATTTGATGAATTGGTATCGTTAGTAGTTTTAAATATCATTTAGATTAATTAGTGTATTTGTATTCAGTTGAAGTGTGATTTATATTGTTTGAACTAGTTATTAAAAATAATTCCCGAGGCTATTGCCTTTGCATAAAATTAGTGTTAATTTATTCAATTAGTTTTAAGTAACCACTAATAAAATTAACATTCCATAATTAATGATACACGAAAATTGAAAATGATCGATGTAGCTACAATAAAATTCAATCCAGGATTCGAGTATGGGATGCATGCGAAAGTTTTACTGCAAATATTTACGAGCACTTCGCGTCTGCAGATCTTGCTTCTTTTTTGTACTGATAATCCCACTTTACGTTCGGAGTAGTATTTCCGTTTGGATACGAGCCAAACCATATTAAAATAATTCCCTGTATTTACATCGTGTTAAAAATGGTCGCAAAACAATATTACTTTATAGTTTGCAAACGAGTATAAATAATGTAATGAAGAACAGTAACAAATGGACGCACATATGGAGGCAATAACTCATGCCCCCCTTTAGTTGCAAATAGGGAAATAATGCAAATTGCGCAAAATAATATTCTCTCTTGGTTGGGGTGATTAGGTGTATACTTAATGCTCTGCAATTATTTAAGAAATATTACCAATTAACAATAGAAGAATGGTTATGGGGTTATTTACTTTTAATTTCATTTAATTTAATTATAAGTTGCAATTATGCAACCAATTTGTTTTATACTTTATCTGTATATAATGATCAAGGGCGTAAAATAACCTCGGGTCGTCCCTTAATAATTGTTGAGCTATAAGGAACACAACACCGGCACATAATTTAAAGAGATTGATGGTGGGTCGTGCAATTTTTATTTGATATAGCCACCGGTGGATTTCAGAGGCACATCATTTATCAAAATTAACTTACCACGTAATGAAATTATGGTATAACGAATGGCTTCAGGAATCACAATTGAAGTAGTAATGTTTTGATTGATTCTGCTTGAATATAAAGTTTGTAAAAATGATGTGTTACTTTAAATGCTAACAAGGAAGTGGAATCAACATAATAACTGCTTGTTAACTATCAGCTTAAAGTTCCTACTGTTTATCAAAGCATAGAGCAAGCAATTTTGGTTTTATTACATTTACATTTCAATATAAAATCAAAAATAAGTGGGTTCAATATAGAAACTTGTGGTACAACTGCAATCGTTTTACCCAAAATTGCTAAAAAATGCGATTATTGTAAGAAATTATTTAAAAATTGTTTAGAAACTGCAATCTGCTTTCAGAATTAGTTAAGAATGGCTTTTACTTTGATTAGAAATTGCCTAGAAAACACATTTACATTATTTGTTTGGTGGGTTAGTTAGCACTTTAGTTCAATCATCTCTTCCTTTATCATAGAGACTTCTAACGTTTGCAAAAAAGAGAAATTATTAATAAATTTTTGGGCAACAACTACTCGATAGTAATCATATAATCTGAAGTGACCGACCCACCTACTTAAGTGTTGGTCATGAAGATATTGGATATTGCTTTCTCCTCATTTCTTCTAACACTTGCAAAAAAAAGAATTTCTAATTTTTATATAACAAACATTCGGGCGGATGGGTGGTCACTGCAGTTCAAACTTTTCGATAATAATTATGATCTAGAGTAACCCATCTACCCATTCAAGTGTTCATCAAAAGATTGAATAGCTCCTTCTCTTTCTTGAACAAAGAGACTTTTAATTCTTTTAAAGATTAGAAACCAATTTTTTGTTAACAAACTCTGGTGCTGGTGGATGAGTACTCTAGTTCAAACTACTTGATGGTAATTTTAATCTGAAGTGATCTACTCAGCCGTCCAAAAATGTTTTGTCATCAAAACATTGAATATCAACTTTTTCTTTTTGGACGCTTGCACATTTTTTGATAATAAACTTTTGGGTGGGTAAGTGGGTAGGCACTCTAGTTTAAACTACTCGGTAGTAATTATGATTTGGAGTGATCTATACACTCACCCAAGTTTTGGGCGTTAAAAGATTGGTTATCACCTTCTACTTAAACAAAGAAACTTCCAACGTTTGCAAAGAGAAGTAATCTCCATTTTTTTTATAACATACACTAAGGGAGGGTGGGCAAAAACTTCTAAGTATGTTTACAGGCGAGTAGTGTGAACTGGAGTAAGAACTATTATCCTGCAATTATAAACTGGGTTTTTAAAGAAAATCCAATTTCTGCATCACTAACACTTGAGTGGGTGGGCGGAAATTTCAACAAGTGTGACAATAAGTTAATTTCTTGATAACAAATACGTGGCAGGTGGGCGGGAACACTGTATCAAACAAACGGCCCAATAAATATAAACTTTGTTCCCACCCACCCGCCCAAGTGTTAGTTAATAAGAAATTTGTTATTGTACCCACCTCTGACGTATTAGTGACAACTGTCAGTCAATCTGTCATATTAAAAACAGCAGAAATGCAACAAGTGTGACAATAAGTTAATTTTTTGATAAGAAACACTTGGGCGGGTGGGCGGGAACACTGTATCAAACCACCGGCCCAATATTTGTAAACTGTGTTCTCGTCCACCCGCCCAATTGTTAGTTATCAAGAAATTTGTTATTGTACTTACCTCTGACGTATTAGTGACAACTGTCATTCAATCTGTCATATTAAAAACTGCAGATTTGTAACAAGTGTGACAATAAGCAAATTTCCTGATAATAAACACTTGGGCGGATGGGCGGGAACACTGTACTAAACCAACGGCTCAATAGTTATAAACTCTGTACCTGCCCACCCGCCCAAGTGTTGGTTATCAAGAAATTTGTTATTATACCAGCCTCTGACGTTTTAGTGACAACTGTCATTCAATCTGTCATATTAAAAACAGCAAACACTTGGGTGGATGGGCGGGAACACTCTATCAAACCACCGGCCCAATGTTTGTAAATTGTGTTTTTGCCCACCCGCAAGAAATTTGTTATAGTCCCACTTCTGTCATATTAGTGACAACTGTTATTCAATCTGTCATATTAAAAACAGCAGAAACGCAACAGGTGTGACGCAAAGCAAATTTCTTGATAACAAACACTTGGGCGGGTGGTCGGGAACATTGTATCAAACTACCGGCCTAAAATTTACAAACTGTGTACCCGCCTAAGTCTTGGTTATCAAGAAATTTGTTATTGTACCCACCTCTGACGTATTAGTGACAACTGTCATTCAATTTGTCTTATTAAAAACAGCAGAAACGCAACAAGTGTGGCAATAAGCTAATTTCTTGATAACTAACACTTGGGCGGGTGGGCAGGAACACTGTATCAAACTACCGACCCAATAATTATAAATTGTGTTCCCGCCCACCCGCCCATGTGTTGGTTATCTTTCAGCTTTGTAACAACACTGCTTTCATTTTCTTTGGACTCTATTTTGACATCGTTTTCTATTGTTTATTTACTTACTTTTTTAAGCACTTTGTTCACTGCTTAAATCAGTTTGTCATCCTTTTCTTTCAACCACTATGGTTGTGAAATCGCCCGCATATTAGGGTGCCATTTTTGCCACTTTCATTCTTAGTTTCTCATGACACAAGATGTTCCATAGGAGAAAACCGAGTAAGTATTGATCCTCGTGGGACCCCTGCTGTTGCCTTTGTTTTTACTCCGTCCTCTTCTACAATATACCTTTTGTTTAGGTAGTTTTTCCGCCCACCCGCCCGAGTGTTTGTCATACAGAAATTGAAAGTTACCACCATCTGCCGTATTCCTGCAGATATAAACCATAATAGAAGGATTGAGAGAAGTCATTAAGGTATAAGAGAGTAATGACGTAACAATTTCTTGATAACAAACACTTGGGCGGGCGGGCGGCAACACAGTTTAGAAAAATTTGACCGGTGGTTTCAAACTGTGTTCCCGCCCACCCGCCCGTGTGTTTGCCATCAAGAAATTGGAAGTTATTACTACCTGCCGTGTTCTGCAGCTAAAAACCCTAACAGAAAGACCGACAGAAGTCATAATCGTACAAGAGAGTGATGACGTAAACAATTTCTTGAGAACAAATACTTAGGCGGACGGGCGGGAACACAGTTTAGAAAAATTGGACCGGTGGTTTTAAACTGTGTTCCCGCCCACCCGCTCGAGTGTTTGTCATAAAGAAATTGAAAGTTACTACCATCTGCCGTATTCCTGCAGATGAAAACCATAATAGAAGGACTGACAGAAGTCACTAAGGTGAGAATGATGACGTAAGCAATTTCTTTATGGAAAACACTTAGGCGGGAGGGCAGGAACAAAGATCAGAAAAATTGGACCGGTGGTTTTAAACTGTGTTCCCGCCCACCCGCCCGAGTGTTTGTCATCAAGAAATTGGAAGTTACTACCACCTGTCGTGTTCCTGCAGCTTAAAGCCTTAACAGAAAGACTCACAGAAGACATTAACGTACAAGAGAGTGATGACGTAAACAATTTCTTGATAACAAACACTTGGGCGGGCGGGCGGGAACATATTTTAGAAAAATTGGACCGGACCGGTGGTTTCAAACTGTGTTTTAATTTACAGAACATCACACTTTTTTTTTTAACACTTAGGTTAAGATCAACGTATAGCATTGGATACACTTTAAGCTCTTTTTGTAAACAAATTTAAAGAAACCAAATCAAGCTTGCAAAAGAATCACTTTAAAAAAATTGTGATTTGATCATTTTTGGTCAAACTTCTAAATGAATTTAAAAATTACAAACAAAGCTTAAACGTTTTTTAGAATTTAGGTAGAAAGCAGAAAGTTGATTATACAAATCAAAGAGTTTTCAATAAATTGTATCGTAGGTTGAAGAACAACTATTTTATGCATTACTGAGCTCTAAAATTACTAAAAAATCTTTTTTATCAACGAAGAAATCAAATGTGTACGCTTATGGAATTATATTCTGTAGATTGAAAATTTTTTTTTAGTTTGAGGTGCACTTATATTAGTTTAGAATAGTATTGTCTAAAATTAGATCAGGCAAGGTTTTGGAATTAACAAAATAAATAAAAAGTTTGTAGTGAATTAAATTAATTATATGCAAACATGGGAAATGAAATAATATAAGAAAATCACTAAATATAATTTAGAATATTTGATTCAATCCCTAAACGTTTAATTTCTCAAGAAACTAAAAGGAACGCATAACAATTAAAATCTCCCATCGGATTGGCATGTTGTGCCCCATCAATTATATATCATGTGACGTTAATCCTGCTCTCATGGAATGGTAGAGTCGGATATGTATACGTGGGGTACAGTTTATGCGGGGCATAGGCATACTCACACACACATATAACTCGTTTCGATGTTTATGGTTTCAGATGCGAGCGTGGCTTTCCGAAAATCACGAATTCTCCATATAGCATGCTTAATACACGCGGAAGCAATATGTGCATTCTTAGGCAGTCATCTTCTGCACAATTATATTTAAGATTAATAATAACAATAATAATAATTACACTTCACAAAATTTAAACCAATGCACCCGGAATCGATGCAACTTGCCTGCTTTCTTTCCCACACATTACAAATAATTTGTTTGACGATAACGGGTACTGCTTTATATTCATCTACATACCCGTATGACCAGAAGCTTTAACATGAGAAACACATATAAGCCGTATTAATCATTATTATATTGTTCCGGTTTCTAATGATTTTTATGAAATTATAAAGTCAATCCCACGGGGCATGATTGAATAGCGGATCCGTATCAATTTCACATAGGTCATCTGATTATTATTATTAAAATATGTCTACACCAACATGGTAATTATATAAATCCCAGCTTAATGTCGGTTTTCAGCATATGAACAATTAGGGGTATTAAGTGGATTAAAATTGACCGTTTATTTATATTATGCGTGTTTATTTTATTACTTATTTCATACCAGATCTCCGACATTAACACATTCTTTCGCGAGGGTAACGCGATGTAGACGGTTAGCATGCGGTTTTATTGATATTTATTTAATTAGCGCTTTTTGATTCCTCATGCATCCGTTCGTTTTAATTAAATTTTAATGAATGACGCGCGTTTGCTGTTTCTATGTTATTACCATAATGGGAAAAATCATTTTATGTTAGAAAAAATTAATGATTTTAAACTGTTAATTGATTTTTTTTATACTTAATAATTGAAGAGCAAATAATAATTTATTTATCTCGCTTTAAGAATGGTTTTATGGTTTCTTTTGCGTTTTTGGATTTAAAAATTTGTACTAATTGGCAGATAAAATATTAGTTTAGTTTTATTCAGGTTTTGGATGAAAAAATGGTTTTCATTTTCGACAAAGTTCAAATCTTTATTTTGGAAAGTACTACTCAAACAAAATATTGTGCCTAACAGATTGCTTAAATGCTACCAACTTTGTTAGTCTGTACAGTTTGAACAAATTGAGAGCTGTCCAAATTGTATTGGAACAGATACATTACTAGCACAAAGCCTGCAGAATCTTATTTTGGGAAGATGGTTATATTTCCGAAACGAAATAGATGATCTAAACTTTTCAGATTGCAAAAAAAAACTGCGTTGCCTATTGTAAGCTCGCACCCACTCAGCAGATTTAACGAAGTTTTTTTTGTTCATTAAACGTTTGCAGCATAGCGAGTCCGTCTGGTTTGACGGCCGGATTTTCAAATATCAAAACCAAAGTTTGATAAAATCAGTTAAACAGTGGTATAATCAAATTTTGATTTTATAATCAGAATTACTTAATTTTAAAGCCAAATTTTGATGTTTTAAGCAAAGTTTTGGTCATTGGCTGCCGGATTTTTAAATAACAAAAACAAAATTTGATAATATTAGCCAAATTGTGGTATTTAATGGTATGATTTTGGTTTTATAATCAAAAATATTTTATTCAATACCGAATTTTTGATGTATTAAGCAAAATTCTATTTTTTGATGGCCGGATTTTTAAATATCAACAGTAAAATTTAATGAAAAACTTAAATTGTGATATTTAATGGCCGGATTTTGGTTTTATATTAAATTTTTTTATTGCAAAGCCCTATTTTAGTGTTTTAAGCAAAGTTCTAGTCATTGATGGCCGGATTTCCAAATATACAAAAGCAAAATTTGATAGTATTGGCTAAATAGTGGTGTTTAAAGGCCGGATTTTGGTTTTTAATTGAAAATATTTGACCTCAATGGCAAAGTTTGATGTTTTAAGCAAACTTCTGGTCATTGTTCGCCGGATTTTCAAATATCAAAAACAAAATTTGATAATATTAGTTAAATAGTGGTGCTTAAAGTTCGGATTTTGGTTTTTAATAAAAAATATGCCAAAGTTTGATGTTTTAAGCAAATTTCCAGTCAATGATGGCTGGATTTTCAAATATCAAAAACAAAATCTGATAATATTAGCTAAATAGTGGTGTTTGAAGGCCGGATTTTGGTTTTTAATCAAAAATATTTGACCTTAATGACAAGTTCGATGTTTTAAGCAAAGATTCTAGTCATTTATGGCCTGATTTTCAAATTTCAAAAACGAAATCTGATAATATTAGCAAAATAGTGGAGTTTATAGGCCGGATTTTGGTTTTTAATAAAAAATATTTGACCTCAATGCGAAAGTTTGATATTTTAAGCAAACTTCTAGTCATTGATGGCCGGATTTTTAAATATTAAAAACAAAATCTGATTATATTAGCTAAATAGTGGTGTTTAACGGCCGGATTTCGGTTTATAATAAATAATATTTAACCTCAATGCCAAAGTTTGATGTTTTAAGCAAACTTCTGGTCATTGAGGGCCGGATTTTTAAATATCAAAAACAAAATCTGAGAGTATTAGCTAAATAGTGATGTTTAAAGGTCAGATTTCATATTTTAATCAAAAATATTTGACCTTAATGCTTAAGTTTGATGTTTTAAGCAAATTTTTGATTTTGATCATTGATGGCTGAATTTTTAAATATCAAAAGCAAAATCTGACAATATTAGCTAAATAGTGGCGTTTACAGGCTATATTTCAGATTTTATTTAATAATAATATATTTATTTAAATTTGACCTCACTGCCAAAATTTGATGTTTTAAGCAAACTTTTAGTCATTGATGGACGGATTTTTAAATATCAAAAACGAAATCTAATAATATTAGTTAAATAGTATTGTTTAAAGGCTGGATTTTAGTTTTTAATTAAAATTATTTGACCTCAATGCCAAAGTTTGATGTTTTTGCAAAATTCTAGTTTAATGACCGGATTTTTAAATACCAACATTACAATTTAATAATATTTGCCAAATAGTGGTATTTACTGGCCGGATTTTGGTTTTATTATTGACAATATTTAATCTTGGAGCCGGATTTTGATGTTTTATACAAATTTCTAGTCATTGATTGCCGAATTTTCAAGTATTAAACACATAGTTTGATGAAATTAGCCAAACAGTGGTATTTAATGGCATGATTTCTGTTTTATAATCAAAACTATTTGACTCCAATGCTATAAATTGATGTTTTAAACAAAATTTCAGTTATTGATGGCCGGATTTTTAAACATCAACAGCAAAATTTGATAATATTAGCTAAATAGTGGTGTTTAATGGTAGTTTTATAATCAAAAATATTACATTTCAAAGCCGGATTTTGTTGTTTTAAACAGAATTTAAGCTTTTGATGTCCATGTTTTTAAATATCAACAGCAAAATTTAATAATATTAGCCAAATAATGGTATTTAATGGCCGGATTTTGGTAATATAGTCCATAATGTTAAATCTCATACTGAATTTTGATGTTTAAAGCAATATTCTAGTCTTTGCTGGCCGGATTTTTAAATATTAAAATCAAAACATGGTAGTATTAGTCAAATAGTGGTCTTTAATGGCCTGTTTTAAGTTTTTTAATCAAAATGTTTAATGCCAAAGTCTTCAATTCAATTCATTTTTTTTTTCAATTCAATTCATTTATTTACGGAAACTCCATTTAATACAAAAAATAATAAAACAATATATGAACATTAAAAAAAATAAAAAAATAAAAAAGTGTGCACTTATAAAACATAATAATAGATAGCGGCATAAATTTAACAAAAATATAAAAATAAAATAATAATAACATTATGTATATAATATAGTAGAGAGACTTAAATACTAATAGAAATATATGCATAAACATTAAAATATTAACAAAAAACAAACAGGTACATACATATCAAATCAATGAAAAATCAAAAGCTCTTAATTGTCTCACAAAACTCGTGTGTGGGCCAAATAAATCAAGGTTTGAATTATGAGAAATAACGTTCGCATAGCGCATCATTCTGCATAGAGGACTATGATACCCTAAGTTAGAATTATGTAAAATGTCTTAAGCAAAATTTAATAATATTACCCAAATAGTGGCATTTAATGGCCGGATTTTGGTTTTATATTCAAAAACGTTATATCCTAAGTTGAATCTTGATGTTTAAAGCAATATTCTAGATTTTGATGGCCGGATTTTCAAATATTAAAATCAAAATTTGATATTAATAGTCAAATAGTGATGTTTAATGGCCGGATTTAGGTTTTTTAATCAAAAATATTTGACCTTAATGCCAAAGTTTGATGGTTTAAACAAAATTTTAGTCATTGATGGCCGGATCTTTACATATCAACAATAAAATTTGTCAATATTAGTCAAATTGTAGTATTTAATGGCCGGATTTTGGTTTGTATGATCAAAAATACTTAATCTCAAAGCTGGTTTTTGATGTTTAAAAAAAAGTTCAGTCATTGACAATCGGATTTTTAAAAATTAAAAACAAAATTGGTAGTAGGTAGTGGTATTGGAGATATTTAATGGCCGGATTTTGGTTTTAAAGTCAAATACGTTATATCCCATGCTGAATCTTGATGTTTAAAGCAATATTCTAGTCTTAGATGGTCGGATTTTTAAATATTAAAAATAAAGTCTGACAGTATTAGTCAAATAGTAGTGTTTAATGGCCGGATTTAGGTTTTTTAATTAAAAGTATTTGACCCTAATGCTAAAGTTTGATGGTTTAAACAAAATTTTAGTTATTGATGGCCGGATCTTTACATATCAAAAACAAAATTTGACAATATTAGTCAAATAGTAGTAGTATTCTAGTTTGATGACCGGATTTTCAAATACCAACAGTGAAATTTAATAATATTTGCCAAATAGTGATATTTAATGGCCGGATTTTGGTTTTTTAACCAACAATATGTCAACAAGTTTGATGTTATAAGCAAAATTGTAGTCATTGAAGGCTAGATTTAAAAAAAAAATTGATAACATTAGCTAAATTGGCATTTAATGGCCGGATTTTGGTTTCATAATCGATAATATATTATACAATGCCGAATATTTTTGAGGTTTTAAGCAAATTTTTAGTCCTTGATGGCCGAATTTTTAAATATAAACAGAATTAAATAATATTAGCTAAGTTGTGGTGTTAATAGCCGGATTTCGGTTTTATAATCAATAAGATTTTATCCCTATGACAAAAGTTTGATATTTTTAACAAAACTATAGTGTTTGATGGTCAAATTTTTAAATATGATTTTTTTTATTTTTAAAACAATATTCTAGTATTTGATGACCGGATTTTTAAATATTAAAAACAAAATCTAATAGTATTAGTCAAATAGTGGTGTTTAATGGCCGGATTTAGGTTTTTTAATAAAAAATATTTGACCTTAATACCAAAGTTTGATGTTTTATGCAAAATTCTATTCATTGATAGCCGGATTTTTAAATATCAACAGTAAAATTTAATATTATTACCCAAATATTGGTATTTAATGGCCGCATTTTATTTTTAAAATTAATAATAAATAATCCAATGCTGAATTTAATCAAATTTTTAGTCCTTGATAGCCGGATTTTTAAATATTATCAGAATTTAATAATATTAGCCAAGTTGTGGTATTGTTTGCCGGATTTTGGTTTTATAATCAAAAATACTTGACCCCAATGACAAAAGTTTTATATTTTAAGCATAACTCTACTTCTTGATGTCAAAATATACTAACATTGACCAAATAGTGGTATTTAATGGCCCGATTTTGGTTTTATAGTCAAAAACGTTATATTCCATGCTAAATCTTGATATTTTAAGCAATATTCAAGTTTTTGATGGCCGGATTTTTAAATATTGAGATTATTAGTCAATAAGTAGTGTTTAATGGCCGGATTTCGGTTTTTTAATCAAAAATATTTGACCCAAATGCCAAAGTTTGATGTTCTAGGATTTTTAAATATTCAACAGTAAAATTTAATGATATTACCTAAATAATAGTATTTAATGGCCGGATTTTGTTTTATAATAAAAAATATTCTATCCGAATACCGAAATCCTTGAAGGCGAGATTTTTAAATATCAAAAACAAAATTTGATAAAATTAGCCAAACAGTGATATTTAATTGCCGGATTTTGGTTTTAAAACTAAAAATATTTGACCTACCTATTCAAAGTTTAATGTTTTAAACAAAATTCTGGTTCATAATGGCCGGATTTTTAAATACTAATAACAAAATTTAAAGAAATTAGACAAAAAGAGGTATTTAATTGCCAGATTTTATAATATAGTTAAATATATTTTATACGAATGCCAAAGTTTGATGTTTTGAGCAAAATTTTTGTCATTGACGTCCGGGTTTTTTAATATCAAAACAATATTTGCTAACATTAATTAAATTGTGGTGTTTAATGACCGGATTTAGGTTTTCTAACCAAAAATAGTTGACCTCAATGAAACAGGATTTTAGTTTATAGTCAAAAATATTTTATACCAATGCCAAAGTTTGATGTTTTAAACAAAATTTTAGTCTTTAATGGCCGGATTTTTAAATATCAACATTAAAATTTGATAATATTAGCAAAATAGTGGTACTTAATGGCCGGATTTTGGTTTTATAATCAAAAACCATTGACTCCAATGACAAAGTTTTATGTTTCAAACAAAATTCTAGTTATTGGTGGCCGGATTTTTAAAAATCAACATCAAAATTTGATAGTATTAGCTAAATAGTGGTATTCAATGGCCGGATTTTGGTTTTATGATCAAAAAATCTCAATTTCAAAGCCGGACTTAGTATTGTACGCTATCCGAGGTTCACTTTTAATGAACGTTTCATAGGTTTCTTTGTGTCTAGCAGGTGCACCTCTCAATTTCAAAGCCGGACTTAGTATTGTACGCTATCCGAGGTTCAGTTTTAATGAACGTTTCATAGGTTTTTTTGTGGCTAGCAGGTGCACCTTAAGGTTTGCTTTTTGTACTTGATCTTTTGATATCTAGATCAGGCGTATCCTGTTGTTTACTGCTAATCTATCATTAGTTTGAGTATGATTCTTGACGAGCACATTGCTTGTAGTACCGCTCAATTGTTAGACATGATGGTAGAGTAGCTAAGCGGAAAAAGGTTGAAAAAATGTGTCCAAAAATAATTAGCTTGGATTTAGTTTTTGGTCTCAAAAGCCAGAATTGTATGTGCTGTAGATGCCGCAACAACGCTCCTGCGTGCTTATGTTTCTAGTTTATTCCGTAAGACTGCGTATATGTTAAGGAAGAAATTCAAAATATATAAAGAATGGCATGGACAGCAAGGAGAAAAAATAATTGGAAAACTTGACCTGCATTTTGTTGTTTGTCTACTTGTTGGTAGAGGGTGCTACTACTGCTCCTTTTACTCTTTAGCTCACTCTTGTTTAGTTTTGATATTGTACATATACGCACTCTTATGGGACAAACTAAGAATCTACGCACCTAAAAGTAGCATTACACACTACTCTGGCGCTAATTTTGCTAGACGTACATCCAGTCAGAAGCACCGAATATAGAGTGCACATTTTGTAGCGGCCGCAAACAATATTCAATATGATATGGGTGGGTTGAAGATGGCCAAAAAAAAAAAAAAAATTCTCAATATTGATATTAAAGGAATATTCAATATGGTTTATGACTTTTTTTCACTTGTTGCTGTTTAACTACTTGTAGTAAATAAAACGTTAAGAGTGTGGCTTTGCAAATTTAGACAAACTTTGTATGAGGTTCGAGTATTTTTTTTTCTTGCGCCGAGACATAATCTTATCTATTTGCTACCACAGTAAGGACTCTTTAATGAACACCATCAAGACTCAACTCCAACGAGCAAATTTGTTTGAGAAGACTATAATTTTGTCTGCAGCAAATGTATAATGATGGAATGATTTACCTTAACTTTAATACAGTTATGCATTATACAATAAAAACTTTTCAATCGCACAGTAATAAACTTTTGAATAATGAATCCTGAGTAAATTTTTGATCATTCTATTCCAGCGGGCTAATAGGTAACAAGACATAAGGAAGCAATTTATGCGATAATGAAAACTGATTGTTATACGGGACCCAACATGAAAATCCATCTAGCAAAAATATATAAGCACCAATAAACCCATCATAATGTAAAATATGAAGCGAGTAACATTTTGATAGGTATTAAGTGTTGACCCTAATTGCTTCCAATAAACATTTCAGAATTAAATCAACGAATCCGACATCCAACTAGCAAGCAGGCAGCAACGTTTTACACCACATCATCCTTCACGTTGAAATTAATAATTCGCGAAGCATATGAGACAGGACGTGTAATATGGAATATAAATGTAGGAAATGATTTGTAATTTGTATGCAGTACCACTTAAGCGACTACAGACCTACATATTTCTTATGGGAAATTGCAAATTGCAAATCATTGTGCAATGATGTAACAGATATCTCATATTCACAGAGATTTACAGCCAATAAATTAAATTATGTCGTTGAATAATTGTCGTTGTATGTTCCATACAAGCGGAATATCTTACATATTCATTCTAATATGGACATGAGCATTTGTCGTAACCGCAATTGAAAGTTATATCAAATATTGTATTTATGCAGTTATTTTTAACTGTTATATACTATAATTGAATTCTGCGTGAGAGAAAACAGTATGTAAATCGGGTTCCGTTATAAAAAAATTGCGTTCCCGCTTAATTGAAATTGGAGACACGGACGTGCAGCAATAACGCATATGTATAAGATGCCAATCTATGCGTTAGCAGTGCGCAAATTGTATGTAAGCCGTGTAATGGGCAAATCCCGCAAAATAAATATCCAACCATTCCGGACAGCCACCCACATCGAGGGATCTAGTTTGTCCTACAAATAGGCATGTTTGACTGCTTGATATACAGCATTTCTGTTACCCAATCCGCACTGAATACGATATGCTATGTGCATCTTCTCTGTGTGAGTGGAGGCCTCGAGGTGAATGCTTAAAATTGTGGACACTATGGGCCCATCCTAGTTTATTAAGTTCCTCGCATATCTTCACCAAAGGCAGGTTATATTAAAAGGAAGGAATTGTATTTTCATATAGGAAGTTAAATATATATTTAATGTTGACATTTGAGTCAATAAATTCATTTATGTGTTGACAGTTTTACAAAATTATAATGACGATATTTAGTCTAAAGATTTTATGAAAAAAAAAAGTTCTTCTTTTAAATCATGATTTTGTAATTGAACTTTGATATATTATTTATTTCAAGCATCGTTATAGTCGTATTACGTTGTAAAATTACTTTTAAAATTTCAACTCATCGTTAATGCATCAGCAGCAGTATTATAATACAGTATACATTACACTCACAGTTATTGGAGCTCTCACCGAAATCAAAAAACGTTTCTAATCCATAAAATTCATCAATCCTTGTCTCCGCAACAGTCGACTCACCTGAAAAACAAGAAGAAAACGACATTTAATAATATATCATACACCCCGCATACACATTACCGATAATCCAATTTCATTAATATCTTTCGATTAAATTTTTCATCCGTGAATACATTTTAATAGATAAGTGCATTATAATGAGGCCTTATTTAAATATTTCACTTCCTGGCACAATTAACTATTTGCAACGCTGCCGTACGCTCAATTATTGCCCTGACTCGCACATAAAACCTTATAAATGCTCCTCATCAATACCGTTCGACTCGCACATCAGCGATTCAGCGGCGACTAATCAAAAAAATTATTAATAATAAACTCCCGAGATGAGTTATAGAATATTGCTAATTGTGAGATGGAAATGGCGTATGAATTTATCATCTTCATTTTAGACTAGTTTTTGCTGATTGGCACTATAATCCTTATAGGAAGAGAGTATTGTAATATTTCATATATTGTGAGGAATATTTATTAACAATTAAGAACAAGTAATGGGACTACATTTTGATCATTACTTGATTGTGCTTATAATTAGTATTCATACTTTTTTTTTACTTATGACATGGAATAACAATGGTCTGATAATAGAGCCTTGGGGGAGCCCTAAACTGCTTCATAGTTTTTATTTATTTGCAGTTTTCTTCATAATAAGTTTTATTTGAGTACGTTTTACACTTTAAATTGATTTTTTAAACCTTAATAATGTGGTAGGAAAAAGCATCGGATAGATTTAGGTTATGTATTTGTTTGTAAAACTAATTAAGTTGCAAATGAAATTGCTGAAAAGTACGATGAAGAACTGATAATTGTCTCGTACGACCTAGCCATAGCAAAAATGGCGATACAAATTCAACAAAATGCAGACCGAAATTTGATAATATTTTCATTAATTTGGTAGCATTTCACACGGAGATGGAGTTTCTTAAAGCAGTGGATTAGTGGACGTTTTGTATTAGGCATCTATTGACTTCCGCTGCTTTACAAATACTTTACTTTGAGCAGTATATTTCTATGCACCAGTCAAATTCTAAGATGTTGGATCAACTTTTAGATATTTAAAAGAATCAAATTTTAGTTTTTGTTGGGAACCGAACTGACCCGATATACTGCAGGAAATGGTAGATGGCTCTAAAAAGTATTGCGAAAAAACTTTGAAAGATAAATATAGGAAGTTTGGTTATCTTTCAAAAATTGGCTGAATTTCACAGTTTTCGACAAATACTGAAATCAAAGCATATATGCTTTGGAAGATGATCATAGAAAGTTCAGTTATCTTTCAAAAATTGGATGAATTACTATGGGCTGAATTTCAATCAAAGCATAGATCCTTGGGGCATTTAAAAAAGCTAGAAAATGCAGAATATACCCAAACAGCATGTAAAAAGATTGTGAATGGTGGAAAAAATTAATACCTGGTTTTAATGGTTTCAGACATAAAATGAGTTTTATATGTCAAGAAAGTTTTTGAGTGCTATCGGAAATACTAGAGACGCATTGAAGTCGGTCAACAGGTGTTTAAAATTTGCCTAGCTGTCTGCATGCCGGTGTTAGTGCTAGTTAGAGACTGATTACTAAATCTCAAGATTGACTTTGTAGATTAGCTTAGTTGTTGGAGTAAGCATGCCGATGTCGCTGTCAGATGTAGATTGTCTAAAATTCTTGCTTTTATTTAGTTTGGCCACTAGACTTTAAGTTAGATTTTGTTGAGGTATCATTTTCATCATTTTTTGCAATGTAAACAATTCAGATCTTCTACCATTACCAGAAAGAAACAACAATGCTTGTGCCTTTAAATGCCAAGATGTTGCTATCAGTAATGAATAATTGCAAGCAGCTTAGTAAAGTTCAACTTGTGAATTTTTCTAAATGAAAGTTGCTTGGTTCTGAGTTTTTTCCGGTTCATTGCAACTGATCATGTTTGGCACTTCGAGTTGGAGTACAGGTTTGATGCAGATTGGGAATGAGGTTATTAATTATTTTTCTTTATCAAGAACAAAGCAGGAAGAAAATGGATGAGGACTGCAAAGGACAGACAAACATGGAAAGAAATTGAAGATTATGTTTTTTTTGCCAGAGATTTAGTCAGATTCTTGGCTTTCTTCAACTTTCTTAACACTGATTGTGTTTAGCACTTTAAGTTCTGGTGTCAGGAGTAACTTTCTCAAAACTGATTGTTTTTGGCATTTCAAGTTCTGCTGTCGGGGGTTTTGGCTCGAAGGCAAGACGTTGTTGTTGATAACGCTTGTTGTAGTTGTTCATTCAACTGCTTTTTTAAGTTTTTCTAGTCAGCCTCAAATTTAGATTTTAGCATAAAACATATTTTGTGTTGCAAGATTTCCACTTTTGACTTCTGCCTCAATACCTGCCAAGTCTTTGAATCCTGATAAGCAAATTGTTGGGGCCTGATAGGCTTTAAAAATATTTCTGTAATTTCTGTATTTGTTTAGTTTGGCTGTTAGACTTTAAGTTACATCTTGTTGGGGCAGATGTGATATATTATCTTATGCATTGAAAATAACTTTCTACCGTTACCACAAGATGTGGAGTCAAACCTGACAATTTTTGAAAGATTTTCTAAACAACAGCTGCTTGATTATAACTTTCTCTTGGCTCATCGAAATTGATCATGTTTGGCACCTCGAATTGGATTACTGGTGTGTTGCAGCTTGAGAATGAGGTTATTAATTATTTTTCTTTATCAAGAACAAAGCAGGAATAAAATGAATGAGGACTGCAAAGGACAAACATGGAAAGAAATTGAAGATTATGTTTCTTTGCCAGAGATTTAGTCAGATTCTTGGCTTTCTTCAACTTTCTCAAAACTGATTGTGTTTGGCACTTCAAGTTCTGGTGTCAGGCCTAACTTTCTCAAAATTCATTGTATTTGGCATTTCAAGTTCTGGTGTTGGAGGTTTTGGCTCGAAGGCAAGAGGTTGTTGTTGATAACGCTTGTTGTAGTTGTTCATTCAACTGCTTTCTTAAGATTTTCTAGCCAGCCTCAAGTTTTAATTTTAGCAAAAAAACAAAATTTGTGTTGCAAGATTTCCACCTTTGGCTTCTGCCTCTATAGCTGCCAAATCTTTGAATCTTGATACGCACATTGTTGGGGCCTGCGAGGCTTTACAAGATTTTTCTGTAATTTCTGTATTTGTTTAGTTCGGCTGTTAGACCTTATGTTACACCTTGTTGGGGCAGATGTGACTTATTATCTTATGCATTGAAAACTTTCTACCGTTACCACAACATGTGGAGACAAACCTAACAATTTTTAAACATTTTAAATCAAAACCTGCTTGATTCTAACTTGTTCCTAGCTCATTAAAACTGATAATTTTTGGCACCTCGAATTGGATTACTGGAGTGTTGCAGCTTGGGGATAAGGTTTCTCACTATTTTTTTTTCTAGAAATTGAGTCATTTCAAGTTCTTGGCTTTCATCAATTTTCTCAAAACTGATTGTGTCTGGCACTTCAAGTTCTGGTGTCGGACGTCTTGGTTCAAAGTCAGAATGTTGTGGTTGGCGTCCGTTGTCGTTGTGCAACTACTTTCTTAAGGTTTTCTAGCCAATGTAAAGTTTTGGTTTCAACAAAGAACACATTTTGTGCTGCAACATTGTTACCTTTGGCCTCTGCATCAATAGATGCAAAAAAATTTGAATTCTGTTATTTTGTCTTGTAAGTCTAAGATCTCTAACAGTTGTATCTTTATTTTATTGTGCGTTCTACAGCTGTTTTACATCTTCACAGAAGTCTTAAGACTTGTTTGAAAGGGGTTGATTGGACCAACGGCTTATTAGGTTTTTTTCCGAATTACATTGCTAGCTGGCTAAGCTACCTTTTATCGTTGAGCTATCTCAACGACTTGAAGTGGGTAACACTACGATTAACCTTAATCATCGGATTTGTGTACTTTGATGCCGCTTTCAGATGAATGGCGTCCAAGACCTGGAACATTTCTCAAAAAAACGAATCTCAAGAAGGTTTTAGTAAGTGATGCGGCCAATAAGTGGATTGACACAATAAATAAATTGAGATTATAATATTTTTTCTATTAAGCTAAAGTTTGTGCGATTCATCAACTGTCAGCAAGTCTCTATGGGACGAAAACAGCAGCAAAGAACAAGTATAAGCATTTAAAATGTGGTTGTACCGCAGAGTACTAAAGCTACCAACAAACAAAGAAGTAAATAAAGACCGGGAACTACTGCACACAACAGAAAGAAGAAAAACACTATATTTAGGACATGTGATGTGCAACTAAAAGTATCAACTACTACAACTCATCTTAGAAGGTAAAATTGAAGAGAAAGGGGAAGAGGATAAAAAAAAATGTTTTGGCAAGGAACCGAATAAAGATGGAACATGTGATTGCAAACATCCAAAAATGGACCAAAGAACTAAAAGAAGAAACAGTTTGTAGTTCCTAAAAAAATTGATACTCAATAATTTTTTTAAACGACTTTTTAAGGCCAAAACTATGTTGATAGATTCAAAATAGTTTTTGCTACTATCAACATAGTTTTGGTCACAAGCAAGAAAATTTAATAGTTTGAAGCAAATTTAAGACAAATTTGTCCAAAACTTCAAACATTAAACATTACAAATTTAACAAAATTATATTAGTCAAAAACAGAGTAATCTAATTGGTCATTGCTTGAAGCAGTTTTTTATAATTTTGATACAAATATTACTAAAATTTGTATTTATATAAAGCATTGAGTTCCAAACATGACTACAATAATTTAACACCAATTTCTTCAAAATTTGTTGTCCAAGGTTTAAATTTTATTGAAACATTAAAAGCCAAACACAAATCCAACAAAAAATGTTAGTCAGGAACAGAGTAATTTAATTGGTCATTGCTTGAAGCAGATTTTCTACAATTTTGATCAAAATATTTTGACCAAAATCTGTATTTTTATAAAACACTGAATTCCAAACAAGACTACAACAAAATAACTTTAAGTCAATTGTACAAAACTTAAATGGTCTTAGCTTGAAGCAAATTAAAAACAAAATTTGATAAAAAATTGTTGTCCAAAGTTTGTATTTGAATTTAACATTGAATGTCAAACATATTAGTTATAAAATAATTTAGCTTTGAAACAGAAAAGGCCAATTAATCTTAGCTTTAAGCAAATTTTGGAAATATTTTATCAAAATTTATTGTCCAAACTTTGTATTTTAATCAAAAATTGAATGCCAAACACAATGCATTAGATTTGTTGAAAGGGGGGGGCTGTTACTATTAATAGAATGAACTTTTAGAAGATGGAGGATTTGAGCGGGATGCAGCCTGCAGGTATAGGATCTTATTACAGCGCAGGTTTGGTTTAGTGGGAAGGGAATGTATAGAGACGTTAAACTTATTGGGTATGTTGCACGCCATAAGGAAGATATCTAAACGTAGTCAGTGTGCTCCGTAAACGAAAAACAAAAAAATATTTAATTGATTTTATCTTGATGCGAATTTAAGACAAATTTTGTATTTCAATTAAAAATTAAATGTCAAACATAAATTTATGAAAATAATATATTGGTCTTAGATTAAAGCAAACGGAAAGCAAGTTATATCAAATCAATTTGTCTAAAACACAAAATTGATAACATAATTTTAGTGAACATTTAAAAAAACTCAATTTATCTTAGCTTGGAGCAATTTTTGAACAAATTTTATCAAAATTTTGAGGCCAAATTTTGTATTTTAATGTAATATAAATTTTTGAATACAATTTTTGGTTTAAAGCAAACAATTTAAATTGGTCTTGGCTTGAAGCAAATTTAGGACAAGTTTTATTAAATTTTGTTGTCTAAAGTTTGTATTTTAATCAAACATTAAACGCCAAATACAAATTTAATAAATTAATTTTGGTCTAAACAAACAAATTTAATTGGTCTCAGCTTGAAGCAATTTTAGGACAAATTGTATCAAAAGATTTTGTTTAAAGTTTGAGTTTTAATCAATAAACGAATGCTAAAAATAAATTTAATAAAATAATTCCAGTCAAAATCAAAGAAATCCAATTGGTTTTAGCTTGTCAAACTTGATTGTTACTCTCCCCTGGCTCATCGAATCTGATTATGTTTTTTTGCACTTTTAGTTGGAGTACTGGTGTGCTGCTTGGTAATGAAGTTGTTTATTATGAGCTGGTTTTTTCTTTGCCAGAAATTGAGTCAAATTTAGGTTATTTTTCAACTTATTGTGTTCGACAAACTCTGGTGACAGGCGTTTTGTCTCGAAGGCACACAACTTGTGTTGCAAGATTTCCATCTATCTATATCACTAAATGCCAAGTCAAGGATCTTGATAGACAATTTGTCGTGGTCTGCGAGGTCTTGCAAGGGTTTTTAAACAACAGCGACTAGCTTGAGGTTTGCTGTTGAGGTCTTATCTAAAATCTCCAGCAGGTGTGTCTTGAAATAGATAATACGACGATTAACTGTAATCATTCGATTTGGTTACTTTAATGTAACTTTCAGATGAATGGCGTACAATATTTGATTACGTTTTTCAGAAAAACTAAACTCAACTGTGTGACTTGCTATCTTGAAGTGGCCAATGACACATTACGTAAGTCCATGCATTTTCTTTGAGATCAAAGTTTGTGATTTGTAGGATAATCGATACGCAAATAATTTTTTGGATGACGAATCTATCAAAATAGTATTTTTAGCTAGAAGCAAGGAAATCTTAATTGCTTGAAGCAAATTTCAGACAAATTTTATTGAACAAATTTGTCCAAAACTTTTATTTATTCAGACATTAAAAGCCAAACACAAATCTAACAAAATAATTTTAGTGAAAAACAGTGTAATCTACTTGGTCATTACTTAAAACAGATTTTTTATAATCTTAATCAAAATATTTTGACCAAAATTTTCATTTACATAAAGTATTGAGTTCCAAACACGACCACAACAAAATAACCGTAGTCAAAAGCAAAAAAATTCAATTGGTCTTAGCTTCAAGCAAATTTGAGACGAGTTTTATCAAAATAGTTGATTCAAAGTTTGAATCGTAATAAAAAATAAATGCCAAACTAAAAATTAATAAAAAAAATTTAAGGTAAACTAAAAAATTCAATTGGTTTTAGCTTGAAACAAATTTAAGACAAGTTTCTTGAAAAGTTTTAGTCCAAAGTTTGAATTTTGATCAAATTTTGCATGCCAAAAACAAATTTAATGAAATAATTTAAGTCAAAAGCAAAATATTGCAATTGGTCTTAGCTTAAAGCAAGTTTTGGGCAAGTTTTATAAAAATAAATTATCTAAAGTTTGTATTTTAATTAAACATTGAATGCCAAACAAAAAATTAATAAAATACTGTTGGTCAAAAGCAAACAAAAATTGAATTAGCTTGAAGCAAATTTTTGACGAATTTCATTAAAATTTGTTGTTTAAAGTATGTATTTTGATCAAACATTAAATACCAAAAACAAATTTTTAAAAATAATTTTGGTTTAAACCAAAAAATAATTAATTGGTCTTAGCTTGAAGCAAATATATGACAAATTCTATGAAATTTGTTGTCAAAAATATGGAATTTGATCAAACATTGAATGCCAAATCAAATCTTGAAAAAATAATTTTGGTTTAAAACAAAATAATTTAATTGACCTTAGCTTGAAGCAAATTTAAGACAAGCTTTATCAAAATATTTTGTCCAAAGTTTGAATTTTATTAAAAAATTGATTTGCAAATATTTTTAACAAAGAATGTTTTACAAATTATTGCTGTCTCTCACAACTTTTACACATAACGGAAGTTATATTTGGGTCACAAGTAAAGATAAAAATCTGGAGACAAAATTAATTATTATAAACAAAACTATTTCCTCTTACTTGCACATTGTGTGCAATAATATAACTTACTGAATTGAATATTAACATAATTTTAAAAACAATTTTCCACATTACAAAATAAAAGAAATGGATCATAGGTCACGAGTTGTGCATCTTTTGTCGCATAGATTACAAAGAGACGACAATATAACCATACTGTACACATAAATATGTATAAAGTAGTTTTATTTGAATATTTCCCGAGACAATAACAATGTTCTAAAGGTAACAACTATAATGACTTTATTTGTATTATCGTAAACATCTTCCAAGAAACATAATGTCCAGATAACTGCGACGCTTGGAGGCCTCAAACGAACCGTATTTTCTTTTATTAATTATTCAAGAATCTTTCCTGTATAAAAATGCCCCGTGGGACCGTTAGCGGTACCTATCTTTTGCAACGGAGACGTCTGCGTGTGTGTGCAATATAACACACGCACTGCAGAATTCCACGAAAGGTTTCTGTGCCGCCAATTAAGTATATATTTTATTTAATCCTGACGGACAGGACAATACTGACACATCCTGCTTTTAAAATCTATTATATTAAAACAATTTCATTAGCAGAAGTTAATTAACTTATTATACAGCCACAGGGGGTTACTACTGGATGGAAATGTCATACATCTTCCAAACAATCAAATCTGTAATAAAAAAAATTGATTACACTATTAAAATATTTCCCTGTTGGGAATTTACACGTCGTTAAATCCTAATCCGTAGCGACAGTTTATTGCGTGCGTAAAACGAATCGCTACCAATATTAATCGCCGCGAGATAGATGTAATTAGATCTAGATTGGATTAATATGAATATCATAAAGATCCGACCTTAATGCCGCCATAAACCGGACGATATGGTTGAGACCACCTGCGGGACGGCATAATTATAACTGAATCTGGGCTTTATTGAAATATCTATGGGTTTTTATAATCTTCTCTTAATGATGATTGAAATATGTAAACTGTGCTTATGGATTGAAACTAATTTGAATAGTTGTTGAAGCTTAATAATGGCTTTATATTATTATTATGTTTTTCTAATACATTTAAATAAAATTAATTTGTTTTAGAAATGATTGGGAGCAAATTATGGCATTAAGTATTAGAATTCTGTACTTTATTATATAAATTTTTGTTGTTAATTTTTTTCATAACATAAACTATGGAGTAAATGCAACAAATCGTAACTTCTAATAAGATCATTGAAAATTAATGAAACTTTGTGAAAATATACTATGTTAGTATGTGTACTAATTAACAAAATTTGGTCAAATTCCATACGTTCAATTTGACATAACCTCAATTACAGTGATCTATTGTAAAGTGCCTCATAAACGATGGAATAAATAGAACAAACTATAATTCCTAAATTAAACATTGAACATGAGTAGAAATTGGTAGAAATTGGTAGAAATATACTTTATTAGTATGCATACTAGTTGACAAAGTTTGTTTAAAATCCATACGTTCAATTAGACATAACCTCAATTAAACCAATCTACCATAATGTGTCCCGTGCACTATGAAGTAAATTTAATAAATTATAACTTCTAAACTAATCATTGAAGTTTAAAGAAAATTGATAGAAATATACTACATTAGTATCAGTACTAACTGACAAAGTTTGGTCAAAATCCATAAGTTTAGTTTGACATAACCTCAATTAGATCGATCTACCATAACAGACCCATAAAGTATGGATTAAAATCAATAAATTATAATTTCTAAACTAAACATTGGACATTAATCAAAATTGGTAAAAATATAGTTTATTAGTATGTGTGTTAACTGACAAAGTTTTATTAAAATTCATACGTTTAACTTGACATAACCTTAATTAATTCGATCTACCGTAACGTTTTTCATAAAGTGTGAATTAAACAATAAATCATAACTTTTTACCTAAGCATTGAACTTAAATGAAAATTGGAAGACATATACTACATTAGTATGAGTACCAACTTACAAAGATTGGTCAAAATCTATATATTTAACTTGACATAACCTCAATTAAATTGATTTAATATAATATGTTCTTCAAACTATGGAGTAAATGTATTGCATCATAATACCTAAATTTAACATTGGACATGAATGAAAGTTTGTAGAAATATACTACATTAGTATGTATATTAACTGCTAAAGTTTGGACAAAATCCATACGTTCAGTTTGACATAACCTCAATTAAATAAATCTACCATAACAAGTTCTATAAACGATGGAGTAAACACAATTAAGCATAACTCCTAACTTGAACATTGAACTTGAATGAAAATTTGTACAAATATAGTATATTAATATGTGTATTAACTGACAAAGTTTAGTCAAAAACCATACATTTAATTTGACATAACCTCAATTAGATCAATCTACCATAACAAGTCCCAGAAACTATGGAGTAAATACAATAAATTGTAACGCCTAAACTAAACATTGAAATTGAAAGAAATATTGTATAAATATACTACGGTAGCATGTGTACGAATTGTCAAAGTTTGGTTAAAATCCATACATTTAATTTGACATAACCTCAATTAAATCGATAAGAAACTTGAGGACGGTTGGCTCAGTGGAAGTTAGTTCAAGATTATGGACGTTTTATTGGTGGTTATTATTTTATTAGTTGATGTTTTTTGTTATATGAAAAACATTTCTCCATTGACAAAATACACCTTACTCTAACAAACAGCTCCTGTCCAATTTATGACCGACTGAGGCGCGTTTTGCGAATAATCGTTAAACATTTCACACTTTATAGCGCCCATTCAATTTTTATAGCCACGATTAGTTTTTATAGGCGAACGTAAATGACTTATTTCACCTGTTTAAATTTAATTCAGTGTGCACAATGAGGGGATGATATTCTCGTCGTTGGCTGCGAACATTTTCCAAACGATCGACTCAAACACATTAATTTTGAAAAAATTACTTCAACCATAAAATGTGTTATATTTATACAATCTATTTACTTTCCGAGGCTTTCACGAACTCTCCATGTTTGTACTTGAATCTGAATGCCATTTAAGTACTCGAAAAATATATGTTTAGTGTAATCGATTTTCCGGTAATCCTTTCGCGAGACACCTTCGCCGCACACATTAGTCATTTACATTCTGACAGTTGTGCATGATGCGCTAGAGTAATATTTATTCAAATGACCTAAAAACAAAGTTTATGTCTTTATTAGACAATCCTTATACAGAGAGATCCAAAAACTAAAAGTTTCACAATCCTTTTAAGTTAATATTTTTATTTAGTGCAAAACTATTTCTAAATTTAGCACAAAATGATTATAATCAGTTTGATTGGAACGCATTGCGAGATAAGTACATGCACAATTAACATACTAAGCATCTTACATTAGTTTATTTTCTCCTAGTAATTTAGTTAAACGAGTTCAATCTGGTATGTTTATTGTCGGATAAAATTACCTCCGATCCGATACATTTGATTGTAAATGAAATCATTACTCACACAGGATTGTATTTACGACATGCAAAAGCGAAACTACATATACATTTTATTTATTTTTGTCTATACCACAACGCCTAATCGTCAATCATGCAGGCTGTTAGGCTAAATGTTGGCCATTCGTTTAACAAGAAAATAAGTAGCAATTTATTTTTATGTGCGGCGATTATTAAAGGCGATTTGTTTGGAATGCGATTTTCAACGCCGGGGAATTACACAAACACGGTTTTGAAAGTAAAACATACGTAATTGTTTTCGAGTGGGTCTGCTACACACGTGCAATTTGTCGCTTCGCAGATTCGAAATTGAAATTTGTCTGAAGTTTAATCAATCAAATTACAATTATTTCTAACAGAAATTAACTTTGTTTATGTAAATCACTTATAGTTTTCAATTTCTTTATGTGTACTTCCTAGTAGACTTCTTCTCGGAAGCCACATAAAATAATTGGTAATAAATATCCGACGTACGTTGAAATAATTCATCAATTACTATAAGCCCATGAATAATTGATACGGGAGAGGTATGCTATTATCATACATCACCGATTCCGAATCCATTAGGTGATGGAATGGTTACATGCTACATCCATAAGGAGGATATGTGTTCGTTCGGTCAGATATTTAAACTAATGGGGTGCAATTTTTATTATCAAACAATACTAAGGATAACAAAAATAAACGATATATTTATATCTCAACTACTGTTAGTTATGACATAACTAAAGTTATTTATAGCCTTTAGATTGTACCAATAATTCAACCATTAAACGGAAATGTAATAATTCACCTAATTGTTCTAATTTTGAAGATATTAACGAGACGAGTCTTTTGACTTTCACAGCATTCGCCCATATAAGGCACCCACTTATTACGAAAACAATAAGATACTCGTATATGGGTATAGTATAGCTACATAAAATGGCTATCGACAAACACATATTGAGGCAATAATATGTAAACTGTGGGAAAATAATTTCAGTACAATTTACACTATAGTGTTCGTTGCAAGAAGAGAACAATATTATATTTTATATAGTTTTTTGAGAAGAAGAGATGTAAAAAGTTGCAGGTTGAATGGACACTGGACCGAAATGAGAACACGTAATTAATGTGTGATGGTTTTAAGTGTCGCCTTATTTGCGGCCACAACTTAAGTGTGTTAAGTTACAAGAAAAATGTGTTGAGTAATGTAAGAAGCTCGTTGGCACGCTCCGAAATATATCCTAAAGAAGATGATGGCTATAATGAAATATTATATTGAAGTCGCTGATTTTTTAAATTAATATTATGAACCTGGAGTTGCAATGTTTGTTTTCTCATAGCGGCCTTGTCTGACGAAAAAATTAGAATATTCCGGTTTGATTACAGATATTTTATATTTATTGATATAGTCGGCGCATTATCGTTGCAGGTTTGGTTGCTTGTATTTTTTTTCTTGATAGGTGGTTTTAAATTGTTTTTATGATTTTATTGCTACTTTAATTGCGGCGGGATTTATCGGATCGTACTTGACCCCTTGCCGCAAATTTTGAACGATGTTGCTGATTGGGCTTTGAACCGAATGATGTTAAAAGATCGACATTGAGCACAGCGTTTTTACAATTTATGTTTACATATGTAGTTTGTGCGCTGCTGACAAAGGTCCTTCCTATTCAACGTCAACACCTGAATAAAAAGAAGCAGAACTCTTTGCTTGCCTTTTACCCAGCAAGTTTGGTTCAGGTTTGCTTACGCCGATGCGTCTTTTCTTATTTTGCACTCCACAAGCCACTAAACTCAAACAGTCTCATTAAATTTAAGAAACTCAACATAATTTTTTTTTATAGTTAGAGGAAAAAATCGGCATTAGTAGTCTTTTTATAACTATCTAACTAAGACCAATAAACCGTTTCCTCACAGACTCTAGTCACTTTTACTATTAAGTAATATTTTTGTTGCTACATCAACATCATTATCGATATAGATCTTATCTAGATGGGTTTATAAGTTTTATGTTTCCGCGTTTACATTTTGAAAAGGTTAGGTTAGGTTAGGTTAGGTTAGGTATATTGTAAAGCACAGTTGATACAATTATTGATAGAACAACATTATTTAAATGTCTTCCACGGAAATGCTTGCAAGAGTGAATTTGTTAAACCCAATTTTCGTTGTTTTTTTCACTATAATTGGGCCGAATGTCAGCAATGACAGGATAATTGACTGAGCCATTTGTTGAAATACTTAATTGCAGTCTGGCAAGTAGCTATAAGGACATGTTCTCCAAGTCGAGTGCATCAAATTTGGGCTAAATAAATTTAGTCAACATTGAACAGTTTATTCAAAGTAATGGGGTTAGCAGTGACTCTTCTTGCATGAAATGTACACTAGACAGTTAGTTTAAGTAGAAGTAATACTTGGTCATGCATTTTGAGATTAGATACGGTACTTTGCTTGTTCAGAAAACTGTTATGCCAAAAGTGAGATAATTTTCTTACAAAATTTGGGATGATTTTCAAGATTCTTTAAATTCCAGTTATTGAATCTGAATCAACAATTGATTGAAAGTAAACTTGTAACCGTTACAAATGTCCAAAGTCTGAGACTGACGATGAGTTCACAAATTTGAAATATTATCTTTGCTCCTTGCACTTCTTTGTTTCACTGGCGTGAGTACTTAAGAAGTACAAGTTTACTCCTTGTACTTCATATGTACTAAAAAATTTGGGATTCTTTTCAAGTTTCTCTAAAGCCCAAATTAAAATCAATGATAAATTGACTAATTTGAATCTTCACAAACTCTTTTTGCTCGTTGCACAATAATGCCTAAAGAGGACACAGCGCACTACACTGTCAGTTTAGGGCTTTGAAGGCTTTTTAGTGAATTTCTGGAGGATTTTCAGATGCCCAGTAACAAAAGTTTTGTTTGTTTACTGTCAGAGTGGTGAAAACGCGGTTCATTGCTAGTCCACACAATAGCGCCGGGGTACAGCTGTTAGGATTGCATTGCACGCATCTGTACGTCTTACGTAGTCTTGTGGGCTCAACTCCTGAACAATCATCATCTTATAGGAGTGTAACTTAAAGTCTGTGTGTAAAATTTGCCGTATTGTTCTGGGCAAAAACCTAAGGGCAACTTCATGATTTTGCTCAGAACGCGTCTGAGACTGTTCAATAGATGCTGCGATGTTTTTGGGTGTCTCACACTTTTGGGTCGCCCAACTGGTTTATTACAAAGTGCACATCTCGTCTTTCTAACATTACTAATTACTTTTTGAATGGTTTTAGGGTCAAGAACTTTGTTGTGACGAGCTAAACCAAACCGCCTGCGAAAGGTTCTCTGCGTTGCTTACCACACTTTCCTCGGTTTTAAAAAATGTTTCAACAACAAAGCCGAAAGCTTGAAAATGGCGTTACTGCCCCAACTTAACTACACTTTCTACACTCTTTTACCTAAATATGTCGGTCGCCCTGTATCGATAAGATATTAAGGTGAAATAGCATTGGTGATACTAAACTTTTGGGAACTTATTGCGTTTTTTGGCCTAACCTAGCCTAACATAACCTAACATAACCTAACCTAAGCTAACCTAACCTGTATTTCTGCTAGCGTTCCTTTTATATTGCAAGGTAGCAGTGATTTGTTTGACTTATAGATAAAAAGAGTAGTTTGACCAGTCCTGGAAAAAAATTAAATATTTATATTTTTTGTTTGTTGAAGAAGTTGTTTCCTTGACTTCTTTTGTTTGGAAGGTGTCAGTGATAAAGCTTATTACTCTAGATACGTGGAGAGCAATTGTACGTACGTGTTGTGTAATTTTTTTGCACGGATCTCAATTGGTATCTATGGTGGGGACAGGTGAGTACTTGAGATCACTGATAAGTAACATTGATTATTGATTTTTTTGTTGGTTTTATCTGAACATCTTATGGGCTTGGTGTTTGGCAACAATCTTTCCACTTTTTGCAGGTTTTCAATAGTCTAGTTCAGTTGCGGGTTTGTCGGCTATGTTAGGAAATTTTTAGCAAAGAGGAGTTTTAATTGTATGGCTTATTTTTGAAGAAGATCATGTTTTAGAAAATGCTGCATCGGGTTTTTGCATTCTATCTTGTTGCTGCTTGTTTTTGTGGTATTTAGCTTCTCTTACAAATAGTGTGGGATTTTAGTAGTAGCATTTGGGCTGTGTTGTTATGGCAGTTATTGTAACATTGATCATTGTTTTTTTTTTTGTTGGTTTTATATGAACATCTTATGGGCTTTGTGTTTGGCAACAATCTTTCCACCTTTTGCAGGTTTTAAACAGTCTAGTTTAGTTGCGGGTTTGTCGGCTATATTGGGACATTTTTGGCAAAGAGGAGTTTTAATTGAATAGTTTATTTTTGAAAAATTCTATGTTTTAGAAAATGCTGCATTGGGTTTGCGCATTCTATCTTGTTGCTGCTTGTTTTTGTGGTATTTAGCTTCTCCTGCAAATAGTGTGGGATTTTGGTAGTAACATTTGGGTTGTGTTGTTAAGGCAGTTATTGCTAAAAGTGTCGGTTTATGGCTAGTGTTTAGATTTGGAAATAATGCTTCTACGTTGTACTGGTCTTTTCAAGGTGTGTCAACAGGAACTGGTACTAGTAACTAGGTTCAGACTGATTAGACTTACGTCGTTTATAGACACAGGTTTAATAGTCATTATATCATCATTAGCTCCTTTTCACACCACTGTAGGCGCGTTAGCTGTTGCAGATGCGGCTACAGTTTTAAGTGGATTCCAAACCATTCGAGAGATTATTAATCTACTCCCGACCAGAGAAGCATTTTAGTCATGAAACCCCACGCTGGCAAGGCGGGGTGAGAAGCGAAAGAGCGTATAAACGTTTGAAAACAGTTTTTATTTTGTGAGATTTGAACTCGCGATATTTGGTGCAGCAGTCGTATGCCTATACTACTGCGCCACGCTTCCTTCTACTTTTTTCCTGTGCACTGTCGACTGTTGGTTTGCAAACAGGTATACGTATATATGTTTTGGTGTTTTCTAAACGTTCAAGTCAATGGAATTGTACTCCTGGTTCTCTTATTCATAGTCTGTAGTCTCTAAATGTATAGAAGTATTTTTTAGTTTGAATTTTTGTTGGTTGGGTTTTCCAGGTGTTATATTGTTTTTCTACATTTATCTCAGTTTGTCTATGAGCAATGCAGGTTTAATAGTTCTACGGATGCACTCTATTTTTCCTTTAGGTTGTACTTGTTCACATTTAACTTACAACTACTTTTGCACTATCTTTGCCCGCAAGCTAACGGAAGTTAGCCAGATTTTAGTTTTTGTTTTTAAATTAAAAAAAAATGTTTTGTGTAAAACCTATTTTCTGTTTTACATTTTTTTGGGGCTTTGGGCGAGGTTAGTGTTGATGGAGAAAAGACTTGCGCAAAATTGATTGCTTTTTGATATTTTTTAATAGACTTGCAATAATTCTAGACATTAGATTATGAAAGTTAGCAGTTTTTTTAAGCAACAGGCTATGAATTGTGAGTAACAAAGCAGGTTTAGCCAGTATTTTGGAGTTTTTGACTTTTGCCTTTAGCTATACCAAAGTATAGCTAAAGGCAAAAGTCAAATATGAGTATATTAAATAACAATATTTTTAAGAAACGTTTTTTTTTTTAAGAAACGTATTTATCTACAAATTCTATTAAAAGTAAAGTAACCCATTTAGGACTATAAATGTACTTGCATCGGGGACGCGTTTTACGATTAATGATTTTTTGAAAATCCTTAACGCCAGTATTTTTTTTGTTTTCTGAAAATTTCGAGTTGGGATAGCGTACAAGCGTTGAATCTTCAGAGTTTTTTCCTTCTTCTAGCTTTCTTTCCACGTTTTGCTTAGTAAATTTGTTGGAAAACATCTTCCATAAATAGAATCCTTGCTATTTTTTTTTTTTGGATTCTCTTAATAATTTTTCTAGTTCCGTTATAGTTTAAGATAGGAATTTGCTTTAAGAAATTTTCAAAATCATCCATGTTTAAGGCTATTTTTTACTTTTTTTTTAAATTCAATTGGGGCGTAAGAGTCTTTAAATTCTAGCACTTTTTAACTATTATTTTGGACAAAGCAAGGGTTTTTTGAGTTTTTTGAGTAATTTTGATTCCAGAAAAGTGGGAGATGAACCAAAATTTTTATACAAAGGTCAAAAACGAGAGCTAGTTGATGGACCTCTAGCGATCATCCGAGCCAAAACTTTATTTGACTTTTTAAGAGTAGAATATTTTAAACGTGTAGTTGGCTTGGTCACGTTTTGCTTTTGAGCAATGGCGTTTTTTGAGAGTTTGGCAAAGAGTTTGGCTAAGCTTATGAGTTTAACTTAAAGATCTGCGCATACTTTTAAAATGTGTTCAGTTTTTTGATAAATTAAAAATAAATAATTTTTTTTTTTGTACAAAAAAGATTATTGAAAATAAATCTGCTTCAAGAAACAACGACAGAAAATGGGTTATCAAAAGATGTTTTTTGCTATCTTGGAAGTTTACTGTGGAATGCTAAGTTTTAATGGTCAACACTATTAGTAAGAAAACACCAAGTGTTTTTTGCTAGATCAACAAAATTGGTAAGTACAACTTTGTATGAAAATAGACATTCAAGAAACTTTGGGTGCATGCCAGCTCTGTTATCTTAGCACAATTAGTGAAAACAGTCAACCACACTATTGCAACAAAGAGCCACTCTTGCGAGAACCAGGACGTAGGAAACCTAAGAATTCTGCCAGTAACCTTATCTGAAAACTAAATTGAGATGGCAATCCAATGAGCTACGGTAGTCAGTATAGGAGTCTTTTACGAGAATTTGCTTAGTCGTAACGGAACTTTAGGAGTTAAGAGAATTAGTATATAGTTAGCAGACAGTAATGTGAAGGAAGTACTAGTCAACTTTGAATGGTTTTTTGAATCTTGATCCATTACACTGTTTACACAATTAACTATAGCCATTTAGAAAAGGAAGAATCTTTAAGGAAGTTTTGCAAAATGCTTAAAGAAAACGTTCTTTGCAGAGAGAATAAATGCTTAGTTGTGGCCACAAACACCAGTAGGTAGCAGTCAAAAATAGAAGTGAAACTACCAAAGAAGAAAATAAAGAGAAAAACCTCGAAAAAACACTTAAGAGAGCTAGATCTAAAAAAAAGCGCTGCCTAGCTACAACTAGCCAACGGGAAATATTGAACAAATCTGCCAATTATGGTTTGTGGAAAATACTCTATCTCAATCAATTTCAATCGAAACTGGCAAACATGTTTTCAGCGCCAAACAAACCAATATCTCTAGCAAATAGCCAATTCTAGAAAAAATGCAGATTTTTTGCCACGAGGACTTTACAATACATGGGGGGGAGGGGGTACCAACTTTCCTATTGAATCAAGTAATTCTTTTATCGTTTTATGCATAAATTGGTTTTCTGTGCGGTTATTTCCAATATTTGATCAAATTTATTTTTGTGTAAATTTAATGCAATAAAAAATGTATTTCTAAATTTTTGAAAGCAAATTTTAAAAATATCACTTGCTATTAGATAGAATTAAAGTTTTTTTTGGATTCTTGATTTAAAAATAAATCATTTTGAGTAGATGAACCACTGAAGATATTGTGAAGGATTTTTGTTATGAAACCGCCATAACGTTGCGATCTTTGTTTGGTACGGCAAGCAATTCAAATTCAAATTCAAACGTCGCTACGAAAGGCAGTTAATAACATTTTCTATTAATTTAAGGAAACAGCAGTTTTGATTTATCCCTAACGACTTAATTAAAATATCAGAAAAGACTTAATATATTTGAATAATAATTTTATTCCTATTCCTGCAACGCCTTCATCTACGAAGTTATATTATAATGATATGTAAATGTATTAAGTACAACGATATTGACATATTTATTACAAGCAAGTCTATCAAATTGATATATTTATTATAATCAAATATATCAATTAATCTATGCACATTCCATGTGGGTACCTACTTTGCAATCAATCATTCCAAACTTGATTAATCATACACTAATTAATCCAAGCTAATTACCGACTAACTCGTAATAAATATGAATAATAATTGTATCGAACACACCCATTAAAATAATAATCAATTATACCATACGGAACGGTATACACAGAGAGACTGCAATAAAACGATATTTAAATTATTATATTAATAAATAGATATTTTTCATTCAGAATATATATTTATTAATGCGATAAATATTCAAAATGTTCAGTTATTAGAAATGAATTATTACCTGCATAACTTTAATGGGATGAATAATGCTGGGAATTAATGGAAATTGAACATTTCAGATTTGTTTTATTGATTAATCGCATGTTTGAAGTCCTTTAGGGATTTGCTAAATTTGTTTTAATTTAAACATTGCTTATTTATTCTATTTGGATTAATTAAGGAATGTGTAGTTCCTGCTTTGGGAATGGAATTTAATTCAAAATGATACTTTTTTGAGTTGTATACATTGTGTGAAATTGTACACATTGCCGATTCAACAAAACTTTGTCATAAAGAGAATTTAATTTTTGTTTATTTTTATACAGTTGGTACATATGATATTGAAATATATTAGTACCAACTTGCATGAAAATTTGATGAATCGTTTGTAAGTTATGATTTTCTTAATTTATATCATAGTAAATCTTGCTGGAACTAATTTAAGATAATATGAAATTGGGCGTGTCAATTTTGATTATTTTTATACAGTTGGTACTTATGATATTGAGGTACATTAGTACTAATGCATATAAATCTAATAAACCGTTTGCAAGTTATATTTTTTTTTAATTTATGTCTTAGTTGTTGAATTCAGTTGGCACTTATTAAATAATTTGAGATTATATAAAATTGAGCGTGTTACTTTTGATTATTTTTTTCACAGTTGGTACTTATGATATTGATGTACATTTGTATTAATTTGTATAAAAATCCAATTAACCGTTTGCAAGTTATGATTTTCTTAATTTATGTCTTAGTTACCGAATTCAGTTGGCACTTGTCAAATAATTTGAGAGTATATCAAATTGGGCGTGTCAGTTTTGATTATTTTTATGCAGTTGGTTTATATGATATTGAAATACATTAGTACCAACTTGCAAATAAATCTAATGAACCATTTGCAAATTATGATTTTCTTATTTCATGTTTTAGTTACTGAATTCAATTTTGACTTGTGAAATAATATAAGATTATACAAAATTGGTCGTGTTGTTTTTGATTATTTTTACACAGTTGGTACTTATGATATCAAAGTACATTAGTACTAACTTGCATACAAATCCAATGAACCGTTTGCAAATTATGATTTTCTTAATTTATGTCTTTGTTACTGAATTCAGTTGGCACTTGTCAAATAATTTGAGATTATACAAAATTGAGCGTGTTACTTTTGATTATTTTTTTACAGTTGGTACTTATGATATTGAAGCACATTAGTACCAACTTACATAATAATCCAATGAACCGTTTGCTAGTTATGATTTTCTTAATTTATGTCTTTGTTACTGAGTTCAGTTGGCACTTCTCAAATAATTTGAGATTATACAAAATTGAGCGTGTTACTTTTGATTATTTTTTTTACAGTTGGTACTTATGATATTGAAGCACATTAGTACCAACTTACATAATAATCCAATGAACCGTTTGCAAGTTATGATTTTCTTTATTTATGTCTTTGTTACTGAATTCAGTTGGCACTTGTCAAATAATTTGAGATTATTTAAAATTGAGCGTGTTAATTTTGATTATTTTTTTACAGTTGGTACTTATGATATTGAAGCACATTAGTACCAACTTACATAATAATCCAATGAACTGTTTGCAAGTTATGATTTTCTTAATTTATACCTTCGTTACTGAATTCAGTTGGCACTTGTCAAATAATTTAAGTTTATATAAAATTGAGCGTGTTAATTTTGATTATTTTTTTACAGTTGGTACTTATGATATTGAAGTACATTAGTACCAACTTATATAATAATCCAATGAACTGTTTGCAAGTTATGATTTTCTTAATTTATATCTTTGTTACTGAATTCAGTTGGCACTTGTCAAATAATTCAAGATTATATAAAATTGAGCGTGTCAATTTTGATTATTTTTATTCAGTTGGTACTTTTGATATTCAAGTACATTAGTACCGACTTGCATAAAAATTCAGTAAACCGTTTGTTAGTTATGATTTGCTGAATTCATGTCTTAGTTACTGAATTCAGTTGGCTCTTGTCAAATAATTTGAAATTATATGAAATTGGGCATGTCATTTTTGATTATTTTTATACAGTTGGTACTTATGATATTGAAGTACATTAGTTCCAACTTGCATAAAAATCTAATGAACCGTTTCCAAATAATAATTTTCTTAATTTATGTTTTAGTTACTGAATCCAATTAGGTCATGTCAAATAATTTGAGATTATATGAAATTGGTCGTGTCAAATTTGTTTATTTTTATACAGTTGGTACATATGATATAGAAGTACATTAGTACTAACTTGCATAAAAATCCAATGAACCATTTCTAAGTTAAAATTAGTTGCTTAACGAAATTTAATTAAATATTTCTGTAGAAAATTAATTTAATTATTATTTCGTAAATAGATGCAAAATAAACTACATTCAATAAGATCGATTGAGTGGAATATAATCTATACTAATATAAAAAAGCTTTTATATTATATTTTAGTAAGATTAAAATAAAACAAATCAAAGAAATACAAATGGAATAAAATAATTTTTATCTATAAAAAAAACTGTTTTTATATTCTAAATTTATCTGAATACTTTCACCGCAGTGATACGCGTCGTCTTGTTTAGTGCGCATGCAGATTCATTCACTTTCGTCTGCAATGTTCTCAGCTGATTAATTATAATTTTTGTGATGGTGACAGGTGTTAGTTAGTTAATACTGTAATTTGAGGACGTGACGTATGGCGATTAAATAAAGGTAGGTTCAACAGGTTAAATATATTTAATTGATTATTATACTCAATACAATTTAACAATATCATTAACCGTTTGTTTTATTAATTGCAATTAAAACTGTAAGCACCGGTGCAATGACCCATGACTATATTTTCCACCCATCAAGATGATAATAGATAAATACATTTTATGCAATGATTAATTCAATGACGTATGAGCGTGTAGGCATTTTCTTTTACCCGATAACAAATAGTAAAACCTTTTTAATTGTGTTTCGAGGTGGTCCCGGCATTAAACGGACTCCATCTATTAATTGCACGTATAACAGATTTATATGCGAGTGGCTGCGCATTTATTAGCCTCATAGAGAATCGCCGCTAACAATTTTATTATTAAGCCATATTTAGTATCCCCTCTACTTAATAAATTAATCGAATCAATTAAGCAAACTCGATTATTTTTTTTCTAGAGAGAAATTATGATTGGCCGGAAGTATGAGGAAGCACTCCGCCAAATTGAAAATGGTAATGAGATAGGAGCAATGCTAATAAATCTCCAAACGGATCGATACGAACCGAATAAAAAATGTTATCCAATATCGCTAACAGTATGGGAGAAAAATTTAAACAAATTTTTGCTAATATTAATTTCACTTTAATGTCCGTAAATACTGTTAGACAATGCGATGTTTTAATTCTGTTTGTGTTGATGATGATGATGTTGTAAAGATGCTCAAAGTACAGTTAGATATATGAATTTTCCGGTATGCTTTGGTAATTATGTGTGAGTTAGTGGTTGGATATTAATTGTAAATGGAATGCGAGAGAAATGTTTTGATTGTGGTAAATATGAATATGCTTGTATGATTTGTTCGTTTCTATTATTCTTAATGTGATTGGTAGTTTTTGTGGTATACATAGCTACTGGTATTAAGTTGTGTTAATTATACAAAAACAATAATTAATATTATTTCAATCTTTGTAATAAATAACGGGAATGCAATTAAAATATCATTAGCTCTGTTAAGTGTACGAATCCGTACGCAGAAATTTAGTTTATATTTTTTGCATGACCTTACAGCCTCATGCTGTTAATGTACATCATTTGTTATATAATTGTTGAGAAATCTTCAAAAAGGTAATTGTTTTAATTGAATTTGTTTTGTAAATTTCATATTGTGATTAGTTAGATTTACTGCTTTAAAGTTGGCAAAAAGCATGATATGTTGGCCTATATTAATTGATAAAATAGTGTTTGCTAGGTCTGGAAATTTATTTCTAATATCAAAGTATTTATCAAGCAACACTTTCACCAATGCTTGCCCAACTTATTGGAATTCTGTTTTTGGATAAGCTTTTATTATTTATATTTGTTAAAATGGTTTTTCGATAGCTTTTCAAAATCAACAAATTGTTGATTGTTATCAAAACTGTTGGTTAAGTTTTTTACAAACTTTTTGACGACCATCTAGAGTTTGTAAGCAAAAGCAGGACGTATCAGTGATGGGTATTTTGCTTAATTGCTACATAGTCCAGTGAATATGTTTATAAGCAAATGCAAGTCTATTGACTCTGTGCTGCCTGCTAAGCTTTGGGCTATATACAGTTCTTTTTGCTGTCATACCAGCTTCATTAAGGCGTCTTTCAGTTGTCTTATTGCTTACATTCCACATCTTAAACCTCTAATATGCGTCCATAATTAATCTGCCGTTAAATAATGACCTGGGAACAATGTTGCACTGAGAATATTGTTTGTCAGCCTTTTTCCAAATTTATTGTCTACCATCTGGAGTTTGTAAACAAAATCGAGACTTGTTAGTGAAGAGTACTTGGCTTTATAGTCTAATGGATATGTTTAGTTGGTTTTTTTTTAATAAATTTTTGGCAGATTTACAAAATAATTTGATTTTATAAACAATTTTGACGCAGAAAATGCAAATTTTAATTTTGAAATTAGTTTATTGAACATTTTTTCTCGATTTCAAATGACAAATAGTATATGAAACCACGCTAATATGTTGCTACATAAAAGATTTTTTTATATAGTATACTAAGATGAAAATTTATTTGATTTGTGTATCTTATTTTGGTTTAAACTACTTACATTGGCTTCAACTTTAGGCTTATGCTGGCGGTTGTTGGAGTAATTTAAATAACTTTTGGTACTAACCTGGAACAAAATTATCTATTATTAGTATAATTAATTGAAAAATAGATTAAGGAAATGCTTAATTTATTTACAGTAATAAGGTTATTGAATAATAAACCAGTTTCTTATACCGATTGATCAAAAATAGCGTCGGTCTATCTTCTCTATTCAGCAGTGAAGAGTCAGAACTAGGCGTGGAAACTGGCCTATTTTTTAAAGAATTAGTAGTTTCTTTTATTATTATCTATTAACTTAAATAGAGAGATATTTGTAGCCACCTGAAAGAAAGTTTCTTTATTATTCAGTAATGAAGACTTAAGACCAGGCATGCAAATTTGCCCATCTTTCAAAACATTGATAAAAATCTTTATTATTGGTTGCCGAAGGTTCCACTAACTCAAGTAGTAGAGGTAAGATTCAGATCTAGGCCTTATTATCTTATCTTTTAAAAGACTGATAGAATTCTTTATTATTGGCAGCTAGAGCCTCTACTTACGAACTTAAGTAGAAAGATACTTGTAGCCAGGGTGGGAAGTTTCTCTGCTATTCAGTAGTGAAGATTAATAAAGATTAGGCCTACAAATTGGCCTTACCTTTAAAAGACTGGCAATTTTTTTTATTATTGGCTGAGGTAATTGTACTACCTAAAATGAAGCTTTACCTCTGCTATTCAGTATTTAAAACTTAGAACCAGACTTGTCAACTTGCTTATATTGAAAGCATTGAAAAAAAATATTGGCGTCCACTAACTTAAGAGGTAATGGGTATTTTTTAAACCAGATAGAACTAAAAACAGAATAAGCTGTAAAATTAGCTGTCATATTTAGTAAAGTCTGGCAAATTATTATGGACAGACTTACGCTTTAACAACGCTTCGAAATAATCTGATATTGATTTGAACAATTCACTGGCAATTTTTATGGCGTACATAACAGCTATTTATTGCCCGCCCGCCCAACTGCTTGTTACCAAAAAAAATTTTACGTCATTACTATCTTGTACCTTAATGACTTCTGTCAGTCTTTTTGTTAGGTTTTTTAGCTGCAGGAACACGGCAGGTGGTGGTAACTTTAAATTTTTTTATAACAAACACTTGGGCGGGTGGGCGCGAACACAGTTTGAAACTACCGGTTCAATTTTTCTAAACTGTGTTCCCGCCCGCCCGCCCAAGTGTTAGTTATCAAGAAATTGTTTACATCATTACTTTTTTGTACCTTAATGACTTTTGTCAGTTTTTTGTTAGTTTTTTTAGCTGCAGGAACACGTCAGGTGTTGGTAACTTTAAATTTCTTTATGACAAACACTTGGGCGGGTGGGCGGGACACAGTTTGAAACCACCGGTTTAATTTTTCTGAACTGTGTTCCCGCCCGCCCACCCAAGTGTTCGTTATCAAGAAATTGTTTACGTCATTACTATTTTGTACCTTAATGACTTCTGTGAGTCCTTTTGTTAGGTTTTTTTAACTGCATGAACACGGCAGGTGGTGGTAACTTAATAGTAGTACTTCTTTATGTGAAACACTCGGGCGGGTGGGCGGGAACACAGTTTGAAACTACTGGTCCAATTTTTCTAAACTATTTTCCCGCCCGCCCACAAAAGTCTTTGTTATCAAGAAATTGTTTACGTCATCACTTTCTTGAACCTTAATGACTTTTGTCAGTCCTTTTGTTAGGTTTTTTAGCCGCAGGAACACGGCAGGTGGTGGTAACTTTAAATTTCTTTATGACAACCACTTGGGCGGGTGGGTGGGAACATAGTTTAAAACCATTGGTCCAATTTTTCTGAACTGTGTTCCCGCCCGCACGTCTAAGTTTTTGTTATCAAGAAATTGTTTACGTCGTCACTCTCTTGTTCTTTAATGACTTCTATCAGTCCTTCAGGCAATTTTGATCATATTTGCACGTTATAGGCTTTATATGTTACTTATTATACTATAATAAAAAACCTTAATTATTTTACGTTAATTTGAGTTTTGATAACTTTTTGTAAATAACGCTAAAATTATTGCAAAATTTGTTGTTAAACAAAAACCAATCAGCCGATTTCAAATTTGCAGGTTAGTAGCTTAATATGTTACTAATTACATGATATAAATAAAAACCGAAATTATTTTACGTTAAATTGAGTTTTGGTACTTTTTTTGTAAAAAAACGGTAAAATTATTAAAAATGTTGTTGTTTAACAAAACCCAATCAGGCAATTTTGATCAATTTTGTAGGTTAGTGGAGTAATATGTTACTAATTATATAATATAAATAAAAACCGTAATTATTTTACGTTAATTTGAGTTTTGTGAACTTTTTTTTATAAAAAACGATAAATTTATTGCAAAACTTTTTGTTAATCAAAAACTAAGCAGGCAATTTTGATCAAATTTGCAGGTTGGTAGCTTAATATGTTACTAAATACATTATATAAATAAAAACCATAATTATTTTACGTTAAATTGAGTTTTGTAAACTTTTTTTGTAAAAAAGTTAAATTAAGTTCTGGTAACATTTTTGTAAATAAAAGAGCGTTAAAACTATTGCGAACTTTGTTGTTAAACATAAACCCATTAGCCAATTTTAATCAAATTTGCAAGTTAGTGGCTTATAATGTTACTAATTACAGGATATAAATGAAAACCGTAATTATTTTTTGTTAAATTGAGTTTTGTGAACTTTTTTTGTAAAAAAACACAAAAATTATTGCAAACAAAAACCAATCAGGCAAATTTTATTAAATTTGCAGGTTAGTAGCTTAATATGTTACTAATTACATGGTATAGATAAAAACCGTAATTATTTTACGTTAAATTGAGTTTTGGTAATTTTTTAAGTAAAAAAACGCTAAAATTATTGCAAAGTTTGTTACCAAACAAAAACCAATCAGGCAATATTGTTTAAATTTGCAGGTTAGTAGCTTAATTTGTTTCTAATTGCATGATATAATTAGAAACCGTAATTATTTTACGTTAAATTAAGTTTTGGTAACTTATTTTGTTAAAAAGCTCTAAAATTATTGCAAAATTTGTTGTTAAACAAAAATCAATCAGGCAATTTTAATCAAATTTGCAGGTTAGTATCTTAATATGTTACTTATTACATGATATAAGTAAAAACCATAATTATTTTACGGTCAATTGAGTTTTGTGAACTTTTTTTGTAAAAAAGCGCTAAAACTATTGCTAAATTTGTTGTTAAACAAAAACCAATCAGGAAATTTTAATCAAATTTGCAGGTTAGTATCTTAATATGTTACTAATTACATGATATAAGTAAAAACTGTAATTATTTTACGTTAAATTGAGTTTTGTGAACTTTTTTTGTAAAAAAGCGCTAAAATATTTGCAAAATTTGTTGTTAATCAAAAGCCAATCAGGCAATTTTAATCAAATTTGCAGGTTAGTAGCTTAATATGTTACTAATTACATGATATAAGTAAAAACTGTAATTATTTTACGTTAAATTGAGTTTTGTGAACGTTTTTTTTGTAAAAAACGATAAAATTATTGCAAAATTTGTTGTTAAACAAAAACCAATCACGCAATTTTGATCAAATTTGCCGGTTAGTAGCCTTATATCTTACTTATTACATGATATAATTGGAAACCGTAATTGTTTTACGTTAAATTGAGTTTTAGTATTTTTTATTGCAAGAAAACGCTAAATTTATTGCAAATTTTGTTTTTAAACAAAAACCAATCCGGCAGTTTTAATCAAATTTGCAGGTTAGTAGCTTAGTATGTTTCTAATTACATGATATTAGTAAAAACCGTAATTATTTTACGTTAAATTGAGTTTTTGTAACTTTTTTGTAAAAAAACGCTAAAATTATTGCAAAATTTGTTGTTAAATAAATACCAATCAGGCAATTTTAATCAAGTTTGCAGGTTAGTAGCTTAATATGTTACCAATTCTATAATATAAATAAAAACCGAAATTTTTATACGTTAAATTGAGTTTTAGTAATTTTTTTTTTTGTAAAAAACGCTAAAGCTATTGCAAAATTTGTTGTTAAACAAAAATCAATCTGGCGATTTTTATAAAATTTGCGCATTGGTAAGTCAATGAGTTACTAATTAGATGTAATAAGTAAAAACCGTAATTATTTTACGTTAAATTGAGTTTTGGTAACTTTTTGTTGTAAAAAGAAGCTAAAATTATTACACAATTTTTTATTAAACAAAAACTAATTAGGTAATTTTAATCAAATTTGCAGGTTAGTAGCTTCTTAATATGTTACTAATTACATGATATAAATAAAAACTGTAATTATTTTACGTTAAATCAAGTTTTGGTAACTTTTTTTGTAAAAAACGCAAAAATTATTGCAAAATGCGTTTTTAAACAAAAACCAATCCGGCAATATTGTTCAAATTTGCACGTTAGTAGCTTAATATGTTACTAATTACATGATATATATATAAATACGTAGTTATTTTGCGTTAAATTAAGTTTTGGCAACTTTTTTTAAAAAAAGTTCTAAAATTATTGCAAAATTTGTTGTTAAACAAAAATCAATCAGGCGATTGTTATAAAATTTGCGCGTTGGTAAGCCAATAAGTTACTAATTAGATTTAATAAGTAAAAACCGTAATTATTTTACGTTAAATTGAGTTTTGTGAACTTTTTTTTGTAAAAGAACGCTAAAACTATTGCAAATTTTGTTGTTAAACAAAAACCAATGAGGCAATATTGTTCAAATTTGCAGGTTAGTAGCTTAATATGTTACTAATTGCATGATATAAATAGAAACCGTAATTAAATTGCGTTAAATTAAGTTTTGTGAACTTTTTTTGTGTAAAAAACGCTAAAATTATTGCAAAATTTGTTGTTAAACAAAAACCAATCACGCAATTTTGATCAAATTTGCAGGTTAGTAGCTTAATATGCTATTTATTACATGATATAAATAAAAACCGTAATTATTTTACGTTAAATTGAGTTTTGTGTTTTTCTTTGTAAATAAACGCTAAAATCATCGCAAAATTTGTTGTTAAACAAAAACCAATCAGGAAATTTTAATCAAATTTTTCAGGTTAGTAGCTTAATATGTTACTTATTACATGATATTACTAAAAACCGTATTTACTTTACGTTAAATTGAGTTTTAGAAATTTTTTTTGTAAAAACGTGCTAAAATTATTACAAAGTTTGTTGTTAAACAAAAAGCATTAAGGCAATTTTAATCAAACTTGCAGGTTAGTAGCTTAATATGCTATTTATTACATGATATAAATAAAAACCGTAATTATATTACGTTAAATTGAGTTTTGTGTTTTTTTTGTAAATAAACGCTAAAATCATCGCAAAATTTGTTGTTAGACAAAAACCAATCAGGCAATTTTAATCAAATTTTTCAGGTTAGTAGCTTAATATGTTACTTATTACATGATATTACTAAAAACCGTAATTACTTTACGTTAAATTGAGTTTTAAACTTTTTTTGTAAAAACGTGCTAAAATTATTACAAAGTTTGTTGTTAAACAAAAAGCATTAAGGCAATTTTAATCAAACTTGCAGGTTAGTAGCTTAATATGTTTCTAGTTACTTGATATATATATAAAAACCGTAATTATTTTACGTTAAATTGAGTTTTGGTAACTTTTTCTGTAAAAAAAACGCTAAAATTATTGCAAAATTTGTAGTTAAACAAAAACCAATTAGGCAATTTTATCCAATTTTGTAACATGTTAAATTACTAACCTAATTTAACATGTTACTAATTACACAAAATAAATAAAAACCGTAATTATTTTAAGTTAAATTGAGTTTTGGTAACTTTTTTTGTAAAAATCGCTTAAATTATTGCAAAATTTGTTGATAAACAAAAACTAATCAGGAACTTTTATTCAAATTTTTAGGTTAGTAGCTTAATGGTATACTAATAACATGATATAGATCAAAACCGTAGTAATTTTACGTTAAATTGAGATTTGGTAACGTTTTTTCTAAAAAAAACCTGAAATTATTGTAAAATTTGTTGTCAAACAAAAACCAATCAGGCAATTTTGATCAAATTTGCAGGTTTGTAGCTTAATATGTTACTAATTACATAATATAAGTAGAAGCAGTGATTTATTCACGTAAATTTGAGTTTTGTAACGTTTTTATGTATAAAAATGGCAAATTTATTGCAAAATTTGTTGTAAAACAAAAACTAATCGGGCGATTTTAATTGAGATTGCGGGTTTGATTTAAGTAAAATTTTGTATGAAATTATTGAAAATTTTGTTGCAATTTTTATCATAAAATTAATTAATATTCTCATCAACAGGTTTAATAAATTAAAAGCTAAAAACCTAAAATTTAATTTTAAAAATTTACAAAAACTGTCTAGAAAATTAAAGCATTTTGTTTACAATTTTGTTTAACCATAATTTTTTGAAAATAAAAAAAAAATATTTTATTGAGTTTATTTGAATTATTCCTTTGGAAACTATAGATTTGTAGATAATATTAAATGTCCACCACGTCATTTACAGTTAACTCATAGCGTTACAATAACAATGTTGATAAATATTTGCGGTGGTAATACATAAACAAGATAAAGATATACGACGGATAAAGCCGTATCCGTGTTTTAAGGCTAATCTTATGCAATAATTTCCCATCAAATAAACCACCAACAAAGAACCATCATACCATAAATAATATAACCGATAATACGGTACTGATTGTGTTTGTACTTTGTACATCTGACCTAAACAATAATTGTTAATAAAGTTTAGTTTTATTAAAACATCATTCAGTTTCAATAATTTTGTATAGGAAAAGTTTTTCGGATAAAAATAGTCCCGCGCTGCCAAAACTGCGAGTCTCTTCTGTTTACAGTTGGGGGCCTTGTCAAATAAGATTAAAGTGGTCGAACGTCGTAAAACTTCTGACAGGCTGAATACAACGGACCGTTCTCTTGGAATAACCCCCCGGTCAACTCACATAATGCACTTCTTTTTTTGACAAGCGCTTCATATATTTTTGAAAGAAAAAACAAATTACTTTTCAGGCTATAAAATATTTATTGATATCAATAAAAAATTTATTGGATTTAATAAAAAAAATAAGAAAATCAGGGCGGAAAGACTTTGGTCGATAGCCATTATTTTTAATTTTACCACAAAATATGTTAAAATATTTTAGGTTTGCAAATTAAATTCTAGGAATATAGCTACCTAAAGTTAAACAATTTAATTTATTTCTGTTGGTTATAAACTTATTGCTCTAACTACAATTAGTTTTGGAGTTATGAAGTCTTTGATTTAATGATTTGCCTGCTTTGCATTTCTTGTAGATTGTTATCTGTCAGAATTTTTTAATCAAAAAGCGTTTATATTATGCAAATATAATAAATTTTGCTTTTAATTGTATAAACCATTTTTAATTTATGTTTCGGAAATATATTATTGCTATCAATGATGATTGCGAAGATTAGAAGCGCCCGAAAATCATTACTCAGCATAAAACGTAAAGGTATAATAGCCTATCTAAGGTAGTAATAAATACAATTTAAAAGATAAAGCAAACCATTTCCTCAGGACATTACGAACGTAACGTTTTTGGGGAGTCCTTTTAAAATATATATTTTTCTTCTCCAGTTATATAAGGTCAGTGAATTTATGTGCGAGAATGGTGTAATCTGCATACCGAATTATCACTAGTGAAACGGGAAAATCATTGACACGAAAATGATCCGGGATCTTTTATTCAATGACTTGTCCTGTTTAGAATGGGTGATTTAAACGAGCCGAGGACGCATTCGAGCTAACGACTATAAGGGAACGCTCTACTCGCCAGTCGCATATATAAGATTGTTAGTATATAAGGCTGGGCAATTCTTTACGACGGCCGCGATAAAACTACACTCCATTCACGTTAACTACCGTTGTAAACTGCTTACTAGGGACGGTGACATTGATTCCGGACTAGGACTATTTACAACTGTCCGCATGGCGTTGTCGTCTCATTAGTCTAAATAATTATTTCTCGCACAAAACATAATTAAATAATATTGATCTGCTTTACATAAATTAAAAAGGAATTGAACAATATGACATTTCAATGCCTTTATTCCATTCTATCAATGTTGACTTACATCTAGAGTTAAATTAACGGCATTTTGCCACCAAAACAAATTGTTTTTAAAGTCGCTTTTATGTAGAATCATGTTTGTATGTCACATACACATTAAAGCGAGCAAAAAGGTTCAAATAATCCAAACATATGTACCTTAGCGAATTTAATACCGACATTAAAACTACACATTAAAGTTGCACTAAAAATTCAGTAAATAGTATTTAATGGCTTAATAATAATTAATGATAACAGCAACGTGAGAAATTAATAATTGCGATTTATTCGATTAAATTACTTATTGATTTATATATTACATATTGTGTCAGCGATCTGAAATAATTAATAGGAGCCTAGCTTCCCACAGTTAATCACTGATGAGTTTTGCAGGCAACAGCAGCGGGAGCAAAAGCAAAGCAAAGCCAAACTCGCTCGCAAACAATTTAAAAGGGATTAATTAATGCGCGACACAAATATCCAATTAACCGATAATTCTACCCCCACCAAGCTTTAATATTTAACTTGTTGAAAACGTAGTGCTGCTGCGCTGCACGCATATTGTATACCATTCAATAAACTGGAACTGCACAGTTGCGACTAAAAGGATTAATTAGCGTAGGAAATAATCAACAAATTGTATATTAAATATTTCCGCGTATTAACACAGATTCATGCATAATGTACAGTTTCGGATTAATTATTTATGTGCGCTCGTTGCACGCGAGGAGAGCAGGGTACGCTTGATTAAATACGAAATTGCAGTTTTAACAATTTCATTTTAAACCGAATTAATTTTAATTCAATTTTATCATTGTTAGTAGTTAAATGACATTTTATGTTTCTATCTAAAGCAATACAAAAATCAAGAGTTGAATCAATCAAAATGCTGTTATAGTCGCTTACTTAAGAATTTGTAGTTACAATTTAAACAGATTATTGAAACTTTATTCAATAAGTTTTTATTCGAATAGCTAATTCTACAATTCAACTTATTTTGTGGAGTTTAAGAAGTTATTTATTACAGCACTAGTTTGTTAATGAATTTATTAACGCACTAGTATGTTAAAAAGTACTTTTTAATTTGGAATTACTTTTCTTCTTATAATAATATTGCACAATTTTTGAATGTTATTGTGTATATTGCGCAATGGCGTAGCTAAGATTTTTTTATCCTACCGCAAAATATTGAGAAGGGTGTTGGAAAAAATATTTTTTTTAAATTTATTTAACTTAATTTGGGTTACAATTCTCTTTTGGTTTTGAAATAAACGTTGAAGGTTGAAGTATCGATGTGATGGGTGTTGAAAATAATAATCAGTTGGATTACAAGAAATATTGCCCAAAATGCAAGGTGTACGAACAGTGGCGTAGCATTCTGTAAGCAATGATCTATAGAGGGCTATTTTAACGTCTATTTCAAAATCGGGAGTGCTGGATTTGCTATTTTTAATAGTGAATAGAATTTTTCATTTTTTGACAGTTTATGGCCAGATTTTAGTTTCAAATTTTAAAGTCTTTGATCCAATTTTAGCAAATTTTTGAGATATCAGTAAGATTTTTACACTTTTTAAAAGTTTATGGTATACTTTCTGACAATTGTTTAAAACTTCATCGTTTAATTTTGCACTTTCAACAATTTATTATGAATTTTGGTTTCTTCTAAAAATATTTTTGATAATATTAAGCTGGATTTTGTTATTTTTAAAATTTTATAAATGAATTTACAATTTTTAAAAGTATAGAGCTGGATTTTGATGCTTTTTGGTAATTGTTTAAAATTTCATGGCCGGATTTTGCTGTTTTTGGATTTTATGTTCAGAGTTTTGCAGTTTTCATTCGTTTTTGGTCAAATTTTTGATCTTATTAAAAATATTTTAATATTTTATGACTGGATTTTACTATTTCTAAATATTTTTTTATTTTTTTTTATTTTTTGATGATTTCTTGTTTGGATCAGGTAGCTTTTTTGGTAAATTGCGAAAAACGATTTCTTTGCTCTTCAGGTTTTTGTCACGAGGTCCGCCGGAATGTTCTCTACAAAGCTTTGCATGAGTCGTTTTTTCTTTCTGATGCATCGATTTGATTGCTTTTTTTTTGGGCCGCCGCTTTGCCAATCGATTGAGATGAGACTAAGAAAGATGGCGGAACCTGAGTCCGGGTTTTGAATTACAATCTGACCCAGAAGTTATTAATTAGAGTTAGGATATTGTAAACTTTTTGGAATATGCCAGCACAGCCTCGTACTTGCCTGGGTCAGAAGTTTTTTTAATTTTTTTTTCTTGCAGTACCTTTCTTATTGAACGAAGAAACAGATTGGATTGCGGTTTTTGTCATCGGCTTTTTTGAAGCCGTCTTTCTTTTCGATAAAAATTTGAGTTTTTGATTCTGGGAAAGGCGTTTTTTGCTTTTTTTTTGTTCCGTTTTTTGCCGTCTCTCGAAGCTTCTTTTGATTTCTTGCGCTTTGAGAGTTGGAACGTCCGTTTTGGATGATAGTAAAAGATATTTTGTCTTACATTTGCTGAATTTATAGTCGTAAGATGTTTTTTTTAGCGTAACATTAGTAGAGAAAATAAATCTTGTTTATGACAAAACGTCAGAAAAATCTTTGTTTTGGCTTAGTTACATCTTGACTGAGATCTAGTGTTATTGGTATAGATTTTGGTAATTTTGGTAAATTTTTGGATTTGCTTTCTGAAAAAGAGTGCCTACTGACTCAACAACATAATTAAAAGTTTGAGACCATAAGGTTAATGTATTTTCCGTTTAGGAAAAAAAAATAATTTGGTAGAGTGCTAGCTGTTACGCCTTTGAGCCACTTGTAGTGTATTTTAGGCAATCCAAATATTTATTGGTTTCACATATTGCTTGGTTCAGCGAGATTGGTCAGATCAGAGTTGGGGTGAACAACGAGGGCTTTGAAACACTTTTTAGCAAAAGTTTTGATGCGTTGAAGCAATATATAGGTTGTTACAAACATACTACGGTGTTCTGTAAAACAAACGCAAAGTTAGGCTTTGAAAGGTTTTGAACCGATTAAAGTGCATATTAGTGCTGTTCCTTAGACTGAGGACACAAGAGTAATTTGGGGTCTGATTATTGAAGTATACATCCGAACTTTGTTTGGAAAGTTTTGCCACTGATTGCCAAAGAATTAGGATTAAAATGTGCAATTTGTACGTGAGTCTTTTAACGAAAGTAATATCAAGATACTAGAAACAGCATTGGACCACGGAATCTTCTTCTGTTTTGACTTACCAGTCGATTTGCCAGTTTTAAAGACTAGTGGTTTGTAGTTGTAGAGTGACTACTCTAGTCGAGTGAGAGCTGCAGTTTAAAGCTGTCTTGTCAGAATATTAAGTCCCATGCATTTTGCCCGTATGCAACAAAGAGGTTAAAATAAGAATAGAGCTTTGAGGAACTTCTACCGTGATCTGCTAAGAGGTAGAAATGTAGTTTGATACCCTAACCGCCAGAGTTCTGCAATTTAAATATAAAGCAAAAGGAATTTAAAAGTAAAACTTATCAAAGATCATTTTTACATCGCAAAATACCACTTTTGTGATTTTTTTCAACTAAAAGTTTTTGACAATGTAGTTAGTCACGCAGTTTAGTAGTTTAGTTGGTGGACAACAAAACAATCTTGGTGAGCAGGAAGAAAACTATTCAGTGTGATTCTGGATTATGTCCAAGATTATCTTTTTTATGATTTTACTTAATGTCTATAGCAGATTGATTGGTCGGTAGTTTTGAGGAAAGCTGCGGTCGTTTTTAGGTTTTGGGAAAATATTACATGTGAGCTTTTCCAAGGTTTTGGAAAGTACCTGCTGTGGGGAATTGCCTTAGCTATATCGGTAAGAACCATAATTGTCGGTAGTTTTGAGGAAACTTGCGGTCCTTTTTAGGCTTTGAGAAATTATTAGTTGTGAGCTTTTTCAAGATTTTGGAAAGTACCTGATGCGGAGAATTGCTTTAGCTATATTGGTAAGAACCATAATTGTAAGAGAATACTTTTAAAGCTTTATTGAGAATACTATTGGGGCCAAGAGCAGACCAAATTTTTATTACAGTCTATTTTTGTCATAAGAGGATTTGCCTGTTAAGTCTTTTTTAAGTTTTGGAGATCTTCCACATTAAATTTTTATCCTTTGTAGTCAATTCAAAATTTTTTTACTACATACTTTTTTATACAACCTTTTAATTTCATTGTGGAGCAAGTTTAAGATTTTGAAAAAAGCAATGCTTTTTCTATTGGTGTTTGGCGGTTTTTCTCTTCCGGAACAACTCTTTGTTTGCGCGAGATATTCTTAAAGAGTAGTTTGCTCAAACTACTTTTACAAACATTATCTGTGGCATTGTGGATTAGATCAATGAGTTACTTAACCGTGGGTTTGATAAATAATGACATCGTTTTTTGCCCGGATCAGGAAACTTTTTCTATCAAGAAAATGCCAAAACTTTATAAACGTAAAATCTTCAGCTAAGACACTGGCAGCCTGTGCTGCACAGTTGTGTCGGGTTTCTACCGGCTTAAACCTTCCTCTCATTGGGATATATCTGTTTTTACTCCACCCCGGGATTGCATTAAAGCATTACTTTAGAGTGGAGAATCGCGGACGGCAGTTCATCTTTTCTGTCGCTTTCTTTTTTTTTAAAACAGTTTTTTGTAAAACAAACATATGAAAAAGTACAAAGACAATGTTTACAAAAATTTTTATTCATATTTAAACAAAAGCAGCCTGGAAGACTTTTTTCTATGAATAAATCCGTAGGTGAAGTATTTAGAACTTGAAATTTAACTTGGCAATCCTATTCTCAATAAAAGTTTTGTCTTCTTGATGGGTTGGACTAAATCCTTCCCTGTTATTGTATATTATCAATACTCTCTTTTGCTATTGACGTTTCTGAGGATTGTTTACGAAATTGACTTTATGTTTTTTTTTTATGAGAATTGACATCTTTTCCTCCTTCTCTTCATGGGGTTTGCTGGAATGTACTTTACGGCGGTTTTTCTGCGGATCGAACTGATTTAGTCCTGATTACCGGCTCTTTTGTTGGGCTACTGATTTGGCTCCCGCCGATCTATTCCGTGCATGCATTCCTTCCTAACTCGATAGTGGATTCTTTCAGGTATGAAGCATTTTTCGATTAACTAGGAATACTGCCGAGAGCGTTTGGTGGGTCTGATAAATTAGCGTTTTTTTGCGCAGACTTTTCCAAAACCATCTTCTTCTCCAGAAAAAAAATTTTTGGTTGGCGCCGTTGTTCGAAAAGATTTTATGAATTTTGGCTGCATTTTGATTTTATTTAAAAATGTTTTATGACTGGATTTAGTTATCAGTGATTTTTTTGAATTAACTTTTTGTAACTAAATATAGATATTTTTTGACAATATTTTAATGTTTCAAGACTGGATTTTACTATTTTGGCCGGATTTTAGTTTTAGCACGTTTTAACTGTTTGTGGCTGGATTTTGGTTGTTACTGACACAATTTTAATGTTTTATGATCAGATTTTGCTATTTTTAATTTTTTATAATTAAAGTTTCACACTTTTCAACAATTTATGACGGGTTTATGGTGCTTTCTAACAGTATTTTGTTATTTAAAAGCCGGATTTCAAAATTCCTGTGGAAAAGTGGACTATAACTGTTCCTAACTGGAGTGTATTCCAAGCATTTTTTAGGTTGTATTAAGCTATTAAAATTAAAATGTTTGAATGTAATTTAAGTTTTTCTCAATTGTTTCCAGTTACACCTAAACTGTTCTAAAGTGTTTCAAAGTTTTTAATTAATTTTAAACTTCCAATAAATTTAGTTTAGTAAGTTTATTTTAAAATTTAATGTTTCCAAATTAAGTGAATTACTTTTATTCAATCTTAAACCTTGGAACTGGAACTGTTTTCAATTGCACTCAATGTGTTCTATGCAGTTCCTGGGTATACTAAACTATTCCAATATAGTTTAAGTTTTTTTTCAGTTTTTTCCAATTTTACTTTAACTCTAAAGTTCTAGCTGTTTTGCAATGTATTGAAATTGTTATTCTTAAATGTGTTACTATGTCATAATGTTTTTAACTACACCTAAAGTGTTCCAAGCTGTTCATGAGTGTAATGAAGTATTTTCTGTTAATGTTGATCTGTTCCAGTGCAGTTTGAGTTGCTTTAACGTATCCAGTTGCACCTTCTTTGCATTTCAATTTGAGCTATTTTCAAAACTAGTGAGCTATTTCAAATTAATTTTAATTTTTTTTTTAGACTAATCAAAACTGCACCTCAAGTGTTTGAAACTTTTCCTAGGTTGTACTGAGTTATTTCAAGCAGTTAGGAAATTATTGGGCTGTACCACAAATCATTGAGAGAGGTCACATTAAAGTCGAGAAAACAGTTTTTGGTAGGCTTATGGGTCTTTCTGCATTGCAGACCCCTGCTTACAAATAGCTACGAGTACGTCACTGGTAGTGACTTAGTTCTTGAGGAGTGGTATCAGCTATCTATTATGCAGCGAGTCCTTTCTGAGAGTTGAGGTCAAAAAAATTATACGTTAATGGCCGCTTTCAGAAAAAGCTTTATGGTGCTTTCAGGAAAGTTGTAACTAAATATTGATTTTTTGACCGTTTTTTGCATTTTAATCAAAACTAAACTATTATAATCACGCAATTTTTTAAATTTTTTTCTCAAAATAAAAACCAGTGTCGTACTTAGAATTTTAATTCATACTGTGGCTAAAATAGAACAAACAGAGCCACCTTGTGTTCTATGCCAGTTCTAAGCTGATCAAAATTAAGAAAAAGTTTAATTTTAAAAATTTAGAATGTATGGCGATCGTAAGGAAAATCAATAAATTCCGCGTACCACACACCAATAACAATAGAGCTCTAGTTTGGTTAAAGGGCCAAACTGACTTGGTGGTGCTTATTTTTGCATGAGTTTACTTTTAGTATGAAATACACTCCCGAAAGTTTCAACATCTTGTTAGACGTTCTATCCCAAAACCCAAGAAATGTAAAGGTGGACTCTATCATTGCAAACCGACAACCGACTTTTGCCTCTAGAAAACGATGAACTTGTCAGCTCTTACCCATCGCGCAAAGGGGCATTCCAAGTAAATTGGTCAATGACAAAGAGAATGTCCCTAAACATAAAAGTTTATTGTAAACTGATCAATTAAATACTTGGACTATCTCCGTGAGCACCACATGTAGGCAAACCCAGTTGAACGACAATATGAAGAACTTTAAAAGTTTATTTGCAGTTTCCTTAAAGAACATCCTCAAACATAGTAAGACTAACTACAACAGGAAGACCAACGCCACTACAAAAAGAACATTTACCAAACTTTTCTTTAGTAACAATTTGTCAGAACGCGAAAGCTAGGGTGCCCATCCAAAGACATACTTTACCTAAATCAAAGATTGTAACAGGCAAGACAAAGTCTAAACTTATACTTTGGGTGACTAAGGAATGGTGTGCGGCCAATAGTTTGCCAACAAGTAAATGGGCCGCATATAAATTATGTCACAAACTGTTAAAAATGTACAACACTATAATAATTTAAAAAAAAATGTTAGAAAGAGTTAAAATCCGATTGTAAAATGTAGAAAATTATGAAATTCTTTTTAGAATGTCAAAAATTCTGCATTTCAGTCAAAAATATTGTCGAAAAGTACCAACATGTATTTTAAACTAGAAGAAGAAGAAGAAGAACTGCAACATTTTACTTATGAAAAGTCAAAAATAGCAAAATTCTGCCATAGAATATCAAAATATATTTAAATAAAACCAAAATTTGGCTAAAAACGGTTGAAGAGTGCCAAAATCTGTTCATATAATGTCAAAAATAACAAAAAGCTATGAGAAATTATCGTTAGATAGAACCAAAACTTAGCATAACAAAATGTTGTAAAAATGTCAAAAATAGCAAAATCCAAGCCAGGTTTTGTAGTTGATGTCAGGAGGCCTGTATGCTTGTGGACCTCTCTGAGTTGGAAACCCTTGAGTACAGATAGCTTGGCCACTAGTATTGAAAAAGTATTGAATAAAGATTGCGCTTGCTTGAAATGCTAAATGTTAAACTTTATCTTGGTGACTTACTTTGTTTTAAGTACCATTCTTTGAACCAACACCGTCGTTTTGGTTTATTAATACAAGTTAATTGATATTGCACAAAAGTCATTTATAATAAAAAAACATTGAGAACCTATATTTGAATAAAATTAATTACTATTATTATTAGTATCGATTGCTTTTTCAAATAAATCAAAACACAAATCACTCTGCAGCAACGAACGGTTGTTAAAACTTAAGTTTATTTGAATAATAAACGTGTATAAAAAGTTTACGATGCGTGCAATAAACAGCGATCAAAATCTTGCATAAATATGATTGATGTATCCTTATATCTGAAGATACACACAGATTTATATCTCCATAATTAATTGTATAATAATGCAAATTACATAGTAATAATATTAAAGTCAAGCAAGTTTTAACATAATCCAGATTTATTATTATCACCTCATAATTTCGTTCTCACTAAAAACAAATTGGACTTTGATTTACGATGACGCACAACTAAAATTGTGTCATCTGCCCTTAGGGTAGCAATAAATTAATGGTTACTAATATTAACAAAAATACAATGGTTCACGAACATGAACCGCGAGGTTAAAGGTTTCAAAGCTCTTAACGTCCCTTTTTTTATCTGCACCTCAAGCGTTTATTTTATGTGACGGACCGGAATGCGGCTCTAATCTTTAAAAGGTCACCGTTATATAATCTGCTTGTTTTTATTTTTCAGGTGCATTTGAATTATTTTTTAATTGATTATTGTGTCACTTCTCGACCATGTTAGAACCGTTGATCAGGTGTTAATATACAATGGCATGGTGGTACTACATTGATTTATCGCGTACGAATAACAGAATAACACAAGTGCCGGTACGAACGCCCACCCATTAATGATTACGTCGGCCTGTCTACCTCCGTGATAAATATTTTAAATTTCCTCTCGAAACAATTCCATGCGAAACTATTACGCGAGTAATCATACTGCACGCCCTCTAGTCAATGTTATACCATATTAATGCTAGATAGTTTTGTGCGGATTTGATGCGGTTTAATTTCATTCAATTTATGTTTCTACATCATATGCAGATGGATTAGTTACCACTAAATTGCGGACTATAATTGTTTGAGCTTTCAGTACTTAATTAGTCTTGTTTTAGTTTAATTGTTGAAATAAACTTTATATTAAAATATTTTGTATTTACTTTATTAACAATTTCTTTTATTTTCAGGTGAGTGCTTAATCAATTGCCCATCTTATCACTTGCCGTTATGCTGTAAGTAATTTTTTTTTGTATTTCTATTATTGTATTTAGATATCTTGTTTGTACCATACAAATTGTGCTTGCATATTTTTATATTTATTATTACAAAATAAATAAATAATTATTGTACTTAAACTGATTTTAGGTTTCTTTATTTTGTAATTATGTACCTGTCTTATCCAGAACGTAAACAATATAAGAAATTCTCATTATATTATGTAGACATCCAGCTCTACTTAATGTAAGCCGGCTTGTGTGTAATAAAACCTGGTTTTAATATATTGAAACTTTATTTCTACACACAGTCTGAAACATTAATGTGTAATCAATTAAATGGTGCCTGATTTAATAAAAAATGTATTTTAATGGCACAAATCTGGCAGTTAATGAAAGCTTTGGCTTAATTAAATCTTTTTTTTTATGATTGCTGTGACCTAGAGGAGTCCTTGTACGGTATAGTTCAAACTGATACGACAGAAGGGATTTCCCAAAAATGTTGAAGTTTACATAAAAAGCTTTCTATCATCCATATTATTTTTTGCTTTCATATGCAGCAATTTAAGTTTTAAAAGCCTTTCCGTAGGATTTGTTATATTACATTTAGCAGGTTTTATTAATAATTTTTAAATTTTGAATGATTTTGAAGCGTTTTATTCAATTTTTTGTATATTTTGTACGATAAATCTTTTTTTAAGTTTAGTTATATTGTATGGACAGCATTTGTAGTTTTGAAGTCTTATTATTTATTTAGATTATATAAGAAGTTGATTTTCTAAGCGATTTTTTTTAGTTTTGTGCAACTGACAAAACTGAACGATTATTTGAAAGCTATTTATTATATATTTAGTGACTGTTGTTTTAGGTCGAATACAATGCTTAAGATAGATGCATTTTTGAAGGGGTTTTTTACGTGTATCGTGCGCTTTATGAACAATATTTAATTTTTGTTTGTTTTTTTATATAAAATGGTTTCCAGCTCTTGATTCTGTGACTTTTGCTTTGATGTTTTTACTGTATGATCGATTCAAAATCAGTAGGACAAGGCGGTTTTTGTTCTAAGTTTTAGACCCCGATAGGTGCATTGTTAAAATTAAAGTTTGGGGGTTTTTACGAACACAAATTTGTAATTTATGACAGAAAAGTTTGTTTTGTACTTACGTAAATTTAAGGTAAATTTAATCTCTGATGCCGATGTTGTAGAACCGATACCATTATTCTTATTTTTTTTTTAATTTAGAAAAATATTAAAAAGTTGTTTTGTTGGACAACGGTTTTTTGGCGACAAAAATAATTTCTATGAAAGTTTGATATTTTTTCGAACTAGGTTTTTAGATTTTGATCTCGATTTACCTATTTTATTATTTTTATTGTATCCACATCTATCAATTTTTTTTAAACAAAAAAAAAACATTTTTGGACGGAAAATTATGTTGCTTCTTAGTGAAACAGTAAATATGATTGCGCTCCAGGTAAATAATCTGCTAAAACGGTCTGGTGACGTGACCCTGTTTCACCTTTGGTGACCAAATAAAAAATTAATTTAATAAAATTTAGAGGAGGTTTGATCACTGTTTTTTTTAAGATTTTTTTTTTATGTTTGACACTTGATTTTGTTTCTGGTTATAAACTTTTGAGTTTTTGGAGGGAAAAACTTATTTTTTGATAGGGCATGTTGACTGAATTGGTTCCGTGCATAGCTATTGGTCTTAGTAGATGCGTTGCTAAAGCAAAAGTAGGAAAAAGTTTGTTCCCCGTAGCGACCGAAAAAAGTTTGACACTTTGACGATCTTACTTTGCAAGAGAATTTGAAAGACAGTGTTTGATATTTTATCTGTTTCTTATATGTAAAATGATATCAGATTCTGATTCCGTAAAAAAAAGTTTGACATCAACGAATGGTGGCGCGTTTGCTTTCAAAAAAAAGTTTCATAATTTGTTGAAGAGTGTTTGATATTTGATTGGTTTTTTACATGTAAAATTGTCTTTAGATTTTGTTTTTGTTGCTTACGCTTCAATATTTTTATTTTATGTTCTCTATCAAAATTAAAATTGGTGCTTTTATATTTTTTGACCTTAACCAACTTGGTTCAAGCAGGCCCAAGATCCTTCTCTCTATGAAAGGTATATGTTTGTGTAGTTAATTGTTACTAAAACCATAATGCCACATATTTACCGTGGTCAGAATTGATTTTACGATGGGAGCCAAGCACTAACTGCTAGTCCAGTAATTCTAAACTTTGGGTCACTGGAAGTATTTAGGTGGACACTTCACTAGTTTGTTTTATCACTACTATTTATTGACAGTTCAGATCTATTTTTCTTAAAACAGAAATATAAATATTTGTGATTTTTGGTGCTTTTTACGGCCATTTTACATTGCCACAGTAAGTTTACGACTTTTTTAAAAGAGGTTTGATGAGACCAACAGCTTATTAGCTGACTTTCGAAGCACCCTGGTAGATAAAGAGCAAGTTATTAGTTCAAATTTCGGGGATCGAACCTCGGACTGCTCGCATGATATGCAAGAGCTCTACCATTGAACGATCACACCATAAAATTACAAATGATAATAATGGCAATAAATGGATGGTAAAATTTGGGTGATATTTTCTACCACATTAATCTAATAAGATCTTAATTACAATATTCTTTGAAATCAAAATGGAAACTTTTTTAAAGTAGATGTAGTGGGTGCTGAAACTGATTCAGATGGATTACAAGAAAAAATGCTCGAAATGCAAAAAAATATTACAAAAATGATTTGCCAGAACAAATCTCATGAACAGTGTCGGTCGTCTGCAGAAACTTTGCTATTTTTTTGTCAGCCGAATTCTGTTACTTTTTTTTACATTTTAATAGTTTATAGTCGGATTTTGGTGTTTTCTGGCAATATTTTGATGTTTCAATGCCGGATTTTGCTAATTTTTGCTATTTACAGGTAGAATTTTACTTTTTTCTACAGTTTTATGGCGGATTTTGGTACATTTATACAATATTTTTGATATTTCACAACTGCATTTTGCTATTTTAAACGTTTTATTTTTTGTTTGTTTTTTTTATGAATGGATTTTTGCAATTTTTAATAGTTTATGACTGGACTAATAAAAATGACAAAACTTTGTACGTGTTTTTTCAAAACCATTTTAGAAAATTTTGAGATGAGGCTTAGCTACGCCACTGCTCACAAAATTTAATGAGAGCTAACTGGTAAGCTTTGCTGCTATTCCTAACTACTTATTTATTTCTATACTGAAACACAACTTACGATTTGGACAGTTTGCAAAACTGTCCAACCTGTGCACACACTACGCAACAAATATTTGTTATCCTTAGGGTATGTTTTATACACAGTCATTTATTTGTGTGCATAGTTTGAACGGTTTGCAAACTGTCCAAATCGTAGGTTGGGTCAGACCTATTGATATTATATTTGGCAGGTAATTGTGGTTTGGGTTGAATTTTGATGTATTGGACACGATTTTGTGTTAATTCTATTATTGCATTTAATGTAATTCTGTGCGATGTTTTATTTATTTTTCATGTAATATATGCATTTTCTGATCACTTGATTATGTTTTGCATTAGCGTTTTTTAATTGAAAAATTAGATGCGGATAAAAGTTGGCATAAAAGAATTATGCGATTTAATAGCCTAATTTTTTTAAATTTATTTATTGCCCAAATGTATGTTAATTTTAAAATTGATTTTTAGTTTATTTTGTGTATAACTTTGTGTTCTAAGCGATTTTTGAATTTTTAAATTTTTAAATTATTTTTTTCAATAATATTTTGCGTACGACAAATTAATCTTTTGGGCGATTTTGAATAAATATTACAACATATTTGATGTATGTTTTGTAATTAATTTTTTTTTTTACGATTTTATGCATTAAATTTAGTGTTTTTAGGCGGATGATATTTTGTATTCAATAATTGACAAATTTGTAGTTTCAAACTCGGTTTTTGATAAATTTTCTACAGCAAATGTGTTCTCTAAGTATTTATTTTTAGAATATTTTTATTGGTAATTAAGTTTTAGGTCAATTTCTAATGCATTTTATGTTGTACTTGTTCATAATATAGTGATTTATGAAGAGTTTTGAGTATGAATGCAATTTAAATTAACTTTAAATTTTGCCAGAGAGGTTGTACTAGGTTGTAAAAGATTGTTATTTATACACTGGCATGAGGCTTTGGGGTTGTATGTTAACACCGTATTTGACATTGGGGTTTTATACGTCACAGTCGTTAGGGGCATGCTTGTGCACTGGCAGTTGAGACCTTGGGGTTGCACAATAACTGCAAAAGATTGTCAAGTTTATATAGGCCAGTTGGGTCATGAGGTTGTATGCAGGGCACATTACATTAGTAAGGAACAGTTATAAACACTCTGGTATTAGAGTATACCTTGGGGATGTTTTAATTAGGTGATGGAAGTAGTTGTAGAGATTGCGGTATGACTACCAGTCATACCGCAAATACCATAGTATTGTAGAAATTATATGTTTGTTGCGCGGAACATATCAATAATTATGTGCAGGTTTAATTTATACAAAAGCAGCGCGGGAACGATTGAGGGTCGTTACGATGACGCGCTGAGGATGAGATGGACTGAGCCTGCACAAATGGAGTGGAGTGGGGCATAGCAGCTTAGAGCGAGGGTCGGGTGCAGAACGTGCAAAGGAGCCTAATAGCCGTATTTTGAACATTTTTTACAGCGATATTAATTAACATTTTTAATGTTGCTAGAAATATAACTTGATACCTGATTTTTTAAAAATCAATTTCGACATCGATGTTAGCTAACATCTATGTTAAAATATGTTCAGAATAGACCCATTAGTAATTTTTGAGCAGTGAAGCGATGCGGTCAAATGATTTGACGACAATGAATAGTGTTAAGTTAATTAATATACGCCGTTGAAGTACGGAGTGGTGGTTGGGAGGATTAGCGTGCATCGCGTTAATTATATAAAATAAAACTATATAACTATGTTTTACAATTTATATAATATTTTCACTCTTGAATACCGAGGTGTTAAACAGCCTCTAGATATGTAATGCAAACATAATTACTTCCCTGAGGCGATTGGTAATGAAATATTCAACTGAGATAATTTAAGTTAATGTCAAAAAAACACTAAATCTATGGCTTATACTATATATTGGAGGCAAATTAATAACAAAGATGTTCAGATAAATACCCAAAAAAACTTGTAAATTGACATTAGAATGGCCAGGAATAAGAAGATTTTCTAGGAAAGCCAATGATTGAATAAAAAAAACATAGAAACTTAATATGTGAAGAAATCGTTAATATTTTTGTAATCTACTATTATCCGAACTTACCTGATGCAATTATTCAACTAACTTAAAATTAGATTAACCACACAAATTTTGCAATTTTAATTTGAGATCAGTATTTTGTAAAATGCTCCGATCTGGATTTAAATAAGTAAAGCTAGATATTTTTTATAAATCTGATGGATTTCTCTCCGGCTATTTAAAATGTTTTTCTTGTATTCTGCTTGATTTTTCGTAATTTTTGATCAATTTTAGTATTTTTTATTTTTTGTTTTAAATGAATACTCTAAACGATTTTATTTCCAATTTTAAATTGATATTATGAAATAATTTTATTATTATGTTTTTAGCTCTTTTTTGTCTAGTTGCGTTTATTGAATATTTTTTTACTGATTTACCTAATAATTGGTATTTTAGTTTATTTTTTATACAACAAATGAGTTTTTTGGCCAATTTTTGGTAAAGTAGTTGTGTTAATTGGAAATTCTGCACAATTATTAACAAATTTCCAACTTCATTGAGTTAGTATTCTAACAGACACGAACACAACGTTTCTGAGTTTTTTGCGTTTTAGGTAAACACTGAACCGGGTCTACTTAAACCAATTTAAGCATTTAAATCCACATTCAATTGTGCATTTTTGGGACTAGTTTTAATTTACTTTATTGAATTTTAGTGTTCTAACGACAGATTCGAACACAACTGATTTAAGCACGAGAATCTACATTGAATTATGCATTTTTGGAAGTAATTTCAGTTTATTCCGTTGAGTTTTAGTATCCTAACGACAGACATGAGCACAACGGTGCACCGAAGGTGCCACTTTTGAACCTTTTTTTTCTGTTTTATTCGAATGCTTTGAAATGGGTCTACATAACCCGATTTTGGCACGTGACTTTTCATTAAATTCTTCATCTTTGGGACAAGTTTCAGTTTACTTCGTTGAGTTTTAGTACGACAGACTCAAAACACAATGTTTGCACCGAAGGTGACACTTTTTGAGTTTCAATAAAACACTTTAAACTGGACCTACATTAATCGAATAAAACACGTAAATCTACATTAAATTTTGCATGTTTTAGCACTAGTTTCAGTTTGTTTTGTTGAGTTTTAGTATTCTAACGACAGACACGAACACGTTTTTACCGAAGGTATCACTTTAAACAGTTTTTCGCGTTTTACTCGAACGTTTTAAATAAACTGATTTAAGCGGGTCTACATAAACCGGTTTAAGCACGTTATGCATATTTTGGAACTAGTTTAGGTTTACTACGTTGAGTAATAGTATCTTAACTACAAACACAACGTTTGCACCGAAGGTGCCACCTTTTGACAGTTTTTAGCGTTTTACTCGAACACATTAAACCGGGTCTACATAAACCGATTTAAGCACGTGAATCTACATTAAATTGTGCATCTTTTTGGATTAGTTTCAGTTTGTTCCGTTATGGTTAAGTATCCTAAGGACAGGCGCAAACACAACGTTTGTACTGCTACTTTCTGACAGTTTTTGACGTTTTACCTGTTTTTTAATGCGATTTTTTTATATAAATTAGTCTTTTGGACATTTTTGTGTCAAATGACAAATAGTTCTTTTGGCATATACCTTTTTCTACATAAAGCAACTCCATTTTTCATGACTTTTCTAAAAGTAGTAACAGATTATAATAAACTTTTCTGAAACACAAGCGAAAAATGTTAAGTGCAACTTGAGCCCTTCGATATTGAGCATTCACTTGCTTTGCTTGTTTGGCGTTTGATACACTACATACTAATTACCGCTCTAGAGCCGCTGCAAATGATTTTCCCGTTCTAGGGCCGCAAAGCAATTCGTTTTAAAATACGAGGGGAAAAATGATTTTTGAATGCTTTTTTTTATATTACAGTTTTTTTAAATAAAAAATAGTTAAGTTCAATGTAATTTTTTAACATATTTAAATTACTTTAACATTTTAAAATCAGGCTTAATATAATAAAATTTGCTTTTTGAATAACATTTTTAAAATGTTGCATTAATTAATTGTAATACTAAAACCATCATCCAGTTAATAGAATTCAGCAAGTTTTAAATAAATTTCAAAAACATGAATCGATTTTAGCCTAATCGAATCGGGTTTTTTATGATATTACTCTGAAGATCAAAAAAACCTAAGTCGATAGCTCCTTTTAAATTTACCAACAAAATGTAATATAAAATATACAGGTTTGTCAAAATTACCGAAACACCTAAATAATTCTCTAACCGTTGAAAATTTCAAAAACAGTTTTAAAGAAAAGTTTTTTGTTTTTAAACAAACTAATTTATGAAAATATTTTTAACATACAGGGTGTTCATTTTATTGTGGAAATTTGAAAAACTTTTTTTATATTTTTACATTTTGCATTCTAAGATTAAGTATTTTTTGTATAATTTTTTTTTCTAAAATGCACCATTTTTGAGTTTGAAAAAAAAGTTTACTAAATTTCTACCATAAAATAAACACCCTGTATATTAAAAATATTTTTATATATTAGTTTGCTTAAAACCAAAAATTTTGTATTGAAATCTTATTTTGAAATTTTTAACTGTTGGAGATCTATTTAGGTGTTCCGGTAATTTTGACTAACCCTGTATTAAACAAAAAAAAAATAGTGTTATTATCTTTATTTCAAGTTTACTTGAAATAAATAAATGATTTTAGTAACCAACAAAAATATTATAATTGACATTTAGTGTTACTGTCCACTTATTAGAATTCAGCAAATTTCAAATAAATACTTTTAATTACATAAATCATCTGGATTTTTGATATTATTTAATATATTGTTTATAGACACAAATTCAAATTCATATGATGTAGTAATGAATATTGTTATAAACTATCTTTAATCTGGCTTAAATATATTATAATTGATGTTAACTGTTTGTATAATGATTGTTGTTATAAACTACAAAGTTTTTTATTGTTTTTATTACCTTATCACGAACACTTTTTTGGATAAACATGATAAAAAACTTAAAATTTACTGTTTCATATATATTATGTTAATTATAATAAATCTTTAATAACGGTTAAGATAAACCTTTTACATTTACTTTAAATTACCAAATGAATGATGGCAAGCAAATAATCAAATTACTATGATCGCATTATCAAAAATCAGTTTTTAAGAAAAACTGTTACTTAAAGTTTTGCAAAATTTTCAGAATTTAAAGATAAAAATTTTGTCTGTTAAAACTTATTCTTTAGACAATTTTGAAGAAAAAAATTCGTAAGTTACAAACGATCAAAAAATGTAAATTTAAAATGTATGCCTTTTTTGCTATTTTTAAGTATTTCTGTGGATACATTGTAAAATATCTCGGAGCGTAGTGCACGGCATTTGTTGAAATTTTCTGGGTATCTTTTGCACATATAAAAGCAAGTTTTTATTCATATTAAAAAAAAAACTATTTTTTTTTTAAGAAAAAAACGTTCCTCAAAATTTTCAAAATTTAAGAAAAAAAATTTTGGCGGTAAAAATAAATTATTTGAACAATTTTGAAAAAAAAAGTTTATTACAGTTTATTCTTAAAAATGCAACCCTGAGAAGTTACTAACGATCAAAAACTGTAAAAATTTTTTTTTTCAATCTTTGATTTCTTAACACTCGAAAATGGATATTGAAAAAATCTAAAAAAATTCACAAGATCAATTTTTTGTTCCGTACACTTGACTTAGACATGGCCATAGATAAAAAATATGGAAATACTGCTTGAATAATTAAGTCTAACTTTTAAAGAATGCTATGATGAATTCAATACCAAACCGGACAAAAATGAAATTTATTTATTAAAATATATCCTACATTGAACGATCAATTTATTATTTAAAACAATTAAAAAAAAATTGCTTATATCCACCTTTACATTAATCTGATGACAAACTGAAACTTAACTTTATATATAGAAATCTTGCAATCACAATAAAATCCAATCTTTCTATAAAGCTTTTATATAATGGATCCGGCGTTTGAATGCGTCGCAAAGATTGAATAGTTGATAACAACTATGAGTTTTTCTATGCAATTTTTTTACCTTTTTGTATGAACCTGGTACAAATTTTTATACTCTACATTTTAATTAAAATACTGACATTTATTAAAAACTCAAGATTAAATTTTTTATATTTAAATTCTGATATGAAATCAATAACCAAATTACCTTTGACGAAGCGCACTGAATATGAAGTGGCACTGTTCGGCTTACCTGAAACAAGATAATTAAAATTAATTAATGCAATCGATAAATCAAGTAGCGGGAAGAATTACAACAAACACAATGGGCTTTTAAATAGCTCACTAATTGACTATCATTATGAATTTAATATCACCACAATATACGACCAACGTTATTACAATTTCATAATAATACTAACTTATTGATGATAGTAGAACGTGACATTAATTTTATCGCTAACTAAATTTGTAATTAGAAACTAAACGAGTTTCAATATTTACTATATTGAATTTTTTCTATCAAAATTATTTATATCCAATAGTCGTATCAACATAAAATCATCCAATAAAACCAATTACCATACATAAACAGTTTCTTTCGATGTATAATAACCAATTTACGAGAGGCTATTTTGTAATTCAACTCGCCCATTTAATAATATGTTTATGCGAATTTTACTATCGATAACTATTATCCGAATGGTTCATGTAACTCGATGCTTATGCGAAACATTAATATTAATATTTGTTGATTATTTATTCAATTTGAAAACAATAATTCATGAATGTAATTTGTTACAAACTATTACATTGACGCAGGAATGTTTATTAAATTCTAAAAGTTTGTCGATTGAATAACAGTTTGCAATGATTATCTACTATAACTGACGCTTACAATAATAAATGATAAGTGTAATAGATTAGTGTTAATGACATACCATGTTATATTAAAAATTAAATTTAAATTTACGATAGGACAATATAATTGTTGAAGATATTAATCTTACTGGTTCTTTGATATTTTTATTATAGATAATAGTGCGTGTTGCAATTCAAAACACCACAGGCATTTTTGGTCCTTCGAAACGGATCGTAAACCACTTCAACCGCAGATTTATTAAATTTGCATCAAGCAATCAGTACATTTAGTTGTTGAAGTTGAACTCAAGATGTCTAAAATCAAAATAACAGCATTAACCCTAAAGCGCAAGACATTTAAAACTTGCCCAACACAATTGAAAACATATTTTAACAAGTTTCTCAACAATCCAGAACGGCATTATATGCAGCTAAGGAGTTGTTTAGTAGGATTGGCGTATTCAAGGAAATTCAATCAAGAATAGAGGAGCTAGATGGCACAAAATCAAGCTAAAAATTGAGAAACGTTTGAAGATCAATATTTTGAATTAACAACTTGAAAAAAGATGCCTTGAATTAATAATTAGAATTAAAACCTGATCTATTTGTCAGTTTAGCTTCACAACAAGCGCAACTGCCAAAAATAACATTGTCCACATTTGTCGGTGGTCTAGAAGATTGGTTAACATTCTACAACACATTTAATTCCTTGATAAATGGAAACGGTTCTTTTATTTATGTGCAAGGATTTCACTACTTAAGATCTTGTTTAACGGGAGAAGCATCAAATACAGTTTAAGCATTATTTATTACTAACGCAAACTATGACATAGCTTCGAAAACTCTACGCAGCCGAAACGCCAAACTGGATTAATTTTTCAAAGACAAATGGAAAAAATATAGTCTCAAATGCACAAATCTATTGGTTTTAGAGCTAACCACCTTCTTACAAGAACGCAGCCAAGTTCTTGAGTTCAGAAGAACCAGTCAAAGTCAAAGCAATTTATGGGGGCGCTCCAGCAGTGTTGTCACCATTGCTGGCAGAAATACGGTGAAGAGGATCTTACATAAGTGTTTACTTTGATGTAGAGTCAAGTTGCGCATTCACCAACACAGGCGTGGATTTTTGTTGTCCAAGGGTTATGTCAGTGTCGTTGTAGGTTTTGCAACAAAGCGGCACATCTAGAGTTAGTGAGCAGCTTGACCACGGATGCATTAATGAAGAAATTAATACTTTATTAACACAAATAGAAACGTGTTTAAACTTTTGACTTTTACTGCTATTAACAGAAGACCCGGAAGGTTAAGCAGCCTACACCTTTGGTTATTTTCTATTTAGAGAAGCTTTCACCACACTTTAAGAACCAAATATCACGCACTTTAAGGAAAACACTTTATCTCATTAGCAAAAGATACAGAAAACGACATAACAATTTTGCACAAGCTGGACTACAGAATATCTTAGTCCATTACAGGAAAAATGGAATGGACTAGTACTAGAGAACGCACAAGTTGGAAATCTCGTGACAATCAAAGATGAAAATATTCCTTCACTAAAATGGCAACTGGGACGCATCACTGAACTATACCCGGGCAAAGATGTCATCTCTTGAGTAGCCACAGTAAAAACCGCAACTGGAATCACTAAGATTGCAATAATAAAATTAAGGCTACTACCTAGAAAATTGAAAAGGTATCTTTTCAAGGCTGGCGGTATGTTTGGATCGTATACAATTCGAGTAATAATAAAGATTATGACAAAATCAGAGTGTATTAATCTTGATGGCATTACTTTATGGTCATTAAGCCAAGTTTAAATTGTGGGCAAATTTTATTTTCTACTGTAACCCACCCACCCGTCCGAGTGTTAGTCACCAAAGAATCCATTGCTACTCCCGCCGCCTTTTGTGTTCTTGCAGATATTGTATACAAAAGAATGAATGTCAGTTGCCACTTATTAATCAGAAATTATTGTAACATTGAATCTTTTGATAACTAACATTTTGGTGGGAACTAAGTTCAAATTGTGGGCAGAAAACATTTTCTTCTGTAACCTACCTACCAACTCATCAAAAGGTTGATTGTTACTCCTACCTCTTGTGCTCTAGCAGCTATTACATATAAGAGAATAAATGTCAGTTGTGGGCGGGATTTAAGTATAATTTGTAAAGGGAAAATTGTTTTATACTGTAACACACCCGCCCGCCCGAGTGTTAGTTTCTAAAGGATCTATTACTACTCCCACCTCTTGTGTTTTTGTAGCAATTACATATAAGAGAATAAATGTCAATTGTTACTTATTGTCAAAAAATTGTTTAAGGATGAATTCCTTGATAACTAACGCTTGGGTGGGTGGGCGGGAACTTTGATTAAATTGTGGGCAAACAATATTTTCTGCTGCAACCCGCCTAGCCGCCCAAGTGTTAACCACTAAATGTATTGTTATTCCCATCTCTCACCCGCCCAAAGATAAAGTGTAAAGAAATTTGATATTAGTACCAGTTTTGGCGTTTTTGCAGGTATCAAATGTGACAGAATGAATGACAAAAGTCATTAAATTTGAAGAGGGAGCTGACGTTGTAGTTTGATATTGTGTTTCCGCCCTCCTGTCCAAGTGTTTGGTGTAAAGAAACTTGATATAACTATTGCTTATTGCGTTTTTGCAGTTAACAAACATGACAGAATAACTGACAAATGTCTGTAAGTTTGAAGAGGAAGCTGACGTTGTCAATTTTTTGATAATAAACAATCAAGCGGGTGGGCGAGAACACAGTTTATGAATATTGGGCCGGTTGTTTGATATTGCTTTCCCGCCCACCCGTCCAACTGTTTGATGTAAAGAAACTTGATATAATTATTGCTTATCGCGTTTTTGCAGTTAACAAACATGACAGAATGACTGACAAATGTCTTTTAGTTTGAAGAGGGAGTTGACGTTGTCAATTTCTTGATAATAAACACTTGGGCGGGTGGGCGGAAACACAGTTTATGAATACCCGCCCAAGTGTTTGGTGTATACAAATTTGATATTAGTACCACTTCTAGCCTTTTCGTAGGTAACACATATGACAGAATGGTTGACATATGTCATTAAGCTTGAAGAGGGAATTGACGTTATCAATTTCTTGATAATAAACAATCAAGCGGGTGGGCGGGAACACTGTTTATAAATATTGGGCCGGTAGTTTAATATTGTGTTCTTACCCGCCCGCCCAAGTGTTTGGTGTTAAGAAATTTGATGATATTTCCAGTTTTAGCGTTCTGGCATTATCAAATATGAAAAAATGACTGACAGATGTCATTAAGCTTGAAGAGGAAGTTGACGTTATCAATTCCTTGATAATAAGCACTTGGGAAGGTGAGCGAGAACACAGTTTATGAATATTGGGCCGGTAGTTTGTTATTGCGCTCCCGCCCAACTGCCCAAGTGTTTGGTGTAAAGAAATTTGATATTCCTATCGCTTATCGCGTTCTTGCAGGTAACAAACATGACAGGATGACTGACAAATGTCATTAAGTTTAAAGACGGAGTTGTCGTTGTCAATTTCTTGATAATAAACACTTGAGCGGGTGGGCGGTAACACAATTTATGAATATTGGGTTGGTAGTTTGATATTGTGTTTCCGCGCACCCGCCCAAGTGTTTGGTGTAAAGAAATTTGATATTAGTACTACTTCTAGCGTTCTTGTAGGTATCACATATGACAGAATGACTGACAGATGTCATTAAACTTGAAGAGTGAGTTGACGTTATCAATTTCTTGACAATAAACACTTGGGCGGGTGGGAGGGAATATAGTTTATGAGTATTGCGCGAGTAGTTAGATATTGTGTTCCCGTCCACCCGCCCAAGTGTTTGATGTGAAGAAATTTGATATTAGTACCACTTTTAGCGTTTTGGCAGGTATCAAATGTGACAGAATGACTGACAGATGTCATTAAGCTTTAAGAGGAAGTTGATGTTATCAATTTCTTGATAATAAACACTTGGGCGGGTGGGCGGGAACACAGTTTATGAATATTGGGCCGGTACTTTGATATTGTGTTCCCGCCTACCAGCCCAAGTGTTTGGTGTCAAGAAATTTGATAATAGTACCACTTTTAGCGTTTCGACAGGTAACAGATATGACTGACAGATGTCTTTAAGCTTAAAGAGGAAGTTGATGTTGTCAATTTCTTGATAATAAACACTTGGGCGGGTGGGCGTTAAAACAGTTCATGAATATTGGGTTGGTAGTTTGATAATGTGTTTCCAAGCACCCGCCCAAGTGTTTGTTGTAAAGAAATTTGATATTAGTACCACTTTCAGCGTTCTCGTAGGTAACACATATGACAGAATGACGTTATCTATTTCTTGATAATAAACAGTTGGGCGGGTGGGCGGGAACACAGTTTATGAATTATGGGCGAATAGTTAGATATTGTGTTCTCGCCCACCCCCCCAAGTGTTTGGTGTCAAGAAATTTGATATTAGTACTACTTTCAGCGTTTTGGCAGGTAACAAATACGATAAAATGACTTACAGATGTCATTAAGCTTGAAAAGGAAGTTGACGTTATCATTTTCTTGATAATAAACACTTGGGCGGGTGGGCGGGAACACAGTTTTTGTATACTGGGCCGGTAGTTTGATAATGTGTTTCCGCCTACCCGCCCATGTGTTTAGTGTCAAGAAATTTGATATTAGTACTATTTTTAGAGTTTTGGAAGGTAACAAATACGACAAAATGACTGACAGATGTCATTAAGCTTGAAGAGCAATTTCTTGATAATAAACACTTGGGCCGGAACATAGTTTCTGAATATTGGGCCAGTAGTTTAATATTGTGTTCCCGCCCAGCCCCCCAAGTGTTTGGTGTAAAGAAATTTAACATTACTATCCCTTATCGCGTTTTTGCAGGTAATAAACATGACAAAATGACTGACAAATGTCATTAAGTTTGAAGAGGGAGTTGGCGTTATCAATTTCTTGATAATAAACATTTGGGCGGGTGAGCGGGAATACAGTTTATGAATATTGGTCCGGTAGTTTGATATTGATATTGCAGCTTGTATGCGAGAGAATAATTGTCAGTTGTCACTTATTAATCAGAGAATTGTTTAACATTGAATCCCTTGACAACTAACGATTGGGTGGGTGAGCGGGAACCAAGTTTACGTTGTGGGCGGAAAATATGTTTTTATTAAATCCACTTGCCCGCCCAAGTGTTACTTATCAAAGGATCTATTGCTACTCCTACTTATTGTATTTTTGTAGCTATTGTATACAAGAAAATGAATGTCAGTTGTTAGTTTATAATCAGAGAATTGTTTAACATTGAATTCTTTGATAACTAACGCTTGAGTGGGTGAACGGGGAACACTTTCTCGAACTACTAACCCACAATTTTCCTACCTTTTATTTAATTATTTACCGTCGGTCTATTTCTGATGCCAAGTCTAATCACCGACGCCACAGGTTAAGACTACTACATCTGGGAATTTTGCCGCAAATTCAGGAATTCCAACCTAACCTAACCTAACCTAATCTAACCTAACCTAACCCACAATTTATGAACTGTGTAGAAATGTGAGGAAATAACTTTGGGCGTTAAATACTATTGTGGTGCAACCATGGTGGTAACCGGATCTATTTTGGATAACATGGCACATGGTTTTCTGCTTGGTTGGAAATTTGTGGTTAGTTTTGACTGTATCTTATCTAACAAATTGTCTAAACAATTTGATTTCTTGGGGAAGATGCTACGAAGCTATTGACTGGTGGCTTGCCGCTTTTTGAAGTAACCGCAGACTATACTTTTGTTGGAATGTTATTTGTTTTTAAACGCATTTGAGAGGGCAACTTAGCTTTTGTCAAATGTTATGCAAAGATGCCATTTATGTCTGCTGTATTGCCTCAATTTCTGGATGAACAGATAAGAGTGGCTTAGTTGGGTGAAGAGCTTAAGTGCAGTGTTACACTATGCGTGAGAAACGATCCGGAGAAAACCAAGGACACCGCACTAAACTCGAATCTCGGCGCATAATTTGTCTCAGGTTCGAGCCCCAGCTCCAGTAGACATTTTGTTAAGAATTTGTGGCATTTATTAATTGAAGAGTTAGTCTATTATATGATTAGTGTCTTTTTAACCATAATTAAATTAATTATGAAAGTGTGATTCTAGACTTTGTCAGTATCTACAGCGACTTCATTCTTTCTATTAACTGGTGCAAAAGTATATACACTGCTCAACATTTGAACTGGAACACTTATATAATATGCAATTGAATAACATTTTCGGAACAATTGTTGTTTATCTGCCATCAGTGCAGTTACTGAGCTTGCGGATACTTATCACGTTTAAAAGAAATTTTTGCAAATATCTCGAGTAAGTTTTAATTCAGAGTGGTTGACTGCATTTTAAGGATGTCATTAAGGCGTTTAAGTGTTGAAGAGATGAGCCAAGCGCTGGGAATATTACTGGTGCATCGCCAAGAACTGTTGCTGCTCATTTTAATGTGAGCCACAATGTGGTCAGAAGAGTTCAAATGCGTTTTCATGACACTGGAACTGTCCAACATAGGCACGGCGGAGGACAAAATTGCAGTACAACAGTAATGGAGGAGCGTTTCATTACAATTTAGGGTCGAAGGAATAGATTTTCTACTGCAAGAACACTCCAAGTTTATGTATTGAATGCAACAGGTACTTAAGTATCCACTCAAGCAGTTAGAAGAAAGCTCCATGCGGTAAATTTAAGGTCCAGATATTCTAAAAAAAATCCAGAGTCCACTAAAAGAAGAAGGCTAGAGTGGGCACACCAACAAGCAAATTGTTGAAGATTGGGGGTCGTTGTTTATTCAGTGACGAGACCAGAGTGCGTTTCGATAGCTCCGATGGAAGAGTGAAAGTTTGGAGAAGCAGAGGAGAACGCTATATTGAGAACAACGTGACTTATCATCATGCTTATGGAAGCGGTTCAATTACCGTTTGTGGAGGTATTTCTGCGACTCGTCGTACTGATTTGGTTATGCTTGGAAATGCTACAATGAATAGTGTCAGGTATCTTAATGAGGTATAAGAACCTGTAGTGTTGCCATTTGCCAATAAAATAGGAGATGGTTTCGTGTTTGTTGATGATAATGCGCGTCTTCATAGAACAAGGCAAATCAATGTATGTTTTGAAGAAAACAGTATTACGCACATGGATTGGCCTGCGAACTCTTCAGATCTTAATCCCATAGAGAACGGATGGGATTACCTGATAAGGTTGATAAGGTTACGAGGAGTGGATCCAAACAATTACCATGAGCTCCGAACTGCCGATTTGGAAGAATGGCTAAATATTCCTCAGAATTACATTCGGGATTTGATTTCTAGCATGCCAAGACGTTGCCAAGGGGTCATAGGAGCTAGATGAGGTCTTACGCATTATTAATCTTTTAGTGTTTGGTTATCATTTCTTTCCAGAGCAAGCTTTTCTGTAATACTAAAATGAAGATTTTCTTATTTTTCTATTAAAACATTTGAAATTTGTTATTTAAGTTTTATTTTTTTAATTATTTGCCTTAAAAGTGTTTCCAGAACCATATACTATCAATTAAGCAAAAATGCGTTCCTCAAAAGTATTCATTTGTTTTTGTAAGTGTACCAGTTCAAATGTTGAGCAGTATATTTGTGTTTTTGGGTACATATTATTATGTGGTAGTAATACAAGCTTAAACTCTAAAATATTGGCCCTTGCAACAAAAAAATTGTTTTTCTTGATCCATAATGAAAGATCAAGGCCTATATCAATCTCCTAGCTTCTGACTCTATATTTAAAACTATTCTAGATTGCAGTTTCATGTATACTTTTTTTTTATTTATCGGAATGCTTATTATTAATTTAAGACCTTTGTTTATTATATTTAAAATTTGTTCTAGACCTTGACAGTATATTTAATAAATGATATTCAACCAAGCATAATTTCAAAAATCGTTATAATTTTTCAAGCAATAATTTTAACATGCATGAGAAGATAAATTAGATTCCCTTCATATTAAATATAAAAGTAATTTTATTACTCCAACATAACAAGCTTAATGTTTTACACGACGCATGTAATGACAGAAAAATTCATGGATTTAATACAATAATCCGGCGAGGAATTTAATTTAAAAGATTTAATTGCTGTTATATTATTTAAATAATAATACAAATTCCAAGTAATAAATTAATAGTTAAAACGTTCATATAATATGCTTATTAAGATAATAAAATGAATTCATTGCTCTAGATGTATTTGAAAAGTATTTATAATAAATACAACATTCCTCGCAGTTGTACAGTTATTATTTGCATGTTTTGGTTTGACAAAAAGGAAACAATTCAACCTACATATTTTTTAAAGGACCGCTATACCGAGTATTGTTAAAGCCAGCTGTAATTACGCAACATTACAGGTTTGCATTTGGGCGAGATTCGGCATGTAATGGATTATGTCAGTAATTAGGGTTAGTAGCATTGCAAAGTTTGCGTCATTGCATTATGTGGCGTGAGATTTAGTAAATAATCTAGATAAAATTGAAATAACGTTATCTGTGGATTGATTCTGTTATAGAAAATGAAGATAAATTTATACGCATGTATCCCTTCTAATATAATTGATAAATGCCCAGTACGTGATATTTTGATGATGTTTTAGTAAGGGAGTGAAATTGATTTAGCATCGTTTTGCGAGAAGAGATATTTCGCTCATGCTGTACCACCTAGTGTCTAGGTGTCACTTAATAGGAAGTTATTGTTTCTTATAAAAGGAGCAGTCAATAAACTGTTATTTATTGCTCCCTTTATATCGGTTAAACATTCCATAAAGTGCGACCACTTAAAATGCCGTACGTCTTCCGATTTTCCGCCGCCCATATATAGCTAATAAATTTTTAATGAGATTTTTATTTAAATTTATAACGGCGATCCCGGTCCGGATTATATTATTTTTCTATTAAGCTAACACGATTTTGATGGTAATTGATTGTTTATTTATCTTCCATACCACATAAAAGTCGTTTTTATTAACTATAACAAGATATTGGTTTATTTTTTATTGTGCAAAACTAAAATTTGTTGAACTAATTTCCGCCACGTTCCAACAAAGGAATTTAACATAATAAAAAATCCAATTCCAATAAATTACTTATAATCACATTTTAATTGTAATCCTGTCGATCAGTTCATTGCCTTCGCAAAACTTTGCTTGCGGCTGTATCTGAAAAAATTGTTAAATTTCCAATTACATATCCAAACCAAACAATGCGACAAATTATTCAACGCATTTGGAAATTATGTACAAAAGGCTATTGAATCGCGTGCGTTTCTGCTGTCTCCGGTTAATGCGAAATCTATCACTGCTAACTGTTTTGGCCGATGAAAGGATCGCATTACCGTTTAAATACGTTTATTTATTATTTCGCCGGAGACTGTCAATGCAACTGGTTCAATAAAGTGAAAATAATAGTGTGTTATTGGAGCGGTCGTCGCGGAACCGTACGTGCTCTTGCATAATCGATAGAAGTAGGCGAATTAATTATGCATCTGGGATGCATCGAAATGGCGGAAGGATTTTTTTTACAAGTAACGGTCTCACGTACAGTTTTATTTGGCATCAATTCTGCATTGCAAAAGTGGACGTTTCTGTGGTTTCAAAACAATACTATTACGTTTGTGGATTGAATCAATAATTGAAGACACTTTGGAATCTATGAATGTTTAATCTGGGAAATATGCTAGTAATGGATCTCATTATTTATTTAAATGTATGTTATGGTCAGTACATATTATGAATTTACATCGTACATTGATAACAGTAATAAAGAAGACCATAAACAGTGTTTAGCAAATGAAATTATTTAAGCTAATTATTAAACTAAGCAACTAGTAAAGATGGTTTTTTGTGCAACAACTTCTTCCGTTATCCTATTGACGTGTTTGAATTTTCAGTTATAAATATACACAATAGTAATTTCTTTAAAATTATTTTAAGACTATGTACATAACAGCTTGTGAAAGCATGCTGTGCACTGGCAATTAAGAGGTTTAGGGGTTGCACTACAACTACAAAAAATTGTTAAGTTTGCACTGGCTGATGAGATATTTAGGTTTTAACGTATTACAATAGTAATGAGCAGTTTAATTTTTACTTACAAGAGTGATGTGATTGTGAGTGGAGTTTTTATAAATTCTTTAGTATCATAGTATACTATGCATGGGTTCTATGCTAGATCAATTGAGGTGCATTTAATAACTATGTGTAGATTCAATTGATAGAAAAGCACGCGAGAACGATGGTGATGCGAGAAGAAGGTTTGTGCAAGACAGAATCGAACAAAGAGCATTGTGAGAAAGAAAGGGAGAAAAGAGTTTTTTTGCATAAAATAGCAATTGATGACGGTTTGAAGAAGTTGGCTGCAAATTGGCTGAAAATATATTCAAATTATTTGATATAAGACGTGAAAGTTTGGTGTGGTGGTTGAGTAGTTGAACATTTGTTGCTTTTTATGTAATAAATTAATTTGGACAATTGGGAGTGTCTATACGGTGTACATTACTTTAGTTTTTGATAACTTTAATTAATCATTTGCCTGATGAGGTCACTATGTGGTGAAACATGTAAAATTTATTCAATAAATCTTTAAAACCTTAAACCACTTGTGTTTTAATTATTAATAAAATAACTTTTGGTTTTGTCTGGGTCTCTAAGTTAAACATTGCGTCTGAGGTATTTGATCGTTATTATAATAAGAATAAAAATTCTTTATCAATTTGTCCAGATCATTTTGTAGCGATTTAGGCTAGGTTTGTTGTTTTATGTGTACAGTTTGTTGAACCTATTTGCTTTAGGTTAGGTTAGGTTAAAAGAAACAAATTTTTTGAGTACTTTTTGGAAAACTAATCAATGTTCAAATGTCTTTTGGTAATGGAGATGAGCAGAACAAATTTCTCATGGTGAGATAGCTCAGTACAGAGTGTTAGTAACAGAATATGACAAAAATAACTACTTGCGAGTTAGAAATCATTTAATACGTCGTTGGTCCCATCAACTCTCTTCAAACAAGACTTCTGGGGCAATGTAAAATAGCTGTAAAATGCGCAATAAAGAAGAAAATTGCAAAAGGTTACAGTACTTATAACTTGACAATGTGGTATGTGCAAACATATGCATAGGATAGTAATTCAAACGTCTGGAAGATGATTAAGCTTTGCTACATCTGCTGCACGAGTTTGAGGCTTACAATATGCAACGTTGTGCCTTTTTTCAGAAGTTGACTAAAGAACAGCTTATAGTAGTAAAGTTTTCTGATTTTATAAAAAAAAAAACGGAATTATTAGAGGAGTAACAAGTAGAGGTGCACAATAGAACTAAGAGACTTCAGCGTATGGACGCTAAAAAACTTTTTGGTATTTGCGTTCAGTTTTAACAGCTAGGTTCTGTACGGATAGTTCTATTGTGAGCAAAAATCTATTATGCACCAGAATTAATTGAGAAATTATTAGAAACAAGTTTCTGGATTCTAGCTATATATATTTTAGTGTAGCTATTCCGAATACGCATCAGGACCTTCTTTTAGCATTGCTAAAATATTGGCATTAGTTTGGATACTGCAACTTATACTTCAACTGCGGTATTGGTAGCTAACTTGAGATTGCATTATGTATTTGCTTTCATTTTTGCTTCAGCCGTATTCACACCACTGCTGGCGGCAGCTTCTTTTTTGCCTGTAATGCTTTTGACTTACATTACGGGTAAGCCTACAATTTTGAGCATAATTTTTACTCTTGTTTATCGGTCAGCTTGGATCCTCGTATTTATAAATTTTACATCAGAGCAAAGATTTAGTGCTTTAGGGTTGGAGCGCTGAACGATGAGCGAGGGTACGATGGTATGATTAGAGCAAGGTTTTTTGTTGTGTCCGTACTTTAAGGATCTTTAGTTTTACCTGAGTCAAGCATATGGCATGAGTCTGAAATTTGCTACTTTCACTCCAGCTAAGAAGGCGCCAATTTAAATTTGCAATTTTAACAAAGTTTTAATGGTTTCAGTGTTGTCTACGCCGTACAGAAGGCTGCAACTAGTAGATCTACTGATATGACTTTTGGCGGATGTGCAGTTGCTTGAATTAGTGCTTGTTCTTTTTGTTTGGTGTAATTCCAGATGCACCGTTGAAGTTAGTCAGTGATAGTGATGACAATCACCCATTTGAAAAATTTATTTGAGTTTGGTTTTAATAATTGCGGTTTTTAATGGACGTTTACGAACAGTTTCATTTTGAGTTTAAGTATTACTCCAAAGTACTGAGTTTTTTTGTAGTGGCTGCTCATCACTGTAATGTACTCTAACTATTATTTTTTAAAATTTTATTTTTATGATGCTTTTTCTATTATGAAAACCACGTTAATTGCAAACGTTTTAAGTAAATTTGCAAAAAAAAATATTTATAGAGGTTCTGTGCTAGCTGCAGTTTCTGAGAGAATTGAAAGTTTTTAACTTGATCATGTCTAGATTTTATAGAAGTAAGATTTTTAGTACATGAGTCTCAAATTCATTAGTCTGGAATTTGCAATTTTTGCACTATTTTGAGTTCAAGTATAGTTCCAGGAACTTGATTGATTTTTTCCATTTTGTATTTAAATATTGCTCTAAGAAACTCTAGGGCTTTTTATACATTAGTATCTCCTGATTTAGATTAATTTTTTGCATAGAATTGGGCAACTACTGTACTCAACATTAACCGTCTACTCTATTTTAGTTTTATGAAACGTTTTCTGTTATGACTTAATCACTTTATGTGCAAACATTTTTATTAAATATGCTTAGAAAGACTATTTATAAAGGTCATCTGCTAAGCTGTCCATTTTATTATGTACCAGATTCCATAGAAGTAACACCAAATTAGATTCTTATTCAGCCTTCACAGTGGGTACTTTATAGTTCTTTTTAGCAAAGACTTCAATGAAGTTTTCTCATATTTTATTTGCAGATACCTAAGAATATCTCTGGTAATAAACTTAGTATCTTGACAAGTTATTTATGATAAACTTTTTCGATCTAGACAATATCGTTTTGCGTTGTTACTTGTTTAACTTGTTTTGAAGTTGTGTGCTTTATGATACCTAATACATTTCTTTTAAGTTATGATTTTTACAAACCTAAATACTTATTACGGAGATTCTTCGCAAAGACAAATAAACTATACTTCTGTAAAGAATCAAATGTATAGGATTTATTTCTATACCAGATTCTAACAAAGTTGCCTCATAACCAATCCTTGCGGAACAACTTTTACGTTACTAATTTACTTGTATAGTGTACAATAGAAAGTTTCTTGTATTACTACTTAGATTCATTTAAAAGTTTTTAGTACTTTTAGGCTATTATAACTTTTTTATAACTGTGGTATTAGTAGCTCTTAATTAAAATTTTGTCTCAACTGAACAAGGCGCCTTTCTTGGGCAATTTTTTTATGTATTTGTAAATAATTTTTTTTTAATTTTATTGTTCTGTGTGTAATACTACAGAGGGTTTGTAGAAAAAATTACATTTGTTTTAAAACTTCTCTACGAATTGCGGTGTTAGCAGTCTTGTTTGGAATTCTGTCTAGATTAAACATAACGGCTTTGTTACAGAGATCTTTTAAATTCTTGCAACTTGTTCCTTTGTTGAGGTAGATTTTTAAGTTTTTATAATTAACTCTCTCTAATGTTTTGTAGGAAAAAGGAAGTAATAGTTTACGATGTTTTATAACCTCTTCTCTAACTGCAGTGTTGGTGGTAATTTTGATTGAAATTTTATTTGGATTCAATAGAACACCTTTGTTGCAAAGATTCATTTTTTTTTCTTTTAGAATTATTTGGTTCTGTATTTAATACTAAAGAAGATTTGTATGAAAACGTAAATTATTTTCTGCGCAATTTTATAATCTCTTTCTAAATTTTGGTGTTGTTAGCAATCTTGTTTAAAATTTTGTCTGGTTTAAACATAATGACTTTGTTACGGAGATTTTTAAAGTTTTTATAATTCACTCCTTTGTCGAATATCTTTCAAAACTATTTGATTCTATATCTAATACTGAAGAGAATTTGTGGGAAAAAGTAAATTATAGTCTACCTTGCTTGAGATATTTTTTTTGCAATTTAATTCTGTAAGGCAGTCCAACTTCAATTAACAATCCAAATCAACTTTTTGTTATAAAAAAATAGCTATTTTAACCAAAGTGCAGAGTGTTCATCTACTAAACCAAAAAAATATATATTTTAATGTGAATCTTTTTGTCTGCCATCTTCCAGTTTAGAACCTTGTTGCTTATGTTTGATGAACACATAGTAATGTCGATATATGAAAACAACATTTTAATTGGGGCAAGCAAACAAAATATTGGGTGTAACTCGTGCCAAAAAGGTTTTGCAGCTCTTGATACACTATATACTATATTGGGCAATCAATAGTGGCTGCAGATAATTATACGCTCTACCTCTACCCGAACTAACTTCTTTTCCGTTGGTTCTATTTTTTTGTTATTAGTTTTTTGTTCATAATTTTTATGGCGACGTTTTTCTTGTTGTCCGCTAGCCAGTGCTTTGTTTGTTGTATATTGCCGCTTTATGGAAAAGACTCATAGCTGGTCTACCTTTACCTATGTTATTTTTAGGGGCGGAGCTACTTGTAAGCAATGGTCTACAATGCGGAAGGATGCAGAACTATAGAGGGCCTTTCAACGTTTGTTTCAAAACCTGGGGCTCCCCAGAATTTACAAAATAAAAGTTAAATAAATGACAAAATTGTACTTTTTTTTCAAAATTGTTTGTTGAGTGGGCCCTTTTCAACATTTTGCAGTCGGGCGCAAAAATCCTAGCTCCGTCACTGGTTATTTTGTAACACTTTTACTGCGCGTTGGAGGGTGTCGGTGTTGTTGGTGTTTTGTTTATCATTAGAAACGCAGTTATTGATTCTGTGTTTGCCTTTTAGTATTGTTTTACTAAATTTGAGTGCAGTTTGGAACGCATTGCACTTTTTTCTTGCCGGTTTTGTGTTCAGTCTCTTTGCAGACCGTTCAATTTTGTTTATTTGGGCATTTCTTAGCTGTGTGCCTTTCAACTCCACAGTTATTGTTTAATTTGGTTCTATCTTTGGATTTGCAATCTTCTGCTCTGTGATTATAGAACCAACACTTGTATCGTTTGATCATGTTAGTGCATCCTACTGTTAATGTCCCCTTGTTTACCAGTTTGTTGGTTTAAAGTGATTATTGTTGTTGCTTGTATTGTTCTCACTGAGCATTCCAATCTTGCAGGAGTTTTCATTCAAGTCCCCTATATTTCTTTGTATTGCGGAGCTGATATTATTCGGCATTGTTACAGCATGTTTTTAATTATAATAACATCGGTTTTCTTAATGTCAATTTTTTTTTATGATGTTATTTTTTTTTTCATCTATTGCCCTTTTTATCGCCTCTTTTTTAGTGGTTATGATCATCTAATCATTTTTGGTTTTTCTTATACCAGTGACGGTTTTGCTGGCTGATCTTTAAGTTTTTTTTTTAATTTCGTTGAGCAAAGATTTGTAATTGTCTGTGACTTTCTGTTTAACAATTAGGGCGTATGTTCTCTTTTGTATTTTTTTTTCTTAGTAATTGCTTGAGAACTTGTAGATGTGAGTTATTATCTGCTTGGAATATGCATTTAGTCATTTTTCTTAGACAATCAAAGCTGACGCAATTAATTTTATGTTTATTCCACCATCTTATCTTTAGCTGTATCCTTTCTGATTTTTTCAGATTTTTTTAAAGATCTCTAGCCATCCGTTTAACACCTATTACTTTGAATTACCCAAAAGCGTTCTTTGTACATCTTTTCTTCATACCGGAAATTTTTGGGTGGACAAATACTACTCTTAAGTTTTCGTTTTTGTTTTCTATAGGATTACCAGCTTTGACCTTATTGTTTTAGAGAAAATAATGTCCTAATTTTGGTTTTCTATTTTAACAAAGGTTTTGTAGGATCACACTTTATTTTATGTTTGTACTCTATGTTATTGCCGTCTGCGACTTCTCATCAGTTATGTTTGTTAAAATAGTTTTTGCATTTTTAGTTCTGTTTCTTTTTGTAGCATCAATTTCACAATGAATGGCGTTAAAGTTCTTTTTATTGCACTTATTGACTGTAGAGATTTCGGTAACATTAGGCGTTTCGGGTGTTCTTCTTTTTATTATACGTTTTTTTTTTCATAAACAGTTGTATTTTTCCTCAGCAGTGCTGTATTCTGTCTTGCTAAGTTATATTATTTTACGTTTGAAGTTGGTTTAAGAGATGATGTTAAAATGCTTCTTTGTCTGCAGTGTGTCCGCAACAGTTTTAGTTTTTTCTTTCAGAAATTTTTTGTTCTAGACGCACTAAGCTTTTGCCTGCCCAGCGTAGCACCATCCATGTTTGTAGTCTGTGAACGTTGTTCGTTTTTATTTCCAAATTACTCCTTCCCTTCCTCATGTTACCGAGATCCACCTATGTACTTTTAATATAAGAACCTTCCATAATATTATTTTGGGCTAATGCCAGCCTTGTTCTCATTTTTTGGCTTCTGGCAGCCGCCCAGCCTGCTAGTTATTTTTGTGTTGGGTTCCACTAAATGAAGAAGCAAAACAATTTAAAATTTGGTTACGTAGTCCTTGTTATCTAATAGCATCGGTAACTTAAAGAGATCTAGAGTAAACCAAAGAGTTTGTCACAGGGAGGACGACAGAAGGCAATAATAATCATAATCTTAAGTGACCCGCCTGCCAAATTATTAGTCATCAAAAGATTGGATATCACTTTCTCCTTTTTGGACAAACAGACTTTAAACGTATGCAAACAGGAGTTTACCTCCTTCTCTTCTGACTAAAGCACTTCTAACACTTGCAGAGAGAAAAAAATTTCAATTCTTTAACAACAAACACTCGGGCGGGTAGGTATTTACTCCACTTAAAACTACTCTGGTAATGAATATCTGGAGTGAACCACTCACTCAAGTGTTTGTCATTAAGACATTAGATTAATCATCTCCTCTTTTAATATAAAGACTTTTAATGCTTGCAAAAAGGAGAAACTTTCAATTTTGTAATAACAAACATTTTGGCGGGTTGGTAGGTACTTTAGATTAAATCACTCAATGGCAATTATAATCTGGAGTTACACACCTGCCCAAACATTGGTCATCAAAAGATTTGATAACACCTTTTCTTACTCAATTCTTTAATAATAAATACTTGGGCTGGCGGAGGGACATTTTAGTTTAAACTACTGGTTGCCAATCATAAACTGGAGTGACCCACTCACCACCCAAATGTTAATCACCAAATAGTTACCATACCAATATTAGCATCTCTTCCTCTGACATAGAAACTTACGCATGCAGAAAGGAAAAACTATCAATTCTTTGGCAACAAACACTTGGGCGGCTTGGTAGACACTCCAGTTCAAACTACTGGTTGCTAATCATAAATTAGATTGATTTAAGAGATTAAATATCTTCTTTTGATAAAAAAAGACATATAATGCTTGCAAAAGAAAGTTCAAATTACTTGCTGGTAATTGTGATCTGGAGTGAACCGACCACCTGAGAAAAAGTTTATCAATAATTAAAAAAGGATATGATTTTCTCTTTCTTGGACAAAAAGAAGAGACTTCTAACGCTTGCAAAAAGGAGAAACTTTCAATTCTTCAATAACAAACACTAGAGTGGGTGAGTGAGCACTTTAGTTCAAACCACTTGCTAGTAATTATTCATAATTGCAAAAAGGAGAAATTTCCAAACTTTTGTTAACAAACACTCGGGCGGGTGTTTGGGCATTCCAGTTTAAACTACTCGCTTGTAATCATGATCTGGAATAAAGTGTTGATCTACTTGATGGTAATAATCTGAAATGGCCCACTCGCTTGCTAAAATATTAGTCATCAACATATTAGATATCACCTCCTCCTTCTTGGACAAAAATAAGCGATTTTTATTGCTTGCAAAAAAAATGAGCAACGTAAACAATTTCTTAATAACAAACTTTTGGGCTGGTGGGAGGGGCCAAGTGTGCAATTGAGCTTGGTTGAGATTTTACCATCCTCAATTTATTGGATCAGGATTTTTTGGAGCTACACATTACACTAAAGACCTACTAGCTGATTTGTTTAATTCAAAAATTCATTATTCAAATTAAATACACATTCTATAGACCTCACAATGTTTGTTTAAAAAACAGTCAATAACTAAGTTTGAAGTTTTTCAAAGCATGACAACAATTTAAAAACCAACAAGCAAATTTGATTGATTTATAAATTAATTATATTAATCAAAACATGCTTCATAAATCTCAGTCTTAATATGAAAAAAAAAATCCAAGTATTTTGAAATGAACAAATAATAAAGAAAAATAATTCAAATGGAAGATTTTATTACATGTTGATTGAAGTCTGTAAAAAATTAAAAACGATTTAAGTTAATGTGTGAACCATAAGTAGCGCACCACACCTTTTTGTCAGATTTATTTTATAACTAAGCGGACATCCACATCCTTCCATTAAGAACTGATAAATGACCAACAGGCATTTCATAAAGCATATTCTCATGCAGTACATAGTTTTTACAAACATCACTTAAAAAAAGCTTTTAATATAATAATCAAGTATTTATTAACAATTCCCCCAATAAGGTACCTACCCTTACTGAGCTTCTATTCGCTGAAAAAAGGTCGTTACTATACCCAACCCAGCAAGGGTGGAACAAATGAACACAATAAAAAAATGGTGAAATTATTTCTAATATATTTTTCTCAGTAATATTTCATAAGCCATTACTCTAATAATGTGAAGAGAAAACCATTGCGTGTTAACATGGTGAAAAAGTAAGCTTTAAATTAAGACATTTGTACAATTAGTGTCCAATCATATTTCTTTTCCACATGTCCCAACAAACAACAACGACCGGAAGCCACATATCATATTTTTTTATTAACCATATGAATTCGTCAATCGTAATGATTATGGATAAATTGGCTGTCTATTAATAATTCGCCTCCTTTTCTCTATGCCGACGCACATTATAACAATCTTTTTCTACAACCTAGCGTGAAAATACAATTTTGTAATTACAATTTTTTATAAGCATGAAATATTTACACGTAGGATAATATATATTGTTATGAAAAAAGTGTTAAAGGTTAACCGAATTTATGGTCCATTAATTATAACTTTATTTATCCGTTGGGTGTTTTTATTTAACAAACCTCATTATTATCCCAATGGGATATTAATTTATTGGTTAAGGTTGCGATCTACTGCTGCTTGTAATAAAATCTAAATTTTTATTATTTAATAATTAAAAATATCATTTAATCATAATCACATCCTATAGAGATTTCCCATGAAACACATCATTGGCCACAATTACGCTCATTTAAATCCAATATTAAAAACTCAACATTATAAGTACTTGATTGGTACTGTCTATGCAAATCTAATCGATGTATTAATCGCCTAATATGTGTTCTCACGTGGTTATTGCAAATCGTATGTGTCGCCAACAAGTCAATGAACCAAACGAAAGCGATCAAAAATTATTGATGATATAAGATTTTTCCCGTAGAAGAATAATGTATATAGAATGCGTGTTAACAGTATATTTGATCGTAAAATTCGTATGAATTCTGCAAATGAACGTAATTATATACGAGGAATGTTGTCAAAGAATGGACGATATTTTCATCTTGATTCATGCAACATGTAAGGCAGTTTCTCGTTAAAGGTTGACTTGATTGGGTCTCAATGGCGTGGATTTCAGCAGTTTCTTTTTAATTGGGCAAATTGTGATATAATGGTAAATAATTGCAATTAAATAGCATTTGACAGTTGAATGGTTATAGCATCGTTTATAATAGATGGTACAGTGTATCTGGGCATCAATTACTTGGACCTTCACAGTGTGAAGCTTAATAATGCATTAAATGACATTATCATCATCATCATCATCATTTTAGAATCAATTGCAAATAAATTAGCAATAAAATATTTGTTTATTCTTGGGTCAGTAATTAAAAGCCAAATTTGCCGCATTATTGCAAAATTCCATTCATGTTTAATTTTACCACATTCTCATGCATACCAACCATGTATTTAATATTTTATATAATCACACATAAAATATTCATTTGAAACCAAATTCAATTTATTATAGTTGCTGTGACCGTACCGTAGCCTCCTTAAAAACATTTTTTGAATGACTATGCATTAATAAAAACAACACAATCATTCCAAGCGTGTCGCAATATTGCTACCGTTTCGTTTCCAAAAAGGTTGTATAACCTCGGGGAAGTCGTCCCGCAAAGAGAGAAAAAAAAACTAATTAATATAATTATTCGGTTGCGACAAAACAACTTTTTATCGCTAAGATGTCTTGTAGAATGAAATGTCTTCAAGTCATCATTTTGCTTTATTATGTAATAAAATTCTCATGTTTCTAAATTTTGTCGCGTATAATTATAAATTGTTTTATTAACGAAAATTTGATTTATTTGATTAGATTTAATTGGTCAATTTGTTGGTTAAGTGGGCGGTAATTAGTTTTTTTTTTAATGTTAAGTAATAGTTTAGAATTTGTGTGTAATTTGTTTGGAAATTATGTTATTATTATATTAATTGTTGGAATTTTTGTGTTACATGAAATGGGTGTAAACTAAATTTCAAATACATCTTCATCAACAATTCACGTGAGATAACAATTAAATTTAGAATAATTACAAAAATATCCAAGTCAAAATATAAAAAAAACTAGTTTGGGATATTCAATGAAATAAGCGTATTTTTCAATACATTTTTAAGTATTTTTGAAATTTGTGTTGAATTTCCAGAAAATTTGAATTTGAAGCTGTATTCTGATTGTTAATTAACTTTTTGAACTTTTGACAATGTTTATTAGATAAATACATTTTCGGAGCGATTTTTATTAAATATATTTGCTTTTGAAGCGATTTTTATAAAGTAAATGCGATTTATATACTATTTCAATCAATTAATTGCATTTTCTTAATTGTTTTTGATATTTTTTTTAGCAATATTGAATAAATAAATGCGTTTTGTAAGTAATCTATATAAAATAAAACAATTTTTAGACATTGTGTTATGAAATAAATGCATATTGTTTAAATATCCGATTTTTATGAAATATATTTGTTTTATGAAGTAAATGCGATTTATAGGCGATTTTATTAAATAATTGCATTTTTTATGCTCTTGAAAGCAATGTTTTTATTTCATAAATGTTTTATCTGAGCAATTTTTATCTTTTTTTTAAATAAAAGCGATTTATATGTAATAAATTTAATTTGTATGCAATTTTAATTAAATAATAGCATTTTCTTAATTTTTTATGATTTTTTATAGACTTTTATTAAATAAATACGTTTTACAAGCATTTTTTTACACGTTAAAGCAATTTTATTAAAATAAATACATTTTCTAAGCAACTTCTACATAATAAATGCATTTTTCAAGCAATTGTCACTAAATTAATGTATTTACTGAGCGATTTTTTATAAAATACATGCGGTTTCCAAAAATTTACATTTTTGAGCAAATTACAATAATAATTACATTTTCTTAATTGTTTTTGATATTTTGTAGAAATAATAATTTAATAAATGCATTTTTGGATAAATTTAATAAAATATACCTATTTTTTGAAATTTTAATATGTTATAAATGCATTTTCTGTGCGGTCAACTAAATGTTGTGTCGGTTTTTTATTTAATAAATGTATTTTTGAGCGATTTTTATCATTTTTCTGAAATAAATGCAGTTTGTGGACATTTTAAGTGCATTTTTTAAATGTTTTTGATATTTTTTAAGCAATTTTGATTAAATAAATGTAGTTTTGTATAATTTTTATTAAATAAATGCACATTTTGATCAATTTTTATGAAATAAAAGCATTTTTTTGGATGATTTTAATTAATTAATTGCATTTATTAATTGCTTTTGATTGTTATTGGCATTATTGATTAATTTTTATAAAATAAATGCGTTTTTAAAACAATTTTCAATGAATAAATGAATCTACTAAGCAACTTTTATGAAATAATTGGTTTTTTAAGCAACTATTGATGTGTTTTTGAACAATTTTTAAAAAATAAATAAATTTTTAAAACAGTTTTCATAAATTAAAATCATTTTCAGGCAATTATTGCATGTTCTGGGCAAATTTGATTAAATAATGCGTTTTCCAAGCGATTTTTTATGAAATAATTGATTTTTATGGGCGATATTAATAAAATAATTGCAATTTATTAATTGTTTTTGACTTTTTAGCAAAATTGACTGAATAAACGGATTTTTGGACAATTTTTATAAAATAAAAAATGCATTTTTTGAACAAGTTTTATCAAATAAAAGCGTTTTATAAGCGATTTTTATTAAAAAAGCCGTTTCTGGGCGATTTTAATCAAATAAGTACCTTTTTTTTTTTCAAATTTGAAAAAATAAATGCATTTTTGCACATCTTTTATATAATGAATGCTGTTATTATAAAATAAAAGCATTTGGGATAACAATGCGTTATCTAAGCAACTTTAACACAAAATAAATGCATTTTATGAAATAATTGCTATTTGTACGCAATTTTACTCAATGAATTGAATTTTCTAAATTAGTTTTTATATTTTTTAAGCAATTTTCATTGTGTAAATGCATTTTTGTACTATTTTTATTAATTTATGAGTTTTCTAAGCAATTTTTATAAAATACATGCGTTTTCCAAACAATTTTCATGAACTTGATGCGCTTTTTGAGCAGTTTTAATCAAATAATTGCATTTTGTAGCAATTCTAATTTTAATTAAATGTATTTTTGGACTGATTTTGTAAAAGTTCTGTTGTTTTTGCAAGCCGCATTAATTTTATAAAAATGAGCGATTTTTATAAAATGTGAATTTTTTATGAATTAAATATGTTTTATAGGCAATGTTAATTAAATAATAGCATTTTCTTAATTGTTTTTGATTTTTTTTAACAAGTTTTATTAGCTTAAATTTATTTTCTTACATTTTTAAGCAACTTTAATGTAATAAATGCATTTTCTAAGCAACTTCTACAAAATACATGCATTTTTTAATCAATTTTCACTAAACAAATTCATGTTTAATGAAATAAATGTATTTTCTGAGCAATTTCTATAAAATATATGTAGTTTTCAAGCATTTTATAAAGTAAATGCATTGTTTGAATTGTTTATAAGCGATTTTAATGAAGTAAATGCGATTTTATAAGCAAATAATTTATTAATTTTTTATTTGTTATTGATATTTTGTATCAATAGTGATGAAGTAAATGTATTTTTGGACAAATTTAATAAAATCAGAATCAGTTTTAGAGATTTTTGGGACTATTCTAATAAATAATTTTTTTGAGCGAGTTTTGCATATTAAATTTTTTTTAAGCGATTTTAATATATTATTTGCGTTTGAAAGCAACTTCTACATAATAGATGCTTCTTATGTTAATTTTTTGTTGTAAATGCTTTTTTTGAGCGATTTTTATAATTTCTAAATTAAACGTGGTTTATGGGCGATTTAAATCAAATAAGTGCACTTTCCTAATTGTTTTTGATGATTTTAAACCAATTTTGATTAAATAATTGCATTTTAGACAATTTTTCTGTAAATAATTGCATTTTTTAAGAGATTTTTGTAAAATATAACTTATTTTGACATTGTTTAAGCAATTTTGATTAAATAAATGTATTTCTGAAACATTTTGCAAACAGTTTTTATAATATAAAGGCATTTTTAGGCAATTTTTATTAAATAAATATATTTTCTGAGCAAATTTTGTAAAATAATTTAGTTTTTAAAGTGATTTTTATGGAATATTAGCTTTTTATGGGATATTTTAATAAAAAAATTGCATTTTTTTAAATTGTTTTTGACTAATTAAACGCATGTTTGGACAATTTTTATAAAAGAAATCTATTTTTGAACAAGTTTGATCAAATAAATGTGTTTTATAAGCGATTTTTATTAAATAATAGCGGTTTATAGGCGATTTTAATCAAATAATTGTATTTTCTTAATTTTGTTTTTAGCAAATCGATTAAATAAACGCACGTGTTTATAATAAATGCACTTTTTATAAAATAATAAAATAAAATTTATGGGCGAATAGGTTCAACAATTGTGTTTTGATAATTCGACCATTTTTGGACAATTTTTATACATAAATGCGTTATCTAAGCAACGTTTACAAAATAAATGCATTTTCTGAGCAATTTTTATGAAATAAATGCTTTTATACACGATATTTTTTAAAGAATTGCATTTTTTGAATTAGTTTTTATATTTTCTTAGCAATTTAATGTTAGGTAAATGCGTTTTTGTACATATTTTATAAAATTAGTTGCATTTTCTGAGCAATTTTTTCAAGAAATTTTAATGAAATTAATGCGGTTTATAAGCGGTTTAACCAAATAATTACATTTTGTAGCAATCTTGATTTGAAATAAATGAATTTTTGGACTAATTTTGTAAAAGTAATGCATTTTTTTTTTCAAATAAATACATTTTTTAAGCAATCTTTATTTATGAATTGTATTTTCAAGCAACTTTTAAAACAAATGCATTCTGTTAGCAATTTCTACAAACGCATTTTCTGAACAATTTTATGAAATAAATGCGGTTTATGAGCGATTTTTATAAATTGTGAATTTTTCAAGCGATTTCTATGAAATAAATTTGCAATGTTAATTAAATAATAACATTTTCTTAATTGTTTTTAATTTTTTTTAACAGGTTTAATTAAATTTAAAGCATTTTTTAACTATTTTTAACTTCTACAAAATAAATGCATTTTCCAAGCGATTTTCACTAAATAATTGCATTTTTCATGAAATAAATGTATTTTCTGACTGATTTGTATACAATTTATGCAGTTTTTAAGCATTTTTTATAAAGTAATTGCATTGTTTGATTTGTTTTCTAAGCGATTTTTATAAATTAAATGCGATTTATATGCGATTTTATTCAAATAGTTTATTAATTTTTTATTTGTTTTTGATATTTTGTAGTAATAGCGATTAAATAAATGCATTTTTGGACAAATTTAATCAAATAAAACAAGTTTTAGACATTATAATCTAAAATATATGCATTTTATGAGCGATTTTTATAAAAATATATTTGTTTTTCAATCTATTTTGATGTAAATGCAATTTTTTGAACATTGTTTATAAAATAAACGTGTATTACAAGTATTTCTAAACAGTTTTATGAAATAAATGTATTTTACAAGCAATTTTCATGAAATAAATACGGTTAATTTTTTTACTAATTTTTATTTAGTAAATGCTTTTTTTGAGCGTTTTTTATCATTTTTTGTGAAATAAATTTGGTTTATGGTCGATTTAAATCAAAATGCACTTATTCCTAATTGTTTTTAATATCTTTTAAGCAATTTTGATTAAATAAATGTAGTTTTGTACAATTTTTATAAAATAAATGCATCTTTTGGCTATTTTTTATAAAAGAAAAGCAAGTTTTGTGTTATTTTTATCAATAAATTGCAGATTATTAATTGTTATTGTTTTTTTGGAAATTATGATTAAATAATTGCATTTTTGAATATTTTTTATGAAATAAATGCGTTTTCAAAACAATTTTCAAAGAATAACTGCATCTACTTAGCAACTTTTATTAAATAAATGTATTTTCCAAATAATATTTATAAAATAAAAGAATGTTTATACAATTATGCATTAAATACATGCTTTTTCTAAAAAAAAATATGTAAAATATATGCGTTTTTAACATTATTTTAGCAATTTTGATTAAATTAATGTATTTTTGAAACATTTTCTAAACAGTTTTTTATAAATTAAAAGCATTTTTTTTAATAAAACAAAATGTTGTAAAATACTGCGTTTTCTAAGTGATTTTTATGAAAGAATAGCTTTTTATGGGACATTTTAATGAAATAAATGCATTTTTTAATTGTTTTTGGCTAAATAAAAGCATGTTGGGACAATTTTTATAAAAGAAATGCATTTTTTGAGCGTTTTATAAACGATTTTTTAAAATAAATGCGGTATATGGGCGATTTTAATCAAATAATTACATTTTCTTAATTTTGTTTCTAGCAAATCGATTAAATAACTGCACTTTTTTATAATGAATGCATTTTTTATAAAATAAATGCATTTGGGACATAATTTTACAAAAAAAAAATTTGCTAACTTTTAAAATAATTATACAATTTATGGGCGAATAAGTTCAATAATTGTGTTTTCGTAATTGATTTTAACAATTTTTTAGTAATGTTGATTTAAAAAATGCATTTTTGGAGAATTTTTATAAGATAAATGCGTTATCTAAGCGACTTCAACAAAATAAATGTATTTTCTGAGCAATTTTTTTTTAAATAAAAGCCCTTTGTTTGCGATTTTAATCAATTAATTGTGTTTTCTGTATTGGTTTTTATATTATTTTAGAAATTTTCATTAGGTAAATGCATTTTTGTACAAATTTTATAAACTAGTTTTACTAAATATATGCGTTTTCTAAGCAATTTTAATGAAATTAATGCGGTTTATGAGCGGTTTAATCAAATAATTACATTTTGTAGCAATTTTGATTTTAAATAAATGTATTTTTGGACTAATTTTGTAAAAGTAATGCATTTTTTCAACAAATAAATACATTTGCTAAGCAAATTTTATATATCAATTGTATTTTTCTAGCAACTTTTTAAAATAAATGCATTCTTTTAGCAATTTCTACAAACTAAATGCATTTCTAAACAATGTTTACAAATTAAATGCATTTTCTTAGCGATTTTTATGAAATAAATGCGATTTATGAGCGATTTTTATAATACGTGAATTTTCCAAGCGATTTCTGTGAAATAAATCTGATTTATGGGCAATGTTAATTAAATAAAAGTATTTCCTTTAATGTTTTTGATTTGTTTAGCAGCTTTAATCAAATTAAATACATTAAAAAAATAGATTTTTTAACAATTTTTGTGAAATAAATACGTTTTACAATTTTTTTTTTATAAATGAGATGTATTTTTCATAAAATAAATGCTCTTTCTAAGCAACTTTTACAAAATACATGCATTTTCCAATCAATTTTCACAAAATTAATGCATTTTTATTGAAATAAATTTAATTTCTGAGTGTTTTGTAAAAATATATGCATTTTTTATAAAGTAAATGCATTGTTTAATTTTTAGAAGTAAATGCGATTGAAATGTAAGTTTAATCAAATAATTTATTAATTTTTAATTTGTTTTTGATATTTTGTAGCAATAATGATTAAATGTATGTATTTTTGGACAAATTTAATAAAATCAAAACTAGCTTTAGACGTTATAATATAAAATAAATGCATTTTGTAAACGATTTTTATAAAAATATATTTGTTTTACAAGTATTTTTAAACAGTTTTTATGATACAAATGTATTTTAAGAGCAATTTTTATAGAATAAATATGGTTTATGAGCGATTTTATCCAAATAGTTTCATTTTTAATTGTTATTGATTTTTTTACTGATTTTGATTAAATAAACGCATTTTTTTGATTATTTTAATGAAATTAATTCATTTTTAGAGCGATTTTCATATATTAAATGCGTTTTCTAAACGATTTTAATATATTAAATACGTTTGAAAGCAATTTATACGTAATAAAAGCTTTTTATGTTATTTTTTATTTAGTAAATGCTTTTTTTGAGCGATTTTTATTATTTTTTCTGAAATAAATGTCATTTATGGGCGATTTAAAGAAATAAGTGCATTTTTCTTATTCTTTTTATATTTTTCAAGCAATTTTGATTAAATCAATGTAGTTTTGTACAATTTTTATAAAATTTCTAATTTATCAAGCTATTTTTTGAGTTTTGGGTGGTTTATATCAAATAATAGCAGATTATTAATTATTATTGATTTTTTTTTTAAATTTTGATTAAATAATTGCATTTTTGAATATTTTTTTATAAAATAAATGCGTTTTCAATTTTTTTTTTAAAGATTAACTGCATCTACCAAGCAATTTTTATAAAATAAATTGTTTTTGAAACATTTTTTTAAAATATAGGCATTTTTAAGCAATTTATATGAAATAAATAAGCAAATTTTGAAAAATAATGCGTTTTTGAAGCAATTTTTATGAAATAATAGCTTTCTATATTTATAAACTGTGTTATCGCCCACCCGCCCAAGTGTTATATGTATCATAAAGAAATTGGACGTTACTATCACCTGCCGCGTTTTTACAGCTAACGTACATGACAGAATGACTGACAGATGTAATTAAGTTTGAAAATAAAGGTTACGTAGCCTACTTCTTGATAATAAACACTTGGGTGGATGGGCGGGATCACTATATTAAACCATCGGCTCAGTAATTATAAACTGTGTTTCCGCCCACCCGCCCAAATGTTTAGCATAAAATAAACGCGGCTGGTAGTGACAGATGTCATTTAGTTTGAAGAGGAAGGTGACGTAACCAACTTCTTGATAACAAACACTTGGATGGGCGGGAACATTATATTAAACCACCAACCCAATATTTATAAACTCTGTTCCCGCCCACAAGCTAAAGTGTTTGTCATAAAATACCTACAAGTTACCACCACCTTCCGCGTTCTTGCAGCTAACATACATGATAGAATAACTGACAGATTTCATGAGTTTGAAGAAGGAGGTGATGTAACCAACTTTTTGATTTGTTATGCTTTTTTCGCTGACCTAATTACGTGTTTGTCATACAGAAATTAGATGTTTTATTATTTGCTGCGTTTTTGCAGCTAACAAACATGACAGATGTCATTAAGTTTGAAGAGGGAGGTGACGTAACAAACTTCTTGATAACAAACACTTGGGTGGGTTTTCTGGAACACTATATTAAACCACCGACCCAATATTTATAAATTCTGTTGAATGTTACTATCACCTGCCGCGTTTGTAAAGCTAGCATACATGACAGAATAACTGACAGATGACTTTAAGGCTAAAAACGCAGGTGACGTAACCAACTTCTTGATAACTAACATTTGGGTGGTAGGGGGGACACTATATTAAACTAACGACTCAATACTTATAAATGGGATATTTGAATAAAATGATTGCACTTTGTTAATTGTTTTTGACTATATTAACTCACGTTTTTGTACAATTTTTATAAAAGAAATGCATTTTTTGAACAAGTTTGACCAAATAAAAGCGTTTTATAAGCGATTTTTCTTAAATAAATGCGGTTTATAGGCGATTTTAATCAAATAAATACATTTTCTTAATTTTGTTTTTAGCAAATTGATTAAATAAATGCATTTTTGCACTTTCTTAAAATGAATGCATTTTAATAAAAGAAAAGTTTTTTGTACATTATTTTACGATATAAACGCGTTTTTTCCAATTTTTTAAAAAAATATACGGTTTATGGACGAATAAGTTCAATAACAAAAACAAAATAAATGCATTTACTGAGCAATTTTTATAAATTAAATGCTGTTTGGACGCGATTTTAATCAAGGAATTGCATTTTTTGAGTTGGTTTTTATATTTCTCAGCAATTTTCATCAGGTAAATGTATTTTTGCACAATTTTCATAAAATTAGTTGCATTTTTTGAGCAATTTTTATAAAATTTTCCTATATTAAATGCGTTTGAAAGCAATTTATACGTAATAATAGCTTTTTATGTTAATTTTTTATTTAGTAAATGCTTTTAAGCGATTTTTATCATTTTTTTCTGAAATATATGTGGTTTAAAGAAATAAGTTTTTTTTCTAATTTCGTTTGATATTTTTCAAGCAATTTTGATTAAATTAATGTAGTTTTGTACAACTTAAAAAAAAATGTCTAATCTATCAAGCTATTTTTTATTAAATAAATGCAAGTTCTGGGTAATTTTTATCAAATAATTGCAGATTATTAATTGTTATTGATTTTTTTAGCAATTTTTATTAAATAATTGCATTTTTGAAATTTTTTAATAAAATAAATGCGTTTTCAAAACAATTTTTAAAGAATAATTGCATCCACCAAGCAACTTTTATAATATATTTACATTTTCCAAATAATATTTATAAAATAAAAGCATTATTAGACAATTTTGCATTAAATAAATGCATTTTTTGAGCAAATTTTGTAAAATATTGCTTTTTCTAAGCGAGTTTTATGAAATAATAGCTTTTTATGGAATATTTTAATAAATTAATAGCTTTTTTTAAAATGTTTTTGACTAAATAAATGCAAGTTTGGACAATTTTTATAACAGAAATGCATTTTTTAAACAAGTTTAACCAAATAAAAGCGTTTTATATGCGATTTTTATTTAATAAATTCATTTGGGACATTATTTCACGAAATAAATACATTTTTGGCTGATTTTAAAAATAATTATACAATTTATGGGCGAATAAGTTCAATAGTTGTGTTTTCCTAATTGATTTTAACACGTTTTTAGTAATGTTGATTTAAAAAATGCATTTTTGGATCATTTTTATAACATAAATGCGTTATCTAAGCTACTTCAACAAAATAAATGGATTTTAATGCGATTTTAATAAAAGAATTGCATTTTTTGAATTGGTTTTTATATTTTTTTAGCAATTTTGATTAGGTAGATGCATTTTTGTACAATTTTTATAAAATAATTTTTTTGAGTAATTTTCATGAAATTTATGCGTTTTTCAAGCAGTTTTAATGAAATTAATGCAATTTATAAGCGATTTTAATCAAATAATTGCATTTTGCAGCAAATTTTATTAGTATTTTTGTACTAATTTTGTAAAAGTAATGCATTTTTTTATCAACTAACTACATTTTTTATGCGATTTTTATATATCAATTGTATTTTCCAAGGAACTTTTATAATAAATACATTCTCTTAGCAGTTTTAATAAATAATTGCAATCAATTCTAATAAAATTAAAGCATTTTAAGACAATTTTTAGAAATAAATGCATTTTCTGGGCGATTTTTTTAATAAATGGTTGATTTTTATAATTAAATAATTGCAGTTTCTTAATTGTTTTTGTCAATTTTTGCAATTTTGCAAGTATTTACTGCATGCCCTGCACTAAAACAGATGTCGCAAATTCAGAACTGTGTCTAAATATTGGCAAATTTTGCATGTAGCATATTCCCAATCATTTTCTAGACGAAAATCTAATTTGTCAACATTTTTTTTTTGTAAGAAGATGATTTGGATTGATATTACTTCGTAATTTTTGAACCTAGGTTAACAAAATTTGTTGCTTAATTAGCCCAACTTTATAGCTCTAATATATTAAATTCAAATCGTGATTTTTTTTTAATTTGAAATTTGATTAAAAAAATCTTTAAGTCTTGATTATTTTTTTTTTTTTTAATCTGGGTTAACAAAATTTATTATTGCTTTAGCCCAATTATATTGCTCTAACATAAATTGTATTTAAAAAAAAGCTTTGAAATTAAAAAATTATTTTTAAAGAGTTTTGATGAATTCTTTAACTAAGAACTTTATTTGGATTGTTAAACTTAGGTAATTTTGAACATAGGTTAACAACATTTGTTACTGATTTAGATTTTTTGAATTTTTTTTACTAATTTAGCCCAACTATATCGCTCTAATATGCTTAATTCGATTTGTTATTTTTTTTTTAATTTTGAAAATGATTAAATAGTTTTTAAAGAATTTTGATTATTTTTTTTTGGCAAGAAGTTAGTTTAGATTATTATATCTTAGTGATTTTTTAGCTTAGGTTAACAAAACTTGTTACTGATTTAGCTCAACTATATGCAAAAATCAAATTATGAAATTTTAGTATCTTTGGAAATAATTGGTAAAAAAAAAATTATTGCTGGAATTGATTTGGATTGTCAATTTTTATTGTGAAGAAAATAACTAAAACCAAGTAGGTATGATATTGGTCCGTCATGGCATTATGCTTTTTAAAAACGACGGCATGTGTACGCATATTGAAAAAAAAATTAATAAGCAAATTTTACAACTTCTCATTAACAGATTCTGCAGTGCCGTTATAGTCGCGACCAAAAACTCATAAAACTCATCGCTATAAATTCAAATTGCGTACTCAGCAGTAATTTCTAACCAAATTAAATTAGTTGTGTAATAATCCAAAGGAGCACACTACTTTACACTCATCAACATTACGCGGTCACTAATTCAAACTTGCATCCGCACACAAAACATCCCCTTGCAATCTGCGGCTAATTAAGCCGGTCCCTTGATGCCCATTCAGAGGAAGCCGCGTGACCGCATAACTGTACTCGGTCACTTGGCCAACACAGAACCCGTTCAATTTCGGAACATTGTTATTCTTTTTCTTTACCTGCTTATTATTCAACAGCACCCACGCGGCTATATATAGACGATTTATTTTGTAACAGTGCATTCGCCTCAGGTGATCCGAAACCTGTTTTTTATTATTTCGCCGTGAATTATGTAATTACAAATATTTTAATTGATTTTTACTGTTAATTATATCGTTACATTTTCTCACTGTTATTAGTTATGGATGAGATTCAATATTAGAGGAAATTGCAAACTAAGTTTCAATTAAGTGAGTTATGTCTGACGGATTGTTGCAAATAAAACAAAATTTGTTGAATATTGATTGAATATTAATAGTTGATATGCATTTATAAATAAAATATGTTTGTGCCCTATTTAGAGATCAATATTAAGTCTAGAGAAACAATTTGTCTTGTTTGTATTATTTCTTTTATAAACTGGACTAATTTTTAGAAGAGATTAAATAATTTAAACAGAAAGTTTGCTGCTTGGGACTAGTTGGGACCACACCAAACTATTTTTTTATTATCTATTGTAACCCAGCAATATTAAATTTCCTACTAACAGTTAACCGTTTAACAATTCCTAAATTATTCAAACAGTTATATCATATTAGCATTAATTTTTAGCCAATCAAGTTAATAAAAAAATATGATATGGGTCATCAAAATTATTACATCATCCACCTACTCGATCAACCAATTTTTGGTCAAATCAAGTAGCTTTGACTAATAAGATCATTGACCTTAAACATAAACACCGCAAGTCGATATTGATATTTAAAATTTTATGCGTATTACTCACAGTCCGCTTATTTTGGAGAAAGATGATGGAAGGTAGGTGTGGCGTTCAGTTCAACAACTCACCTGAAACAAATAACAAAAATTATGATTAATAAATCACATCATATGGCAAGATTTAATAATACGATAGACTGTATTTAATTAAGTATTGATATCTATATGATAATTTTATTCAGTAAGATTTAATTATTGTTATTATCGCTTGATTAATTTATTATTATAAGATACAGTTATTAAATTAAGTGGATGAATGTAAATAAATAGTTTGTTTTAATAATTTTTCTTTAGATTTCTATAACGCGTTAACTAGGTGTTATTTACAGCAATATTTTGCCTCAAGCTGTAATATTCTGATGATATATTATCTACGAACATTAAATCTATAATAAAAATTTAGTTAAATTCAAGAAAATATTTTAGTGTTTAAGATCTGGAATGTGAAAGTAATGTCATGATAGTAAACATAAATAATGCTATAAATACTATCATAAATGGTTTAAGTACCAATTCAACAATAAATAATTCAATTTCGCTGATTTACGTAGCTCATATTTTATTGGAACATCTGTTGCAATTTGCAGAAATATTAATCAATTCTTAAAATAAACATTGAAACTAGTTAGCATTCATTGAGTATCATTTACGATTATATGAATATAACATAAATGTATTCTAATTGGGAAGATTTTCTCTGAAAAACCAAGTTTATAGTTGGTACTGGAAACAACATTGCATATTTTAAGGAACATAGATGCAACACGCTTTCCAGGATAAAAGTACAACACCCTAAAATCAAACCACGCGCTATACCGATACAACAGTGAAGCAAATTCCCGCAATGGACTAGGCGACAAGTTACAAATTATTTATGTTTATGCCCGTACAAGTAACACCAGTAACAAAAAAGCAGAACTCTTCTATAAATACATCATCAGCGCAAATCTGAAAAAACATAATACCAAATAATCATGCGAGAATTCAACTCAAAGCTGGGCATAAGCAAAGATAACGAAGATATGCACAAATTGGCAAATTTGGATCAGGGGAAAGAAACCACAATGGTGATAGGCTCCTCAACTATTTACAAGACCAACAGATACTCTATATGAACACATTTTTTGAAAAACCAATGCCAAAAAGATGAATTGGGCCAAACTCAAATTGCTTAGTGATTATATAAAATAGTAATATCGAAAACAAATGTCTTTGTACTGAATAACTTCAATAGTGGCAGTGACCATAGAATACTAAAAGCAAGCCTACAAATAAATACAAAACAAACTAGAAGGAAAATGTTTATAACGAGGACTTTCCTCACTGACTACTTGAAACAAAATTGAGAAGAATACGAAAAGGAAATGAAAATGAAAACGATACAACCAGACTTCAAGACTTTGGGTATCAAAGAACTAAACGAAAGGATCACAAAAGGTATACAAACCGCTAACAAGAAAATATGTATGTGAACAAGGCCACGGAAAAACAAAAAGTTTAATAAAATCACAATTAAGCTGATGAAAATAAGAGAAAACACCAAAGAATACCTACAATTATGCAAGAAAAATCAGAAGAAAAAGCAGGAAACAAATAACAAAGCTTATACAAGCTACAATAGAGATCAACAAAAACATACAAACAAAACGAAAACTCAGAAGACATACCAGAAATTGATACCGCGGAAATTATGAATGTTTAATTTTTAATTTTAATATTTGTTAACATTTTATGTAGTGGTTATTAATTACCAATTGATTTAGATGTCTATTAAATTTGTTGCTTTGGAATAGAGATCAATTAAGTTTAGCTTTTTCTGTTGCTCAAACTAGTCCTAAATTTCTTTCCAGTTGAGCTCACAACAAATGTGTACCTCTTGGAATTTATCAGTTGCTTTAAAGTGATTTTATAGTTTTTTGTTATTTTATGCTGCTGCGTTTTGCGTTGCTTAAGGCATTAATGTTTTTGTTGATTGAGGTCAAAGAAAACCTATCACTTTTTGAAATCTTGTTTTGCTTTGCATTGCCTCAAAATAGTTTTTACCATTTTATGTTTAGCATATCTTGCGGTTTTACAATTTATTTTAATTTGATTTTGCCATCCTACTTTACAATTTGTTTTCTATTGTGTAGTTTTGTAATTGTTAAAAGGTTGGACAATTTTATAAATAATAGCAATGCAAATTTATTATTTTGCTGCATTTGTTTGTTGCATCAATTTCTGGATATTGATGCTTTGAGTTTTTAGAACTCTCAGATCTAAGAACATAACATGTTGAGGATAAATTTGCTTTCTTATATTATACATAAGATATAAAAGGTTGAAACGTAGTGCCCTCTAATGAGAAAATTGTTAACAGTGCTATGGAATCTTTATAAACATTTTAGTGAAGACAACGGCACAAACAATAGATTTATGAAATTCTTGAGGATGTGAAGCACTCATCAATATTTATAGTTGCTACACGATTTAGATCAAAGCAATTTTTAGAACATTTGGACATTTGGAACTTCTTTAAAGTTTATGAAAATTTTAATTATGATTTATTTTATAAAAATGGAAATTACATTAATTTTGTAATATTGTTTTATTTTTAAAATATTTTTTAGAAAATGTTTTGATTTAAAAAATTATCGAAAATTATATTTATATAATCAAAATTGTTTAAATAATGTCAAAAACAATTTAAAAACTTAACTATTTCATTAAAATTGTCCATAAGTTTTGCTTGGAAAATGCAATTATTTTAATAAAATTGTCCAAAAATGTATGTATTTGATCAAATTTGTATAAAAATGCTTTTATTTTATAAAAATTGCTTTCAAAATGCGTCAATTTTCTAAAAAATTGTTTGAAAAACAAGTTAAATTGTTAAAACCAGTTAAATAAGCAAAATTTATTTCATAGAAATTGCTTGAAAAATAGACTTGTTTTGTATTTTTTGTTTTGTTTGAAAGTGCGATTATTTTATTAAAGTTGCTCGGAAACAGTGGCGGTGCTTGGATTTTTGGCCCGACCGCAAAGTATTAAAAAGGAGCCACTGAGCAACAATTTTGAAAAAAAGATTACATTTTTTTTTGTGAATTCTGGAGGGCTTCAGGGTTTGAAATATACGTTGGGGTGGCCCCTATGGTTGTAGGCCCTTTCGCATTGCAGACTCTTGCTTACAGGTAGCTCTGTTGCTCGGAAAATACATTTACTATTGCTTCTAAAACGCGTTTATTTCCTGAAATTTGTTCGAAATGTATTTATTTAATCAAAATTGCTTAAAAAAGTCATAAACAATAATTAAGAAAATGCAAATATTTAATTAAATTGCCCATAAAACAATATTTTTTTTAAATTGCTTTCAAAACCCATATTTTATAAAAACGCTCATAAAACGTATTTATTTTATAAAATTTTTCAAAAACGTGTCAAAAAATGGTTTATGGACTTATCCAAAACAAACAAGATAATGTAATTATTAAACTAAAATTGATTTTAATTATTAAAAATTGATTGAAAAACGCATTTGGTTACTATATTATTATCTAGGATCATTCGTCGAGTTTGAAGAATGATTACAAAAATTGATTATTGTGGACTCATTAATAAATCTGTTATAATAACTATTGTATGTTCTATTTATATTTAAGTTAGATTAAAAAAAAAACAAATAATGAAAAAATGTAAGGAGAGCAAATATAGCTGTTGCGTTTGGTGTCCGGACTTCTAGATGTAGCTTAAACATGGTTTTTATGAAGTCAAAATACTATTGACAGCCATTTTTCTTGTTGCTGAAAGGATTAATATGCAATATGTGCTTAGCACAATAGTTTATTGCGAGGACTGTTGAGCAGGCAGCCCGAGTTCGATTCCCGGCAGCAGCAATATCAAATTTGTCTAACATATTTTGATGCCGTCGTCTCTTTTGTAAGGCAATGGCAAACTAGCAAAGTATTTGCCTAATAAACCCTTTTGGTGCTATGGTACGGATTCTACGTTAAACTGTAGGTATTGCATGTTTGTGTAGAACTATTATCGCTTACCACAAACATACGAGACGGGTGCCTACGCTCGTAGCGAGAAAAAAATGCATACTAATTCTTTTGGCGACAAGAAAAAATTCTGTCAACAGTATTTTAACTTTATAAACCATGTTTATGCAATATCTAGACTTTTGTAGCAAAAACTTCTTGTAAACCACTTGCATCCTACACTGTTTTTTAGCAAAAATCCGGCCTCAACACCGGATGCTATAGCCATATTTACTGTATTTGAAATTTTGAATTTGGTTGGACTCTTGAAAACATAGTTCTAGTAGATTGCAAAAATTGCACTTAAAGATTCAACTTTAATTGAAACGTCCCCCGACACCGCAAATCACAACCCACTATGACTACTTTTTTGACTCTATTTTGCGCCTATTTACAAATATCTTAGACTATTCGTATGCGTAGTTACTTATAATTAATCTAATCTTTTAACAAGGTTGAGTGTTATTGAACAGATGAGATATTAGTATTAAATCTTTTTCTATTATTGAGCTCTTATTATTGTTAACAAAATAAAGACATCTTTATATGCTTTATCAATTTTCAAAAGCCTTTGATAAAGTGATGCATGCTAACCTGATCAAGATCCTGCAGTTCATACGTTATACGAAAAAGACATAAAAGCGATGAAAAATGAATACATTCAACAATTGGCCAAAATCAAAACTGAAAACTCTACCTCAGAAAAAATACAAACCTAGGGAGGAATTAGATAAGGTTGTGTACTATTGTCGATCCTGTTTCAACTTACTCTAAAATAATAACCAATAAGGCATGAGCAAATGTACATCACGAATTAAAATCAACGGATTGAACTTCTTCTTCTTCTTCTTCTTCTTCTTCTCAGCCATCATTTATCCATTTCTGGATGTAGGTTTCCTCCAAAAATTTCCACGTTTTCCTATTTGCTGCAGTTTGAATCTAGTTTTTTTCTGCGATATTTTGGATATCATCTCGCTATCTTTTCTGGGGTCTGCTAGCACTTTGTTTGGTCTTTCTCGGACGCCAAGTTGTGATTCTCATTGTCCACCTGTCCGGGTCCTGCCTTGCTATGTGGCCATTGCCACTTAAGCTGCGCCACTCTAATAAGTACCTCTGTCACACTGATTCTTTTTCGGATTTCCTCATTCCGAACTCTGTCTCTTAAAGTAATTCCGAGCATAGACCGTTCCCTTGCTCTCTGTGTGGTTTGCAGTCTGCTAGATGTTTTTCGGGACATTGTCTCGAGGCTGTAAGTGAGCACTGGCATCACGCAGGATTCGAATACCTTCCTTTTGAGGTTTATAGGGGATATGGCTTAATTTACCGAAAGCCGCCCAAGAAAGACCTATTCTTCTTGAGATTTCAGAAATCTGATTTTCTTTACCGAGTTGAATTTTATGGCCAAGATAAATGTATAGATACTTGGTCAATGGATTAATTATTAATTGTTACCTGGATATTTCCTGGGGGTTTTGACAGGTTCATTTCAAGTCCGATTTTTACTGACTTTTGATGTAGTTCCTGAAGTATGCTCTTAAGTTTTTCTGCAGTGATGCCGATAACGACAATATCGTCTGCAAATTGCAAATGATTGAGGCGTACTCCGTCGATATTTATTTCTTTTTTTTATGTCAGTTTAATGTTTTGAAGGCATCCTTCAAGACTAATGTGAAAAAAAAAACTATTATAGCACGCAGGCTGCAACATTTCATTTACGCCTTAACCAACACCATTAAAAATTCGATATTAGAATAAACGCCACCAAGACAAAAACAATGAAAATATCTAGATTTCAGAACTTATCGATGCCCATTACATCCAATGGAGTAATACTAGATAGAACAAGCTAAGAAAATAAAATATTTTGAACAGGCAAGAAATGGGTTTTGTTTAGTTTAATTTAAACTTTAGACTCTGCCTAGTAAAATGCTATGCATTCTTCTTCTGGGTCCACTCCTATCGGAGATTGGAAGTCATCAATGAGATCTTCACTCTGTTCACTGATGTTCTAAATAGTTTTGTTGTACTGTATCTGTACAATTTGCGCAAATTTCTGAATCACGAAGTTTTGCACTTTCCTACATTTTGTTTTCTTTTTATTTTATCCTTTATAATGATTTGGAGATATATGTATTTTGTTTCCCTAGCTACATGTCAGAAGTATTTAGTATTATGTTGTAACATGATCTTAGACGCTTACAACATCAACTATGAATCAATTAGATGCATTCGAAACGTATCAAAGAATCCTTACAATTTCATGAACCGATCACACTACAAGTACAAAATTAAACAAAGGAAGACAACTGCTTAACACCATAAAAACATGCAAAACATCATACCTGGGACAGATACTAAGAAACAACAAATACCTTCTACTCCAATTAGTCATAAAAGGAAAACTAGAGAGAAAAAGAGGAATTGCCAATAAGAAACTATTTAATGGCTTGAATTATGAAACTCTTATAAGAGTGGCTGAAGATAACGAAAGATTTGCAATCGTGACTGCTAACTATTATTAGTTAATAATAATAATACTTTATTGACGGTATAATCTTACCATTTACATCTACATCAAATATACATAAAAAATGATGTTTTACAATACAAAAATAAAGAATACAAATATACCATTCATAAAAGCGCACATATTAGACATTAGTCAGCATGACTTAGCTGACTTCTGAACGTAGATTTAGAGACACAAAATACATTAATATCAGTTGGTAAATTATTTGCAAATCTACACATTCTACCGAGTGGATTGTTGAAACCATAATTAGTAGAATGAGTAGACTCGCGAAATAAAGAAGAATGTCTTCTATGTCTATTATTAGGTGCTACATGGAATGGAAGAGTACCAAGTAGCTCCGGACAATCAATCTCAAGAAGACTATAAGAAGAAAATATATAATTTTTGATATTTACATGCACTTGCGCGATTTTTTACGTGTTTATTGCTTTAAATACATTTTTGCTCTAACTTTTGATGAATTTCATCGCGTAAATGAGTATTCTGTAATTTTTTTCTGAAATTTTTTACGTATTTATTGCATTAATTGCATTTTTGTTGAATTTCATGCAGTACATCAGCTTTTTTAGTAACTTTTATTTAATAAATGGCTTTTTGAGCGATTTTTTACTTACTTATTGCTTTTAATGCATTTTTATTTAGTTTTTGAAGAATTTCATGCAGTAAATGAATTTATCTGATTTTTTGTTTATTTTTTACGTATTTTTTGATTCAAATACTTTGATCAATTTTGTACTAAATGGTTTTTTCGTGAAAATTTTATGCAATAAATGGGATTTCTACGAGCTAAATGGGCATTTTGTACGATTTTTGACGTATTTATTCTAAAAAATGCGTTTTTGCGATAGTTTTTGATTAATTTTGTTCGGCAAAAGGGTTTTCTATTCCAATTTTATTTAATAAATAGGTTTCCTGCTTAATTTGTCACATATTTTTTATGTTAAATACACTTCTATTCTATGCAATAATTTTTTTTGCGCATTTTGACGTATTTCATTTGTTAATTAAATTACTTTTTGTGACGGTTTTGAATAAATTTTGTGTGTTAAATTCTTTCTATGTGAATTTCAGGCAATAATCGGTTTATTTTGTGCAAGTTTTATACAATAATTGAGATTTTGCACGATTTTTGACATATTATTTGCCATAATAAATTCTTTTTGCAATTTTTAGTTATTTAGTATATTAAATAGTTTTTTACGACAATGTTTGATAAGTTTTGTTTTGTAAATGGCTTTTCTACGCATTAAATGATTTTTTTGTGCAATTTTTGTGTTATTTTATGCTTTAAATGTTTTTTTAACGTTTTCTTGTAATAAATGCGCGTTTTCTGACATATTTATTACTTGTGCAAATTTCAAGATTGGTTTTTGAATTATTTTTTTTTTTTTTTACAATTTTTAGGTTTTTTAAGCGATTTTTATACTTAAAATAGGTTTTATGTGCGATTTTTGATACTTTTTATAAGCTTTACGCTGTAAATGGGTTTTCTAAGAGATTTTTAATAGATTATATTTTGTAAATGAGTTTCTTTCGATTTTTGATGGGTCTTATATTGTAAATGGTTATTTTACGCGATTTTTGATGAATTTCATGTTATTAAATAGTGTTTCTATACGATTTTTGATGAATTATATAACTTAAATAGGTTTTTGTAAGAAATTTATGCAATATTTGTTTTTTCGTAGTGCTTTTTTACGCAATGGGTTTTCATGTAAAAAAATAAGTTTTTGTATGATTTTGTACGCAGTTCTTTCTATCAATAGATATATAGATATATAATTTTTAACTATTTAACATTAAATGGGTGTTCAAAATTATGTTTATTGGAATTTTATTGCAATTTTTTAAGGATTTTATATTTTAAATGAGGTTTCCGCGCGATATTTTATGAATTTTATATTTTAAATAATGTTTTTATGCGATTTTTTATGAATTTTTTATCTTAATTGGGTTTTTAATTGTTTTTTTGTCCTAACTTCATCCAATAAATGAATTTTTTAACATTTTTTTAATTATTTTAATGGGCCTTTTGTGCAAATTTTATTAAAAAAATTATTTCCTAATATAAACAGATTATATATAGAACATATTTTTTAACAATTTAACAATAAATGGGTTTTCTGGATCAATATTTAATGATTTTATGTGTGAATTGTAAGCAGTACATGGTCTTTCTGTGCATTATGCATAAAATAAATGGATTTTTGTGTGGTTTTGATGTATTCCTTGCAATAAATAGTTTTATTATATAATTTTTAATTATCCAATTCATTAAATGGGGTTTCTAAAAAGTTTGTCGTCTGGATTTTACGTAATAAATGAATTTTGTGAGCGAATTTTAATCAGTTTTAAGCTTTAAATGGGTTTTCTATACGCAATGTATGCAATACATTGGTTTTATGATTTTACTGACAAATTAATAATTTTAGAAATTTTATGTGTACCTGCAACAGTGTTGATTCTTACTAAATAGCTGCGTCTTTGTTACTTCAAATGCACTAATGTTAATGTTTTAGCCGGTATTTCGGTTTTTAGTTTTTAGTAAATAGTTTTAATTGAGGCACTTATAACATGATTTTACGGCAAGGAAACTTTTTGAATTGGGCGCCAATGAGCGAGACGTGGTCAGAAAGGGGCAGGGAGGGTCTTATTTGAAATCCAGTTGTTGTCATGCGTTGGACAAATTCTTCACAACGATGACAAGTTTCATCCCTTCAAACTTTCTGTGGTGCAAGAGCTCAGTGAACGCAATTTTGTTTCTCGCCAAACTGCATGTTAAGCGCTCTTCAACTTGCCTCACAACGCTCTCTTGTTTTTCAGTGATGAAGCCCATTTCAACTAAACTAAACGTGCGTTATTGGAGTGGTGCCAATCCCCGTAAACTTCATGAGAAGCCACTTTATTGTAAACGTTTTACTATGTGGGTCTTACTTTGTTGAGAATGAAGAAAACACTGTTACTGTGAATGCAGTTTGCTACAGAGAAATTATTGAGGCATTTTTTCTCCCAAAACTTGAAGAAATGGAACTTGGGGACGTAAGGTTCCAGCAGGACGGAGCCACGGCACACACAGCGAGAATTTCAATGAAACTTTTGAGGGAACACTTCCACAAGCGCCTAATCTCCTTGAGGAGTGACGTACTGTGGCCATTGTATACAATGACAAACTACGGACCTTGCAACACCTGAAGGACAACATTTGCCAACCCATCGCCAACATTCCCGTCGATATGCTCGAAAGAGTGGAACGAAACTTTAATAAACGGGTGGATCAGTGTATCGCTAATGAGGGTCGCCAGTTGTCTGATGTAATATTTAAAACCACTTGAAACAAAAATTCAAGATGTGTACAATATGATAAAAAAAAAATTAAATTGATATGTGAAATACTTTTTTTTATTGACCTTTTAAATCAGCAAGTTTCCCTGCCGCACCCTGAATTATGTCTTTATATATAGGGCAGTACGGCAAAGACGACATTAACAGCGCTAACGAAAGTTAAGCAACCGCCGGAGCGAGTTGAATGGGTGTCACCAACAAATTAATGCAGAGCGTAGTGCTCTTTTCAAATGGATCAGTTACCTTATATTCAAACATACACGTCTTTTCTGTGGTTTGGTGTGCCCTACACCTTGATTGCCTACCCCGAAAGGGAACGTTGCCAAATGATTCTCATTGACATAAAGAAGGTTTTTTGATGCTTGAAAAATTGCGCAGATTACAAATTTTTGCGTGAAATTTTTGCAGAAAACTTATTTATAGCAAAAAAGTCTTAATTTTACCCATCATATTTTTTTTTTTAATACAGTTCTAAACAACAATTTATTAAGTGAGATGTATCAACAATTGAACAGAAAACTTATTTATGGCAACAACAATATTGAAAATTGACAATGAAGCCCATTTGCAACTAGAGAAATGGCAAAAAATGGATTAGAATATTAATTCATGAATTGAAACTGATAAAAAATCTTGGAATTGATTGATGAATACATCCATTTTAGCTGAAGAAATTTGGTTTAAAAAAATGCGAAAAGTTGCCACTGTCCAATGATTGAAATGCTTGGATTTAGTGGAAACTGGACTACATAGTACCCTGCAATTAAAGCAGTGTGTATAAGCCCTTTCTCCAGTTTTTTAAACATAACTTTTTCCTGGGGTATGGTGTTAAATGTTTTTGTTAAATTTTGACTTTTACAATAGAATATGTGCTTGTGGTACAAATATGTTTCTATAATTGATTTTGTTAGCATTTTTTTTTCTGAATAGAAGACACTCAAATGTTTTTGTCATTTAATAGTCTATGGTAATTTTTTGTTTACAAAATATTATTGCAAACTTTTGGATTCTTTATCTGCATACCAGTTTTTGCACTTAAATTACTAAAATATAATTTGATTATTTATCAGGGATTTAATTGTTATTTGCAGATTTGATATCAAAATTTCTAGACTTTGTCATTCAATTGCTTTAGTAAGTATTAATTTTTAAAAAGCAGAAACATTTTTTTTTTTTAAATTAAACAAAATAATTATAGTTTACTCTAATTTAGACTACTAATTTAGAAGTTGATTTTTTTTATATTCTTTTTTACTGTGTCTAGGTTTGAGGTTGGCTACATGCGGATCCAAAGCCGGATCTTACCACGTAGAGTGGTTTTTTTATGATTCAATGTAATTTGTTTACCCACCAATTTGATCAATAAAACCAAATAAAGCAAAAATTTACTTGTTTTATCAAAATGATCTCATAATTTAAATTTATAGTGCAATCATTTAAAGCAAAAATTTAAAAAAAAACATAAAAATAGTTTTTTTAATAGTATTTGATAATTTGAATCAAATTTATTTTAAATTGACATTTAGAATTAAATTAGAAATTTTTAAATGTGTATCAAATGACTTTAATTTAATTTGTTATATAAAAAAGTTGTTGCTGACTGAACTAGATTAGAGTTGACAAGACATCTTTAATGTTTATCTTCGAGTTGAAATAAATATCTACTACAACTTCTCAAAATAAGTAAACAATGGGAATATAAAATTGAAGCGTTCGGGAATCCGTTCACGTGCTGCACGTCTTTTATTTATTACAGGAAGTCTTGAATGGGATGGGGATGTTTTTATATTTTGAGTGTATATGATTGTTTTATTTTTATAAGGTGAGGAAACGAGGCGTGAGTAAACACAAGCTCGGATTAAATTAGTTAAAGTTTATTAGTATTGCGAGTGTCCAGAGGCGAGAGAGGCCCATTAATCTCTTAACACAATGGGGGCCCCGATACGCATCTGCAGCGGGCGTGTGAAGGAGTCGCCCGCTAATGAAAGCGCGAGGTGCCCGTTAACTGCCGTGTGTGGGAGATCCCCAGGTCACACGATATCTAGCGGGGTTGGCACCGGGTCACATGTGAGACGCAGCGGGACACTCATTGTCTTTCCGACTATTTCCTATTAGCGGGACTTTCAGCAGCACACATTGAGGCACCCACCATAGACCATCACTTACGCTTTAACATGGGAAAAAGCTCACATTTGCCACCGGCTAAAGAAACCGAACGTATTTTAGTGAAGAAACTATTTTAATTTGCTAATAGTGGGTGTCTATAAAATCTAACTGGACTTTTCTTAATTACCGTTGGATTTAAGTGATTCATAATTAAAACCGTTGACGTATTAAATTATTTTATTTTTTTGGAGTTGATTGGTTTGATCAAATTAAGATTTAATGAATGAGTCAACTTTAAAAAAGTATCAGTCTTTTTTATCATATTCTTCGAATTAAGTGTCACTATGTTTTTATACATTTTAATGTGCATTAATTATAGTCGTTGGATCAACAAATTAATGTTGATATATTGTAAGATTGATCATTAACGAAATCTAATTATTTTCACCTTGAATGAATCGAATGCAGTATATAACAAATCAATAATTGTAATTTATTTTTTATGTAGTAATTGGCCAATAAAATAATAAAATTTAGACAGAAGAACAAAACTTTTTAAATTGTTTCGATTTTAAAAACAAAATAGCGAAAGTAAGACTAACATTTTACTAATGTGTCGAGAGTGTTGACGCAATGCCCCTTATTAGGAGAAACGTTGAACTGTGAATTGTTTAATAGTTACTATGATTTTATGTAAATTGTCTCTTTGACTAGTGAGATGCTAGGCACACTGATGATAGGTGATAAACTAGGCCGAAATTATATTTTAATTAATTAATTACGACGTGAACCCTTGGTGTGGTGGTTGGGAGGTTGAGCGTTTGTTGCGTAAGTTAAAAGAAAAATACTGGGAGTAACAAAGGAATATCAAATTGATCAACTAATACCATTTTCTTGCTTTATTTTTAATGAGGATAAGTAAATATAATTTTAATTTATATTGATATCTTGAGATTGAACTGTGAAATGTTATTTTTTAATATTTTAAATTGATTGCAATTTTGTTCAAATTATTTCTTACATACACCAATATTTCAGGATGTGTAGCCCTTATCAGTCTGAATTGCATTTTACTAGTTGGAAACATAACTCAAACATTATATTAGATTGATTTAAAGCAAACAAGAATGTTATAATATACATATAATAGAATGCGAGCTAGTAAAATTGAATTTATAATTAAATAAACTAAATCATCTTTATTGAATTTAAAAATATTCTAAGCTTGCATTTATGACCATCTATTCACACAATTTATATTTTATGCATATGTAGACTGCGTGCTGAGAATACAGATCAAGAAATATTTTTCAAACACTATAATTCATCCGATAACGTGAGAGCACACTTTAAATATATTAAGACGAGATAAATCAGCAAAAGTTCTCCACTAATGTCCGAGCAGATGGTCTGCTGATTGCGAGCAGCAAGCCAGGAGAATCTAAGCGATGATGGATCACGCGAGAACCACCCCCGCGTTGAATGAGGGCTCCATAAACAATCGCCATTTATTAACATCAACAAATCTTAATTACTTTAAGCCTGGTAGCATTGAACATCTTAAGGCAATGTTATTTTGTCTTTGCTACTTGTTTATGTCTTTTCTGAGTCGATTCCAATCATGTTATTTTTCAGTTATTGTCTATATAAATTGCGGACTGCTGGAATGCTATTATTGATATTTGCATTCAAACAGCTCAAACGCTATTGTTCTGTGGACACGATTTTACCAGGATTACGCTTACGCTGCTTGTAATCATTTTTACCCACTTCGCTCATACATAGTAATGAGGGATTCTAAATTCTTTAAACTATTTATAGAAATTCTCATCACAGTTTAAAATTAAATTATTTGTAGCATTGAAATAAATTGCGACAATTTTATTTGTATTATATAATAAATTCCCAAATTGTATCAAATTGCTTATAAATTGTAATTGCGGTCAACAAAGCCTTGAAAGCAAAACCATTTCGATTCGGCCGATAATAATTATAAAATCATTAATGAATTTAAATTTGATTGGATTACGGTGCTGTATGAGTTTCCTAGTAAATTAAAGATGAAGATGTATATCAATTTATGTAATTGAGGGCATGAAACAAATAAACGTGATTGACTGACATTATCATATCCCCGAGATTGTTGTAACTGTTGATTTTGATGCCTGCAGTGGTGCTGTCTTGATTGCATCCTATTTTTTATTATTGGGGATTATTATTTTCCGATGAAAAGCTAGGTGGAATTCGACCTGTGGGTGGGACGGTTGGTTGGTTTGATGCGCACACCTTTTTCGATCAACCTACTTTGAACGATTGTGATATAAATTTTTGCTGGTAATTTGTTGTTGTTGTTGTTGTTGGAGCCGTTGTCGTCGCAATTAGGGCGATGAACATTACGGTCGGACGTGTAATATTGATGATGCGGCAATAACATGAAATACGGTCGTGTTCGGTTAGATAGAAATGTGTAAACTATGCATGTTTGAATTTGCCTTTGAATTATTATCATCTAGGTAGATATTTGTTATTTTACAATTCAATCGATAGGTTTCACACCAGCAATCAATTTCTGTTATAAAAGATTTATTTCCATTGAATTATAACATTTATATTGTATCGTATACAACAACCTATTGAATATGTAGGCTTAATATCCCAAAATTTACTGTAAATCTATTGCATTTAATTAGTTGCGTTGTGTGTTTTTGTATCAGATGAATCATAATTAGCTTTATTGATGTAATTATTTCTTTGTTTAATTTATTTATCTTTTCGTTTCAGGTAAGTTCAATGGGATTTCATTCTATTGATGTTATGTGGGAATACAATATTTAGTAAGTACAAAAGCCTATCCTAGTAGCAATGTGGGTTAATGTGCTGCAACTGATGTCAGTAGTTCAAACTCTCTGACCAAGTGCATTTTAAACAGACATTTATCAAACGTGTAATCTAAACGTAATTTGTGCCACTAGAGACTTTAATTATTTCGGTTCTTGCTTACTGAATATTAAGATGTATACAATAAGTTGAACTATTTGCTACTTCTCTGTTATATTGAAATGTATTTTTTTTTTATTTTAGTGATGTTTTGTGATCAAATAAGAATTTAGACAGATGCTAGATTTATGTAATATTTTTTATTTATAGAATTTTATTGCATACAAAATATGAATTTATACTGATGAATAAAAACTCATGTATTTAATGAAATTTACACTGAAAAACATTTATAAACCAAATTATGGCGTAAAATTTAATCAGAAAAACTATGTCATTATATGAAAAAGTCAAAAATTGTCTAAAAACTTATCTTTAGTTAGAGTTTTTGTAAAAAATTGTATAGAGATTTAGAGATTCTATACGATTCTCAAAAATTAACCTATAAATTAATGTATTGCAAATAATCTATGAAAATGTATTCAAAATAATAATACTAATATACAAAAAATTTGCAGAAATTCTAAAAAAATTAAATATTGCTCAAAAATCTTGTATTGTAAAGAATTTAATTAAATTTTTTTGTAAAAACCAATTTACTTCATAAAGTTTATCATTAATTGCACAAAAATCGGTAAATTGCATAGTTTGCAACACATAGATCTAATTTGTTACACGAACTATTGAAAATTTATGCAAAAAACTCAATCAAAACAAGAAATGAACAACTTACTTGCCTCATAATATCAAGTTATAGCGTAAAATTGATTGAAAAATGTTTTAAAATCACATTTAAAGAACTTGCCCTCAATTTGAACTACCGTTCACCCAAGTGTTTATTATCATGTGTCTCAATGTTACAATATTTACTTGTCTTTAAGTGATAACTAGCATTTTTTCTTTTGTGAATAATAGCTGCGTAAACACAAGAGGTAGAAGAAACAATAAATATCTTGATTACTAACACTTGGGCGGGTGGGTGGGTTAAAGTGAAAGATCCTACTTGCTCACCCACTCAAACGTTTGTTATTATTGGTTTTAATGTTGCAATATTTTCCTGTGTTTAAGTTAAAACTAACATTCTTTCTTTTGTATATAATGGCTGCAGAAACATAAGCAGTAGAAAAATGAATAAATATCTTGATAACTAACACTTTGGCGGGTGAGCGAGTTACAGTTAAAGAAGTTACCCGCCCACAATTTGAACTGAGTGTTTGCTTGCCCACCCAAGCGTGTGTATCATGGGTTTCAATGTTACAATATTTTTCTGTTTTTAAATAAGAACTATCATTCTTTCTTTTGTAAACATTAGCTGCAGGTACACAAGAGGTAGAAGAAACAATAGGTGTTTTGATGACTAACACGGGTGTATAGGTCAGAATTTAAACTGAGTTTATATACAAAAATTGGTTTCTTACACTAATTCAAGAGTGGTTATCGATTTTTGTTGTAAGACTTTTAGGAACAAGATTTCTAGCGTTAATTTGGATTTTTTCTGAACAAAAAGTTTTTCAAATTGCTACTAAGCAGTGTTTACAGGTCATTTATGTTACTCAGTTTGCTAAAAGCTTTGTTGATAACTATATTATTATAAACAAAACTTTGAAAGTTTTGCTAGTTGCATGAATTGCCTCTACTCAATATTTTGGAGCAAATTGAAGCTGGTTGTTAAAATAATGGACAAATTTTTGTAAATACAGAAAGTTTTGGGGCTTCAAACTTAAATTTTTGGCCGATTTATTTTTTATCGGAAGTTCATTGACAAAAATAACACATTTTCTTTAATTCAATATTGTTTTAGGAAAATAAGAGCACTGATGACGCAATCTACGTTATTTAATACAACGTATGGCAAATAACACATTTTGTGGCATAGTTTAGGCTTAAAAATATTAAAAATTCTTAGTTTTTGTTTTTTTTTTTTAATGTATAAAAATTTTATTTTTTTGAAATTGTTGCAATATAGGCCATATGTGTACTGAACAAAATAAATATTTTACAATTTTTTTAATCTTTTGTATCAAAGTTCATATCAAAATTGCGTTGGTTACTCATTTTTGTTGGATAAAATGGAAATATATGGATTTAGGGTCAATATATTCACTTTTCAGTAGTAAGTTTTTAGTAGCGTTACTATTTGTTAGTAGTGACAGTATTTTATCAAATCAAATTTACAAGACAGATAAATTACACAGATCACTTTGGCCCGCTAGTGAGAAAATAACAAGAAAACTATTAAGCAGTTTAGTTTTCAAAACAACCCATCCATTAACTATCTTAACTTCAAATATCTAAATATCCCACTATGAGGGCAGACATTCAAACGTTTTGTTTACATACATAAACAGAGCATGCGGCAAGCCAAAGTGATAGAAAATCCGTGCATTTATTGCTGACATAGCGTGCCATATCTCGAGCCATGCATATGAGGCAACATATCTCAACTTGCACGCCACATGGTTTAAAAGTTTTAGCTAGACAAACACATTTCTCGGCAAATTTGCATGCGGCAATCCAAAGTGATAGAAAATCCGTGCAGTTGGCATGGCTTGTGACTTTTTGAAATTTCCAGAGAGCCAAAAAGCCACGCAAATCATCACAAACGTCCATAAACAGGCGGATTTACTTGTTACACACTAGGACGACATATAAATCGTTTGCTTGGCGTGGCCGTTTATGGTGTAGATCGTAAAAATGTTCGCCACAACTAAATGTGCCGCTTTACTCGTTGCATGCAAATGTGCCAAGAAATGTGTCCGTCTATGGCTAGCTATTCAATCTGGTATTGAGGCCTCTTGTTCAAACTATCTAAATTAAAAGTCCCACTATACCTTATTAACATAATCAACAAATTTCTTGAAAACAGATTAAGTCAAGTACGTTTACGCTCAGTACACTCCCTTCCATTCTCTCCTCAACAAGGAGTTTCACAAGGCTCTCCTCTCTCACCGCTGTTATACAATTTATTTTGTCAAAGGCTTACTTACTTCAGTATGCAGACGATGCCACTTTAGTTTTTTATGCAAAATTTTTAAAAGCTTCTATTACTCAAATACTATCCAAATTTAGTATACCAAATCAGAAATTTAAATACAGTCAATGAAGTGCACAATTACAACAACCCAAAAATATTATTTATTTGCTGAATCTAGTTAGTACTCTAACTAAAAAATTCTAATTATATCTTGACAATGAAATTTTTAATAAACTTCAAGTAAAAGTTGTTGGAACATAGACCACGTAAAAAAGAAGAAATGGGTGACAACGGAGATCTATACTCTAATATAAAAACAAAAGTGAGTGAACGGGATTATTAAGGCATACAGAAAGTCATAAAGAAGAATACGCTAATCTAAAGAACAACAGTTGATAGAACAAAATAACAGAATCGAAGGTCTATAGAACAGGCACGACAACTTTAATGTTTATAAATAATCCGTGAAATGGTAGGTAATAATAAACTTAAAGTTTTACTATATATAACGACTAAAATGGAAGGATAATATTAGACCTGCAGGATAATCTACAAACAAGAAATTATGATATAGAATCATTCAATGACAATGGGCCCGATGATTACCGACGCCATAGGTTAGGACCACATCTGGGAATTTTGCCGCAAATTCAGGAATTTTAACCTAAATTATTGGGTTTTTAACGTGCCGCAACATCGAGGCAGTATACGGGACCTACTAAAGTTTTTCTTATCCGAAAAAAGGCGTACTCATCACAACACATTTTTTCTTAACCAGAAAAAGTGAACCTCCAGATAGGGAACTTGAACTAGAACAGTTGAGTACTCATAAAATCAAAATCAAAGCTAGCACCTATGGACAACGTTGTAGATCCGAATATAAAAGCCTTAAGCACACGTATTACAAACTCAATAAAAACCGCAGTAAAAGAATTCCAGACACAAAGCACTCAACGAATTGAAAAATTTATGCTAGTAGATCTAGCAAATAAACATACAACTAAAGCAACCGAACTGAGACAGCTAAACAGAAAAATCTCCAAAGTAATTCGAAAGGACACCAGAACGTACAACACAAATGAAATTTCAAAGGTAATCAAGCAAAACAAGGGCATGAAATTACTACGGAAGTCATTCTCTGAAGGCAGGAAAAACATCTGCAAGCTATGAAAACATAACAAATAAAACGGAAATTCTCAAGGTTGTTGAAGATTTCTACGCGACACTATATAGAGAAGAAAACGCACTAAGATTGGACACCAACATACAAACTGTGCAAAACCAAGGCTCGGAGGAGGTTCCAAACATTACATTAGACGAAATAAGAGGAGCACAGTCGAGTCCCTAAAAACTGGCGGAAGTACGTTATTAAAAGCATTATGTAAGCTATTTGAAGCATGTTTTGAAAACGGGACAACACCTTTCTAATGGGATCGGGCCATAATAATAATACTGCATAAGAAAGGAGACATAGCCAACCTGCAAAATTATAGACCCAAGCTTGCTATCGCATATATATATATATATATATATATATATATATATATAAATTATTCATGAAAATAATTACCAAGAGGCTAACAAATAAATTCGACCTTTTATTTGGCACAAATGACCATCTACAAGTAGTTAAGTCCCTCATAGAAATTTTTTTTGAATATAATAAACCCCTCTGCAAAATCTTCGTCGATTGCGAAAAATCTTTCGACAAAATAAATCAGCATGAAATGCTACAAGCTCAAGCATGTGTACCAAATAGCAAAAGCATATGACAGGCTGCAGTAAGACTCCGAAAATTTTAACATTGATCTAGGCGTGCGCCAAGACGATGTCATTTCACCAAAATTATTTACAACCCTACTAGAACATATGTTCAAACAGACCAACTTTGGTGAAATGGGCATAAACATAAACGGCGAGAAACTGTACCATCTGAGATTTGCGGATGATATCTTAATTATCGCAGATGGCATGGACAAAGCTAAACAAGTAATACAGAAGCTCAATGCAGCATCAAACTCTGTTGCGCTCAAAATCAACACCAGCAAAGGAGAATAGGTCTAACTTGGGCGGCCTTCGGAAAGCTGCGCAACATCTTTAAATCAGATATTCCAATAAGCTTAAAAAGAAAGGTATTTGATCAGTGCATATTGCTTTTGCTAACTTATGGTGCTGAAACACTTACCATCACAAAGAACACCACAAATAAAATAACTATTGCGCAGAGAAAAATGGAGAGTTCAATGCTAGGTATCTCACTAAGAGATAGGGTCCCAAGTAACGTAATAAAGGAGAGGTCCGGAGTGACGAACGCAGTTACTCGTATAACAACATTAAAATGGAACTGGGCCGCTCTTGTGGCGAGGTTTTTGGATAACCGCTGGACTAAGAGAATAATAGAGTGGAGACTATGCAGAGATGCTTACCGAAACAGAGGTTTTCCATCAACCAGATGGACCGATGACTTCAAACGGATAAAGGCCAATTGGATAGAGGCAGCACAGGATCGGCAAGGATAGATTAAGTTACGGGAGACCTATGTCTAGGAGTGGACGCAAATGGTCGGATGATGATGATGATGAACATAATGAAAACAAAGACTATGGTAGTTTTAGAAACTAAACAACAAATTCAACTATAAATAATTGAACACATCAAACAAATCTCTAATATTTTGGAACTTTGAAGAATTATGAATGGAGATACCACCAAGAAATCCAAATCCGCATAGAATAGGCTAAAACAGCATTTGTGAAATGAAAAATACTGACTTTTCCAGGTCTAAGCCTAGATCTAAGGCTATGAATGATTCGATGCTACATTTTCCCGATAGTTCTGTACCGGATAGAAAGCTACTACTTTGTACATTTTCCGAAGTATTTTGACGTTTGTGATTTTATCAACCCATGATATGCGTAACATATGCTACTATAAACCCATATTTCAAAAGTCTCTATCCGTTTATAATCGAGGAGCTGTTGAAAAAGTGCAAAAGTTTTTTAAAGTCTGATATTTTCAGATCGACTATCTGCCTATGAATTTTCAGCTTTTTCAATTTTAGGGTACTAATTAAAAATACACCTTTCTTAGCGTGCCAGCGCCAAGTGTCTTGATCTGAAAATATTAGACTTTCCGAAACTTTTGCACTTTTTTGTCACTAGCTCCTGGATTATTAGTTATTTTCTGATTCAAAGTTTAGCTTTTTGACTTTGAGCTAGGAAACAGTTAACCAGTAGAGGCTTCTGAGATGTGGGTTTATTGCCGCATGCTATGCATACCATGGGTTGACAAAATCACAAATGTCGAAGTGTTTCATAGGATGTACAAAGAACCAAATAGTTAGTAGTAAATAATATCAATGACAGTTTTGTTGCTTGATTTCACAAAAACGGCATCTTATATTTAAGTTTGTCTTTACGCAAATACGATGAAATTTTGATTTTGTCCATCGGAATAAGTTGAGCTTGTATTAGATCTTCTTAGGCCTTTAGACATGCTGAAGAAACTAGGTTTTATTTCTTCTACAAAGTGTTGTACGTTTACAAGATTGTTTGTTGTTTGAACGATGTTCTTAGCATATTTAATTTTAATAATGGTTTCTTCATTTATAATAATACTTATCTTTAGTTTTGGTATTATATGAGAAAACATTTGAAACTATTAGTCATCTGAAACACAACAAAAATTCATCAGAACACTACTTTATTTGAGAAACTAAGTCAAAAATTACCTAAAAAATTATTACTTTGAAATTTGCCAAAAACCTTATTTACTGTAGAAAATTTTTGTCGAAAAACTATTGAAAACCTCCATAAAAAAATTTCCGAAAAAATAATACTTTATTGCGTAATTTGCAAAAAATGTGCTGTAATTATTAATAAAAAATTAAACATTGCTCAAAAAAAAATATACCTTTTGAAGTTTATCAAAACGTACAAAGAAAAAGAATTTTTGTTTGCATGAAATAATGAAAATAGCATTGGCAATGCAAAAAAATTAAACAAAGCGATGAAATTATAATTTTAAAAATAAAATATTTATCAGAAGTTGTATGAATTTATCAAAAATGTGCATTTAAGACAAAATCTGGCTAAAAATTGCCCACAAACCTTATTTGCTTTATAAAAAATAAATTAGAGCACTAAATTTATAAAGATGTCTTACAATAATTTTGATTTGTTTAACTGATAAATAGTGAGATCTTATAGCAATTTATTTATTGAATAATTATTGCGATAAGTAATTAATTTTAGGCTAACTTATACAGTCAAGTTTGTTGTAAAGTAGATGAAAACCAGGATTTAACATTATTTTTATTATAAACAAATAAGAAAAAAACTGATTACTTATTCTCAATATAAGAAATGATTTTGATTACTGATCAGATTGACCTCAAATAAACTGATAAAGATGTAGCAACTAATTTGTAAGATAAAGGAAGTGAATTATTTTAATAATTGCAATTAATGACTAAATGCAGTATCTATCAGCTATGGAAATTATAGCAATTGTGACATAAATGCTGTCAGTAATCGTTAATGAGGGCAAAGATTAAGTATCCATATTAAATTAATGATTTATAAAGCACTATAATATGATTGCTTTTAATACTCAACGCAACAATGTAAGAGATTTTCATCACAAATCCATTTCCTAGAAAATAAATTGACAAAAACCATATCTGCAATGAAATTTCTATTCATTAAATACCGTTAGGTTTTGAAAATTTATTAAAAAAACCAGTCCTATAAAATAACCCGAAATAAAAAGCATAATCTGGTTCTGTAACATTTGTCTTTCATTCATTCATTTTTTCCATCACGGAAATCCGCAAAGATTGATTGAACGCAGACTGATGATGTTATGCACACACACATACACACATGCACACACTTTCTTCGACAATGACCTCTGCTAGATAGAAACCGGTCAATGCTAAATGTTTAATGATTCCCGATGAAAGTGAGTTCACGTTCGAGAGCGCGTTATATAACAGACGGTCTTATGTAATAAACCGACCTAGAAATTTTTTTATATAATATATAAATATGCGGCGAATTTATTATTATTTTTTTCTAATGTACGGAGAGAAATGGGATTTTCAGCTAGATTTATCTGCGTACATTAAGCGCATACGAGAAATATTAAAGGGAAACTCCTGGTATGAATATAAAGTTTTTGAGGAAGAGGTGGTTGTAATGGAAAATTATGCAAATTTTCTACTCTTTTTTTTTTCATTTGTGTGTCGTTGAAAAAACTAGGAATTGTGGTCTCGAATTTATTCCAAAGCTTTCTTATCATAATATTTGAGATTTTAATTTAATTTTTAAATTAATTTTTTATCTTATGCATAAATAGGACAAAACACCAATAAAACTGCAATTAGAAATATGCGTATAATAAACTTTAGTTAGCAATGCAACTAAAATGATCGACACAATTCTCATGCCCATTTCAGGTGTTAATTTTTTTATTATAGTTTACTTTTCACGCTTCATTTCCTCAAATTCTTACCACCCAGAGTGGCATTCATCATACAATAAATGCAGCAGTACAAAAATTCCTGGCGAATAATAAACGTAATTCAAACTAATGCTGTTATGCTGATTCGAACCAGTGAACATAAAATAACAATAATTAAATAATATAAAATGATTTTTGCGTTTAAAACTTTTATATAAACTTATATAAGTAACAAAATATAAATAATTGTAAATAATATTTTTATGATTATGATAATAAAGCTGTTTATATACAGGTGTGATCTCATTTCGTTATTTTTGGCTTTACAGTTATGGTAGAATATAGTAAATGGGAGTGAGACAAATTAGGATTTTTGATATAGAAATGAATATGGACAATAACTTACATAAAATTGCAGTTTTTTTTGTATCTAACAGTATCCACGTTGGATTTATATGGTACTGGGCAATTATATTGCGCGCCCACATTGATGTTGATAGTAAATATATAAATAAAATCGAGTTTTACGGTCTGTGGTATTAAAGTTTATACGCGTATTTTTATCGTTCGGTTGCACAGGAGGTATGTGAACGGATTATGTAATTTTCTTAAAAAAATGCTGTGATTGTATAGGAATTATTGTTGGAATTGCTTGAAATATTGCAACATATAATTGAAAAATGTTTGTTTCTTAATTTTAGTTTTATCATAAATTGTATTGATTAGTTTATTTACTGAATTAAAATTGGCTGGCTTAAAAAACTTTGGAGCATTTTAATATTTTCTCTAACTTTTACGAGTCTAAAATGTTTTGTTAATTTTTTTCGAAAATTTCTTCCAAATAACAATCAATTAAAAAAAATTCAATATTAAAAAAAATGATTAAAATGAAGAAAAATGTTTTAAATTAAATCATTTCTGCAAAAGAAATGTTAGCGTTATTTTCTGCTGATAGGATGATTTTTTTTAGTTATTTTTGTCATTAGTACTGTGCAACTCTTTTTATAGTTTATATATTACTGCTTGACTGCTACGTTTAAATATGATTACATCATTAATTTCTTTATGAAACCATGTTATTGCTTTTCAATTTGATGAGTAGTTTATTTGATTGAATTGTAGAATTGTTAGTAGTTATAGTTATATAGATTAAGATAATAAAAATTATATACGAGATTTTATTTGATTTTCAGTTTTTTTTGCACTTTTTACCACTATATAAAAATGCTGCCAACGAGAGTGATACAATCTTATTTAGAATTTATGAACAACATTTGAATCAACAAAATTTGCTTGTGTACTACATGTCCTGAATGGAAACTTGGCTTTCTTGCTAGTCTTTTTTAATATTTTTGACAAATTGATAAGACTATAAACTCATAAAACGGTTTAACCGCAAAAATGATATTACCGTAATTCTAATAAGACGGGAGTGGTTTACGCTGGTTTTAAAGATTAGCTAAAAATTGCAGTCAGCAATAGATATTTGTCCATGACGGTTTCTAACAAAACTCAAACACAACATTTTTTATTTTCGATCGACTTTTGTCAACCCGTATTGTAGATGCAAACAAAATATTACTTGTAGAGTTTTGTGAACAAATTTAACTTGACATGATAATGGAAAGTATATTATGATGCTTAATTTTTAATTGATGAATTTGTATTTTCTTTTTAGAATTTTAGAATTTAAGTTTTTAGACTTTTTTAAATGTTTTATAGTTTCTGTACTTATTTAGAGTTTCTGGACTCTTTTTCTAACTGCTCCTGAAGGTTATGAAAAATTTCAATATATTTTGGATTTTTTTTAATTTATTAAGTTTATAGTTTCTGGATTTTAAAAGTTTTTCTAGACTTTTTGGAATATTTATTGATTTTTTTTAAATTTTGAGATTTCTTTTAGAATTTATTGAATTTTAACCTTTTTAGAGTCTTTGTACTTATTTTAGAATCTATTTTTGGTCTAAAAGCTTAGAATTTTGATATTTTTATAATTTTTTTAAATTTTTTAGGGTTTTTAGTATCAATGGATACCGCTTAGAGTTTCTAGTCTGTTCTTGGAGTTTTTAATTACATATTATAGAATTTTGATATTTTTTATAAAGTCTTGAAACTGATTTTACAGTATCAGAAATATTTGTACTGCTTCTAGAAATTTAGTTTGTTAGAGTTTCTAGATAGATAGAATTTGTATTTAGATTTTTTGGATTTTTTTTAGTATAACTTGACATCTTTTTTTTGTTTTTATTGTGCATTTTAAAGCTTTTTACATAGCTTCAGAAATCTTACGACTTGTTTGAATGGGTTCGAAGACTTTGCTTATAGTTCTACACTGTTTCCCTAAGTCTCCAATTTTAAACATTTTAAAAATTTTGTGAAAAAGGATCTAGATCTAATTTAGAGTCTTTGAAATATTTTTATGAACTGCTCTTAGATTTATTTTTGTTAGAGTTTTTGGATTTATTTTAAAGTCTACGAACTATTGCATTTTTTTAATCTTTGATTTTTTAAGAGTTTAAAAAAAATTAATTTTGATTTAACTGCTTTTAAAGATGTAAAGGAAACTTTTAAAAAAATGTTAGTTTTTTTTTTAATTTGTAGTTAGTTTTGAAGTTTTTGAATGTTTCTTTTACATTAAGATGAGCCTTTTTGAGTTGTTGATTTTTTTTTAGAATACGAATTTTTTTTGTGTCTGAATTTTATTTGAAAATTTTTTGACCATGTGTACTTTGTTTAGAGTCTCTAGGCTTTTCTCGATTCTTCTAATAGTCTTTTTTTAGTATCACTGAATTCTGCTTAGAGTTTCTAGATTTTTTAAAAAACTTTGGATTTTTTTAGTCTTTATCATTGATTTCGAGTTTTTTACAAACTTAGACTTAATTTTTTGTTGCAATCTTCAAATGGGTTTTTAAAATGCGTACTTTTTAGACGTTTTTTAGAACTTCTGCTTAGAATCAGTAAAAAAATTAAGTTTTCAGACTTTTCTTGGAAATTATTGAGTTTTTGAGCTGCTTATAGAGTTTTGGATTGTTTTGAGCTTTCCAGATTTTTTTTTTAAATTTTAATTTTTAGTATTTTCACACTTATAGAAGAGTTATTGAACATTTATTTAAGTTTCTGGATTTTTTTAGTGTTTTTGGATGCTGTTTAGCATTTTTAATTTTTTATTATAAATTCTGGATTTTGTTTAAAGTTTTTTGTTGCTTCTTAGAAAGTGTGTACTTCTCTTAGAGTTTTTGTAGATTTGTCTAATACCCTTTGTATTTTTATTAGTTTTTTAATTATCTTTTTAAAATTTAAAGAATATTTTTTAAAATTTACAAATTTTTTGTAGATAATGTAGAGTACAACTATTTTAGAATCTTTGGACTTTTTTAAGAATTTCTGGATGTTTATCTTTTTACATTTTGGGGACTCTGGATTTTTTTAGAATTTAGAATTTTCTTTTACTTTTCTTGGACTTGGTTGAAAACTGTATATTTTTTCTATAGTTTTTGAAAATATTTTAAAATTTATTTGCTTGGATTACTGTGTTAAGACTGATTATAGAGTCCCTATTTTTTTTATTCTCTAGATTTCTAGAATCTTTATACAATAATTTGAAGACTGTTTTTTATAGTCTCTAGACTTTTTTTAGATTATCTACACTTTTATTATAATCTCTTGGTTTCTCTCAGAATTTCTGTAATTTGCTTAAAGTTTTTGGAGTCTTTTTAGAGTTGATGATATGTTTTATTTTTTATTTTTGTTTTTTTTTTAATCTCGGGAATATCTTTAGAAGTTTTGGACAATATTTTTGGACTCATTTTGCTTAGAATCTGTAGACTTTATTTAAACTTTTGGGTTGTTCTTAGAGTTTTTGCGCTGATATAGTCTATAGACTTTTTTAGACTTATTATAACAATTTATATAAAATTTTTGAATTTTTGTATTTGTACTGCTTATAGAGTTTCTGGGTCTTTATAGGGATTCTGAGTTTCTTTTGGATTTTTTGAACTCTTTTTAAAGTTTTTGGATTTTTTTTTAGTATTACTTACTTTTATTTAGATTTTTTTTTATATAATTCAGGTTTTTATTATAATTTTTAGATTTTGTTTAAGTTTTCTGTTCTTGTTTTAGAATTGGTTGTTACTTTTTAAAATGTGTTTACTTTCTTAGAGTTTTTGGAGTTGATTTGCTAAGGGTATTAAAACTTTTTTTAGAATTTCTGAATTTTTGAGTTTGAGTTTATTTTTATTTTTTAATTTGGTTTTTGCTTATAATTTTTAAGCTCTAATTTTAATGAAAGATTTTTTAGATTTTACTCCGTATTTTTGGAATTTTTGAATTTTGTATATTATAGGTACTAAACCTATGAACTCTGCTTAGAATCCGTACACGTTTCTTATAGTTCTTTTTGGATTATTGTTAGAGTTTTTGCGTTAGATATAGTCTTTAGGGATTTAAATGTTAGTATTTGAGAAGCGGTGTTTGAACTTTTTTTTTGATTTTTGGATTGGTTTCAGATTTCTTTCAGTTTTTGAATACTTTTAACCCCTGCACTTTGCCTAGGATCTCTAAACTTTTTTTAAATTTTTTTCGTTTACTTTTAACCTTTTTGATTTTGTTTTAAAGTTTGTTATTTGAGTTTTTTGAGTCTATAAATTTACTACTGTACTAAGAGTTTAAGGATTTTTTTAAAGAACGGCTTTATTTTTCTTAGAATTTATTTAGTCTTTTGACTTCTTTAAGTAAGCCTTTTAATAGTTTTCTTAAAATCTTTTTTTGCAATTTTTGGATTGAACTGTAAGCAGTTTATAGATTTTTCTAGAAAACCAAGTTTTTTTTTTGGATGGTTTGAGTTTATTTTAGAGTAAATGGACCTTAGTTTTTTTTTCTTAAGTTTTTTTGATTTTTTTGTACCTGTGCTTTGCTTAGAATATCTTAATTTTTGTTTTAATCTTTAGGTTTTTTTCAGAATCTCTAATTGCGTTCAAAGTCTTTGGACTTTTTTTAGATTTCATGACATTTTTTTTTCTTTTGAAGAGTTTTTAGAGTTATTGTAGATTAACTATACCGTTATAAGTTTTTGTTTTATCTTGTTTTTTTCTTAGAATTTTTGTTTTTAGCGTTTTTGGACTTTTTTGGTACCGCAGTAATTTACTTATTTTTTTTTTTAAATCTTAAAATAATAAATTATTATTTTTAGATTTTTTTATTAATAATGCTGGTTTTTTCAATTGTTTTAAGTTTTTTGGAATCTTTGTGCTTTGCTGAATCTTTACACTTTTAGATTTTATCAGAATCTTTAGTTTCCGTTTAATGTTATCGACTAATTTAAAAAAAAATAATTTAAATGTGTATTTTTAGAGTTTCAGAAGTTGATTTTTAGAGTTTCCAGACTGCTTATAAAGTCCTTGAAAAATTTTTCAACTTAATTTTTTTTAAATCTTTTTATTTCACTTAGAATTTTAAATTTTCTATTATAATCTTCAAGATTTTTTCCAATTCTTTGGTTTCCGTCTAATGTCTTTGGACTTTTTATTTTTAAATTTTGTGTACGTTTTTTTAGAATTTTAGAAGTTGATTTACTGAACTGCCTTATAAGTTTTAGAATTTTTTTTAGAATTTTATAATTTTTGTTCTCATTTTTGAGTATCTGGACTTCTTAGTTTGCCAAAAGTTTGTTTAAAATCTAGAGATGTTTATTTAAAAATTCAGGATTGCTCTTAGATTCTTTGCGCTGTTAATAGAGTCTATAGATTTCTTTAGAAGTTTCTTTAAAGTTTTTAGTTTTATCTGGACCACTTATAGTCTTTATTTTTTTTGCTATTTAACGAGTTTGCTCGGTATCCATGTGATGCTTTTGGAGTTTTTGATTCTTATCATAACCTGTGAGTTGCTCTTAGAATTTCTGGATTTTGTTTAAAGTTTTGTTTTTTTATTCATTTGACACTTTTATCAATGTGAATGTGTGTTTTTTTAAGTAAGAGTTTTTGTAAATTTTTGTTTTTAGAAATTTTGGTTTCTGGACTTTTTTACTATTTCATTAATTTGCTTAAAATCTGGGAATATCTGGATTGCTCTTAGAGTTTTTTTGGTGCTTATAGATCCTATGTACTTTTAGACTCTTTTAGAGTTTTTTTTTAGTATTTTTGTTTTTTTAATTTTTGGTCTTTAAGTACTAAAAACATTGTTTGAAATTTGAACAGTCTAGATTTTTCTAGAGTTTTTGTTGATTCATTGGGCTGTTCTAAAATTTAAGAATTTTTTTTCAAATTTCCTGGTTTTACCTAATTTTTTTAGGGAACTTTTGGATTCCTTTTTTATTACTATGGTTTGCTTAAATACTGAAATTTTTTTGATTTGAAACTACGGATGGCTTTTTTTAAGTTTTTGCGCTACTGTCTAAAGTCTATAGATTTTTTAGAATCTTTGAATTTTTTTGGAGTATTTGGACTGCTTACAGTCGTTGCATTTTTTTTTTATTTTAAGCATTTTTTATCTTTAGACTTTATTTAGAATCTTTCAACTTCTATTGTAATCTTCAAGTTTTTCTCAGAATCTCTGGATTTTGTTTAAAGTATCTGGACTAATTTTAGATTTTTTTAGATGTTTTCAAAATGTATGTACATTTTTTTGAGTTTCTGGAGTTTTTTTAGATTTTTGGACTGTATTAAGAGTTTTTTTAGTACTTTTAGATTTAGAGTTTTGGGATTTTGGAACACTTTTAAGTACTCGGAGATACTTTGTTTAAAACTTTAAGAGTTTTTTTATTTGTTTTCAGATTACTCAGAGCTCTATACTCTGAGTAAATGAACTTTTCCAAAAAACTCATTTTTTATAGAATTCTTTTAAATTTGCTGGAGTTTTTTGGCTTTTAGAATTTGTGGTATTTAGATGCTCTTTAATATTTTTGACGCTTATTAGAAAGTTTTAGAACTTTTTTGAAGAATTTCTGGATTCTTATAGTAGGTATATTTTTCTTAAAATTTCTGAACTCTTTTTAGTATTTTTGCATTTTCTTTAGCATATTTAGATTTAATTATTGTTTTAAAGTTTTTCAAAGAAGATGAAAAAACTGGTTATGATTAACACTTGAAAGCTCTATTTCTGTCTATAGAATTACTTAGGGTTTTTTTAAAGTCTTGAATCTCAGTGCATAACTTGTTGCAGGTTTGAACCGCAGCTCCGGCAAAGCATTTAAAAAAATTGTGACATTTATTAATTTATGATATTACTCTAATACATAATCAGTGTTCATGTAATTATAATTACATTTAGTTTCAGAGTGTCTGTGGACTAAATACTAGGCTTTGTCAGTATCTTCCTTCATTCAATTAGCGGGTTTGATTTGTGTTTAATTATATGTGTAGTTTTAAAATATCGGCCTTTGCACCCAAAATAAAAATTGATTTTGAAATAAATAAATATTTTTTTATTAAGATTCAATATTCAATTGATCTAACTTTTTAATAAATTAGTATTAAATTAATTTCAAACATTATTTTCCGTTAAGTGGTTCACTAAACCATTAGCATTTATGAAATATTCACTCTACATATTTTCTAGTTTAGCATATAATACTCTGGTTATTCTTGTTTAAGTGTATAACAGTTCAACCAATTATAAACTGCATTGTCTCATAAAATGAATAGCGAAATAAAAAACACTACAATCATTGTCTTGAACAATTCAACACTTGTAGTAATATTTTACAAGGGAATACTTTATAAAGTAAATCAAAAAACTTTATCTTAGACTAGTGGGTTTTATATAAATAAATCTTTGATTCTGAATGTAAATGTTACAATTCAAATTTAATGCAACTTAAACTCAGCATTATCCATTTAGAAACAAAACAAACAACATTATAAAATCCAAATAGAGAGATGTGATAATAAATATTTATAATATGCAATAAAATAAACGATAAATGTGGAAATTTTGATATCCGCTATTATTACACGTATCAAAACGCAAGCGGAGGGAAGAATCATCCACAAAGTTTATACATTATGAATCATCTTGAACTGGAATATTATTTTAATGCAACATAAATTGTGCAATGCATTACCGTTGTAACAATTATATTTTAAATCAAAATAATGTATTTACATTTTGTTTACATCATGTTAAACAATTATTAACAGCGCTGTGACAAATTATCTTCATCAATGGATGTGAAAGTGCGGAGCTCACAACAGGCGATCAACCGAGTAACCTGTAGTAACTTCGTTACGTAACCCGCAGAAATTGTCGCTCATTAAATACTTTCAACTTTTAATGCCATTTAAAATCGTTTAATATAACTCGCTGTTAATAACCTCTTGTATTATTATCTGAAGACGAAGAAATTCAAAGAGACACCAACAGGCAGTCATGCGAACAACCTAAAATTGTTATGTTAAGTAAAATTTGTTTTTTAATAAAATTTATTATATAATATATTAGGTCATAAATTAAATAGATGTTTTTAATTAATTCTCCGGATTCTAAGAAGCCATCTCATTAAGAAGATGAAGGTCTTTAAACTTGAACAGATTTTTGTGTTGAATTGTGTCACCTTTAACCTGAACAAGGTCCAATCCTTATAAATCATGCGTAACAATAAAATGGTGTAAATTAACTATTTAATTTTGTTATGCAAATGAGGTGTTGATATTGCATATAAATTCTATTTTATGATAAAATCTGTAGAATTTATTTAATAGAAATGCAATATTGTACTTATAGACATTTTAGCATATAAATAGGTAATTAATAAACAATTTATGTTTACTATCTACTATCTAATTGTGAAATATGTCATAATAACTTTATTAAATTTTTATAAAATGCAAAATTGTAACCCTATATTATTATACTACAAAGCTTACACATATTTTTCTTAAAATATGTAAATTAAATTGGTATTAAATATGTTACATAAATGGCATGTTTTTAAATAACAAGCTCAGATCCAAATTGAGTTAAAGCATGATCTGAATAATAATAGAATCATGTTTTAACTCAATTGCTAAATTTGCAAACCATTTATTGTTTTAAATATTTAATTTATAAATTGTGTTTTATCACACAGTGATAATCTTTAAATGCCTATTTACTTTTTCAAATTTATTTCGAGAACGATGGTATTTTTATCACATTAAAAAAACTGCGTTAATTAGATAATTAAAAAAACTATAACAAGCCTAGTCTGAGTAATAAAATTAACTAATTTAACCATAATATAATTATTTAATTAATTTACAAATTAAATAAACTTAAAGATAATAGATAAGTGGTAATGGTAGCCAAATATAAATTCCCAAATTATTCTATCCTTGAACACATCCTCTTACAATCCTATGTTATGTTTGAAGATTTGGATTTATTTGATTAACTAACAAGCATGTTGCATTAAGCAATAATTACTATTTTTTGTTAAACAATATTATTATCACCATTTTTAGACATTGAAGAATTCACTTTTAACTTTCTCTTATTTTATTTTTATTGAGTTTTTTAAATCCTTGAATTTAGGTTTGATTAAAATGTAATATTGTACAGTTAGTGCTCATGATATTAAGATAAATTTGTACCAAATTACATTAAATTTTAATGCACCAGTTATCGATTTTTAAGTTTCTTATTATTTTTAAAATTTAGTTTTTATATTTAAGTACATTATTTTATTTTACAAAGTTTCAAATTGCTTACTTATTATTTTAATATATTTTGAATTATTGTTATTAGTCACAGTAAATGGACACACTTACAGCTAACAATTGATTAGTTGCATAAAAAATCTATCCTTTTTTGCAATTTCAAAGAATTTATAGTAAATGACATAGCAATAATTTAGCTTGGATAATTGCACGTATAAATAACTGTTAAACAATATTTCTACTTGTCTTAATTAATGTTATTTTATGTACAAATATCATTGGTATAGTATGATTTTTATAGTTACTCTAAAGTTGTTTTTGTAGAATGTATTTCTCAATAAAAAATTTGTTGTTCTGAGGCATGACAAATCACTTTATTTGACTGTTTTTAAAGAGAATTGTTATTCTACGAAGTTTAGCTTGTAAGAATGCAATAAAAAATCAATCAATCCATAACATCTTCTGTTATATAATAAATTCTGAAACATTTAATTTATTATGATGAAAGTGCTGCAAATTTATTTTTGCAGAAATTTTATTTGCGTGAAATTTTATTTTGAAGGTCGATGGCCAAAATGTATGTTGATTGAGCATTGTTTAAAAATTGAAAAAAAAAATTGTAAAGAATATAAAATTAATTGAAAATAAATTAAACATTTAAAAACCGTTTCGCGAAAAAGCAGAAAGTTCACGGTTGATAGATTTATTTTAACCACTCACCCAAGTATTTGTTACTAAAAGATTTGATGTTATCATCTTTTTTGAACATAATAATTGTTTAAGTTTGATAACAAACAACTGTAGTACAAACTAATCTGTGGAAATCCTTAACTGAATTGTCCATCCCATCAACCCAAGCGTTTGTTACTAAATGATTGGGCACTTTAATGCAAACTACATGCTGGAAATTATTTACTGTGTTCAAAACCCACCTACCTAAGTATTTGTTACAAGAAAATTGTACATCATTATCTCTTTCTCTGACATATTGCTTACGTTTGCAGAGACGAGAAATATCCAATTTTTTGATAACGAATACTTGGGCGGATGGTTGGGTACTCTAATACAAACTACTTGCCGGAAATCATTAAATAGTGTTTTTATCAAGTCATTGGATTTATCTCCTTTTCTAACTGTAAATACTTAGGTTTGCAAACGAGAAACATGAAATTCTTTAATAACAAATATTTGGGCAGGTGGGTGAGATACTCTAGTACAAATTACTTTCTGAAAATTATTAACTGTAGTGCCCCAGCCACCTACCCAAATATGTGACAAAGAGATTGGATATCATCGACTTCTTTTTTGACATAGTAATTGCTAGTGCTCCAATACATCTTCAAATACATACAATTCCATTCAAACTACTCAATGCTAATTTGATGTGAAGTAACCCATCCACTTGACCAAATGTTGATCATCAAAAGATTAGTTATCACTTCTTTTTTTGGACAAAGAAACTTTTATTGCTTGTACAAAAAAAAAACTTTAAATTTTATGATAACAACCCTTGGGCGGGTGAGTAGGCACTATATTTTAAACTAGTTGATTATAATTATAATTTGGAGTTTGAATATTAGCTTTTTCTTCTACGAGTAAAGCACTTCTAACACTTGCAGATAAGAAAACTTTTTATTTTCTGTAACAAACATTTGGATGGGTAGGTGGGTGTTTACTTCAATTTAAACTATTTGCTGGTAATCACGATCCAAAGTAAACTCACCTATCCATTAAGTGTTGGTCATCAAGATATTGGATTTATAATTCTTTTCTGCTCTAAAACACCTTACACTTGGCTACAAAATGCAGAATTCTTTTTTTAAGAACCTACCTATTTTAGTCGTCAAAGCCATCACCCCGACACTCTAGATATTGGTATCTTCAAAGGATTACATAACCTTATAACATCAGAAGTTATTAATAAAATTGATGCTGATGACCTCTTAGTGAATTAGTTCGAGAAATACATCCAGATTAAAAAAAGAACCAACTGCAACTAGTTCCATTTATTTTTGGAAAATTGTATCGGACCATTACCAACAATTAAAACGACAAAATACATCGATAATGCTGTCCAAGAGCTTAATTTCAAAAAAATACAAAAAGTTCAAGCTTGCATCAATTACGATCAGAAATAATGATCAACTGAGACTACCTTTTATACACAAAACGCCGCCTAATTAAAAAGAAGAAGAATATAGCTTGACTAAAATTCCAATAATTCCAGAAATAAACTTGCTAAAGACCAAAAAAGAACACGAAAAAAAAGTTTCAAAAATCTTCTTGAACTCAAAAATTAAGAACACAAAATCTCAAAATACTTTAGAAAAAAAAAATGAAACTATCCCACAATTTATGGCCTAAACGGACTAGCACACACTACTAAAAGAAGCTGAGGCTATTGCTTTATTTTTGGAAAATCAATGCCCCCTTCCCCTACAATATTCTAGATGTTGACAAAATCGAAGAATTAGAAGAAGAATTTGAGTTATACCTGAACGATATAGAAGAGGAAACACAGAATCATCTGAAGTAGCCAAAATAATTAAATTAGTAAACCCTAGGAAAGTTCCCGGATACGACAACAAGACCTTTTGAAAAAACTAGAAGTAGGACTAACAAACATAATTATTGGCATATTCCGAACAGGCCAATTTCCAGATAAATGGAATCATGTATTACAGTCTCCCCAAACCACAAATATCTAGAAGTTTCTCACAAAACTATTCACTACTAACAATTGTTAACTCTGAGCAAGATAGCAAAAAAGCTATTTTTAAATTTATCAACATACACAATGAAAATAGACATACCATACTAGATCAGCATTATTTTTATAGAACACTCTTCTACCCACCAATTTGTCTATGTGACAGATAACATCTTAAAAAGCTTTAACATCAAAAAGTCCTCAAGAGCAATCTTTTAAGACATAGAGAAAGGTTTTGATAAAGTTTGGCATGACGGCCAACACCACCAGGGGAAAACTATTAAAAAGTGTTTAACAACCTTCTCAGTGTAAGGGTTGATGATACACTATAATTAGTTAAAGACATGACAGCTGGTGTCCCACAAGAGTCAGTTTTATACAATAAGTATGTTGAAGACATACCATCTATTGATATAGGCACCATTAGCCCAATATGCTGATGATACTGCATTAATACACAGTTTCATCTTACTTAAGCTTATCACTCAAAATCTACCAAGAAACTGCTGACTTAATAACTGAGTGGACCAAAGATTGGGGAATTAAAATTATCCCAACAAAAAGCCAAGACATACTATTCACTAGAAGGCATAAGTTACTATACGATAACGATGTTCTGAATAACATTCCTAGACAAAGCAAACTAAATATTTGGGCATAACGATGGATAAATCTTTAACGTGGCAACCCAACATCAAGAGCGTAAAGGACACAACCAGAGCAGCAATGATGAGCCTTTTTCTAATGTTACGCCACAAGAAAATAAATAAATAAATCAACCATCAGATGCTAACTGCATCAGCCTGCCAGCCTAAAGTTTCTTGTAACATATCAATCAAAATCTTTGAGAATGTTAACAGGAGCCCCATGGCTAATAAGAAATAAAGAACTTGGAGAGGATGTACCAATATCAACATTTTACAAAACAACAGAAAACTTTTACATCAAAGCCAGACAGACGATCAGAACGATATTACCAAACTACTCCAAATTCTATAGACCAATCAAATTAATCAAACCACGAATACCACAGTAATGAAGGATATAGACATAGCCATCGGGCAAAGAAAGCTAGGTAGATAGTGGAGTTTGACCCCGAAACTACCAAAATAAAATTGAATAGTACGGATGGAGGTTTCTAACACACAAAGAAGAGACATTTTTAATTTCTTGTTATCAAGTTCTTAGGTGTGTGTGTTTACTCCAGTTCAACCTACTTGTTAATAATTATAATTTGGAGTAACCTACCCACTCGCCCAAGTATAGGGGTTATTAAAAGATTGTATATTACTTTCTCCTCCTCTGATTAAAAGATTTCTAATAGTTGCAGAGAAAAAGAACTTTAATTTTTTTAATAACAAACACTTTGGGTCGTGGGTATGCACTAAAATTCAAACTACTTGCTGGTAATTATGATTTACTGTAACCCAATTACTTGCCAATGTGTTGGTCATTAAAAGATTAGGTAATTATGATCTACAGTAACCCAATTATTTGCCAATGTATTGGTCATTAAAAGATTAGACATTACTTTCTCCTTTTTTAACAAAAAAACTTTTAACGCTTGCAAAAAAGAAAAAAATCCAAATTTTGGGTGGATGAACGGGCACTCCAGTTTAAACTACTTGATGGTAATAATGGTTTGGAGTTACTTACCCACCCGCCCAAGTATTGGGCATCAATAAATTAGATATCCTTTTCTTAGTAAAGGATTTCTAACACTTTCAGATAGAAAAAAATCAATTTTTTTGATAACAAACACTTATGTGGGTGTTTGCAAACTCTAGTCTAAACTACTTGCTAGTAAATATAATTTAGAGTAACCCACCTACCCGCTCAATTGTTGGTCAACAAAAGATTGGATATTAATTTCTCTGATTTACACAAAAAGATTTTAAACGCTTGCAAAAAGAAAAAATCTAATTTTTTGGTATCAAATTTTTGGTCATTTCAGTGGTGGGCCGTATTATGATAACTAGTCAGTAATTTGGATTGGAGTGGCCCAACCACCCACCCAAGTGTTCGTTATCAAGAGGTTTGATCTTTGCGAACGTCAGATGTCACTTAGTCACAAGAGACGGTCGTGATTCAACCTCTTGATAACGAACACTTGGGTGGGTGGTTGGGACACACCATATTATAATAATGAGTCAGTAATTTTGATTGGAGTGGGCCACCCACCCACCCAAGTGTTCGATATCAAAAGGTTTAATGTTTAACTTTTCTGTGAACGACAGATTCTAGTTAATCAAAACAGACGGTTGTGATCCAACCTCTTCATAACGAACGCTTGAGTGTGTGAGTGGGTTACTCCATATTATGAAAACGAGTCAGTAGTTTGGATCTGAATGCCCCACCCATCTACCCAAATGTTAGTTAGTTGTCAAAAAGTTTAATGTTTGAGACGGTTGTGTGATCCAACCTTTTGATAACGAACACTTGGGTGGGTGGGTGGGACATTATATATTATGATAACGAGTCAGTAATTTGGTTTGGAGTGGCCCATCCACCCACCCAATTGTTTGTTATCAAGAAGTTTATTGTTTGAAATGTCAGCGAACGTCAGAAGTCACTTAATCGCAAGAAACAGTCGTGATCCAACCTCTGGATAACCAACACTTGGGTGGGTGGATGGGTAGGACATTCCATATTATGATAACGAGTCAGTAATTTTGGAATGGTCTACCACTGTTCTGTAAAATTATTTGATGGTAATCATAAATTGGAGTGACATAAACGCCCGCTCAAGTGTTGGTCATTAAGAAATTTGACATAACTTCCTCCTCCTTTGACTAAACTACTTCTAACACATGTAGAGAGAACAAAAATTAAATTTTTAATAACAAACCCTCGGGCGGGTGGGTTGTATTTCAGTTCAAACTATTTGCTGGTAATCATGATCTGGAGTAACCTACCTAATCATTTACGTGCTTGATATCAAGAGATTAGGTTTATTATTGTTTCCTTCTAACGCTCACAAAGAAGATAAACTTATAATTTTTTTGACAACAAATTCTTGAGCGAATGGATGGGCACTCCAGTTCAAACTACACAATGGTATTCATGATTTGAAATGATCCACCCGCTCACCTAAGTGTTGGTAATCAAAAAATTGGATATCACCCCCTTTTCCTATGACTCCGGGATTTACTTAACACTTGCAGAGAGGAAAAACTTTTAATTCTTTGATAACAAACTCTTCACCCGTCCAATCGATAGTTTAAACTGCAGTAGTTTATACTATAGTAGTATAACATTTATTACTAAATTGTTCATAAAAGTGTATAGATTATTATCTAAATATTACATTAATAAAATTGAAAACGCATTGACAATTTTTTTTAAATAAATTTTCTTAAATTGCGGTAGATACGAATAGCAAAAAAATTGAAAGTATTAATAAATCAATCCATGATTGTATGTAATTGTAAACCCAATTATTGTTGACGTAAAATTGGCTAGAATAATTTGTGAAATATTTAGCAGTAAAGTAACTTTTTATGGGCGATTTGGTTTAGAAAATTGAACATTTGTCAAATTAAGCAGTTTTAGTGGCAATTTGCATATACATTCCATGTAAAATGAACAAAGTTAAATATTAATAATTATATTTATTATATATGTACCAATAGATATTTTAATTACCTAAGTAGTTTCATAGTTTATGTTTTGAGAATTCCAAACGAGACTTTCAAATATGAAAAATAATGAAAATAACGTTGTTGAATCAAGCATGTTTTGCGCCAATTTGAATATGTAACCTAAACAAAAATATTAATAAATTTTTTTATAATTTATGTGCAAAGAATTGTTTTGATTGGTTATTTTTTTTTATTGATTGTGGTTTAAAATTGGTATAACTAGAGTGTAAACAAATTTAAACTATTATTTAATAAATTTTAAATTATCTTAAAAAAGCAAAAGTTTGCTTGAATCAATTTGTGCCAGCATTGTCATAGCTATTGATTGTTGGGTAATAAAATTAATAAACTTGTTTATTTGTAGATAAACAATAAAAAAAATATATAAAATATATAAAATAAACAAGTAGTAAATATTTATCGTAAAATAAATTAACTAAGTTTTTTTGTTTCGAAGCAATTTGATTGGGTTTGTGCATACAAGAAAAATTGTTGAATAATATTTGATTTCAGATTATTTTCAAAGAATTTTGTCTTCAATGTGAATTATTGTCGTAATTACTATTATTTTTTATTTTAAACTTACTGATAGTAAAATTTAAGAAAAACAATAATAATTGAAAAAAAACTGCAAAAATCAGCAAGAATGCTTAATAAATTTGTTATTGCGTTGTTATTGGATATTGCTTGAAGAATAATATTTTTTTCAGTCAGCCTTTTTTATTATATAAGATTTAGTTATAAATAAAATTAAAAAAAACTTCAATTTTAGCCGAAGTTGCTTAATGAATTTATTTGTACATATTTGTTGCAGCTGATAGATAAAACTATTTTTTAAATTTTGTTCATTTTAATTAATTTGGTTAGATATGTTATTGAAATATCAAATCATAATCTATAATAGTTAACAAAATTGTTAAAGTTGAGGATTATCAAATCAAGTAATTAAAATGGATGATTTTATAAAGCGATTTTTTTAAAAGTAAAATTGTTTTTTGAATGCGTGATCAAATAAGTTTGATAAAGCGATTGTTTTATTGCGTTATTATGTTAATAAAAATTTAAAAAATGTAAAGTTTCAATAATAATTTAATGAAATCCCGACCGGTACCTTAATTTCCAGTATTATAACAAAAACCGCAACAACATTCCTATTTCTTCATATAATTTGATAATCAATTTTTTTTTCACAACGCTTAGAAAGAATCAAACTATTTTATGTTAAAGTATTTTAGTCTAATTGGAAATAAAAATAAATGCGTTTTTAGGTACTTTTGAATTTATTTGCAAATTTAATTAATATAATAAATAATATGGTTTGATCCTTTCTAAATTTAATGGCAAAAAAAAATCAATTTATTATTAAATTATTTGTAGAACTAGCAGTTGCGATTTTTGTTATAATAATGCAGCATCAAGGTTTAACGGTCGAAATGATCTTATATATCAATTAAAATAAAACTTTTTTTGTAGATTAAATTTTATGCAATACTAAAGGTAAATTGATTGAAATTGATGACAAATTTCTCAAATTGAATGAAACATATAATTAATTTCAATAACTACGAACTTGATAAAAATATTTTTTTCTATTATGGGGCTGTGGATTTAATTTCGAAAAGGTTAATTTATTAATTAGATTTTGTCCATCTAGAAATGAACTGGGACCACTGTGTACTGGTCGGAATGGTTTTAAGCATAATTGTTATTCAAGAATTTTAAAAATTAACTTAAAACATGAAAATTCATATATAATAAGTTTTAGTTTTTGCTATCACGGAAGAATTAATTCTGAAAATAAATTTATTTTGCCTAATAATAATAAAAAATTAAACTTATAATAAATTCCACTAGCAACAATATAGAATTAATTTCTGCTCAACTTTTTAATTAATTTGGGAACTAGATTTTTTTATATTTGTAGAATTTATTTATATTTGAAGGATATGTGTATGAATTAGGGTAAGATTACTGGAAATAATATATTTTTTGTAGGAATTAAAACCGCAAGAGGAATGTGTTGCAATAATTGTAAAAACCCAGCTTAATAATGATAAAAAATTAAAAAAACTCCACTAACAACAACATAAATTAGTTTTTGCTTACAGCATTTTCCGAAAATTAATTAATTAATTTTGAAGGCAAAAGTTAGGAGTGAGAGATCTGAATTATTATATATCTTCTATAACAGCAAGAAGAATGTGCAATAATTTAACTTAACTTAATAAAAATTTGTAAAAATTATTCTTAAATATTAAATTCGCAATAATTATAAGTCATGGTGCAATTAGATTTTTATTTGTAGACTTTTGGTACATGCCATCCGCAATGGAAGTGATTTTTTATATAAGCAGCATATTGAACTGATTACTCTAGTGTAATTACCAACTAAAATAAGTTTAACATTGTTTATATTACAAGCATTACGTATATGATAACAACGTTGAAGTTCTATAAAAATTCCAAGAAAATTGTTTTGTAAATAAAACTGTAGTGGGCAAAAAAGAAAAATTGTTACTCTGAAAGTTAAATAATATTTTGTTCTTTTGCATGCCATTGATTTATTTACAAACCGATTTTCTTGATACTTTTACAAAACGTTATCATCATATACATAACGCATACAATCTATACGGCCATTTATGAATCAAATGTACGGATTGATTTTTTTTTTGCTCAAACTACTGAAAATGCTTTCATCTACATGAATCCTGATTATGTGAATTTCTTCAGATTTTTTTAGTGAGCCATTTCTGAGTAATAAGCAATAAATTTTGATCGTTTGTAACTTTTTAGGGTTGCATTTTTAGGAAAAAATTGTAAGGAACTTTTTTCTTAATTTTTTTTTAAGCTGATGGGTATTTTTTTTTTTTTCAAATATGAATACAAACGTGTTTTTATATGTGCAAAAGATACCTTGAATATTTTAGGAAGTGCCGTGCACTACGGACCGAAATATCTTACAATGTATCCACAGAAATAATAGAAACTTTTTTTGCTATTTTTAAGTATTTCTGTGGATACATTGTAAGATATCTCGGAGCGTAGTGCATGGCACTTCCTGAGGTATTCAGGGTATCTTTCGCACATATAAAAGCACGCTTTTATTAATATTTGAAAAAAAAAAATACTCTTTAAAAAAAAAAAAACAAAACTTTAAAAAACAGTTTTTTTTTAAATAGATGTATTATTTTTTGAATAATTTTGAAGAAAAAAGTTTCCTACCATTTTTTCCTAAAAATGCAATTCGGAAAAGTTTCAAACTATCAAAAAAGATAAAGCGCAAAACATCGATTTTTTGAAATTTTGTTGCTTATTACTCAGAAATGGATAACAAAAAAACCTGAAAAAAATCACATGATCAGGATTCATGTAAAAAAAGGCATTTTTTTTAGCAAAAAAAAATCATTCCGTACACTTGGGTTTAATTTTTTTTTAAGAATTTTAAAGCAAAAACCGCTGCATATACAAAGTTTAACTAATACGTATAAAAACGTTGACTTAAAAGGGTCCCCCCGGTTAACATAGGTAAAATGCCTCCCATCACGAATATCTAAATTAACTCAAAAATTACTTTCCTAGCATCAAATAAACATGTTTAATAGGATTTTAAAATTTTGATACCTCCCCCTTTTCCATAAGGGGCTAAAAATAGCATTTTTTGGTTTTTATTTTTTTTTCTCAGCACCTATTAAATAAAAATTCTAAAAAAAATTGTGGAAGTAGGGTTTTAAGCAGTCTTTAAACACATTTTTTTTTAGCCTCTCAAATTCTGTATACAACCCTTAAACAAATTCCAGAAAGGTTGAAATTTACTTCTGGTTATCGAAACCTTCGATTCTATGGAATTTTATTTTTTAACTTCATAAGTAATTGAAAAATCTACATCCATGATTTTTTTGGAATTTCTGCGAGTGGTGCAAAACTATTTAAAATCGATTTTTTCACTTTTTTGCCATTTACACTGCAATGCATTTATAGCTTTCAAAATAATGAAATTCGGATTCTACGAAAAAGTTTACATCGAGTAGGTATTTTGGGTATAATATTTTCATCAATTTGCAATGATTTGACAGCTCAAAACACGATTTATCGTATTTTTTACGAGACAAAAAACAAATGAAGTAATTTATTTTTAAATTTTTAAATGTCTGATTTGTATTCCTGGCATCAAAATTAGTCAATAAACTAATTTTCATCAAAATCGGCATAGGTCAAAAAACCACCCCTATCAAACTTTTTTTACAATTTTAAGACCTTTTGCACTAAAAAATCAAAACTTAAAAACGGTTAGTAATAGGGACACTGGACAAAGATGACATCTATCAAATTAATCGGCTTAATTTTTTTTTTAATTTTAGCTCTAGTTTTTTAGAAAAATAACATGAAATTCTCATTATTGGCTGTCATTTTTATGTGGTTCAACTTTTTTAATTTTTATTTTTTTATTGGATAGGGTTTATTAAAAGCTTTCCAACGATGTACAATAAAGCAGTTTTGCGGGTCATACTAACCCGAAAAAAATTGTATCATTTGGGTTGGGTGGTCCACAAGGGTTGAAATTGATTTTAGGTTATCTAAACCTCGGATTGCATCAAATTATATTTTTTTATTTAATGAGCAATTGATAAATCTACATTTATGATTTTTTTGAGATTTTTGCGAGTGGTGCGCCACTATGAAATATCGATTTTTTACTTTTTTGTCATTTTTTACAGTTTTGGGTAAACCAGAAAAGTTGAAATTGATTTTAAGTTATCTAAACCTCAAATTGCATAGATAATGCTGCTTTATTATACATCATTTGAAAGTTTTTAAAAAACCCTATCCAATAAAAAAATAAAAATTGAAATATTGAACCATTTTAAAATGAAATAATGTAAATTTCATGTTTTTTTTAAAGAAAAATTAAAAAAAATTAAACCGATTAATTTGATAGATTTCATCCTTCTGAAGATGATGGAGTTTGTCCAGTGTCTCTATTACTAACCGTTTTTAAGTTTTGATTTTTTAGTGCAAAAAGTCTTAAAAAAATGGTGAAAAAAGTTTGATAGGGGTGGTTTTTTTGATCTTTACCAATTTTGATAAAAATTAGTTTACTGACTAATTTTGATGCCAGGAATACGAATCTGACATTTAAAAATTTGAAAAAAAATTACTTAATTTATTTTTTGTCTCGTAAAAAATACGATAAATCGTGTTTTGAGCTGTCAAATCATTGCAAATTGATAAAAATATTATACCCAGGATACCTACTCGATGTAAAATTTTCCGTAGAATCCGAATTTCATTATTTTGAAAGCTATAAATGCATTGCAAAGTCATAAAAGCAGAAAAAAACAGTATAAATGGCAAAAAAGTGAAAAAATCGATTTTAAATAGTGGCGCACCGTTCGCAAAAATTCCAAAAAAATTATGAATGTAGATTTTTCAAATACTTATGATGTTAAAAAATAAAATTTCATGCAATCAATTGTGTTGTAAGACCATACAAAACCCTACTTCCATGATTTTTTTTAGAATTTTTTATTTAATAGGTGCAGAGAAAAAAAAATAACGAGATAATGCTATTTTTGCCCCCTATAGAAAAGGGGGTGGTATCAAAATATTAAAATTTTACCAAACATGTTTTTTTGATGCTAGGAAAGTAATTGTTAAGGTATTTTGGATAATCGTGATGGGAGGCATTTCACCTATGTTAACCGGGGGAAATTAGAAAATATTAATTGTTTTTTAAGCAATTTTATTGTTTTAAACGTTTAAAAAATAAAATAACAACATATAATATGTTTTTAATCATATTTAATATTACTAAGTCACAAATTGTAATATAATTTGCGTCACTTTGTAAACGCGATATATCCAGTATATTTATGAAAAAAATTAGAAACTAATTATAGTTTTTAGGTTTTAAATAATTGTTATTAGACAGATATTGAACATTACTTGGGTGGTTTAAATTAACTTAACTTAAAATGATCTAAAAAAAGTTAAATAAATAATATTTTATTATAATTAAATAACGAAAGAAACCTTCTTTATTTTTTAAGAATTTTTAATTGTTTGGTACAGCTTGTTATGTTTTTAGAATAATTCTTTACACGTGATACAAATAATATTTCAATTCAATAATTTATTATTTAATATGCTTATTTACAATGTTTTTAATAACTTTTTTATGAAATTTTACATCTTTAATATTAAAATTTATTTATCAAAACGTGTGATATTAAAACTATTTTTTTTTCTTATGCTTCTGTTATATTATTGTATAATCTTAATGCTTGATTAACTCAACTTGTATAACGCTGTTTTCCACACAACGCTTCAATTTTAATTAAAATATATAAAAATCGAAAGTTTGCACGAATTAATTCGTGATAGCATTGTCATTAGCTATTAATTGTTAGGTAATAAAGTATTAGAAACTAAAATAATAAAAATTCTTTCAACCATCTAAACAAAAATTACTCAATACAAATTTATTACAAATTAAGAGGTAATTATTTTAAACAGTTGACTTTTGGAAACTGATTAAAAATAATTGTAAGTTTTACAAAATTAGTTAACAATGTTAATGAAATAATAAAACAGTTTATTAAGTTTTTTATGACAAAATTATTCTTATTCTAATGTATTCGTAAGAATAACTTCTTTCTAGGCTTACTTATGAAAAAGCTCACCAAAAGCAACATGTTTCTCCTATAACCAAACGGGCAACTCTTGATAACAGAGCTGACTTCGGGTTGAAATCATTTAACTTGTTACATCTGTAGAAAGCTTTAGTAGAGCCAAAACTAGTAATTTATTAGTAAAAATAAATTTGTTATAAAAAAATTGTAATTTTTTTTTATTATTTCATAAACATGAATTATAACGTAGTAGAGGTCACAACCATCAATTTATATTGATATTTAATTCTATAACACGAAAATTATTATTATAATTAAGTAGAATTAAACCAAATAATTCTTCTCAAAAATGAATCAGTTTAAATATATAACTGACTTCAAAATATTTATATTACATTATCACAATTGTTATATAATATATATTAAGCATTACATAATTTTATTAAATAAATAGAAGCTATTAACCATGGATATATATAACTGGATACCTGACTCCCTAAGTTGATGCGTTTCTATAGTGAAGCAAATTATATTACGGCGGCCATTTTATATGTGACTTTGTAATACAAAAATATTATTTTAGGGTTCTATACATTTAAAACATACATTATATGTTACTAACAGTAATAAGAAACTAATTAATTAAAAAATTGGTTAATTGGATCCAAAGTTAAGACAAAAATGTGTATGTTTTTAATAATAAATTAATATCTTTTAAATTGACTTACCAACTTAAGCCAAATTTTTGGACAATATTTACACGTATTACTGACGTTTTATTATCATAGTCAAACTTTGTATATGCAGTTGTTTTTGCAGTACTGTAACTTAAAAATAAAAACACTTAAAAATTCTTAAATAATATAAACCTGCACAACTTTTTTATGAGCAATAGTACAAAAACCGGCAACAATCGTAAATTAGCACAAAATATAAGCTATTTACATGGCGTAATTAGATTTTTATTTGTAGACTATCTGCGCGTGCCATCTGCAATGGAAGTGATATTTTATATGCGCAGCATACTGAATTAATTCCTCCAGTGTAATTATCAACTAAAATAAGTTTTAACATTGTGGACATTATATGCATTAAGTATATGGTAATAACGTTGAAGTTCTGTAAAAATTTCAAAATATTTGTTTTGCAAATAAAACAGTAACGTACAAAAGAACAAAAATTGTTATTCTAAAATTTAAATTTTATTTTGATCTTTTGCACGCCACTGATTTATTTACAAACCAATTTTCTTGAAACTTTTACAAAACTTCAACGTTATCATCATATACATAATGCATATAATGTATACAATATTATAACTGATTTTAATTGGTAATTACGCTAGAAAAATTAAATCAGTTTATTTTACATATAAAAAATTACTTTCATTGCAGTGCCAGTGCACATAAAGTTTACAAATAAAAATCTAAATGCTCTACGTAAATGGCCTATGTTTGGTGATGCTTTACGATTGTTGCCGATTTTTGTATTGTTTTTCGTAAAAAAGTTATAAGGGTTTAATTTTTGAAAAGAGTTTTTAAGTTTTTTTTTTTAATTACTGTACCTCAAAAACCCTTGTATATACAAAGTTTAACTATAATAGTAAAACGTCAGCAATGCGTGTAGTAATGTTGATTTAAAATTTGGCTTTGGTAGACTCGTTTAGAAGATATTACTTTTTTATCACAATCGCATCATTGGTCTTAACTTTGGATCCAATTAACCAATTGTTGTTTGGAACATTTTAATAGTTACTTTACAATGTTAGTAACATATAATGCATGTTTTATATGTTTTAAAAACTAAAATGATAAAATGTAAGATGTTTTCAATACTTATTTAGTATTATCAAGTCACTCACAAAATGGCCTCCGTAAAATATTTTGCTTCACATTATAAATGCGAGTCTGGTATCCAGTATATCCATGATTAAAACGTGTGATATTAAAACTTATTTTTTATGCTTCTGTTATTTTATTGCATAATCTTAATGCTGGATTAACTCAAAACTTGATTTATCGTATAACGCTGTTTTCCACACAACTCTTCAATTTTAATTAAAACATATAAAAAGCGAAAGTTTGCACGAATTACTTGATAGCTTTGTCATTAGCTGTTAATTGTTAGGTAAAATAGTATTAGAAACTAAAATAACAGTTTCCGAGTTAATTTTTTAAACCCAAACCCTGTCAACCCTGTCAACCCTGTCAACCAAAATGACTCAATACAAATTTATTACAATTTAAGACATAATTATTTTAAACAATTTTGACTTTCGGAAATTGATATCAACAATTGGAAGTTTTACAAAATTAGTTAATAATGTTTATAAAATAATAAGTTTTTTATCACAAAGTTATTCCTATTCTAATGTATTCGTAAGAATAAATTTGTGATAAAGAATATAGTAATTCTTTTATCATTTCATAAACATGAATTATCACGTAGTAGAGGTCACAACCATCAATTTTTATTATTATTTAATTCTATAATACGCAAATTATGATTATAAATAAAAGTTGAATTAAATAAACCAAATAATACTTCTCAAAAATGAATCAGTTTAAATTTATAACTTACTTCAAAATATTTATATTACATTATCACAATTGTTATATAATATATATAAAGCATTACATAATTTTATTAATTAAATAGATTTTTAATGAATTTATTTTTTTAAATTATTATTTAGAATTTTAAATTACATCAAAGAAGCAAAAGTTTGCATGAATCAAGCATTTATTGTCAATAGCTATTGACTAAAGTAACAGATTTGGGTTTTAAAAGTTTAAAAATACTTGCTATTGAGCAGATATTGAACGTTACCTAAGTTTATTTTATTTAACTTTAAACTAAAAAAGATAAATAAATAATAAATTTTTTTTTTATCAAATGATGTAAAACAATTTCTATTATTATTTATAAATTTTTAATTCACGATAAAACAAGTATACCTTAAGTTTATGTATTTAGGATTCCATATAAGTGATACATGATGATTTTTCAATGAAAAAAATCAAATTAAAAAAAAATCTTTAAATTATTATTATATATAAAAAAAAAACGAAAGTTTGCATGAATCAATTTGTGATAGCTTTGTTAATAGCTATTGATTGTTAGGTGAACAAGTTAAGTTGATAAAAAAAATATTGGAATAACAGATTTTGGGATTTAGAAAAAATGCAAAATTAATTGCATTTGAGCAGACATTAATAAACGTTATCTGTGTTTAAATAAATAATAAATTATCTTTATAAATTTTTAGTTGGTGGAATAATTATAAAAGGTAAATTTTTTAAATTATTATTAAATGAATTTTAATTTATAAAAAAGCGAAAGTTTGCATTAATCAGTTCGTGTTAGCATTGTCATTAGCTATTGATTGTTAAGTAATAAAAGTTAAATACTGAAAATTAAATAATTAAATTAATATTTGTATATTTAAGTGTTATTATTATATTTATATATTATATTTACTAAACTATAAATAAATAAATATTAAAACCATATATTTTAAAAGTTCATTGCTCTTCATCAGTGGTTTGTAAATTCTAAATAAAAATAAATTATATATTTTTTATTAAAATAAAGTTATTATAAATAAATCCAATAAAGTTTGTAATTCTAAGTTAACTAATTTAAATGACAAATTTTAATCGTAGAATGCAACCATAAGTCAATAAATTTTTAAAATGATTGTGTTATGAACATAATTGAAAAACATTAAATCATTTAATAAAAAACTAAATTTAGATTTAGTTTTAGTTTGTTTAGACAAACCCAATAAAAAATCACAAAATATTTCACTAATCTGTACTGTTTTCAGCTAAGTTTTATTATCAGTTTACGTGTACTTTAATATCTATTATAATTTTTATTTTATTTTTTCAGAATATGACAATTGATATTAAAAAAATTATGTTTGCAAATTACTAAAGCCTTTTTTAAACTGACAATTGAAGTACCTTAGATATAGCTTTTGAAGAATTGAAGTAATTTCAGTAAATAATTTCAATATGTTTATTTAGTTTAAACCAATTCAAATCATGTTTTGTTATCATTTTTCTAAATGTAACCTTTTACATAAGCTATTTGTTATATACAACTCTTTCATTTACTTGTATACTAAAACGTATTATTTATAAAAAATGAAACTAAAGTTAATATTGTCTCTTATTTTCTTATTTTGGTGAAACTATAAAAAAAAAACTATAATTTAATATATTAATTTTGTAAAATTTTTATCTTCAACTTTAAGCAAATTTCAAATATTATTGACAACCAATTTTAACATTTTCAAAGTTAAAGTTTTTAAGGAATTGTTTTCACTAGAAGCAGCTATTATTTTGTTACACAATTATCTTTTTCTTTCTAGTAAATGCATTTTTTTTTAATTAAATATATTATTAAATTTATTTCAATTTTAATAAAAATGTTAAACATAAATTGCAAATTATTCAAATCATGTCATGATTACTGCATTTACTTTACAAAACATTTTAAATTTTGTTTTAATTTTTTAAGAATAATTTGAATAATAAATTTTATTTTTATAAGCACACACAGAAATTAGATTATTTTTTAAAATAATAATTATTTTATTTATATAATAAATATCAATCAACATTTTCATGAAAATCAAAACGACTAAAAAACAAATTGATTTCAAATTAACATTATAAATTGATAAAATTTTAATACGCACATTTTGAAATTTTCTAAATCCAAATTTTTATTTTCGAAGAAGATTCTATGTATCAGCTTACATTTATAGTTGAGTCAATAATATTATTTATATTATTTTATATTATATTATCACAGTTGTTATATAATACTAAGAATTAGATAATTTTATTGATTAAAAAGATTTCAATTTTAAGAAAAATTTTGAAAAAAAATATCAATTCACTAGATTTTTTTTCAAAACAGATCAATTTGTTAGTTGGAAGATGGAACAATTTGGACTTAAATTTTTTTTTAATATTTTGATCATTTACTTTTTGAAGAATTGGTATTACTTGAAGTTTCCCTTTTCATTAAATGCAATTTAGTTATTATTAAATATTTATTTTTATTTCAATTTTAATAAAAATGTTAATCATAAATTGCAAATTATTATTCACATAATTTATTTTATAGAATATTGTTTTAATCTTTCAGTTATAATTTGAATAAAGTATATTATTATAAGCTCTCGCAAAAATTAGATTAACTTTTTAAATAATCTTTATTTTATCATTATATATTTCTATAATAACCAAAAAAATAAGCTGAATTAAATAAACCAAATAAATCTTCTCAAGAAATTAAGAAAACTAAAACTGCATTGATTGTCGTTTTATAACAAAGTCTGAAATTTGTATATTACATATCACAATTTGTTATATAATATGGAATATTACATAATTTTTTTCCTTGTTTAAATAGATTTCAATTTTAACACAAACTGTGTCTTGAATAAATTCATTTTTTTCTAAAGCATATTAATTTCCACTTGAAACAATATTCCAAAACTGTTGGACTTAACAAACTTTGGTTTTACTAAAAGTATTTTTTACAAAATATTTTTTATTAGATTTTTATTGTATTACATTTTTGAATCATTAAATATAAAAATGTTAAAGATAAATTGCAAATTCTTATTCACGTTTCCAGCATTTACTTTATAAAATATGAATGAATGAATAAAGTTATTATTATAAGGACATACAGACATTAAATTAACTTTATAAATAATTTTTATTTTATTATTATTTAATTCTATAATAAGCAAGAATTTAGTTGAAGCAAATTGAAAAAAATTGGTCTAAAAAATTTAAATTTATAACAAAGTTTAAAATATGTATGGCATTACCACATTTGTTATATAATATTACATAATTTTATTCTTTTCTTATATAGGATCTCATTTTAAGACTAACAATATCTTAATGAATTCAAAACATTAATTTGCACTTGCAACAATATTCTTAAACTATTTTGGACTTAACAAATTTCAATATTTTGAAAATATACTTTTTAATACAATAAACCATACCAGATCTCTTATGCAATAAGCAATTATGTAAGCATTTGAAAAAGATGAAATGATTATTTTAAAATTATTTTGGACAAATTTATGAATTATGAAATATTTCTTGTCAATGCAAAAACTTAGTCTGGATTTTGTGTATATTTTAATAATAAATAAACTGAAAAATCAATTTGTAAAACAAAAATTTTACAATATAATAAAGTTTATTTTGTGGTAACCAAGAACAGCTTTTTTTATTCGCTTATGTAATTTTTATAAATTAAATCTAAACATAATTCAACTTTATTTATTTTTTTCATATCTAATTTATTTCGTATAAAATCAACTTTATTTTTTTAGTATTATATCACATAATTTAATAATTTTTTTTAATCAAAATCTGCATTAGTTTAATTCATGTCATTGATCTATTTTTTTTTAATTTAAATGTTATATAACATTTTTTTCTCATTGATATAAATTCTTAATTTTATACATTGAATATTATATATTTTTATTAAAATCCAAATTTTCCTACAATGCATATTGGTTTGCACTTGGAGCAATACTCCAAAACTATTTTGGACTTGAACAATTTTCAATAAATTTGATAATATTACATTTTAACACAATTGTGTAAGCATTTTTGTTGAGAATGTTAATTAGGACACGTTATAAATTTTTTATCTTAATACAAAAATCTAGATTTTTGCTATTTAATAAAAAAAAATTGTAAGAAATTTTTTTCTGGTATAACCAAACATAATTTTTTGCTGTTTACATTATTTATATAAATTAAATCTGAATATAATTCAATTATCTCTTCTATTCCTACTTCATTTGGTTACATCACATTAATATAAATTTTACAATCAAAATGTGCATTAGTTTAATTCATTTTATTAATCTATTATTTTATTTAAATGCAATTCCATCAATAAATTATCCATCAGTTTGTTAAATAACAAAATCAATAATTCTGTTCGTAAAATAAATATCAATAATTCATCATAACAATAAATTGAAAATAATCCAATTGTATATTATTTCCAATCGTATAAATACCATTCAATAAATTGCAATTTATTCCACCTTATTTTTTAACAATTTATACATCTTGGGGATGATAAAATTTTATGCATTGGTATAAATAAAATTTAATTGCAGTCTATATTCCAATATAATAAAATTGATTCACATCACTGTCACTTGTATATTATCCCGATTTAGGTGATTATTATTTTGCGCAGAACGCACTTTTGCAGTCCGGATGTGAAGAAGTGATCAATCGTGTTTGTAAAATGAAAAAAAAAATTCAGTAGCAAGGAGATGTACAAAACTAACAGTAAACTGGTTTGAAGACGTTATCACTTGATATCTTACATGCGTAACACAGAGTCCCGGTCATTTATTATTATTGTATTATAATATTTTTTTATACAGGTAATAAGCGGTCCGTATTTATATCGCACTTGTTTAGCTCCCGTGGTGTTCGCAGATCATTGCACCTACCTGATGATGAGATGATGATGGTTTCCGTATGGGCGACTTTGACACTGACACTGGCGCTGTCCTTGGCCTTGTCTTTTGATGTGCGTTCACGGTCACAACCACGATAGAAATGCTTTGGCGAGCGACGAACTGCTTCTTTTCCTGCCTCAACTCTGCAAGAATACCTGGTGGTGGGGTCTTCACCACTACTTCGGGTACGGCAGGTGGAACGTCACATATTTATAACTCGCGAAGCCTATCATTGGTCACTCTTCTTGCGATCCCTGGATCCTGTTTTTATTGTTTATACTTACATATCATTTTTTTCGGTCTCTATTTCGGTATTAATATCATCAGGGAAGTGGAAAGGAAAAGTGACCTCTTCAAACCCATTTAGGGTCTTTACAAGCGCTCACCGCATACCTGAAGAACGTATTATGTAACAGCTCGCGAGACGCGCTACCTACCATCTCTTTATGGCATCATTATTAATTCGTGCTTTTGGTTACTCGTAATTCATTAATTACTATCATAATCTAATCGCGCTATAAATGTCTGCAAGTTTTTGGCAAATAAATTAATTATTATCTCACTTTATAATCAATTGAAATTGTTACTCGGTAATTGCCTTGCTGAAATTTTTGGGTGTTGTATTGAATAAGATTTATTGCGTTTAATCATCGATTAGTATATAATTAAATTGTTTTATTGGACTTGTTTGACCTCTACAGTCAAACACTTGATTTTATTTAAATCTTTTTTTAATTCCGTTATAAGTTGCATTTTTAATCTGTTTCCAAATGGAAAGATATTAATACAGTTAATCCAGTTAAAATTAATCTAAATATTTTTTATTACAATTTTATTATGAAATTTAGAGTTGGATACAAATATTTTATTTAATTGTTGGTTGTAATTTTTATTTGCGGCGTTTATCAGTGATGAAAGGGCACTCACTGTCGGTGGGCTTTGCTATCGCTTTCCTGCCCTAAAAGGGTCGGCTTTTAGTATTACTAATATTTGTTATGTTCTTCAACTGAATCGGAACTTGTAGATGCGTTTTGAATTAGTATTTTTATTATTTTATTTAATAAATAGGAATAGCGTAAACTTAATTTTATTAAAATATTTTACATTTTATTCTGAGCTGTATTGGAGATTAATTCTGAAAATTAATTTATTGTGATTGGTGATGTCCACAAAATGCGATTTAACAAGCTACGTAAGGACTCATCAACGAGTTTCAAATTTTGTTCTTCGGTTTTTTTAAATGTGTTGGTGGCAGCTAAGTGTTGCGGGCGTGGGAGGCGGTTTAGGTCTCAGGGTATTTACTGTAAAGTTAAAATTATATTGGGATTTAAATGAACGGAATTTTGTCAGTGGCGTGTGCACTTTTATTAACAGTTAAACAGCTAAAATTATTATCAGTGTATTAGAAAAATAGTGATCCACAACAGATTTTTGAAGCAATGAGTGAGTTTCTACGGCTTTACGCATTGCTTACGTTAGCAGCTGAGTAATATTATGAACATCCTTGCAATATTAGCAGGATTATTTTTACACTGGCACGAAAGAATATCTTTTTTTAGTTCTAGAAACTACACATTACGACTGCTTTTGCGCTTCATTAGCTCTTGAAAAGAACTTGGCTCAACAAAATATTCAGCCAAATTTGCAAATCTACTAATTAAGACTGCTCAAATATTTTTTGTGCAATTTTAAATCGATTTTTTGAGCTATTCCGGCAGGTATTGTTGCGAATTCATTACAAATTATGTTAGAATGTAATACGCTTCTATAAGAGTTATTGCAGATAACAATTGTAGATAAAAATCACAAAGGTTTTTGGCATTTTTTGATACACGAGGTGTTTCAATTTAGACTGGAAACGTAGCGTTTGATCTCGCAACACTTGGAGCGGTTCGGCTTCTTTTTAGTGTGTTCTTAAACTGAATAACATCAATTTTGAGCAGGTGTGCTATCAGGTTTTTCTTCCGACCTGTGCATAGTGTAACGAAAACTTTTACAAAACTTTAGCAGGACTACCGAGACTGTGTTTTGTCAAGGGCCTAACTTTTTTGGTGGTTCAAGGGATTTTTAGAGGGATGAGAGTTGATGAAATATGAATCAGACAGCCGAAAGCTTTTATCTTTAAGAACCGCTGAACATGTTGACAGAATACGGGATCTAGTGTTTTCAGATTATCGGTTGACTGTCTTGATTGATCGGAGAAGAGCTAAATTTGATTCAAATTACCGTTTATCAAATGTTGGCCAATGAATTGAGGATGAGAAAAAAAAAATGGTTGTAAAAAACCTTTTGCAGGACCACAAGGACATCAGGAGGAGCATGTGAGACCAAACATTAAAAAAATTTAGCAATTTAAATAAACAAGTTTCTGCCAGTAAAAACATTTTTGTGGTTCTTTAGCATTCTTATTTGCCTGACTTAAGTCTTTGTGACTATTTTCTCTTTTCAAGATTAATCATTTTTCTAAAACATTTGAATGGTTGTAACCAACCAGCTGAAGGCTTTTCTAGTGTCTGTAGAGATTGGAAGAACCGTCTCTAGTGATACGTGGCTCCGTAGAAAAGGGGAAACAATAAAGAATTGTAAATGAGTTTAAAAAATTTACAAAATTAGTTTTAATGTTTAATTTACACACATCTTTTTTTGATGCTCAAAAATGTACACATAATGTTTTAACAAAAAAAAAATTGAAGTATTTTTTGAAACGGCAATCGAAGAACGTTACTTTACTAATTTACTGTTGGCTTTCTTATAATAACTGTAGTATTAAGCACTATTTAAAGAAATTTTTGTAATAATAGTTTGAATTAAAGATTTAATTACTATCAAAGTAGTTTTAAATTGATTAATTTAGAAATAAATATATTTTTTTTTTAATATAGCTTTTTGACACGATCAGGGGTAGAATGTTTAATCAACTTCATAATTATTGGTTTTAAAATCGTTATGACTGTTTAGAGATAAAATTATTAAACTAAAATAAGGTTTTTGTTATGAGAGGGATTAGAAAATAGTTGTTGGGAGGTCAATGCCAGATGTTAGTGATTTAGGTAGTGTGTAACAGATATGAATGGATAAAAGTTGATAGTAAATTTGTTTTTTGAGCTAAACAAAGAATTTTATTGCAAACACTTTTTTTTTCATACAACTTAAGAACCTAAACTCATTTTTGTACTTTTGAAAAGTTTTATGGAGTTTTAATCTTTAAAGATTGTTAAGGGTCTATTTGTTGTTAGTGGTTTTTGTTGTTCAGAAACAAAATATTTGATTTTGAGTAAAATATTATTGGATTTTTGCGTATAAGAAAAAAAGAGCCTAATGAACATTTTGATGGACCAGAGCCGTACCTCAATTTTTGACAAACTTAGCGGTAGATCATAAATTGTTAATAAATTAAATCCATACGACAGATAATGGTGGTTTTAGGATGTAGAAGATAATGCATAACCTCCGCTTACCTTTAGTTTATTGTGGGCGCGAAGGCGGCACTCCCAACGAGTGTTTTTAAAGAGATAGAATATTTTATTTACTTTTAAAGCTTTTGCATAAAACAGTTGAGCGAGATTTAGTTTATTGTTGTGAGTGGACAGATAGCGAAAGAGAAGCTGATTTTTGACTGAAAGCGTATTAGCGATTTGCGCCTGATTTCTTCGACATATTATAGTTTAATCTTTTGTAAATGTACTGGTAAAAAATTAAATCGATTATCAAATTATTTGTAGAAACAGTGATGTGTCTTGGAATGGAGCTAAGAAGATTAGTTTGCATTTAGGTTGAGATAAGCTGAACAAAGCTGTTAATTCTGACTTTGCCGCATCGTTTGCGTTTTAGTCCAGTAACTTTATACATCGCAGCATGCGTCAAATCCGGTAGTTCTGATTTTTTGCAGACTTGTTTATGATGTTGGCCAAATGAATAATCCAAGTTTGTGACCTCGAGCTCCGAAAGCAACTTTATCAAAAAACGAAAAAAACGCGAAAAAATTTTTTTTTTTTTCTTTTTTTTGGCGATTATAACCCTAATGGATTAGTTTTTGAAAAAACTTTTTAGGACGTTTTTAAAGTAGACTAAGTTTGCTACAATTTGATACTAGAACTGTCTCTGCAGACCCAATAGTTTTCGAGATTAAGCCTTTCAAAGTTTATAATTTTTTTCAAACTTCGCAATTTTTTGCAATTCTGTTGTTCTGAATGAATTTTGACCCTGATTGTACTATCGAAATCCTGTACTTTTATGATAGAATGTTAAAAAAGAAAATGAGAAGTGTGAACGATGATGTTTAAGCTAAGCTACGAATAATGAAGTAAAAAAGATAACTACAACAAAAGTTAATAAGTTTATTTGTTATTAAATTGAATAATATTCACCACGCGTAGTCTTGCTGCTTGAGGATCTGAACTTCTACTGTTGTACTATGTACTGGTGAGAATTTTGTGACCTGTGTTTTTAAAACAAACAGTCGTGTGTTTGAAGGGTCTCTCAACGATCAAAATGTCTTCTCTACACTTTGCAAACAAGCGATTTTTGACTTTTTGTAGTTGAGGTTGTTCTCCTTCTATCTGGTCCATGAGTGTATCTAGAGAGAACTGATATTCCTCAGCGTTTTGTTCCAGAAATGAATAAATCTTTTCTATGGCTTTATCAACTGTGGGATGCTGAGGATTTTCCTTGGACTATCCTGTTGATGGTGCCTGGTAGAGCTTTGTTTGGCAAAACCGATGATATCTGGCATCAAGGGCTACCAAATCTGTGTTTTCAGATATACGTTTTTTTATTTAGAGCCCATTCATCCCCACGTTTTTCAGCTGCTTTCAAGATTGTTGCACTGAGAGACAACTTTTCCGCAGTAAAGACATTGTTCCATTTTTCTGGCTTCTTCTTTCTTTCTGCCACAAGGAACTCTTTATTTATTTTGTCTCCACATAGACAACAGTGTTCTCTGAAATTGAACTGCTCAGAGACTGATTTCTTGGCTCTTGATAACGTAATATTAAAAAAAAATAAAAAAAATTGGAAGGTTAAAAACGTGCTACAGGTGGGTTTGTGACTTCACACGAGCAATACTAGCACAGTCCGTCGGAGGTAATTGGAACTTCATCCCGCTAGAGTTATTCGAGTGACGTCTAAAAAAAATGATAAACGTTGAAAGGCTTAATCTCGGAAACTATTGGGTCTACAGAGACAGTTTTAGTATCATATTGTAGCAATTTAGCCTACTTTAGGAAGTTTTTTTTTTAAATTAGTCCTTTACGGTTATTATCGCCAAAATTGGAAAAAAAAAACGATTTTTTTGCGGTTCTTTTTTTCTTAGTGGCTTTATTGGTTGAGGACCTAGATGGCGCTGAAGGCGCCTGACTTGCTGAGCGGCCTGATGACTTGTTATGATTAGAACCTGAAAAAGACTCACCCTAGTATTTCTTATGTTTCTTGAATTTCTTGGAATGAGTTTTGATTTCCTTGAGGGCGGCAACTGTGCTGTTTGTCTGGATTTTTATTGGCTCTTTGCTTTTAGAGGGGTTGGACTTGCTTGTGTTTTTGGAAGGCTTTTTGAGGGAGGTTTTGGTCAAGGAATCCGGTGTCTTGGTGGGAGGTGGGGCGGGCATTGCTGCATTAATTAGGTTTATTGGGACCTCTGCAGAGGAGGACGGGATCGGATTTTTTGGTTACGTGGCTGGTTGAAGGGTACGCTTAGCGATCAGCAAAATTGTGGCCTCGTTGGAAGCGGCTTTATTTTTCTTTATCTCCTGGGACATGTTTTTGCGCAGAAAGACCTTTCTTGTTCTCTTTGATATTGTACCGGTTCTGCCTGAATTCATCTGCTTTTCTTATTGATCATCCATATGATTTGTTTGTCTAAGCTGTAAATCTTTTTGTCCTGCTTTTTAAGGTGGCCTTTGACGTTCTGGAACTAGAAACGTAAAAGTAACTCAGGATTTGGCTATCAGTCATGTTAGGGGCGGGCTCCATACTGTAAGAAATACTAAATTAATTAATTAATTACATAATTAATTAATTCAGCTAGATTGTTAGTAATGAGACGATATGATTGGTAATTAATCACAATCACAGTACCTGAGTGACTTTGTGCAATAAGAATTGCAGTTATTTGGGCTTCGGACTTGCTTCCTTTAGGGTGTTAAAGTGTTTTGCTTTCGGTGTGCTTGTGTCGGCTGCTGGCAGTAGAATTTTTAGGGTTAAACGTAAAGTTGTTAGAGAACAAATTTGATGATTAACAATTATACGGGTGGACGGGTCATTCAATTCATAATTGTAGGCGGGAAGTTTAAGGTTGTGTTCTCTGCCCATCCATCCATTTGTTTGTAATCAAGAAATTGGATTTTTAAAATTTTCAAAAATGACAGAAATTAATAAATTATTTGTTTTATCTATTTTTAAAATTTTAGCATCTATGATGTTAGAGAATGAATGTCAGTAATCATTAAACGTTGGCAAAATTGCTAATTTTTGGAAGGCAAATGCTTAAGCAGGTTTATAATTATGAGCGTGAGGTTTGTATTGGTGTCTTTGCCCACCCGCTTTTGTGTTTGTGATCAAAAGATTGGACATTTCATCTAGTTTTGAAGTTTCTGCAGTTACTACGTGTTCTAAAATAAATTTGAGTTGTCATTAAATGTTGGGAAAATACTTAGAGAAACCAATTGCTGGAACACAAACACGTGGGCACTCAGTTTATAATTGTGAACTGGCGGTTTAGGTTAGTGTACTATTAGATGTGTTCATAAATCAAATGTGTTATTCATTTTTGAAGTTTTTATAGCTACGACATGGTCAAGATTGTATGTCAGTTATCACTAAACGTTAGAAGATTTGTTAGGCAATCATTCAGTTTATGATTGTGGGAAGGCGGTTTCTGTTGATGTACTCCTCTCGCACCAAAGAGAGATTAATTAGAACAGAAGATTAAGTTAGATGAAATTTTAAAGCAGTATAACGGCAGATTTGGACCTAGACACAAAAATAAGAAGTCAATAGAACTGACTAGAGCAACATTTCTTAATGATGAAATAAAATCTTAACCCAGAATTTTGTTACTGTTTTGTAAGATGTTACGTACATTCTGTGTTATTATAAGAGATTGAGACACGGTCACTTTAAGCTGTTACTTTAAACAGATTAAAAGAGTTCAAAATGTGAAGATTTACAAGGATTTACAACTAATCATGAAGTTATAAGGTGAGTGAATATGGAAAGAGAAATGCTACAAATTATTATTAAATGTTGAAAAACTGTTTATCTTGGGCATGCTTTTGGAACATTAAACACTAAATTTGACAACTGATTATGCAGGGAAGAATTTTGGAAAAAAGTAGCGTAAGATGCAAAAAGCTTTTCTGGCTAAAAAAACATCAGACTAGATTGGTTTGGATGCTCAGGCTTTATTTAGAGCAGCCTAAGATCGAATTTAATTTGCTCAAATTGTCGCCAAGCTTCAATGGTATGGAGACGGCACCTTAAGATGAAGAACTAATAGCTACTCTTAATAATTTCTTGGAATCTTATTTGTTAGTTTTTAGTTTTATTACCGCTAATGTACTTATATAAATGTTTTTGAACAAATGTTGCAGGAAAAGTTAATACTATGATTAGAATTAGAGTTTGTTGTTTTGATAACAGTACAGTACGACACCTAAATAAGTCGATTGAAGAAAAAGAGAGAAAATATTTTTTTGGATATTATCTGCTTGTTGGTATTAGATACTGCTTTGGACTGTTCTCTGTTCTCTGTTCTCTGTTTTTTTTTAATTGTTGATTGTGTATCTTCTATATACATGGAAAGACAAATGATGCAGATTATTAAACGTCGGAAAACTGATTGACTGACTACCTCGGTCATGTTTTTCGAAACACTAAATACCAATATTTACATCTGATTATAAATTAGGAAAAGTTTTAAGGAATACGCCACGTAGGATGCAAAAAGCATTTCTGGCTAAAAAAACATAAGATGCTGAATTGGCTTGGATGCTTACACCTTATTTAGAGCAGCTTACGATCGAACTCAATTTATTGGCAACCTTTAATGATATGGCACCTAAAAAAGAAGCTTTTTGTTGTACTTTTTTTGCCTGCCTATGCGTTTACAATCAAGAAATTGGTAATTTTATCTGCTTTTGAAGTGTCAGCAGCTACGACATGTTAAAGAATAGATGTCAGTTATCAATTAACGTTACGATAATTTTTAGACTAATTTCTGAATGACAAACACTTAGACGGGTGGAAGGGTCAATCAGTACGTACTGTGTGCGGGTGGTTTAGGTTGGTGTACTTCTATTCATTTGTTTGTGATTAAACAAATGCGTATGTTACGTACTTTTGCAGTTACATCTTGAAGAATGATTGACTCATTTATTATTAAACTTTATGTGAATTGTTAGAGATTTAAATTTTAAATAAAAATGCTTAGGTGGGTGGATGGGTCACTTAGTTTGTAATTGTGGGCAGGAGGTTTATATTGGTTTAACTTGCTCATTTGCCCATGCACAAGAAGTTGGATATTTAATTAATTATTTATTTAATAAGTTTCAAGCATGGTCAAAAATCAAGGTCCATTGTCACTATACGTTAGAAGAATTGTTAACAACCAATTTCTGAAAGGCGCTTGGATAGGTGAGCGGGTTACTGAGTTTATAGTTGTGGTTATGTAGTTTGTTTTAGTTTTAGTGTACCTCTCTTAATGCTCATGTGTTAGCAATTAAGAAATTGCATGTTTTTTTTATCTTTTTGCAGCAGAAACTTAGCTACGACATGTTAAAGAATTATTGTTATCATTAAACGTTAACGCTAGAGAATTGCCGAGTTTAGTTGCCCCTTCTGTTGGGGTGCCACTAGTAGTATTGTTATGGAAAAATATTAAGTCATGTCACATCTACGAAAATATCGGAAAACCTTTCTCTCTAGAAATATATTGACACGTACAGCGCTGTTTTTAAATTAAAATTGGTTCTTATGGGACAAAACACCAACCAACTCAATAACCAAACGATAAAATTTTAGTCATCACTCTTTTTATATGTTGAACTACATACAATATAATATGTCTTCATGTTTTTGATTAAAGATTTGAAGTTATATTTAACGAGTAAAAAATTAATAAGGAACTAATTAAAAACGCCACTTTTTAAAAATTAATTGCGGAAATACAACATATTGCATCAAATTTCTACAAATTTGAGGACACAGATTGAACTTTCTTCTACAATATGTGAAAATTTTATTCAATTATATTCAGGCGTTTTTTTGTTGAGTTTGATTCTGTCTTCTTCTTTTTCCTCATAGGAGGTTGGCGACCATATGTTTGAACTCGTCCCGATCTTGTGCGAGTCTTATTAATGTAGGGGCATCTCTGATTCCGAACCATTGTCGGAGATTTTGTAACCATGAGAATCTCTTCCTTCCGATTCCTCGTTTACCTTCTATTTTTCCTTCCATGATTAATTGCAGGAATTGGTATTAGTCATTTTGGAAGATGTGCCCGAAATATCCTGCTTTTCTACGTTTCACCGTCGTGAGTAGTTCTGTGTCTTTGTCCATTCGCATGAGTACTTCATTATTTGTTATTTTATCCGTCCAAGGGATTTTTAACATTCTAGCCACATTTCGAAGTCTTCAAGTTTATTCATGGAAGATACTTTCAGTGTCCATCCCTCGACTCCATACAATAGGACCGAGAAGACGTAGCACTTAACGGTTCTTCATCTAATATTTTGTGATAGGTCCCTGTTACACAATAAGGGTCGGAGTTTCTGAAAAGTATTTCTGGCTATTTCGATTCGTGTTTTGATGTCATGGATCGGGTCCCACTGTTCATTGAGCCAGCTGCCCAAGAACTTGAATCTTTGTGCGCGCTCAATTGGATCACCGTTAATAGTTATTGCAGCATTGTTTGCGTCGTTGTTCTTGCTAATAATCATTAATTTAGTTTTTGCGATGTTTACTATGAGTCCATACTCCGAGCTAGCTTGTTGTATTTGGTCAATGAGGTATTGTAAGTCTTCGATATTGTTGGCTAATATCATATAATATTATGAACTGGTCTTCCATTTACTTTTATTCCTTGTGTGCATTTATCCAGAGCAGCCCTGAATACGTTCTCGGAGTTATAGGTTAAACAGGATCGGTGAAAGAATTCTTGGCGTACCTCTTTTTGTATTTGGAACTTCTCCGTTAGCTTTGTTTGGTTCCAATAGAGATTTGTGATAATGCGAATGTCTTTATTGTCGATGTTGGTTCTTTTGAGCATTTCTACTAGTTTTCCATTTTTGACCTTGTCGAATGCTTTTTCATAGTCTATGAAGCACGCATAGACTGTGCGGCGTTGATCTAAGCATTTTTGGGTTAAGACTTGCATGGAAAACAGTGCCTCTCTTGTTCCTAAAACTAAACTGGGTGTCACCGATGTCTTGGTCTATTTTCTTTCATATTTGGTTGTGTATGTTCCGTAAAAATATTTTCAGGGCATGGCTCATGAGGCTATTGAGACGATATTCTCTTTATCCTGTGTTGTAAATCTTATTGTACAGTCGCAGCAGACATGTCAAGCTATCATCGTTCATTGCTTTAAAGAGTTTGGCATTTAATTTGTCTGGTCCAGGGGTCCGTATCACCGGATATGGTTGGTCTGTCATCACTAAGCATTTTCTCTTTATATTCCATTCACGTTTTTGTTTGATCTTCCTGCTCCACCATTAGTCTGTTGTTATCGTCTATTAGTTTTGCGTATTGGTTTTTCTTATATGTATGTGTTATTTTCTTTATTCTTTTGTGCATGTTTAAGTAGTCGTGTTTAGCGTGGCATTTTTCTATTTCCAGACATTTTTCCCGGAGCCATGCTTCCTTTGCTATTCGTACTTCATTTTTAAATTGTCTGTTTAGCATTTTGTATTCCCTTGAATGGTTCTTATATTTTCTCCTTTCTTATATTAGAAGTAAGAAATTATTGTTCATCCATTCTTGTTTGTTCTCTCGTTGGCACCAGCCTAATGTTTGTTGTGCATTAGTCTTTATTATGTCCAATAATTGTTGCCGTGTTTCTTCTACTGATGTGATGTTGGTTGGTATTATATCCTTCATTTTAGTGTTTAGTTGGTCAGCATAGGTTTTTGAAGTTTTTGGGTCTTTAAGTTTGTTGCAATCTATCTTCCTTGATATATTTTTTGCATGTGGAGTTTTCAGAGAAAGTCGTATGTTAGCAACTACCGGATTATGGTCGGAGCCGATGTCTGTTCCTGGATATGTCTTTACGTTTTTTATTGTGCTGCGATTTCGTTTATTAATAAAATTATAATATAATCGATCTGGTTCCTGACTACATGATCCTCTGTGTCCTATGGCGACCTCCTCATGTATAGGCGTCTCGTTGGATGTTGGTACCAGGTGTTACTAATCATCATAGTTTGTTCTTGGCAGTACTGCAGCAATCTATCTCCACGATCGTTCCTCTGACCTAATCTAATGTCTCCGACTATGTCTTCAAATCTGCCTTTTCCTATCTTTGCATTGAAGTCGCCCATTATGAAGGTGATGTCTTGTTTCTTAAGAGACTTCATTATATGTACAATCCGGTTATATAGCTGCTCGATTTCTTTCAGGTTGATTCGGTGAACCGATATAATAGCACAACTATTCTCTCCCCTTAAGAGAATTGGACAAACAAATTCAGAATGACAAGCAATTGGGCGGGTGGTCGGTTAGTTCATAATTGTGTGCTAGCGGTTTGTGTTGGTACAACCTGCTCTCCTGCTAATTGTTTGTGATCATGAAATTGGATGTTTCATCATTTGTTGAAGTTCATGCAGCTGCGACATTTTGAAGACACGCTATCTTAAAAATGAAATGGTAATTGTCAATAATCGAGAATTGTTAGACAACCAATTCTGGATGACAAACACGTGCGGGTGGGGGGGTCATTTAGATTGTAGTTGTGGGGGGAAAGTTTCTATTTGTAAACCATGTTTACGCGCCCACCTGTTTGTAATTAAGAAGTTGAAGGTTTTATCTATATTTGAAGTTTTTCCAGCTTACAGTTTTTTGATCTGCGAGAAACTAATAAAAGTGATGTATTTACCTAGTAGTTATTTAATTACAACGCTTAAACAGAATTTTATATTTTTTTAGTTTAATGCTTTTTTAAATAATGAGACGATCTTAAATGTTATTTTGATCTTTAAAACTTTAAACTGAAATCAAAAACAGGGTCTAGTTAGATTATACTAGATTAGGTTTTTAGAACACCCAGAACGAACCTGGGCACTGAAGAAAAAATTATACACGCAACTAAACAAAAAAAAATCTTTGGAAACGGACAAGTTACTCTTAAGATAGTTAATGTTATTGTAAAAGAGCTCTTTAAAATAATCCTAGAAATAATGAATCATCACCTGAAGACAGAGACATTTCCAAAAGAATAGAAAACGGTAAAACTGGTACTGATTGAAAAGCAGAAGAAATAAGGTATCGCAGAGGCAAAGTACAGACCTATATGTTTACTAGGCGTAGTGGGAAAACTCTTGGAGCAAATATTAGCGATCTAAGAAACAATTTATCATAGATGCTATGAACTACGTCTTAGAAACCGAAAACGTTTAAACTGCACCATGAAAGGAAATAATACAGACGTTATAAGAATTGTGGAAAATACTTAATGAAAATAATAGGCAGCTACCTGGAGGAAAAACCGATCATGGTTGGAAAACACTACATGAGAGTGAGGTTCTCTCCACCGGGATCAATTCAAGGCCTCATAGTTTGGAACATATTTTACAACAAGTTTTTCAAACAGCACTGCCAGACGGTGTAAAAGCACTGGGATTTGCAGACAATACTACAATTATAGTGGAAGCCAAAACTAAAGAGTTGCTAACAACAAACTCAAACCAAGCAGCTTTAATTTGCTTAATTTGCGGAAAAACGGTGTGGTGATACTAAACGGAGGATACAAACTGAAAAAGATTAAACTGACAAAAAGCCAAACTTAAATTGAATCATCAGATAATTTAAAGTTCATGTGTGTATTTTGCTAAAGGTACTTGTATGAAACAACATGTCGGTAAAGTTTTTGCAAAAAGCCTAAAACGTCTATTATGATTCTGAACAAACTTACGCCAACCATAAGAGGACTAACTGCAAGATATTGGGTTAGGTCAGTGACACACTTAATTATGCTGTGCGCATTTGGAAATTGAAAATGCGGTACAAAAAATCATGAATAATGACAAGTCTGCAAAGGCAGCCCATACCGTACAATCTCTTCTGACGCGATCTAGGTTATAACTGGAATAAAAGTTATTGACATCTTTATTGATGAAAGTTGTGTATTATACGAGAACTGCAAAAAAACTGAAATAAAAAAAATCGTTGGGACCTGGATTCATACAAAGCCAAAATGACCAAAAAGCTTGTCAGAAGAAAACACAAAGAGGTTGAATACTACTTAACCTATTTTATGAGTGGACACGGGTATTTTAATGATTATCTCAACAGGTTTGATTTTAGAAAAACTCCGAAATGCTGGTTCTGCAAAAACATCGACAAACCGGAACATACAATATTTGAATGCAACAAATGGCAGACGTACAAAGACGAAATTAACTCAAACATTAGAATAATTGCTTACGAAGACAACATAATTAATTAAATGCTAACAAAGGAAAGGAACTGTTGAAAAAAAGAGATGAACGAGAAGCTCATGCGATGTAATTAGGTGCAAAACTTTGAAGTAATGTAATGCGATTCTAGATTGGTTGTGACTGAAAAATGGGGAGTTGTTTATTGGGTAAAGTCCTTCACTTTTGTCACTGGATCTCTTGACAAGGAGTCTTTGACAACTGTTTAGAAAAAATAAAAAATTAAAATTAGGCTGGAGACTTCTAATTATGTAGCTGTTTAGTTTTTATTTAATAATTAGTTGAAAAATATTTCTTAACGAATGCAAATACGTTTGCAGACGTTTTATCTATATTTTGTAAACGCGTTTTTTTTTTTCATTTTACTGTTTTTTTTTTTTTTTTCTTAGAGTAATGCTCTTCTTGCATCTTTTCTTTCTTTTTTTCGAATTTGAATACAAAAATTTTTTTGAACACGTTTAAATAAACAGTTTTTTTTTTCAATGCAAGCCTTATCCATTCTTTCTTTTTTTTATGATTGTACTTATTAGCACTTTTTAGGGCCACATTTTGAATGTTTTTGTGCGATTTTAATGTATTTTTATGCATACCATTATTTCTCTTTTAATTTCTGTAATTTCAGTACTAAGATACTTATACTTTTTCACTTGCTCCAATTTATCTCCGTTCACGTATATGTCTATTTATTTTGCTTCTCAAACTCTGATAAGCTTTGTTTTGTTTTTAATTATATTTAGTTCATACATTGATCTATTTCTTTAAGTTCTTTAACTAGCCTCTTCAGTTCTTCTCTGCAAACACGATCATATCATCGGCAAATCAAATGGATTCTAATCTTCTTCTTTCTGTCCCCTTTACAACACCACAAAAAAAAATGCTGCAGTTTTCTTTGATATGATTTTGTATGGAAATAGAAAAACTAATACGTTTTAAAGATTATTTAAATAATAGTTAATTTAATCCACTAATAATCTGTCACGAAAGATTAATCATCAAAAATAATGTTATATTAGTTATTCAGTATTACAGGAAGTAGGGTTTAGCACTAGGATTAACTTTATAATTTTTTCGAATTTTATGCCAACGTGTATTTTATTACCTGAATAATTGATTTCGCAACATAAGTAGCAAACATATTACAAAATTATGTAAATTATTAATATCATTTGTGTGTAACAAATTCATTTTACGCCTGCAAAATTAGATAACTTTTTCTAACTTTGTATTCTTAAAATTTGCTATATAATTGACAAGGTAAAAGAATTTCAAAGAAAATTGATTGGACAAATAGACCCGAGGATCACAGCAGGGTTAAGATTTATTATATAATTTAACAATTTACGATTTGCAAGTGTCATTAATCCTTTTGTAAACACATTCTTACAATTCGTATTGCCACACCAATTAGCAACGAATTATTTTAATTTGTTGATGATTAAAGTGCCACAATAGTACATAATTACTAATAACATTTACATTTTATTATACAACAATAATAAATTCTAATCACTTCCCCAAAGAAATAAATAATCTTTTGAATTAATATTCCAAATAGCCTTACAACTTACATAGTAATCTATTGTAAAATCAATGAAATTATTATGTATCACATAAACGGTATGATTAAATAGGATTTATGATAGATATTATATAATTGTCAGTATTGTATTCGTGCTAATGTAATATTGAAAACATTTTAAGTGCGTGATATAATATTTAGTGGATTTTGTAGCTGCAGGCTGGTATTTAATTATTATCAATGTTTGTGGTTGCATGTAGATATGAGTTGTAGATAAGGAGAGCCGCATTGTGTAAGTCAATGAGGATTTCAACATATATGTTGAAGTGGTTTTTAGGGTCGGTGTGTTTGCGGAAGGGACTTTGAAGTGGTATAAAAAAAAAGTTGCGATGTAGTAGAAGCAGCGGGTGGAAGATGCTGCGGGGCTCATTAAAAGCTAGCAAGTTACAGCATACGCCACACACGGAGAACAATCAGACTCTAGAATGCCGTTCATTAACTCGTAGCATTATTTAGAGAGTAACGTAACGACACTGAGGTGAATATCGGCATGAGCATTACGACTATTGTTCGTGAAAGTGATTTAAGCCCCACACCGGCCGGCACAAAAGGAATTATAGCGCCAGAACTGACATAACTCCAATCGTCAACGGTTAATTGCGCGAATTTGCAACCGTGGCGTTGCACTTGATTACATTAGCCGTAAATTGCACAATATAGTTATTGTGCGAAACATGTCCAGGGCCCTTGCGTTGATTGTTTACCCCGCTGCGAATGCAAATCGGAGTGCGCGCCGCGTGAATGTCGGTGATGGTGTGCTGCTGCTGTAGCTGCTGCAGTTCGACACTCTTCTGCACCGGGTTCAACGTCAAGGACACAGCAGAGCCGCACACCAGACGGACAGACACGGTGCTCTAGCAGTTCACCGACCCCCGCGGGACCATCTGCACCGCTTTCCAATTTCCTTATAATTAAATCTTAACCAACCAATAATAATTATATCATTAAAAAATACAAATAAATTATAACTAATATATCGACCTTAATTTAATTGCCTGAAAAATAACAGTAGTTGGAATGAAATTAGTTTTTATTAATATTATTAAACAATTTCAATCAATGCGGTATGCAAATATCTTATACGGACAATGCCACTGATAACGCATTAATTAATGCTAATCGTCAATCTCATCAAATCAATTAACACTTTCCAATCACATTAATTATCATATTAATGCTGTTACAAGTCATGCATCATTTACAACTAAAAATAGACGTCTTATCTAATTGTAGTTCAGTTTTATCTCATCCATGACATGGTAGAGAGGATGTTAAAACCACTACTAATGATACTAATAAAATTAGTTTAAGTTCATTACCGTCGAAACTATTTCAACTTTATAGTATTATTTTAGATTAAATCTATAATAATTTATTTGCTTATATTATAAAATTGATAGAAAATGTGTTTTTAGATCATAAATTTATTAAAATAGAAACTTTGCAATTGCAACTGTTCATCCGACCAACTAAATGAACTGAATTTTGTTTTGCGCTGGTTATTTTCTCTTTCATTATTTTGACTCTTATTAACTTTATTCAATATTCAATGTTTTTGTTATACTTTTTTTCGACCTAGTACTAATGCGTTATGTATGTTAACTTGCTTTTTGCATTGGAAATTGAAATAATTGTAAAGTGGAGTTGAACTTTTAGATTTTTTTTTCTTTAAATTGGATTAGTGTGGTTGTGGTTTTGAGGATAGCATTACACTTAAAATGTTAAAATGTTAATTAGCAATTAAAGCGCCTAAGTGTGTTCTCTTAGATAAGCTGATATCAACACAGTATCTGCATGCATCGTTCTTGTTTTTGACAATTTTTTTAATTTTATTACGATCCATATTTTGTCCAGGCTTGTGTCAAGAAATAATCTATCATTCTGATTTTGCATTCTAGCCATTGTGTTACTTTTTCTATGTTCTTCTATCTAGTTTTTTGCCTGTTTTTGGGTAATGTATTTTTTTATAGAAAAGTTTGTTTTTTTTACATTCTACATGTACGAGCTTTTTTAATAGTATATTTTTTTGTACTTTTTCCAGTTTGTATGTTTATACCTTCATGGCATTATGGCATAACGATTGTTGACTTTATGAAGGAGTTGAGCAATTTTATTTTGCAGTTTGGCAATCCGCTTATGTTGGTCATAATCTTTGGTAGGTTTACTACTTTATTAAAACTTTTTTACCGTTTTTTTGTGTGTTGTGAAAAAGTTATTCTATTGTCAAGTATTATTTCCAGGCAATATATTGGGTTGCTTTGTGCAAATGGTGATGTCTTTACATTCGAAATTAACTTTGTTTTTTTGAACTTACGGCCTTAGGATGTTTTCGATGCCCGTTTGGACACACCTTCATTTGGGTTTGCTTTCCAGCATGTGCCCAACAATGTTATCTGCTGTCACCTCTTCTGCACCTAGTACAGCCGTCTAGCTGCAAATTTCTTTTAGTCATCTAGCGCATGCTAGGACCGTATGTTCAGGCGTTTTTTGTCCCACAGTACGGGCATTTTGGTTCAGCTTTCCGTTTAAACCTGTTAAGGTAATTCCAGAAACATCCATGGCCGCTAAGAAACTGAGTCAAGTGGTAGTCCACGTTGCCGTGTTTCCTGTTTATTCTTGGGGTTATTTCAGGGATGAGGCTCTTAGTTCATTTTCCAGTTCACCTTTCTTCCTGCCATTCTTTTTTCCACTGCGCAATTGTTGTCTTTTGCGCTTTTCTTTTGCTTGTTGTTTCGGGTCTTATGGCTCCTCGCCATGGCCAGTAAATACAGTGGTATTGTGCTTGCAATTGCAAGCACAGCCTTGGTGGAGATTTTTCTGTAGGCGCACGTTACTCCTTTCGTTGTGTCCGCAAGAGGATGTCCTTATACTTGCGGACGGCTGCTCACTGATACCACGCTACATATTACTTCAGCTATTTTAGAAGTCCACCAATACACCGATCTCCGGCGGCTGTTTTTTCCTTTTCTGATAAGTTCAGTGCTGCATGCATTTGTAATAGCCTTCATTAGCTCGGGCACTGAGTGTTTATTTCCTTCCCGCTTTGTCGCTTGGTGTATAAGATCGGCCAGCTTTTTAACATTTCCATGCTTATATTACCAGCCCACCTTCTGTTTTTCAAGCTTGCTCGGCGTTGGAAGCGTTGCTCGTATACAGATGTTATTGGTGTTGTGGAAGCTGAGGTTTTCCTGCCCACTTACCTCTCACAGGCATACGTGTTTTGCTATACTGTTTGATCAAAGGGTTACATCAATGTACGACTTGCCACCGGGTCTCTCGAACGTTGGTTTGTTCCTTCTACCAAGTCGTGTTCTTCCGCCCATTCAGCAAGCAGGCTTCTTTTCTGGTCCTCAGTCAGGGAGCACCAACTGTGTAATTTTCCGTTGAAATCGCCCTCTATTAGCAACCGCTTTGAGTGTTGCTTTAGGTCGTCGCTCAAGTTTGCTAGATTTTGCGCAAAGTCTTCAGAAGTTGTAGTGAGTTTGAAGTAGAGTACTTATTTTTTGGCGTTTACCCACACGTATCCTTCCCCGTATTCTGTCTTGGTCACCTTAGTGATTGCGTTTGGAACGTAGATAGCAGTTTATGCCCTTGTCGACAATTCATTGTGGGCTGGCTTTGGCCAAACTTTGGTTTGGTTTGGAGATCAGGGAAAAGGTGATATTTTCCTCCTTGCACCTTCCAGTTAGCAAGTCCGAAGCTTTCTTGACTCTGAAAAGGTTGACTTGTGCTATCTTGTGCACTGTCATTTTGAGGTGGTTAGCGTACCCTTTCTCTTCTTCTCCTGCGTTGTTACGATTTCCTTGTATGCCGGGCAGCGCATTGACCTTGTTTTGTGGTTTGCGTCATTACAGAGGTAGCACCTAAGGGGGTTTGGGCATTCCCTCATCTTGTGTTCAGGTTTACCGCACTTGTAGCAAGCGTTCCTTTCCGCACTGCACTCTTTTGCTATGTTGCCAACCCTGTTGCATTTGTAACACCTGCGGACCTCCTCCAGCTCTCTGACGCGCCATCTATCCCAGCCTTTGCTAAGATGTTTAATGACCCGCAGCGCTCTGGCCGTTTTTTTATGTACGTTCAAGAACGCGTTTTTCACATCGTTTTTGTTTGTCTTGTCGGCCAGTTTGAGGCTTTCTCCTTCCATAAGCGCCTTGGGTTTTTTGAGCGCTGTGCTTAGGGCTTCCTGTATCTTCTTACCATCAATCGCCTGCCCATAATCAAGAAGGTCTTGGTTTTTGACCTGACGTTCACTTTGGCTATGTCGCCAATGTTGGTCTGGACGCCTCCCGGAACGTTTGCTTGTCTTCGTCGCCTTTTTCCCTTTACCCGTATTGCTGCCCACTCTGTTTATTCTTGTCACGGTGACTCCCTTTGTGTTTGCGTTATCTTTCATGTGCTTCATAATGTCGGTATATGTTGCACCTTCCTTAGGAACAATTGTGATGGTTTCTTCTCTGTTTTTGCTTCTCCGAGCCTTTGTTGCGTCGGTGTCACCAGTTTTTGGGTGGTTTGGCTTGTTGCCCCTTCTGAACGGATAAATACGTTCCTCACGTGATACTGGTCATGTTTGCGGCTCGTGATGCACGCAAGGTCTGTCTTACCTTTCTTCAAAGCCATTTTTCCAATGTTGTAGAGCACTTTCCTGAGCCCGGCGTTTTTGCGTGTGTAATTTCCCGGTTTTGCAATAAAGAGGAGAATGAGTTTTTCATCCTTCTCCGGCTGGTCGTTTTTGTCTGTGTAAATTCCGTTGGTAGTCACACAGCATACCAGCTTACCAGGCTCAATGTCACCATCTGCCATGCCAGTTTTGAGCTTGGGGTTCTTGACCTACCTAAGTACCATCCTCTTTTTTGTTGACAACTGTTAGGTTTTCTTCCGCTTCCAGTCAATCTTTTTTTTGAGCTAAGTTACATCTGCTATAGACTTCTTCCGGTTATTTTAGCTTGCTGAGTGCAGCAAACTCTTTTACATCGAGGTCTTTGGCTAGATAGCCATTTATCCTTGCAACTAAGTTTGCTCTCTCTTCCTCCTTTTTGCTGGTTGTTTGTGTGCTACTTTCAGCAGTGGTGGTTTGGGTCTCCTCTGCGCACTCTTTTGCCTTGTTTTCTATTGCCGTCATAAGCTTATCGGTGAAGCCAATAACCGGTACTAACTTTCCGACCATTCCGACAAGCCTTGTAACACAATCTTACAGTGTAAACCTAACATAACCTAACCTAACACTGACCCTTGAGAAACTGTTGTTATCTAGACTTTTAGGTGATTTTTACATGTAGTTTTTGATTGGATAGGTAGCTTAAGACAATGTTTTGTAGTTCCTGCATAATTTTATTCCATACTACGGTATGGTTCAACCTAACCTAACCTAACCTAATAGTCTGATTTTCTGCCCAGAAGCTTTCTTTTAATATCAGCAAGGAAGGTTTGTTGATTTCTCGTTGGTTGCGCATAGGATTGCTTCTTGCGGGCGTTACGAGTGCTCCGGGAAGGAGCGGTAGTCTGCTTTTGAGGAGAAGGTGCCGTGGGTTTGCGCTTTAGGAAAAGATTGGTTTGCTTTTTTTTTTAGATAAGTTGGGCAGCCTTTATAATAATGCGGTGTGCGGCTCTTTGCATGCTGCCAAGTAGTTACATGCCTTAATTCCTTTGTAATTTTGCACGTGAAGTTGGGATGGGCTTCGACGCACTTGACTTATATCTACCTTCCCGGATTTTTATTGAAATTCAACACTCACAGTAAGTTCACACAACTAGAGACATGATCTTTCAATTTTGTGCGTTCTGAGGCAACTGAACGTATAGCATTGCGAAGGGTTTTTCTGGTGCGTGCCGATACCATTGGTCACGTTTACGGCATGAATGATGATTACATTTATATTTTTGACTGTAGCCGACAACCCTGGAAATATGAATTTTTGTATTACTATGGGAGTTAAGCGTTGTGAGTCAACATACCACTTTTAAAAGCTGGATTTCCAGTTTTAAAGCCGGATTAACAATTTAACATTTGTGACTGAATTTTTAGTTTTGAAGGCCGGATTTGCAACTAGGAGGTCATATTAACAGTTTGACAGCCAAACTTTAAACATTGGGGACTGGATTTCCAAGATTGTAATTAGTCGAATTAACAATAAGGCAGCCAAACTTAAGACGTTTATGGCCGGATTTCTAGTTTTGAAAGCCGGATTTTTAGTTTTAAAGCCGGATTAACAATTTGACAGTCAAACTTAATACATTTGTGACTGGATTTCCAGTTTTGTAATTTTGATGTTGAAGTGACAATTTTCCAGCCAAATTAAACGCGTTTTTAACCAGATTTACACTCTCAAAGCTAAATTTGCAATTAAGAGGACGGATTAACAATTTGAAAGCCAAACTTATCACATTAGTGATCAGATTTGTAAATTTGAGGTTAAACTAACAGTTTGGCAGCAAAACTTAAACACGTTGGTGGTCGGATATCCAGTTTTCAAGACCGGATTTACACTTTTACTCCAATCAAAACTAGTTTCCAGAAAAGTGTTATTCATCAAGGGTATCATCATCTCCTCCTTCAACAAAGTATCTTCTGACGTTTGTAGAGACAGGAAACATGGAATCTTTTGATAACAAACACTTGGGGGGGGGGCACTCTAAGCAAAACTAGTCGCTCGTAATTATAAACTCGTGTTCCCGCCCACCCAACTAAGTATTAGACATTAAGGGATTGAATATTACCATCTCCTTCTCAAACAAAGTGATTTCTGACGTTTGCAGAAACGGGAAATATCCAATCCCTCAATAACAAACACTTGAGTGGGTGGGCGGAGCACTCCTGGTGTTACCGCCTAAATGTTAGTCATCAAGGGATTGGATATTATCATCTCCTTCTTCAACAAAATTACTTCTTAGAATCCCTTAATAATAAACACTTGGGCGGGTGGGCGGGGCACTCCAATTGAGGCTACCCGCGTGTAATCATAAACTGGTATTTCCGCTCACCCGCTCAAATGTTAGTCATCAAGGGATTGGAAGTCAACATCTCTTCCTACAACAAAATGATTTATGATGTTTGTAGATATTAAATATAGAATCCTTTGATAATAATTGTTTGGGCGGGTGGGCGGGGCACTATAATTGAAGCAACTTGCGAGTTATTATAAATTTGTGTTTTTGCCCACCTACCTAAGTGTTAGTCATCAAGGTTTTGGATATCACCATCTCTTCCTCCAAAAAAGTGATTTCTAATCTTTGTGGAGACAAGCAAAGCTATTTGCGCGTAATTATAAACTTGTGTTTCCGCCTACCCACTCAAGTAATAGTCAACAAAATGACTCCTGACGCTTGTAGATACGAGAAACATAAAATTCTTTGATAAGAAACACTTGGGCGGGTGGTCGGGGCAGTCCAAGCAAGATTACTTGCGCGTAATCATAAACTTTTGTTCCCACCCACCCATCTAAGTGTTAGTCATTAAGGAATTAGATATCATTATTTCCTCTTCCAACAAAATTACGACTGACGTTTGTAGAGACGGGAAACATAAAATCCTTTGGTAAAAAACACTTGGGCGGGTGGGCGGAGCACTCCAAGCAAGACTATTCGCGCGTAATCATAAACTTTTGTTCCCACCCACCTACCTAAGTGTTAGTCATCGTAGTATTAGATATCATCATTTTCTCCTCTAATAAAGTGACGACTGACGTTTGTAGAGACGTAAAACATAAAATCCTTTAATAACAAACACTTAGGCGGCTAGGCGGGGCACTCTAAACAAGGCTACTTGCGCGTATTCTTAAACGCGGGCCTAAAGATCTATTAGCTGTATCATAAGTGGTTGCTTAGGCCGGCCGGGTTATGGACCCTTGAGCCTTGTTGGCTATTGGCCTTGATGACTTTAAAGGTATTTGACTTGCTGTGTTGGTTGATGGCCTATAAGAAGCAGACTCTGAAGAAGACTAACTTGATTTTGATTTGTTTCTTGGACTTTTTTGTTCTGATTGGGTTTGGGGTCCATGCTAGAAAAGAATCTAAATTGATTAATTAATTATTCAATTAATTAACTCAGATAGGTTATTATAAATGAGATGATATGATGGGTAATTAAATACATTCAATTTGGTGCAATAAAAATTGCATTTATTTGGTCTACGGGCATGCTTTTTTTGGGGTGATAAAGTAGTTTGCTCTCAGTGTTGTCGTGTTAGCTGCTGGCAATCGACTCTTGTGATAATCTTAGGCCTTACCCTACTTTCGGATTTTTTTTTTTGGGCTGAGTGGAAATTTTTTTAAAAGATTGGCAATGTGTCTGATTTGCATTGCCTTTGGAAGTTTGTGTCTTTTGACACGTTTTTTTTTATTAAAATAGAGTGGGGAGAAGGGGGATGAGTAGCCCTTTAGGCTGTGGGGTGATTAGTGTGGAATCCTTTTTACTTACGATGCGATCTAATTGATCGGTTTGTTGATGGAGTGTTGTTCCTTGTTAAGTTTTGCTAGCCTAGCCAGATCCGGATTGGAGTGAGAATTTAATTTGGCAAAGTATTTTTTAACCATAGCTTCCAAATGCTGTTGCAGCGATGGGATGTCGTTACGAATTTTTTGTTTTTCACGTCCCAAAAGAACTATTCAACGCAGGGTCAGATTTTGAAATGCTTCTAGACGGTTGTGTTGTGTGTTTGCAGCTGTTTCTCAAATTGGTTATCGAAACATGATTTGAGGCTTTGATGCTCGTGTAGATCCTAAGCTTGTTTTGGATTGACAACCCGCTGTTTCGGCGTCGCATCGGGATTAGAAGAATTTTTGCTATCTTGGCTTTGTCTAGAGTGGCCTGGAGGTGCAGCTTATACGTCAGTTTTTTATCGAAGGTGATACCCAGATACTTTGCAAAGTTTGAACACGGAATTGGAATTTTGTCGAGATGTACTTTTCCGTAAGGTTTTTTGCGTCGCTTGGTAAAGAAAACAGCTTTACTCTTCTTTGGGTTGACTTTGACTTGCCAGTTTTTGAGCTATTCTTGCAGATTGCTGGTGGCTTTTTGGAGTCGGATGGTGACCACCATTGGTGATCTGGTGCATAGGAGACTGATTGGCCAATAGTTTTGAGGAAACTTTTGGTCTTTCCCAGGTTTTGGGATGCTGATTACGTGCGACCTTTTCTAAACTGTTGGAAAGTGCTCTGTACCTAGAATAGCGTTAGCTATTGTTGCTTTGGGTGAAAAAGTTTTTAACGCTTTGTTTGGGATACCGTCAGGTCTTAACGCGGATCGAGATTTAAGTTTAGAGATGATTTCTTTTATGCGGGACGGTTGAACGCTGTTCAGTGGCTTGTCATTGTCATTGGTCTCCGGGAAGCCCTTGACGTTTTGGTGCGCTTCAGATCAGTGTCCCTGTTAAAGATTCGGAGTGGTTGCATTGCTTAGACTTGGTATGATTGCGCAGAGCGCACACAGAACGCTAGTCGATCTTGTGAGTTAGGGTTTAAGATGGTGGAGACGCTGATTCCATCTGGTATTTGGAGACTGTTTAAGTAACCACCTCTATTGTTTTGAGGGTGGAAAGACCAGAATAAATTAGAAGCTATACAGGAAAAATACTGGAGATGGGTACTAGAATTAAATAGGGAAACCCCTGCATACATTGCATTAGAGGAAGTAAAAAGAGATTATATAAAAGTAGAAGCAGGAAAAAGAGCAGTAAGATATGAAGAAAGATTGATAGAAAGAAATGAATACAAGATTGTCTAAAAGAAAAAATGAATGAAATGTATGAAAAAAAAAAGGGATGTGACTGTAATGAAGTGGAAAGAATGGGAAACAGTGGAAGAGTTGTGTGGAAAGAAATAACGATGCGTGATATGGATATAGAAATGCAAGAGAAAAGAATGATTCAAGGTACATTAAAATTCTTTATCACCAAAACTCTTCACTTTAGCGATTGAAGAGATATTCAAGAAAATTGATTGGAACGACAAAGGAATTAACATCAACGGGACCCGACTAATTAATCATTATCCTTGCAAATAGTAGAAAGGAGCTCATTGTGATTCTCGATGACCTACAAAGAGAATCACTGATGGCAGGGCTGACAATGAACTTATCAAAAACACAAATTATGTACTACAAGATAGAAGAAGCAGTAGTGATAGGAAGAAAGGAAATTTAAAAGGTTGAAGAATACGTATACCTGGGGCAGGAATAATCAGAAAGAAGAAATAACTAGAAGAGTAAGACTAGGATGCATGGCTTTCGGAAAACTCTCGTACATCTTGAGAAATAAGAAAATAGCTCAACACCTAAAAACAAGGATTTTCAACCAGTGCATATTGCCAGTGATAACGTACGGAGCCGAAAACTGTATTATGAAGAAACAAAACATATAAAAACTAAAGGTCGCACAAAGAAAGAGTAACCAAAGTCACTGACGCACGTGGGAGAGAAAGTTGCCTCTCTTGGAAATTTGCGGGTCACGTTGCAAGAAGCGATATATCAAGATGGGACAGAAGAATAATAGAATGGATTCCTTACAAATATAAAAGAGGAAGAGGAAGACCACCCATGCCCTTGAGAACGAGAACTATGGAAACAATTAGGAAACGCTTATTTTCAAAACTTAATGGATACTGATGATGATGACAATGAGAAATATGCAATTATTATGGAAAATAATATCCCAAAATACCTTAATAATTCAAAATATACATAACAGAAAAAAAAAATTGCAAAATTTAGATGTGGAAATGAAGAAAAAGTTTGCAAATTTTGGATGAATGAGGAAAAAGCAAAATGTGCAGAATGTGTGAAGAAGCCAATGAAAAACAATAGAACATATGTTAAAAGATTGTATTGAGATGAGAGAAGAACAAATGGATAGAAAGGATGTGTTGAAAGAAGATGGAAGAGAAGAATAGTATGGATGAGAAGCGTCATTAAATGAAGGAAGCAAATTGACAAAGATTGTAGAATTTAAGTTGTAGATTGTTACAAGTTGCGATAGGATAAGTTTCATTAATAAGGATTTCAATTAAGTTATGTATAAATTGTGTAACATGTAAATACTTTTCAAGGCCAAATGGCTAAAAAATAATCTATTATTATTTAGAAATTTTACAATTTTACGCTACAAAGAATTGTTGGCGACATTTGCAATGATCATGGCAAACCGAATCCAACACGAATCTACATGGAAGACAGTTTGGAGAAGCAATTTGCCTTCTTGCAATACGAGGAAATATTATCTATGATGTTGTTGCACGGGAGCCACAAACTATTTTTTGTGGTTATTAGTTACAAATTAACACTTTTTTGATGAAATTTAATGTTGTCTATTTTTAGATGTGTTTATGACATTTTGAAGAACCATTTGATTTAGTCAGTCTGGTTCATGTTACGAACGCTTTTACATTGTATGAAACGGCCAAATTTTGTGAGAACTTGTCCAGAAATATTTTTTGTGAGAACATATATCGACAATTCAATGGCAGCTATTTACTTTATCCTATGCCGATACCTGCTATGAATCTAGTGAATTTTGTTTTACCGACGAAGACTTTTGTTTAGCACCTGATGTATTCTAACGGAACGTTATGGCTAACCAACGACGATTGCTCAGAAGAATTTGCGATGTAGGGAGGTACGATGATAATCTGCAAGAAACTTAGTTTACTTTCTTATATGTTATTCAATTGAATATTGATATTTGACTGAACTGAAATTGTACCTAATACCATATTAACTTTATCTGAAGGTCTTTTAGAATAATTTTAATTAACGGAATTGGTTTGTTAATTTCTTGACGTTGTTACAGTGAATAAATTAACAAATATTTTTTTTAATTTTTTAGAACAAGTTCAATAAAATAAGGCGTAAAAATTACGGATTTATCACCGATTCAGCTAAGCTGTTTATTAATTTATTTATAATAAAATTTGTGACATTGACGAAATTATTTAAAACTTTAATTTATATTACTAAAAAGTTGTTTAAAAAATTACTACAAACCAGTGATGATAATTCCAATTAATAGGAATTTCTTCAACTTATCCTAACCGCATTACAGTTACATAATGAGACTTCAAAATAAAATCAATTATCCATTCTTCTCTAAAAAACACAATGTAGAATATCATTTCCGAATAGAACAAAGACGAATTAAAATAATCACCGCGAAGAGATCCAGTATCCCAAATTCATTGATTCCATTTACTGTTATTTATTATTTCGCCGTTGTTGTATTTAAATTCGATGACCTTGCACTTGAAAAATCCACGCCGAATTAAATCCGTGATGATTGCGCTACTGTTAACAATGTTTCGCATACTAATATAAGATAATGATACTCCATGGCATGTTAATCATCCTAGCACACAACTTTAACTGTTATCTGGTTAAATTCGCACTGAGAACTATTTAAATGTATTTTTTTGTGCCGTTACGGATGTGCCTTTAATATCATATCTACTTATGTTATTTTAATTGTGGGTTTTATTTGCTGATAGACATCATATACTTTCAGTTTGAATGAAATTTGTGAGCAGTTTCAGTTTTTAATGCGGAATGTATGCATATGTGTAACTGTAAATGAATTTATCATATTACTTGATTAAGATTTTTATATTAAGGGCTATTGACCTGTGGCTTGCATTTAATCCCAAATTAAGAGGTATGTAGGTAAAATAGCTATTGGTCATTGATAGTAACTGTTCAAACCTTGTAAGGAGATAATTTAAATTACAACTTTCTTTGGTTTTGTGAATAGTATAATTGTGGTCATATCAGGCCATATATAATATCAGCAAAAAATATATAAGATAGTATATATCCAGATGATAATTTTACAATAAGGATATAAATCTTAAAAGGCATGAAAGGTGGATGCATTAAGTCCAATAAGTGTCAATATTTAACCGAGTAACATTTATGCATGTTCTTATACAAAGCTATATTTATTGCGTGTTTTGTTGTACACGACACTTGTGGCAGGATATCACTAAATTGCTGCAATAAAGTGCCACAGCGGCGAGTAGGTTACGTAAAACAATATAACTGTTACATAACCCACACAAGTCGGGGTCGAAAAATGCAAATAAAAAATTTATTCGGATAACCCAGAATTAATAAAGCGCCGAACGCATACCAAATTTTTTTTTTGGTAACGGTAACACCGTATTTAGTCGCACCGGATAACCACTTATATCAGAAATTGTAGCACCTGTTTTTATGGTTAGCCGGAATTATGTAATTTGCACGATTTATCCATTACCGTAGGAAAAAATCGTGACGGTATTCCACATTTTCGGTAACTTTTATGCTTGTAATTGAAGATAAAACCGATGTCGTTAATATTTATATGCATATTAAGCGAAGATAACTGCAATGCGAAATGGGTTTTCAGGATGAAATCGTTTGGTTATTGATGCGTTGCTTCTATGTAATTTAATCTTGTTTAGTGCACTATCTACCAGACCAAAATATGCTAAATTGATGGTTTCGTTTAATGATGATCGTAATTTTCTTTAATATAGTGATAATTAATATACTTAATATGTTTCATAGTAATGTAATGCGTAAGCCAATTTAAATTTTATGGGTATACACAATTAGAAGCAGAACTTTAGTCACTATTATTGATTTATGGTAAAATGATTTTTTGATTGAAATCCATTTCCTGCTTGGTTTTTGTATTAAATAGGTTTTTCAGAACTTTTCTCGTTTAGTCTATGCGTAATGCCAATTTTATGGGTACACTCTATTAGAAAGAAAACTTTAGTTAATATTATTGATTTATGGTGAAATGATTTTTTGATTGTAGTCTGTTTCTTGCTTGGTTTTTGAATTAAATGTAAGTTTTATTATTTACTCTCCATCTCATTTCTTTTGAGTTTCCTAGGTGTTGTCTTTAAGCTACTTTGTAGTTATGAATATGGAGAATTTATTAAAAATTAACCTTTTAATTTGCTATATTTTTATATTTTAAAGGAATATATTATTCTACTTGCGATGGAAACTGTCTCTTTTGTTTGGGGTGATGTGTAGCGGCTTTCAGACTTGGCTTATAGAAGTTGTAAAGCGTTGTTGGTGGTTTATGTAAGTGTTTTAAGGTTTTTTAAATTTTTGCTGTCTTCTTGCTTTGAGAATCTCCAGGTGCGACTTGAGATTGCTAGGTTTAATGGAGTTGAGCTCACCTGGAAGCTAGTGAAGTGATCGTTTACAAATGCGCTATAACGAAATGAAACTTAAAAAAAAAACGGAATGCTGGATTTACTTTAGTTTGGTCAGATACTATGTTAAATGACTATTCCTCGTCAGCCAGCGACATGTAAAGTTCATTAATCTTCCAGTCTTCTAGGTAAAAGTGATGTGTAAGAATAACAGAAGTTGTCTGATCTGGAGCTGTTTAGCTGCTGTTTGACTTTTTATGGATGGGTCTAGATGGGTATAGATGGGTATGGATGGGTCTGGATGGGTCTGAAGACGTTGGTGGATTTTGGATGGGAATAAAGTGTTGGTATGGTGTTTGGTGGTACTAGAATATGGTGTGGCCTGGGGAACAGAGTTTGTTTGGGAGAGGGGTTCTTATTGGCTTATTTTGCTATTTTTTGTTGTCTGAGTGGCATTTTTAGTCTTTATCTACTAGTTTTAGGAACGGCGCTACCAACTTTGCTAAAGTACTGTTGCAGTTTCTAGCACGAATTTCTTTTCTATGAGTGTTGTGGTGTTTTGATCTGCTAGACTGCTGGTTGTTTGCTGTTGTGTACTCTACTAACTATTGATGAAAAATATTGTTGATCCAGTTTTGATAATTAGGCAAGAGCGGTAGATTATTCCCGGTTTTTGTGTGAGTGGTGATGTTTTCCTGTTGAAATTAAGATAAATGTAGTTGTTTTGAAGTGGTCCGATTAAAGTCTTTTACGATGCACTTAGCAAAGGCTTCTTTCAGATTGTTTTTGTTGTTGTTTTCTGGCAAGCAAGGTTTGTTGTGTGTAGCAGCGGTGTGGCACGGCAAATAGCGGTGGCAGCGCCGGTTCAGACATCTTTTTGGTGGTAGGCGCTGGTACGATTATACTAGTCTTTAATCCAAAAACAGTGTTTTTTGGCTGTTGTAATAATCTTTTTGGGATCTTTCTATTTGTTTGTGAAGCTTATCGCTTGATCTTTCATCATTTCAATTAATTGGTATTGGTATGGTGCATTTTGCTGGCGTGGCTATCAGTGCTGTTGGTACCTGGCTTGGTGTTTTGTAGCGTGTTGTAACTGTTTGTCTAGATCCAAGCGTTGTTTGGCGTTGTCGGGTTAATTTTAATTGTCAGATTGTTTGAGGTTTTTTCTCGTGAGTAGTACTGCATCTTGGAAAAGCTTGCCGTTCAATTGGGGACTATTATTACTAAGCAGGATTCTGAGATACCAAAATCTGTGGAACAACGGCTTTTCTAACAGATGGTTGGTTGACTTACTGGTGGCCGATGGGGCTTAATGCAACTTTGTATTTAGCTTTTGTTGCATAGAACAGGCCAATATAGTACATTGAGATTTATTCTCACGAGTCATCAGTTGGTTGTAGTTTTAGCAGTGCCGGCGGTACGGGTGGTAACTACGTTGCGGTTTCTCTTGAATTAGCGTGCGGTCGCGGTTGTTGGGATTAGTGGGATTTTTGGTTAAAGTATGTTTTTAACTGTTGTGATCTTTATGTGGTTCACATTGAAGCTATGGACTTCTACAGCATTTTAAATGCTTTTTTCAAATCTGGGCCATGTTAGTGGCTGTTGCATTGTTATTCAAAATGGTTTTCCTGTTCTGCCTGATTTTGATTTTTTAGCCAGCCCGGTACGGGGCGGTGTGTTCTATTTTTGGTGGTAAAGGCACAAATTATACAAGTCAACCAGTGGTATGTTAGATGTTTGATAGTCAACCCAGGATTGGGTTTGGCAAATGATTGCAAGGTTGTTCTGCTAACCCAGGGTTTGGTTTGTGGCAGTACAGTCTGGTGAGAGACCCAGGGTTTGGCCTGCAAATGTTGACTTACTATGATGCCCTAGTTTGGTGTTTGGTGTTAGCGGGACTCGTGTGTCTGTGTTGCATGGTTAGTACTTCCCAGTTGGGGCGCGGAACTACTTTGAGTAATCTTGATTTAGGTTTATTATGATTTACCGGCTTTATTACCGGCAATTGGTGCCTGGGCGGTGTGGGAAGTGGGGTAGAATTCACCGTAGATCTGGGTTAAGGTGGTTGGAGGTCATCGTTTGTTGTGGTTTGCCGATTAGGCTGGTTGCGGTTGTTGCTACGGGCCTATTTCAAGGTTTGCATTAAATTGAACTTGTAGTTTGACGTCGTTTTTGTTGTTTATGATTTTGACACCATCTTCTTTTAGATGTACAAGTGTCGGGGGTAAGTAAAAGTAACATTTTGTTACTGATTTGGTCCCACGGGAGATAGTGGAGTTCTCTAGTGTTTTAAGGTTAGTATCCGAAGCCTAAAGATTTTAGAAGTGGCCGCAGTGCAATTTTGGGAGATTGATGCGGCATCCCGAAGTTGCACTGAGTATTCAGGTAATGGGCTTGAACTCGGATAGGGATCGGGAATGAGCGGTTTCGGTGCAATAACTTGGTTGGTGATGGGGTATAGTGCTGCAAACTAGCGGTCGAGAGATCAAAACGAACGCTGTCGATGGTGATGAAATTGTTCTAAGTGACAGTGCGGAGATTGTTTGTAGGTTGGTCCATGTAAGGATTTGCTTGATAAGCCATGCTGGGAATATTCTAGACAGTAAACCGATTTTTTGGCAGTGATGCTGAGAGTTCAACAAATTTGGATTTGTTTTAGACCGCTTTTGTCGTTTGCTGTTGGTATACCGAGTAGCGAGGGGGCCACAGAAAGTTGGATATTTATAAGAAATGAGAAACGCGAGATTTGCGAAGATTGACCGGATGTTGCTACCGCATTGTAGACGTCATTCTGTCAACGTTGACGGAGAACAACATCACCGGCTACTTTTGAACACTGGACATAGGGTTACCATGCTTTTAGTTTCTCACATGGGAAATGCTCTCACACTCTATAAAAAAACACAAACAAAGTCTACATTTGTTGAATGGGTTTATCAACCCCCTGTCGACACGATGCCATCCTTGGCACTTTAACGGGGTAACGTCGGCAACAAATGGCATCCAACGTGGAGCAATCGGAAACGTGGAGTTTTTACTTATTTTCAAAATCAGTTTCTTACAAACAGAAGCCTCCGACAAAGATATTACGATGTATCATCATTATCAATAGCTGAACCTACAGTTTTGAGTGAATTCCGAACTACTGTAGAGATTTAAAATCTAATCCGAACTAGAGAAGGACTTTAGTCATAAAACCCTACGCTAACCTACAATATTTGGTGCAGTAGTCGTTTAGCGTTACTGCGCCACGCTCCTCACTATGTACATAGAACCGGAAGTAGATAGACACTGCGGCCACGCCCCGAACATTTGAAACCGAACGGAGCCAAGAGACTGGAAAAGATTGGAAGACGGGGCGACGCCTGCAGCAAGTGACGTCAAACGTAAGGTAACCGGAAACATAAAGTTTTTACTTACCTCCGATACCAACCTCTCAGATAACAAGACGTATGCAGATCTAAAAGTAGATGGATACTGGATTTTTGTACTATGCGTTAGGATGCAAAAGAATTCAGAGACTGAAGAAGAGTGGAAAATTACTTAAGCACCCAGAAGTCAAACCTGACTCTAAGACTCTAAAGAAACTACACAAACAAACTGGAGTTTTAGCCACATTGGTCGACAGGTTCTATCAACCTTTGCCGACACATTTAAACAAGTGTTCAAGAAACTGAAACAAACTTTTTAGAAACAATAGATTTTAATGAAGATACTTGATGTATACAGAACCAGCGGTAGGTGGATAATTGCCGACTTTTGTAATATGATGGCTTAAAAAATACGCAGATTCAATACTGGTGGCAATGACCAAACTAAGAGGTCTATCAAAAGTTATCTGTTGTGACACCACTCTACCAACAAGTGTATTCTTACCACAAAAAAAGTATAATTGTTAACCTACTAGCTAGCTTGGGGAGAGCGTAGCGCAGTGGTTTAGGCATCCGACCGTGATATACTTTTCATATGGTTATACGCTCTCTCACTCCTCAACCCGCTTCTCTGATGGAGTTATAAAATCTCTCCAGTGGTTTGGAATCCACTTAAAACTGTAGGTCCCTCGTAATGTAAGTTGCCAGCATTACGTGCAAAGATGGAGGCTTATGTCTAAGAAAAAAGAAAAGGAATATAAAAACGGCTGATTAAAAAGAAGAAGAAGAAAAAGAAGAAACTAGCTTGGTAGAACCTAGGATGTATCAGTCACCAGACATACTTGCTTGTTTGAGGATTATTGAGAGAAGGAAAAGAAATAGAAGCAAGGCAGTTTGGGAAACGCTTATGGAATCGGTTAAAAGCTTCTTAAACTTTGAATTAAAGAAGAAACGGTAGAAACTTTTATAGATTTAGGGGCAAGCGATATTTTTTATAGATAAGCTACCACCAATTTGCAAATTGGCGATTAAACATTAAACACAAGCGGCTTTTTTGTTGCTTATATAAAGAAATAACTAAATATTACCAAAGAGGCCACCACCAACTTACAAGTTGATCTTTCAAACACAAAACACAAGCGGCTTCTTTATTTGACTTCTTTTGATCTTGCAGACTCTAGCCAATTCTCATGGAGAAATTGAGAAAACACTTTACTACATTTGCCGCGCCAGATAAGGGAATTTAACAATTCAAGGTTATGCTATTTAGGTTGAAAAATATCCCAGCTATCTTATATCCAAAGTTCTTGTTGGAATCTTAAACACTTTTGTATTGACATTATATGGCCATGTGTACGTGGTTGAGGGTTTACATACGAAACTTTGCCTAAGTAACCAAGCCATTGATGGAACCATTACCATAACTATATAAAAACTATTCTGAGACTGACCAAGCTTTTGAAGACGTAAAGAACTTGATGGACGGATCTCTGCAGTTTGTACGACTACATCCCAAATTGCACTACGTGTCAATCTGATGTTTGTAACACCGGTATGGGTGCAATTCTAATTCAAGAGGATGGGCTTTGGACATACGTTGATTCCTACGTCAGTTCCGGATTAACCGAAAGCTAATATGCTGGTATTGTTTTTTATTTGAACGAGCTGGAATGCATAGCAATAGTCTGGGACAACAAAACTGTTTGCATTTTCTTAGAGGCCAAAGCCTTTACTCTACAAACTACCAATAAGGCGATGGCTTGGAAAAGGAATTTGACAGACGAACATGGTAGAACATGTTACTATTATTCTCTAAACTACTGACAAAAACTTTGAAGATGTGAAACGAATATTACCACCGATCATTATCAACATGTTGGCGACATCATTGATGAAAACTTTGTACAGTTCACTGGCTTAATTTTTTTTGATATTTTTTAACAGCGATGTGGGCAAAAAGGTTTTGCTTTACAGCAAGGTGGAGGTTTAGATTACAAGAACTTGATTTTTTCTTATTTTTTCACTTTTTTATTTTGTTTGGTTATCCTTATTTTTATCTTTTTTGTCATTATCATTTCTTAGATTGATGTTTGCCATATTTTCAACCGCTAACAAATTACCGTTTTGGTAACAGAGACTACAAAGCTTTGAAGGAGGATTCTGATGACTTTCCAAACATTGACTTGGGATACCGACTAGGCATAGCGGGTTATTAGTTAGTTGTTTCACCAGCAGCCGTAGTCAACCGCCATTATGCATCCGGACACACAGGCCGTGACGAAATCTTTGCCAATATCTTTTTGTCTATGTTTTATCACTATCTGCAACAGTTCCATGATAGGAGCCATCTTACACTATTACACTGTCGATTGGGATGAGGGAAAAGGTTGCAGACAACAAGCAACAAGCAACAAGCCAAACAACGCCTATCCGGATATTGAAAACGCCACTTTCCTGACGGAAAGAAGTTTCTGAATACCAGCGGAAAAACCCGGTGATGGTTAGTGGTTAGAGAATTGGTTAACAAGTGGATGGGCCTTAGAAAATTAAAACATCAGCTGGTACTTCTCTTTATTGGATTGAAGATCAACACTACCTACAAAGATCTATTTGACCGATGTTTGGCCGCTACCAACTTTTGATAATGACTTTGTTGAAACGGAAAGGGCGAAATTGATTCTTAATGACTGGATGTTGCCAAATGACATCCGAGCAACCAATCAGGGCCCAGCAGCAGACGAAACTTGACTAAGAAGCTGATTAACAATGGCTGGATAGCGTAGATATAAAAGTCAACGTTTTTTGTCCAAGAAGTCAATCAGAGAGTCAATGGATCATATAGCGAGCAGATCTACGGCGGGAAATGATTAAAACCGCCAACAACAAGCATCAATCAAAGATGAACAAACTAAATGAATGTAGTGTAGTTAGTAGAAGCGTTAATACACTGATGACCCCAGAACATCTTTAGCCTACACCTTTACTTTTTCTACCGCCAGACACTGAAGTGCACGAAGTTCTCGCCATGTGTAGTTGCTATGCTTTTGGTTTTGCACCACGTTCTTTTTCACATGGAGAACTTCTTTACAGAAACACACAAAAAACAGTTTTATTGGGGGGTCAATCAACAGCCGAGAGATATGGCCGATTTTTGTATGGAAGGCATTGCCAACGATTTTACCACTGGCGACGAGTTTGCATCCGACACATACTTTAGTGATATTGATACCACAACAACGACTAAAAAGAAAAGATAAGTCTTGGCGGACTGACACAGCACTGATATTTTAAAACGAATTTTGAAGAACCTGTCAACAACTAGATTAAAAGACAAGTTATGAAAGAAAATGGATACTTTAAAGAACACTTTATCGCAACGCCAAGCACCAAAACGAAGTGAAATATACTTTGATTACAACTAATCTGGTATCAGAACCAAGACAGTCTCTAAGTCTAGCACTTGCTTGACAAGTTTGGATGAGAAAGAAATAAAAAGATGTTTTTGTTAACTTTTTTCTAACTTTTGAATAGTCAAATCTTGGTTTAAAATGGCCATGTAGGCCGACAGCCACCTAGTAGGGAAATCAACTTACAAACATAGTCCCAATAAACATTCTTGAGAAACAACAAATTTTCTACAGATTCTTGATAAGCTATAGTTAGAACTACATATCTTAAGTGAAACATTTAAATTGCTTAAGAGAGTCTTTGATCAAAACAAATTTTTAACTGTAAAACCGCTGAATTTTAGCAGAGTTTGGCAGTTAAGAATGCTTAGACACACACTAGCCGATACGATTTAAGTCTTGGTTTTTGCAGTTTAGTTTGTCTTACAAAGGTTTTTGATTGTAAATTTGATTGTATCATCATGTAACAAGAATGCAGCTTAGTTTAATGTGAAATATTTTAATCAAAAAGGCAACCGTTACCTATTTGCACTTATAACAGTATTAGTGTCATTTTTTGCTTCTTAGAACTTTCTAAGATTATTGCTAATTGATTCCTATTGGCTCAACATTTTTTTTCATTATTTCTCTATTTTAAATTCAATTTTTTTAAATATTAAGAACATGTTTGAAATTTGTTTATGAAAATCTATTTTTAAACTCAGCTCAAAAGTTCCAGAATAAAAAACAATTTCAAATAGTGTAAAAAGAACAGAATTCTTGAGGTGGCTTTCATAAATTTTGACAATAGCTGCTCAAAGAAGAAACCATTTATAATACAAATTCAGGTTTTGATTGATCATAATTTAATGTCGTACTACATACTTTGGGAAATTATTCAAAGTAGGGTTTAATGAAATATCAATACATTATTAACAAAACATCGTCACAGACATAATTTTGCAATAAGTTCTAAACGTTACAATGATAATATTGACAACAATGCTAAAGATCATTATATTACAACCTCTGCATTTTGTAGTTATTTCAATTTCTACCTTGAAATAGCTATCAAATAATAAACGACCTTCACTAAAAAAAAAGTGAAATCAACCATTGTAAAAAAAATGTAATCTTAATCAACAAATCTCTTGGGAATATCCGATATTACAAATCAAAACATATTACACCCATTACATTAATTATTATATTCAACATATAATAATAATTAATGTACATTATAATTAACAAACCCATACATAAAAAATAAACAAATCAAAATCACTACCATTCCACAATTAATAACATCTTGTTTGATTAAGTTCAATAATCCGACTAATTAGTCAAACAAAAATTCTCTAAAACACATTACAAACCATATTTGGAATGCGCAATATCGACTCATTATAATTACGATCCAATTAACATAGGAAACTAATTAAATTTATATAATTTAATCGTCTCGTAAAAGGTAATTTTTATTCTTGAAAATAAAATTATTGTTATTTTTACGCTGGATGGTGGTGTTATTTTCCTGTTTTATTAATGACATGTCCTTTCAGGTAATTGCCTGGTGCGCTGAAATGTTACATCAGAGGTGAAAAGGCGTTGAGGTTGTTTGTGCTGCAAGTGGGATGGCACAGAACTAATTCAAGTGTAAATCCATTAGCAACAATAGGAAGGAGCTGTATATACGAAACTAATTAACATCCCCGCATTGACACTGACATGGTAGGATGCAGGTCGTGTTCACACCTCCTCAATAGTACAGTGGTCTATAATTTAGGCCCATATGTTTATTTTTTCGTTCAGACCTGATAAGCACTAAATGGTCCTGAGCGAGATTTACATGTTGTATTACGTGATCGGTTGTGCGTGACCTTGCTCACGTGTCCTTGAACCCATCGATTATGCACCTGCCATCGCTCTTCGCGTCTCTAAATGGACACGGGCACATCGGGCTACTACATGCAAAGAAGACTTCTTTGCGGATGGGTATAGAATGGAAATTCTAAATACGTTTTGCTTTATATTAGGATCTACCATTGAAAGGTTAGGTGTTTTTCACTTCGCGCGGATAATTGCTGTACCCTTGATCATTAAATTAATTCCAATTCAATGGCATGAAAGCAACAACAATTTTTATTGATGAAAATATTTTAAATCATTAGTATTTTCATAATTGAAAGTGAAATTATAAAAATATATTTAGTTGCCTGTAGTATAAGTTGATGGTGCGCTCAAAACTATTTTATGGTTACACACACTTGGATTAATGTAAAACGCATGGCTATGACTCAGGGAAATCTTGTAAGAAAAATAAGAAAAGAAAAAGTTTAGATAGATTACTATGACAAGTTTCAAGATAACAACCAGGAGAGAAAATATTATTTTAAGTCAGCGTTGTTTATTTTATAATAATGAAAGATGGTAGGTTTCATTATTGCATTAATTACGGACCAAATCTTTAGAAACTATTGACTGGGAATGATTGCATGTTATATTATATACGGACTACAGATTACGAACAATTTCTATAACACCATTACCAAAATAGTGATCTGTAAACAAATGTTGATTGTCAGTTAAATCAAATTACTACGTTTCAGTTTTGAATCAAACATAACGCCTTTTTGTGTGACTAAACTAACCGCCGGCTATCATTTTCTCTCTTAAAAAATGGTGAGCAAATCAATCACATAAAATTTAATGAACTTTATTGACAAATAATTAAAAAAGCAATAAATATTTTAGCACAAATATTACTCCTTACAGGAATTTAAAATGATTAAAAACACCCAAGACTAACTGGATGTTGCAAGTGGCATACTAAGGCGATATTGTGGTCATACTTTGATAACATTATAAGCTTTCTTTAAATGCTCAATAGATTTAAATGTAGTTTACTATAAGTGCTAAAAACACTTTAAAAAATTCTACATAATCGCTGATAGCAACCAAACATTACCTCAAACTCATTAGCAACTGTGTTTGTCTACTTAGGTGTTTTGACATTAGAACAAACTTGAAAAAATGGCTGTTGTGTGTTTAACAACAAAACTTGTTGTTTAAATTTTTAATACTAAACAAACAAAAATTCAAAATTGGTAATAAATAGGATGACAATTTGTCTCCAGATTTAGAGAGATTGATTTATTTTATATATTTTGAAACTTATTTAACTTACATACAACATTCTTAACACAAAGATCCGGTAAAACAAAATTAAAGTTTTAAGTTTGTGTAAGCTTAGCTAATTACAACAATGTAGTAGCATACCAACGCATCATCATATTGACATTGGATTGTGATGCCATTGGCATGTCAGAACAACAAACAAGAGGCTTATAGTTTAACAGTTTTGCTAAGAAACAAGTCTCGGGTTAACAACATCTTAACATATAACGTCAGTTGATTTATGTTTTAAGTTGGACGAGCAGGCGATCATCATTACATCCAAGATTCAGATATGGTACCAACAAAAACTCTGAAATGAGCTCTACGCCACAGAAAAATGTAGCACTATAATTTGGGACACTATTCAATAATGACGTTTTCTTTTGAGCGCCTCAGCTGGAAAAGGGGAAAGTTTTGGGACAACTATTGCTGTACTATAACCAAATATTAGAGACTTGTTGTCCTATGAATCAAGAAAAGGTTTAGTGGAGCCAATCTGATTCAAGCCAATGACATCTTTGATGAGATCAAACTACTTTACGAGTCTTTTGTAGCTATTACTCTTTAGGAGTATGTCTTACTCTGACTGCCGTTTTTGAAAAGGTGTATCTACTAATTACATGACACTTTTAGGCATCACTTTAGTTTCCATTTATAATTGTTTCTTTTTTATTTTATTTATTGGGTGGAGAATCTTCCGAAATACTTGTAAAATACCGCATCCACTCTTACGACTGTCTACCGACTAAACTTCTTTCTAATTAAAATTCTAGAATTTTTGGAATATTAAGAATGGACATAATATGCTATACATATTGCATAGTGTTTCTGGAGAACTACAACAACTATCTCTGGATTCAGACTAACGGACAAATTGTCTGATTTTAGTTTTTGTAACAAGCGGTGTGCAGCTTTTAGCACGTGGAGCATGTTATTACATGCTCTTTGTCAATTTACACGTGATGAGAAACATGAATTCTCGACTTTTTGCACTCTGAGGCAATTGAACATTGGGAAAGGTTTCTTATCTCTTCCCATGCGTTTGTCCGATAAGCTTAGCTTGCACCTTTTAGCACCTTTTAGCACTTTTTTCTTTTTTTTTTTTAGGACGTAGTGAGTTGTTGGCTCTCAACAAGTGGCCCTTAAGAATAACTTACGCATGGTAATACCTTACGGTTTTCTTCTCTGCGCAAATCCTGTTGTTTTAATGTCCCTGTCTAAACTAACCTACATTTGGTGCTAGTTTGAGGCGGGCTGGTTATTGCTTTGCGGATTTTCACGCATCATCTGCGGCACGCATGCTGTCCTCGGCCCCTCTCTCTCTATAGCCACTACCTTTGTCTGTCTCTTTTGTCATTTTGCCTTTTCTTATCTGCACTGGCATCTACCTCTGCATTCTCTTCTTTCTCCCATCTTTGTGTTATTTACTCTAATTATATAATTTGTTCTCAGATGTGCTCTTAGCTTACTAAGGTCTTCGTTCACTTCTTCTTTATCGTATCCCCTCTCCTTCATGAATAATTTATGCAGTTCCATCAGTTGTATTCCTTTTAGCAGTCCTAGGTTTGTAAGTTTTACCTCCAGTGATATCCTTGTTTCTCCATCAGGAATTACTTCTTCATGTCCTCTCGTTGCCAGGTATATTCTGACTATCTGAAAGGTTGCGTTCTCAGTCATCCTTGAGATAGCATATCTACCATTTGGTATTTGCCTTGTTATTTCTGTTATTCTGCTTTTCTTCAATATTTCTTTTCTCCTTCTCCTTATCTCTGCAATTTTGTTTGGTATCGTAGTCTCTGTAAATGTTCTTCTTTTTTCTTCTGTTTTTTGGTATGCACAATTGTCATGTTCTTTCTTATTTTTTTCTTTTTGATATTTTTCTCTGTTTTCTTGTTTCCATTTAGCTTCTCTCATCTCTTTCCTTTCTCTTCTATGGCTTTTAGTTTGTGTGTTTGTTTCCATTGTTTGTTTTTCTATATTCTTCTATTGTCAAACTCTTCAATTTTTTTTTTTAGTACACTTGTTGCAAAGTTTTTTAACGCCTTCCATTTATTTTCATCTTTTAAGCATTTGTTAATGATTGTTGTTTTATCCACTTTGCTTCCTAGTATATATTTTAGTTTTTTTCTATCTTCCTCCCACGCCTCGCATTCTACTAGAGTGTGTTCTGCGTTATCGTGTGTTTCTTCTTGACAAAATGTAAACCTTTCTTCTTCATTTATTTTTTTAATTTTTTGCAAGAATTTTCCAAATGCTCCGTGCCCGGTCAGTATTTGTGTTGTATAATAGCACGTCTCGGGTTTCTTCTCTACCCATTTTTTTATGTCTGGGATTAATTCTCTCGTCCATTTCCTCTTTTCTCCTGTATCCCATTTTCTCTGCCATCTTTCCATAGTCTTCTCTCTTGCTCTTATCTTTGCTTCTTTTTTACTCGTTCCTTCTTTTACAAGTTATTTTATTTCTATTCTTTCCTCCACCATCATATCCGCGGGAGGTGTTGCCGCAATTACCTCTACTGCCTCTTGTGACACTGTTCTGTAAGCTCTACAAATCCTTAGCGAGCTTGCTCTTGTGGCTCCTCTTACTTCCTTTCTGTTTTTTTTTGTTTTCATGGCTTCTCCCCATGTTTCTGCGGCGTACAGCAATTTGCTTCTTGCTGCCGTTGCTATTAGCCTTCTGGTTTCTTTTCCTGGACCTCCGTTGTTTGGCATCAGTCTACCAAGCTTTCTCTCAATTTCCTTTGTTCCAATGACCGCTTCCTTAACCTGTTCATTCCATCGCTTGTTATCTCTTTATCTCCTACCTGTATCTTACCTGTTCCTCTATTATTCCTCTTAGTCGATAGCCATGCCGCCTCAGTTTTTTGTGTTGCTAGTTTTAAGCCCTTACTTCTCATCCATATTTGTATCATATCAATTGCCAGCTCTAATCTTCCTTTTAGTACTTCTATTTCTACGTCTCTACCTACTACTGCTATGTCGTCCGCAAATGCTGTTATTGACACGCCTTCCGGCATCTTCCTTCGAAGTAACTCGTTATAGACAAGGTTCCACAGTTTTGGTCCCAGTGCTGAGCCCTGCGGTACCCCTCTAGTAAGTTTGAATCTTCCATTTTTGGTCACTAGGTTTCTATCCTGTAAGTAGCTCCATATAATGTTGATTGTTTTTCTGTTCAGTTCTTTCTTCTTTGCCGCCTCTATGATTGCTGCCCATGATACGCTATTAAACGCGTTCTGTATGTCCAACGTTATCATTACACAGTGTTGCCTTTTCCTCTGCGTTCCGCTGTTTGCTTCTTTTGCTATTGCTTTCACTTTTCATTAGCTCCTAAGGTTGTTTTTTCTTTGGTAAATCCGTATTGTTTTTTTTTAGCACTTGGGAACGTTTCTTATGACATACTTTAGGGTCTTTTTAGTAGTAGTAAAACAAATTGTTGCTTTTGCAATAAATCGCTCGAAAATCAGCATGCAAAAAGGGTGCATTCGGATACTATCAACCACGTTTACGGCGCAGTCGATGATTACATTGATATCTTTAAATGTAGCCGACAGTTCTTGGAATACGGATTTATCTCGTATTACAATGGAGAGTGGGCGTCGTGAAATAATATTCTCTGTGGATGCTGTCGAGATTTGGGGCTTGTTCTCTAACTCCCTCTTAGGGAACTAGAGGACGGTTCAGAAATGGTTGCCTGGGCCTTAGTGGTTTGTCTTTTTGGTGTTGGTGGCTGATGGCGTTTGTGGTGCTGAAGGCTCTTGATGGGCCGGTTGATGGATCTACTAGTAAAGTTAGCAAAAACCGACTCATAAGTGTCCTTCTTCTGCTGTTTTAGCTTTTTCTTATTATCTATGACAGTAAATTTTCTTTAGTGGCAGCGCTTTGAAGTAGGGTTGTAAAGTGGTTGTCCTGTTGGACGTCCATCACTTTTTTGACTTTGGAGGCGGCGCCGAAGTCGAACGGATTTTCTTGAAAGAGGTCTGTACCAGGTTTTTTTTTGACTTATGAGAGAAATCTTAACTTGTTGGGTTTACTGTCACAAGGAAAACGCCTACAGACTAAATCTTTCCAGTGTTGATTGCATGGAAGTTTGAAACCGCCTGGCTTATAGACTTTCCGTTTGGAGATGCAGTATTTAGGAGGTGGATTAGGATGAGATGCTCTATAGGTTGTGGGGGGGGGGGGATATGGTGTGAGCCACTTTAGGAGATAGGATATGGTTAACTAATTGGTTAACCTGTCGCTTATATAGAAAAGCTTTCTTACCCTGCTTGGCGCATTGGGTTAGATCAGGATTGGAGTGAGGCACAAGATTGTAGAAGTACTTATTGGCCAAAGCTTTGATGTGTTTGCGCAGTGGAGGAATCCCGAGATTGTTTTGAATTTCACGATTGTGGACAAACTATGAAGCTCCGAAGAGCATCCGCAAAATCAGTCTTTATTTATAGAGAATAAACTGCACGTGCAATCTGTACATGATTCTTCAAAGGTTTATGGTTGTTCCTAAATACTTGGCAACATCGGACTACGGTATGGGAAGGTTGTTAAGAAATACGTTTTTATGAGGGGAATACAATTTGATTTGTCGTTTAACCAGCCGTCAAGATTGGTGGTGGCTTTTTGTAGCATAGATGTTTTTTTAACCTTTATAATAATATATTTTATTAAAAAAAATTTCATATAATACAATACTGTACATATAATATGTAATAAATAATAATAAAATTATTTCTTCTTTCTATCATCACATGAGGTTTGCGGGTTTATTCTTATCTCAAGTTAGTAACTTCTTTAGGTGACTATGAGGAGTATAGAAGCGCTGTGACTCAGCGTATTGAGTTATTTTTGCCCCGTGTGTCCATCCTGAAGTCATGTTTGCAAAAAACAGGTTAAAAAGCATAGCAGAGAGAATAGAGTCTTGAGGAACTACTGTTGAAATCTGCCATGAGGTAGAAATATGGTTTAGAATTTTTACTGTCAGAGTTCTGTCTATGCAGTTTATAGAGAAGATTACATCTAAGATCACCCTTTCTATGACCTTACTTAAGATGCATAGCAGTCTGATACGGCGGTAGTTTTGTGAAAATTTTTAGTTTTTCTTAGGTTTTGGGATGTTTGTCACAAGTGGGTCTTTCCTTTCTGTAGGAAAGTGCCCGGTTTGAAGAATTGCATTAGTAATGTTGATGAGCGTCATTATTGCATTATGCAAAAATTATTTTAGAGCTTGATTTGTTATTTTGTCGAAGCCAGGAGCAGACCTAATTTAAAGTCAATTGATGATTTTTTTTTATTTTAGAAGTTAGAACGTTTTTAAGCGGCGCATTGTTGTCAGCGGTTTTTGGAAGTTTCTGACTTTCCGATGAACCTTTTTGACGTGTTCTAGATCCGTGTTCTTGGTGATTGAGAGGTAGCATTGGAGTTAGAAGTTGTCTGCAAATGCTTTGGTTTTTAACTGGATAGTGTAATGGATTTTATTTTTGCCATGAATGACTGAAATGGGGACAAATTTTTGTGGAATCTTATATTTTTGTGATAGTTGGAGCCGTAGAGAGGAGTTGGGTTTCTATGTTTTGCTTTAATTAGGATAAAACTTATGCCTGGTTGAGCCTTATTTGCTTAAATTTGTTTTCGTAGACGTTGATCTGCTTGATTTGGTTCTCCATTAGGGACAAGATGTAGGTTTTGAAGGCGTTGATATTGGTGGCCTGCTTCTCAATTAGCTTTTTGTTTTTCTTGAACTACCGGTACATTATCTGGAAAATGTTGTTGTTGCGTATGTTGTATCATTGTTAATGCTGTAAGAAATTTTGAAATAATTGTTTAATTAGTTAATGCATTTGTTTAATTTTGTATACTTTACAAATTTTATTCACTGTGAAGAGGTAGCTTTTACACTTAGATCAATAGTTGCTTGAGAGTAATTCTAATTGGAATGCTACGATCATTCTCTCAAGTATTAGTAATCTAAAAATTAGAGTTTCTTCTCTCTAAAAGTGTTAGTTGTCACTAAACTGAACGAGGAGGACAAATCCAATATCTGGATAACAAACAGTTGGGTGGTTGCCCAGAGTACTCAGATCGTTAATTGCGGACAAGAAGTTTCTATTAGAGTGTCCAGCTTTCTTATCCAAGTATTAGTGATCTAAAAACTGGATATTTTTCTTGTCTACAAATATCAGTTGTCACTAACACGGGGAGGTGAGTGACAGATCTAATCTGTGGATTACAAATAGACGGGTGGGACACTAAAAGTTTTGACTTTTAATAAGTAGTTTCTATAGGAGCCGCCTTCTCACTTACCTAAGTGTTAGTGATCCAGAAGTTTCTTTTTTTTTACAAACGTCAGTGGTCACTAAATTGGGGGAGGAAGGTGACAAATTTAGTTTTTGAACAACAAACAGTCGGCTAGATCATTGATTGCGGACGAATAGTTTCAATTGGACTGCCCCGCAAAAAATGAAACTTTAGGTACATTTTCTAATTTCAAACATCTCAAAATCTAAATAACTTTTTTTGTCTATCTTGTTTCGTTTTTGAGATAATAAAAAAATACACATTATTTAGAAAACTTTTTATTAAACACCCTGTATACTATTAGTCATCAGTGGTGGAACTAAGATTTTTGGACACTCTAAAATATTGAGGGCTTTCTGAAAAACGGTTTTGGAACACAGCATACAATTTTGCAGTTTTCAGCAAATCTAAACTAAATTAGTCAAATTGTACTGTCAAAAAACCTACTACATCTATCAAAAATTTACTTAAAGTGTCAAATAAGTTATAAAAATTATTTATGTAGACAAAAATATAGCAGATCTGTCAAATAGTATTCTATGTATGTCAACAAAAAATTACATTTTTTAAATAAAATAATAACACCATTTGCTATATTTTTTATTGCAGTTTTATTCTTACAAATATATTATTAATTTCAGCTCTACTAGAGTCTTCTACAGATGTAATCTATGTAAAATAAAACAGTTTTCTATGTTTTGCATCACTTTGAAGCGACATATCTTTGTTATAATTTTTTTAAATTGGTATAATATTAGTCAATTGGACTCAGTGGCGTTGCTATAAGCAAGGTTTTTAATGTAGAAGGACTAACAAGCATTACGTGATAAAATTTGGCACTGTTTGATAGTTTATGGCGGAATTTTGTTTTATTAACAATTTTTTTTTTAATTTTTTAGCTTGGTTTTACTATTTTTTACAATATTTTTGGATTTTTAACAGTTTATGGCCGGATTTAAGTACTTTCCCACAATTGTTTAAAATTTTAAATCCAGATTTTGTTATTTTTGACATTTTATGAGCAGAATTTTGCAGTTTTTAACCGTTTTTGGTCTGGTTTTTTATTATAAATATTTTAAACTATTAACCAGATTTTATTATTTTTGATTTTTCATAAATAGAATTTTGCAATAACAGTTTATGATTAGTTTTTGATATTTTTTTACAATATTTTCATACTTTATGACCAGATTGTTAGTTTTGACATTTTTTGCATCTTTCATAGCAAAACCCAACTATAAAATATCAAAAATATTGTTAAATAAAACCAAAACCCAGCTATAAACTCATAAGTTTTAATTTAATTTAACAGTTTTTTATTGCTGGAGTTTTTTGCACCAACAGTTTATGGCTGAATTTTCTTGCTTTTTGTCTGACAATTGTTTAAAATTTCGTTTTATAAACAGAGTTTTGTAGTTTTTAATCGTTTTTGGCTGAATTTTGGATTTTTTTAAAATGATATAAAATTTTATGACAAGATTTTGCATTCTTGAGTTTTTATAATATTTTTTTTAATAGGTTATGATCAATATTTGGTGTTTTTTACAATATTATTACACTTTATGGCAGGATTTTGGTATTTTTAACAATATTTTGATGTTTTGTAGGCGAATTTTGCTATTTTTAACTTTTTATTAACAGAATTTGAACTTTTGATCAGTTATTACCAACTGTAGCTATTTCTAACAATATTTTGATATTTTAATAGTTAGATTTTACTATTTTTAAGATAACATAATTTTTTTTACTTTTTTAAACAATTTATTTGGAGCTTTTTCACAATTTTTTGATGTTTCAAGGCCGGATTTAGTTTTTTTTTGACATTTTATAGATAATTTTTTTTATTTTTGGAAATTTTTTAGGCTAAGAGGGGCATTTTCTTAAAGATTTTATTTAAAATTAACCTCTTAAAATTATCGTCTCTCGCTTGGGACAAGCGGAGCAGCAGCTGATTTTTATCGATGAGTGGTGCGTTTTGTTCAGATTTTGCCAATTGTGCATAGTCAGCTGACGATGCATTACCGTGGGCTTTGCCGTAACGACTAGCACGCTGTTTTACATAAACTTTGCAGCTATTATAACTGGCAGTGTGCGGGTCACCGCACCCGGCGCATGTAGCTACATGCCCGGACTTTTTGGAGAAGGTGCAGGCGGGGCTTGGATGAACTGCGGCGCACTTAAAACACATATGGTACTTTGCACCTAGATGCCGTGTGGCCATACCGCTGGCAACGATGGCACTGTGCAATTTCTGCCGACTTTTGCAGATTTTGGTGAGGGACATAATCTCTAAGCTTTTAGCTTTTTGAGGAAGCTGGACATACATCATTGGGAAGGATTTCCCATTCCTTCATATGCGCGTAATCAAAGTTGGTTTATACTCTCGAGCGATGTGCTCGGCTTGTACCAAGTTTGCCGTGATACTATCAGCTATGTTTTTGGTGACATACTTTAGGGTCTTTTCAGCTCCTTGTTGGTAGGTAAAATGCACCAAATTAGAGATGGTGCAATGCTCTTACAGCACAAATTTGTATATGTAAGGGGATGTGTACGGATGTCATTGACACGTTGACGGCGCAGTTGATGGGGATATTAATTGAGTTAAAAGTTGACAACAGCCCCGGGAACAAGGATTTCTTTCGAATGGTTATAGGAGGTGGGCGACGTGCACCAGCGCTGGACTAGAGTTGGTCGACTGGGTCTTAGAGACTGGCCGCCGGGTTGAAGATTTTTTGGCCTTGGTAGATGAAGGCTTTTTTGGCGCTAAAGCACCTGACAGGGTTTAGCTGAAGGCTCAGATGTGTAAGTATTTAAGGAGGACTGATCAGTATTGTTTCTTGATTTTATTGTCTTGTTCTTCTTTACCACCGTGTTATAAATCCTTCTGGGGTGGGTGGTACTTCCGTGGGGGGTGGTGACGTACTCCGTTTCTATCAACTCTTTGTTGTTGAAGGGGCTAGAATTGACCGGGTTCTTGACCGGCCTTTTAAGAGAAGCCTGAGCCTGGTGTTCCGGTGTCTTGCTGGGCTGAGGTTTGTCAGGGTCTTTGCTTTTTGCCGGAGCCCTTGGGAGGATGGCTGGCTGGGCGAATTGCTTAGCCATCTGAGCGATCAAGTCCGCGGTGGACTTGGCAACCATTTTCTTGATTTTCTTTAAGGTGTCTTTACGAAGGTGTCAAGATCGTAGTTGAAAGCGATGTCGATCTTTTTGGACTTGTTTTTGACCACCCTAACAAGACGTTGCGCCAAGTTGTTGATCTTGGAGTCTTGCTTTTTTATATGTTTGGCCATCTTTTGAAACTTTAGGTACAATAGATTAGTTATAGAGCGTTAGCGTAGCACGTTAACAGTCTGGGGTTTGATCCCCGAATATGACAAAAATAATAACTTGCTTTTTATTGACCGGGGTGATTTGGAAGTCACCTAATAAGCCGTTGGTTCCATCAACTCTCTTCAAACAAGTAAGTAAGACTTCTGGGGCGATGTAAAATAGCTGTAAAACGTGCAATAAAGAAGACATAAAGTTATTATTATTAATTATTATTGCAATAAAAATTGCAAATATCCGATTGAGGTAGGAGTTCTTTTCTCTTTGATCCTTACTCGGCGGCGGCAGGGACTTGCCTGAAATTTTGAAATTTCACAGGATTGAACAGTTTTTAACAATCTTGTTGACATTTTATGAATAAAATTTTAGATTTGTTAACAGTTTATAGGTTTGAACAGTTTTTAACAATCTTACCATGAAATATTAAGAGCCGTCTATATCCCCGGCCGGTGTAGGGAATTACATGTATACCGGATTTAGAAAACTTAAACATTTATCTACGATTGGATGGTGGGGTTTTAAGAATAAAGTTGTTATTAATTTGTTATGATGGATGAAGCTTGCGTACTTCCTTTATCTTATAAGTTTTAATAAAATTAAAAAAGTATGTAAGCTTTATTCTTTATAACAAAGTAATAACAACATTATTCTTAAATCCCTTTCATCCAATCGTGAATAAATATTTAAGTTTTCTAAATCCGGTCTCAGATTGTAATTATGTTAACCGATGCATTAGTTATCTTGGCGCCCGTATACATGTAATTTCCTATACCGCCCCCGGCCGGTATAGGAAATTATTAAAGAGGGCTCTTAACATTATTTAATGGTAAGATTTTGCAATTGTTGACATTTTATGAATAAATTTTTACATTTTTCAACAGTTTATAGCCAAAAAATTTAACAATAATTTATGGCCAGGATTTTGGTGCTTTCTAACAATATTTTGATATTTGTAAGATATTTTGCTTCTTTTAGGATTTCATAAAGTTTTAATAGTTTATGGCTAGATTTTGGTATTTTCTGACAATATTTTAATATTTCAAGGCAGGATTTTGTTATTTTTGGCATTTTGTAAAATAGAATTTTGCACTTTTCAACTGTTTTTAGCCCATTTATGTTTTTTTTTTAAATATTTAAATGTTTTATAGCGGATTTTGCTATTTTTGATATTTTATTAATAGAGTTTTGCATTTATTAATAGTTTATAACCGGATTAAAAAAATGATTTTTTTATTATTTTGAGATAAGGCCTAAAAATCCTAGCTACGCCACTGGTTGGACTTAAATATCAGTGACGTAGTTAGGAAAAAGTTTTAATTTTTCTAATAATATAATTTTTTACTTGTTACAGGTAAGTGTCGCTCAAGTTCAGCTAGAAAATTTAACACAAGACTACAACAAAAGGTAAATTAACAATACAAGTGTACACGGAATTTTAAATTAAATATTTTAACAAAAATAGCTTTTTTGATATTTAGTGCAAAGCACACGCAAAAAGTAATATTTAAGTTTTTTGATTAATAAATAAAAATTTTGTGATTTTTTTGCAAGTTTTATGCCATAAATGGGGTTTCTGCGATTTGATATTTGTGCGCCGATTTTTTGTTCAATTTTAAAAGTATATTTAAATGTATGTGTGCAATTAATTGTGCAAGGAGCCGATAAATATTTATATATGGCTATGTATGAGTCAAGTGTACGGAATGATTTTTTTTGCCTTTATATGAATCCTGATTGTGTGAATTTTTTTAGATTTTTTCATTCAGCCATTTTTGAGTAATAAGCAATCAAATTTTTTTTAACATTTTGTTATTGATGTAACTTTTCAGGGTTGCATTTTTATTAAAAAAGTTGTAAGAATTTTTTTTCTTTAAAATGTTTAAAATAAAATATTTCTGTCAAAAATTTTTTTCCTTGAATTTAAAAAAAAATTTAGAACTTTAAAAAACAGATTTACTTAAAATAAGATTACGGGTATTTTTTTCTCAAATATGGCTAAAAACGTGCTATTATATGTGCAAAATTGCATTGGTTCATTTTTTAACAAACGTTTTTTTTGCGCCGGTAAATTTTTAGATTTTGGTTCCAAAAATTACAATTTTTAATAAAATCCGTAACTTTGGTAATTTAGACTTTAAAACAGTGTTTAAGATAAAACAGTTTTGGGTTTAGGCGTTTGCTATCGATCCAATCCAAAACCTTTTAAACAAAATTTGTAGTTTTCTCACTTTAGACTACCGGAGATGCGTCAAAATGTTTATCTTAACACGTTTTTTTCTCTCCAGAAGACGATGGCAGACATTCTGACAAACTCGTAAAAAAATTGTAACCAGAAGCCAAAAATATTTTTATATTTTATTTTGATTTTTAATAAATTTGAATTTTTGGAGAAGGCGCTCCTATTCTTCCGGAACGGCACATAGGTTCCAACAAAAGGTTTTTTGTTTTCTCTTGTAATTTTTCAGTAGTTTAACATTGAAGATTGAAATTTAGCCAACATGTGACCAAGAGCCTAATTTGTCCACGCGGAATTACTTGTAACTCAAGTTTTTTTTTATCTCTAAATTTGTAAATATTTTAAACCAGTGTTAAGTAGAAGAAAACGCATTTTTTTAATCCACCCATAATTGATTAGGTCGTAGGCAAAAAAACGCAATTTTTGGTGTTGGTTATTAAAACAACAACAGAAGCAGTTTCCTAGCTAGGATTTGTAGGCCTTTTCGCAAAATATTTAAAAGGGCCCAGCTAGAGTTAAAAATAGCGTGTATTTTATATTTTTTCTTTATAACTCAGGCAGGGGCCCAAAAACGTCTCGGGTGCCCCGGGGCATTTTCTACGGCGGTGAACAGAAGTGACTAATAGATATTATCTAATCGAATACATTTGTTAGCGCACAAAATTCACAATGATAATTTTTTATAAAATATTAGATTTAATTTATTCAAACAAATTTAATTAATAATAAAACCATCTTAATAATCAAACTGAACTAATTGAAATAGAACTGAATTCATTACACTCTGGAAACCTCATTGAAAATCCATTTAAAATAAAACAAAAAAAATTGAATTATCCTTTCCTCCGATCCTCGAAATGAAAACCGAGAACCCACATCGCGTTTTATATGAACACAAGTTAAAATGGATCAGTGTTTCTATTCCTCTCAAATAACATCCGTATTGAAATGTAGGAATGTTGCAGTTAGCGGTCTATTTGTAAAGGGTTTCGCAGCAAATGCGCAAACAGCATTACATCTACTCAAACAACGATCCCGCTTGCTCGATTTGTTAGCGACGATTTCAAAAATTAACATACTCAAGTTGGTTTGATGCAAGCTCGCGTGAGGATGAGGAAAATCAGAGGAAGCGCAACGAATTTAATGAGCATAGGATTTTCATTGAAAACAATCGCTTTGAATTCATATTCGGAATGTTCGTATTTGTAAATGCAATCTTCTTATCTCAATTATTTTATGTCAAATGTTGTAGCTACAGATTATTATTAAAAAATTGCTAGTGATTGTTAAAATTTATTTCATATAATAATCTTTACTTTTTAGTATGAAAAATAAAATTAATATTGCCAAGATTTTGTGGTAAATATATTTTGTATAATAATCTGCAGTTATTTTGAAGAATCCAATAACGAGGTGAAATTAAGATAAATATAGTCCAATTTATTTTTAATACTCGTTAAAAGCCGAAACTGCATACGGATGTTTGGGAAAATTTAACGGACTCCATACATTATAATTATTTCCCTAATCAAATTAAGAAGATTGCAATCTGATGAACCAACATATTTAGCAAAAAAAAGAAGTAGTATAACTGCTACTGCATTTAATTAATCAAGAAGGCGAATAAACAATTAAAAAGATATCTTGATGTGTTTCCTCTCGCATGATGCGACTTAATAAAAATGTCCCGATTCCTAGGGAGAGATTCCGTATGCGTGAAAGTAATCTGAACATTATCTCGTATGCAGCGTCACTTAGTAGCGTTCATGTCTCATGATTATTCGCATATCTTCCCACACAGTTACTAGTAAATAATGTAAATTTAATTAAATAAGGCAGCGCGTATCTTTCGCGATCATAAATACAGGCGTAGTATACTATTTTAAGACCGTAATTAGGAGCTCGTATGATATACTGTTGGCAATATTGATGCGTATATATGAGTTGGCGGTGCACGTTATGATAATTATAAAATGCATCATTAAATTGCCTGGATGGAAGAACACAATCGATCAAGTTTCCACCTTCATTAAAAACTTTTAGAATTAAATATTTCATAAAGAAATTGAGTAGCTACTCAATAAACATTAAATTCATAAATCAATTTTCTAATATACTTCGGTGATTATAAGCTATAAATGTATAAAAACATTTACAACCAATCTATGTTAATTGGAAAGTGATTGTAATTGAAAATTGAACCAATTTCACAGAGCGTTTCCTTTTTCAAGCAAGCAACCAACGCAACCGCCTCCTATCATCACGATGCAAAATTTGTTCGGATGGGAATCGGTTTAGAGCGCAGTAAACATTAACTGGCCTGTAATATAGCTTGCGTTAAAATTCGCGATATTTTTCTTTTCTAATAGATGTGGGCAATTTGCATCGTGAGACTTTTGCATCTGGATTATTGCCGACAATAAAGCTTAATTGTGGCCAATTAGGTGGTGGAAAACCGTGACGTAGGGCGAATTTGCGTGTAAAATTGGGTGCACGGTTCACGTCTTCTTGCGATATAGCAATGCGTAAGAGGTTCACTATTTATAATTAGCTTTATGCCAATTATCAATTAGAAATACTGTTCTGTTTTATTAAAATCCATTGTTTTTGTTAACAAATTAATCAGATGTTATTTTAAATATATGATACGGTTAATTTAAAAGTATAATTAATCACATCAATAAAGAAGATTCTGGAGGATTTAGTGTTGCAGGCTGGATTCTACTGTTATGTAATATGTTGTAGTATCATCCAATATAGATACATGTTTAGTTGATTGACTATAGTTGTTTTGCTTTCCGCACGTCGGTTATTACTGATTGCATCGTTATCCATGGGTAGGTGGTTACAGGAGTGACGATTTGGTCCTTGGCTGTTAATTTTGAGGAAAAGTTGTAGCTCGTTGATGGTGGAGGACTTATATTTAAAAATGATTTATGTTTTTAAGAAGAATTGCACTGTAGTGGTATTGTAATTATGCATTTTAGTTGAACAGTTGTATAAATTTAACTGCTTTACTGACAGTGATACTCTGTTTTGTTGTTTATTTGCCAAAAGTGATTGTTCTGCAACTGTGTTTAAAAGCGATCTTTACTTTGTGTTTGACTGCTTCATTAGTTGCATATTTAGGTACGCTTCGTATTACCCAGTTTAAGGCACTTTTTGTTAGAAGTGTACCAACCAAGTGAAGTAGTGTATTTTGATAGACAGTCGTTTTATGTTGGTTAAACCTATGATTTTATTTTTAGAGATGTATTTGAAATTGTTGCAGATCTTTCCATCTTAGCGGGAGTCACCTGAGCGTTGCTGGCCTAATTTTTGAGAAGGCTTATTCTTATAATAGTTTAAGGCGGCAGCTTTGTTAGTGAGGTTTGATACTTTTTGGAATAATGGGCTGTTAGGAATGAATGTTGCTTGATAATTGCTAAATATATCTAATTGAGAGAGGCTGAAGATTTAATGACATACTTAGGAGCATGTAAAGGTGGGCACTCACTCGGTGTTTTTTAAAACTTTATGAATGCTGTGGTCGAATTCTTATTCTTGGAAAAAGTTTTGAATAGCGAATTTTGACGTTTGAAGGATTTATGTTTCTGCTTCTAATGTTTCAACCTTATTAGCTACAACTTGAATAATGAAGGTGTCTATTTGGACTAAGTCGGAATTTCATATCTTGCAATCGCCATTTTAATTAGGCCTTAGGCGTAGTAACACGTTATACACAAAACAATAAGAGTTTATCATTAACACATAGCACATAGTTTTACTTCTTATACACCTTCTTTGAGACTACTTTTATTTCTCACAGTATTGTTTTCTCCAATTTTATATAGCACATATAAACCTTAGCAAATATCATAAACATCTGGAAGAACATCATGCCAAATAAGCGTTTCAAGTTTACAAAGATAGAATCTTTTGGAGCGATTTTATCAGAATTTCTTTTAACCATAAACACTGCTTTGGGATGGTTGACGAATGCTTTACTGTGAACTAAGTCAGTCAATCATCTAAGCATCTGTTTTGACAAAAGAACCGAACCTTGTTTGGAAAGTGTATATTGGTGTAAACCCACACACTTAACCAAGAGCTTTTTATTTACAAATTGGATCATAGACAATTTTTTTAAACTTCATGACAATTGACGTTTTTTTTTTTGTTATATCTGGAGGACTATCAAAAGAGGCAAAAACATGTAATCTCTTGGTATTTTTTGTAGTTTATGAGGAGAATCTTCTAAGGTTATTTTTAAAACGAAAGTGCCAACCGACTAAACTCTCCTTAGTGTTGAATACCTGAAAGTTTGAGAGCGTATGGCGTATGGTTTTTTTATTTGGAGATAGGATTTAAACAGATGGTTAGTTAGGACGTCCTAGTAGTTGTAGGATGTGTTGTTTTGCCACTTTAGGTTTATTAGGCGTAAACTTGTCTGGCTCAGCAAGTTCACGCATCAGGATTGGAGTGAATCACAAGAATATTTTTTGACCAAAGTTTTGATGTGTTGAAGGTATTGGAGATCCGACTTGCATCTGCAAAGTCAGATTTAGTAAAGACTTGAGACGATTAAGGAGTTAGTTGCCAGTTTACGGTTGTGTCCCAGATAGGGGAGCAACAAGCCACTCTTCCGCCGCTGCAATCTGGATTTATTTAGAATGAACTGTACGTGCAGTTTGTACGTAAGTCTTTTGCAAAGATTATCCCCATATATTTGGCAGCATCGGATCACGGTTTGGAAAGTTGTTTAATAGTAAGTTCAATTTAAACATTTTTAGAAAAAATTTAGCTACAGCTTAGCAACCTGTATACTTAGGTGTATTTTGAGTCTCTGAAGACTATTTTTTTATATTTTTTTACCAAAATGCATAGTTTTGGCTCTAAGTGCAAAAAAATTAAATCATACATCTGCCTTCTAGCGGAAAAAACGATAAATTATAGGGAAATTGAAATGATTTATATTGATTGGAAATTGTTTGCTTTACAACTTTTAACAGAGATAATTTTAGTCCAAAATTCATAGTTTTTGCTAAAAATGCAAAAAACTATTAAAAAACGCAAAAATTGGTATATATATATATATTTGTCTATTACTTCAAAAAAACCCTTTTTTATGCGTGCGCTAGGTGAGAATAGTCTTTAGACAGTCAAAATACACATTTGTATAGAAGTTGCTAAGCTGTGGGTAAAATTTCTCTAAAACCTCGATTTTGTCTAATTTGAACGGACTATAAGTAGATATTGTCAATAAAGGTCGTGTGTTGCCGTAACAAGAGAACCCTGTGCGTTCATCTTGAGAGCATCTCGGCGACGAACAGATTAAATAGTAGAGAGGGTAAAGCTTTAAGGAAATTTTGATCTGTTGTAAGTTAAGTATGTGATCTAAAATTTTGACTGCCAGAGTTTTTCGATTTTGATATGAAGCTATCAGTTTTATAAGATGCAAAGGGAAGTTGTGTTTGGCAAGTTTTATGAGAAAGCCCTTGTGTCAAACTTTGTTAAAGGTTTTTTTGACATTGAAGAAGACTATTATTGTGTTTTTTTTTTGTTAATGGACGGTTGAATGACTTTACCTGAATTAATGTTATTAATTTATTCGCAACCGTGTGATTTTGGACTACGTCTAAGATCACTCTTTCTGCATAGAAAACAAATTGGTCGGTAGTTTTGGGTAAATTTTTGGTTTTTACCAGGTTTTGGAATGTTTATGTGAACCTATCTAATCTGTAGGAAAGTGCTCAGTTTGGAGAATTGCATTAGCAATGTTAGTGAATGAGAGAATGATTTTAAAGTTCTGTTTAGTATTTTATTGGAGCCAGGAGAAGAATAGCTTTAGCATTGGATTATGTCTGCGATCACCATCTTTATGATCTTACTTATCCGTTAATTTTAGGTAAACTTTTGGTTTTTATCAAATTTTAGAATGTTTATAACTAGTGGGTTTTTTAAATCTGTAAGAAAGTGCCCAGATTAGAGAATTGCATTAGCAATGTTGGTGAGTGCCATTACTGCTTTATGCAAGAGTGATTTTGAAGCTTTGTTTGGTATTTTATTGAAGCCAGGAGCAGATTGAGTTTTAAGTTTTTTGATAATTTTTCTGATTTGTGAAGATTGAACGCTTTCCAGCGGTGTGTGTTGTCGTCAGTGTCTTCTAGCAAGTTATTGACGTCTTGGTGGATTAAATTAGTGTCTTTGGTCATTGAAGGACAGTATTGGAGTTTGAGGCCGTTGGCAAATGCTTTGGCCTTTCCCTCAACGGTATATTGAACTCTATTCTTGCCATAAAAACCTAAAATACGGACTCGTCTGTTCCGTAAGGTTTTAGAGATTTTTTACATTGGATTGTCATCTTTTGTGATAGGTTTTAAACTATTTTTCTAGCACAGCATTTTGTACAACTTTATGACACTTTTAACTTTTGCTGTAGAGTAAGTTTTTGCTATTAATGTTTGGAGTTATTTCTTTTGCGATTCAATGCTTTGGTAGCCCTGGATGATTTTAAAGGTTTATTGGTTCAAAATTGATGGATTTTAGGAGATTTTTTGTTGTTTTGGTGGATTAAATAATAAATGAATAAATTTTTATGATTGCAACCGTTCTTACTGGGGCTAGGCTGCCAATTCTCTCTTTCAGGGATTGTAAAAAGAGAGTCTAATTTGTAGTACTGGTTGTGATTAGAGCTAAGGTCTTTGATTGTATATAGCTACATCAAGAACGTCGTCTCGGTATTATCAAAGCAGTAGTGAGTGGGTTTATTCGGACTCAATACTTTTTGCTCAAAATAGTCAAGCAGAGCTTAATTTTTGGCGTTGGTTTGTAAGCTGTTTCAAGCTGGGTGCTTTGAATTAAAGTCTCCAGCAATTATTGGGAGAAAAGGGTTTGTGAAAACCGTACTGTTTTGATAAGGTTGACCGGATTTATGTCACACTATCACTACAATTGCATTTGTTTCTAGCGTGAGCGTATTGGGGGAATCCACTTTCTAGTGGTCTAAAGATTTTTTTTAAGATTAGTGTCTCACGCCTCCACTGTCTTTCACATGTACGTGAAGGTATTTAGGAATCTCATTGTTTAAGTGGGTTTGTGGTTTGACTCAGATACAAGAATGACGTCGATGTTTTCTTTGAAAAAGAATTCTTTTACTTTGCCCTTCAAACAATGAATAATACGTCAGGTACATTATTTATTGTCTCGGAGACCTAAGACGGAGAGCGGCAATTTTTGAATTTGCGTTTTCTATTGGTGGTGCTGGTGGAGAAACCATGCTAGCAAACGATTTGTTTGCGGTTTTACGGTAAACTGAGTTTTGCAAAGTAAACGGGACTTGCGTTGTCAGAGACTTAGGCCTGGCGTTTTTTTTGTTTTTGGCTATGGATGCCATTATTTTAATAGATGATTACCTTTGTAGTTGGTGAGATGAGAGTCAGAGGAAAGTACACATTTAGGAGATGTGCCTTTAAGGCAGTAAGGCAATTTATCTATTGGTGGGAGCTTGCAACACAATCCAATGTTTAATTTAAAAATTAAAACTGTGTATATAAGTTATCTTTAACATATTTATTAAGGGTTGCTTACAGCAATTAGTTTAAAACTGGACATTAGTCAAGTATTACATATTTCTAAGTGCACTTGCTTAATATACAAATAAATGTCGCAATACAGCAAATATTGGTTTATCTGACAACAGTTTTAAACCGCAGATAAGGCAGACTGCATCGGATTTTTAAGTTTACTAAAGATATTTTTATTTTTCATAGCCGGATTTTGCAATTTTTGAGATTTTATAACAGTTTATAGCAGAGTTTTAGTGTTTTTCAACAATATTTTTATGTTTTATGGCAGGAATTTGGTATTATTAACGTTTTCTAAATAAAATTTTGGACTTTTGTCGGGTTTTGCAATTTTTTTTTTAAATTGCATTTTGCAAAGCTGGATTTAGGTTCTTGTTAGCAATATGTTGATATTTTACGGCCGGATTTTGCTATTTTTGACATTTTATTAATCGAATTGCAAAATTTTAAATTTTAACAGTTTATGCCGGTTTTTTTAAATTCTAACAATATTATTGGTTTTTTGCTTGAACAATTTTGGCATACGTATGATGCTTTGAAGCAGGTTTTGACGGTGTGACCGTTACTTTGCATCTCTGACATTGAGTTATGTCGCCGCCGTCTTGCCTTTTTGGTTCTACTGAGACCGCCAGACTCAGGAGCTTGGTCAGATTTTTGATCTTCGCGCTTTTTGCTGTCTTTATAAGTTGAACGGAGATTAATGTGAAACGAACGATTTCATTTCTGATTCCGTGGATGATAGTTGGCGCAATTTCAAGGGATTTGAGTGCGTGACTCACATTTGCCTCCGTTAAGTTTTTTGGGACATTTGATGCAGCGTTATTAGTGGAAGTTATTTTTTAAATTTAAGGAAAGTTGTTGTTTTTGTGGATCTGCGTTAGTGGTCGGAATTATTCAAATACCCTTATTTGTATTACTAGCGGGTAAAATTGCGATATTGATATTGCTGAAATATTTGAAGATGCTCGGGAATTTGTTATCAATAATTATTAACACTTGGCTACAAATAGTTGTTGTTTTGATGCTGGCTTCTTTTACTGCTTAGAGTTGCGATACTATCAAATGTGGGCAAATAATCTAATAATTGGATGGTTTTATTAGTTTAAAAAGTGTTGGTCATCCAAATTGGATGTCTGTCGGACATTATATTTTATTGACAGCTGACATTCATTTCTTTTATATATTACAGCTTCAAGACCATTAAAAGTGGCAAAAACATCTAATCTCTTGGTAACAATTACTTGTGGATGGCTTACTTATTTTAAGATTGAGACACATGGTTTTGTAAAGGTATAACTTGCCCATTATATAAGAACTGGTTGCTTAACAATTTTTTTATATTTTATCGACAACAAGTTTTTTTTGTCTTTGCTGCAAAATTATCATCAGTAGGAAAAAATACAATCATTTAGTAACAAAAGCTTGTGTGAGTGGGTGGTTCATTATGTTTAAGATTTTGGGCAGATAGTGTATATTAGTGTAACCTCCTTACCTACTCAAATCCGACAATTTTTCTAAACTTTACCGACAACTAATTTTCATTTATTTATTTATCATAGCTGCAGAACTATTTAAACATCTAATCTCTTAGTAACAAACACTTGAGACGGGTGGGTTGATAAATTTATTTTAAGATTTTGATAGAATAGAAGTGTTTTCAACGCAGTTTGTGGACCAATTTATGAAGCAAGTTTGCAAAACTGGATTGTTAGTGTTCTCGTCCAGTGCGCTCAGCCGAAAAAAATAATGCTATTGCTCAGAGTGTGCGTGAACTTGCATCAACATCAACTTGTCATCGTTTTTAGGAACTGAACATTTTTTGCACTTTTCTGAGAAGAATTTTGTAGTTCGTCTAATGGGCTAAAGATTGTTTGGCCAAAGATGGGCATTTTTATAAAAATATTGTGTTTTCTGATTAAGCTTATTTTTAGCTCGGAGGCTATGTCAATAAGCACAATTGTTGCATTTGGGGGTCAGAGAATCTACTTATAACTATTGAACAACGTATGCATCTACAACGATTAACCATTTGGTGTGGTTTTTGGTCCGGCGGCGGCATTATGTGTCATTTTTCTTTTATCTCAAAAATGAGCAAGAAGCCGCCAAAAATTGAAGAGTATAAAATGGATGACATTTGGTTGCAAGAGGAGGGGGCTATTTGCCATACAGCCAACGCAATGCCGAAATGCTAATGTCAATTAGCCGCCTAGGAGCTATGATTTTACCCCGTTGGATTTTTTTGTGGGAAGTTCTTGAGCAAAAGTGTTACGCTAACCATCCAGAGACGATTGATGCCTTGAAACACAAAATTGAAGTTGCCATTTATGCGATTGGATCCCAAACAATCGAAGATGTACTAAAAAAGTGGGTTAATCGGTTGGGTTACTGTGAAGCCAGCCGTGGCAGTCATTTGAATGATGTGTTTTACTCTTAAATGAATATGTCCAAATCTTTCTAATAAATTCATAATTTAAAAAAAAAAATTATTAGTTTTTTTTAATTTATAGCTGATTCAAATTTCAAAAGCACTGAAGAACAAGGACACCTGCGGATACATGCAAAAAAATACTGCAAAGAACAGAAAGAAATGTTTAAAATTTTATAAAAAAATGAAAGGAAATAAATAAAGTATAAGAAAGGGCCTCGATACCTCAAGGTTAAAAGAAGAAATGATTAAGAAAAAAAGAAAATATTATTAATTAACATTTGTTATTATTAGTGTTCTATGGGGAAATCAGTACGTTGTATAGCGAATGTTGCTTAAAACTAACTCACTTTCCTAAAGCCAGGACATCAAGATTTTGTACTATCTATTTTAAAAATTTAAATACAATAAAAAATTACATATTAAATAGAATATTATCATCGATTCAGATTCAGAATATTATATAATATTTACTCGACTAAAAGAAATACAAAATTTTACATAGATAATACATTAGCTTCAATTTAATATAATTAAACGAAATCTAATTGAATTTAATTTTAAGAAACCTAAAATAAAAATTTCCTTAGCTCTGGAAAGTAATTTGAATTCGATTTCATTATAAAGGCGCTTATTGAATGCAGAAGGATGGAAAAAATGTAATCTTCCCACGCTCTCCTGCAAGAGTGTGGTGAAATTACGATAGTTTATTGCAGTATGCTATCAGTCCAAATTAATCCTGCAAAACCTGGAGTAAATTTAATGATCCATTATTGAATTATGCATAATAACAAGAGGATATTGTTAAAAAATATATGGCAGCCTTCAATTTCGGGGCTTAATTATTAAACAATTAATGCGACTGCAGGAAATGATTATGTCATGGATGATTACCAGATTTCTCGCTAATTATACTGACATTACCGAGTGAATTCGCATGAAACCGTTTTATTATTTTCAACAATACTTAAAAATTTTATTAAATGTTTTGATCGCGTGCAACTATAGGTGTAATTAAAACCTATCGTTTAATCTTAAAAACCAATAATTTTTCTAATTCTAGACATAAATATATCAATCAAAACTTCACCTATGTTGAAATCCCATGAGATAGAAATAAACAAAACAAATAGAGCTCCCAGTAGCTAATTACCGGATCGTGTTGCCGGCTATCGTATAAATAAGTGGCCGTGTAAAAAGCGAACTCGCTGATATTACATGCATGCATCTCACGGCGATCGTACGTAATGGAATTACTTATTCCGATATATCATCAATAAACATGCCTCGAATCTATTCATACGTGCCTTTATATATCAAATTCCGAAAACCATAAATTCCAACAAAGTGCAAACATTGATTGATTCAAATAAGAAGAAGTTTCTATGAATATGCATTTAAATATATGCGAAATTGCATGCATTTATATGCATCTAATGTATATTTAATCAAATAATACACACTTAAAGCAAATTGTCCGCCAGAGTGATGATTATGTTAGGAATTAATCATTATTGGGGGCGCCCTTTCATCATCTCGTGCTTAAAAAGCGCGGAAGCTCAAGGCAAATCGCACTTGACTAATTGAAAAGCATATGGTTAACAAATAAAAGAGCTTTTAAAATTGCAAGGAATAAATTGTTGGAAATTATAGCTAAATTGTATTACTTTGTAGCAAATTCATACGATTTTGAGTTCAACATTTTGTTGAATTATTAATATTTATAAACAAAAGTGAAGGTAATGTGTTAAGTCTGGCATTGTTCTTAATAATAAATAATGTTTTTATATTTCAACAAATATGCTTCATGCATGTGATTCTGACAAATATGTTTTACGCATGAGGGAGTTTTTGTTGTCTGTCTTTATGAGGTTAGTGATATTAAAATTAAAATCTGCAAATATAAAACGTTACATGAAAAATATCTTAAAACGCCAGTAATGGTTGCACTTAATTAAAAGTTTTAAATGTAATATTAAACAATAATTTTTAAATCTTATCTCAACATCGTTGCACGAGAGCCTTGAGGAGAAGTTCCTGTTTTTTACAAAAATTGTACGATATATGCCGAGTTGTTTGTTGTTTTAGAATTTATTATTATCATCGACTGCTTTAGTTTGGATTTTTTTATAGCAGATGGTGAATTTAGTGCTAACTCATCATGAGGATATGCTTTCTAGCATTCTAGCATTTTGATTTATCGGTTTTATGATAGATTTTATAATTACTAATTCAGCTGTGTTAACTAGTTATGTGCAGATTCCAAAGCACGCGGTAACGATAACGAGCTATAGTAGTGATATGACGAGTTGTATCGGACCTACTCGAAAGGAGAACATTTAGGCAAGTTAAAGCGGCGCTATGAAGGGAGAAAACAGTTTCTCTTTCGTAGGTTGTATAAAATATTTAATAACGAATGAAAAAATTGAGGGCATTGTCCGTTGAAGTGAAAATTTATTTTGAAATAATTAAGATACGGCGTCTACGCTTAGTGTGGTGGTTGGGTGGTTAAGCGTTTCTTGATTCAGTTATTTAAAACGAACAAATTTGGGCATTACATTTGTTTATTGCTCTGGTTTTTTTGTTTGTGTTTTTATGTTAGTTGTGATTTTAATAGCGTATTTGTTGCCTTTTTACTACCTAGGTATTTAGAACTTCTGATTATATTGAGTTATTGTTTAGGATGTTAGTTTAGGTGTGGTTCAATTTGGTATGCACAAATTTTGAACGTGAATTTTACTTTTAAATTACACTTGATTTTCTTTGTTGGTTGGTTATCTTTCTTATGATATTTTAGAGTCTTTTTGGACTGAAAAGTGTAATGAAACACTTCATTACTTTTGCAGTAAACAATAGCAGCTTAGATGTTTGCATGCAGCAACTACGCTTTGCTGTGCGGTTGATGGCTACGTTTATGTCTTTGAATATACGGATTTATCCCTTATTACAATGGGAGGTAGGCGTTGTGTGATATCATTCTTTGTGGATGCTGTCGAGATAGGTGAGATTGTTGAAGACTTAGGGATCCAGTGGACTGACCAGAAGTAGTTGCATGGGTTTTAGAGGCCACCAAAAAATCAGCCAATAAAGCCAAAAGGTCATTAACCCACCTTTTGGCTTTATTGGTGGCGGTGTCAGCAGTCTTGGTGGGTTGAATTGGTGTTTCAGTTGCTAGGATAGACGCTTTTTTGGGTTTGTTTGGAAGAGGTAAGGGCCGGAACTGTAGGTGACGTGGGTGGCTGTTCTGCTTAGCTTTGATGGCCATTAAGACAGTTGTGGAGACATATCCTTATTGATTTTCTTGCTTATGTCAAGGAGGAATCTCTATTGGTTTATTCTGATATGTTTGAGGTTTTTTTTTGTGGTTGTCAATCCGCTCAAATTCATTGTTGATCAGGCTGACGATGAACTTTTTGAGCCCGCTGATTTTCTTTTTTTGTTTTTTTTAGAAGATCTTTATTCTTCTAGAGCTAGGCGTACATTATTGCATTATTGCTTGCTTATTATGGGCTTTATGCTTTTGCGATTAAAATTGTAGTTCTTTTTTGGGTCTCTGTAGTCGGGTCTGGCTGCAGTGGTGTTTTGAGGTGTTGACAGGTCGGGTGTTTGCAGTTGAATCACACTGTTCTATTCTTTAGGAAAAAGTGATTGGGTTGCGGGCACTACAGTTTCTAATTACGGACAAATAGTTGTTTAAACTGAAGTGTCTCGCTTACTCAGCTAATTGTTTGTGATTCATAGATAGATAGATGAATACCTATTGGATCAAGTCTTTGTGATTCAAAAATTGGTTATTTCTTTTTTCCGCAAACGTTAAATGTCATTAAATAATGAAAAAGTAATTGATTTTAATGATTACAAACTCTTGGGTGGGTGGGTGGTCACTTAAATTTTTAACTTATAGACAAATAGTTTAAACTAGAATGTTCTAACCACCCAAATAATTGTTTGTGATTCAAAGGTAAAATATTATCTATTTTTGCAAATTTTAGAGGACCTTAAATTACAAAAAAGTGACAGAATGTTACCGGACAGTCTGTTTTAGAACTGGTCCATCTGTGGGAGATACACGAAGTTGTTTACTATTGTGCCGTTTATATCAGTTTCTGACAACGCAGGTTACGTTTATCTTGCAAAACTCAGTTTACCGTAAAACCGCAAATTGTTTGCTAGCATGGTTTCTCCACCAGCACCACCAATAGAAAACGCAAATGCAAAAATTGCCGCTCTCGTTCTTAGGTCTCCGAGACAATAAATAATGTATCTGACGTATTATTCATTGTTTGCTGGGCAAAGTAAAAGAATTCTTTTTCAAACAAAACATCGACGTCATTCTAGTATCCGAGTCAAACCACAAACCCACTTAAACGATGAGATTCCTAAATACCTTCACTAATCTTTCTAAAAAATCTTTAGATCACTCTGAAGTGGATACCCCCAATACGCTCACGCTAAAAACAAATGCAATTGTAGTGATAGTGCCCAAGCTAAGTACGGTAAAAATCGCATCTGCTTACATAAATCCGTTCAACCTTATCAAAACGGTACGGTTGTCACAAATCCTCTTCTCCCAATAATTGCGAGACTTTAATTCAAAGCACCAAGCTTGAAACAGCTTACAAACCAACGCCAAAAATTAAGCTCTGCTTGACTATTTAGAGCAAAAAGTTTGAGTCCGGATAAACCCACTCACTACTGCTTTGATAATACCGAGACGACGTTCTTGATGTAGCTTTACTATATACAATCAAAGGCCTTAGCTCTAATTGCAACCAGTACTACTGGAGCTTTACAGAAGGCAATCAACCGGATGAAAAACTAAAATGTAACCCATACAAATTAGACTCTCTTTTCACAATCCCTGAAAGAGAGCAATGGCAGCCTAGCCCCAGTAAGAACGGTTGCAATCATAAAAAATTATTCATTTACTATCATAATCCACCAAACAACAAAAAAATCTCCTAAAATCTATCAATTTCAAACCAATAAACCTTTAAAATCATCCCGGGCTTTCAAAGCATTGATTTGCAGAAGAAATTCCTCCAAACATCAATAGCAAAAACTCGGTCCACAGCAAAGATAAGAGTGTCTACAGTTGTACAAAATCTTTTGCTAAAAAAATAGTTTAGCAATAGTTTATCTATCACAAAAGAAGACAATCTAATATAAAAAGTCTTTAAAATCATTCTCGCATAAAGCAATAATGGCACTCACTAACATTGCTACTGCAATTCTCATAACTGGGGAATTACCTGCAGATTGAAAAAACTCACTAATCATAAACATTCCAAAGCCTTGTAAAAACCGTAAGTTTTCCAAAAACTACCAGCCAATCGGTTTTTTATGCACCTTAAGTAAGATCATACAGAAGGTGATTATAGACAATATCCAAGACCACGTTACCTCCCCCCCTCAATCTTGGGCCCTTGTCATTTGGATACTATTTTTTTTTCTTGACAAGCTGGTATTGTAGCATCTTTGGGCTGCTGAACATCTATCTGCGATGACTCAACAATTTGCCGTGAGTTTTATTTACGGGGAGGTGGTCTATTTCTGAGTTCTCTACGGTTAGTTGTCGGGATCTGAGCTGCGTGAAGTTGTGGAAAATTCTGCTTTATCTACAACACGTAGGTGGGTTGCAATTGATACTAATTGACAGATATTTTATGAGCAGCATTATGAGGTGTTTCATCTTGGCGTGCATCTTATTTTATACCGCGATGATTCCAGGACCCGATTTGATTTTTTTAATTTTTTATTCTTTGGAGTTTTGTTGATAGATGGTTGCGCGTGGTGATAAATCACAAATAATTTCCATATGGGTTAGCGTGACTAATAATTGCAATGAAAATTGCATTTATTTGGGAGACGGTCGCTGCTGGCTGGTCATTTTTTAAAAGTCTTGAGAGTGTTCAGCAAGACGAGACATCTTAGGATCTGAATGGTTACCGATTTTGTTCAAGAAGTCCAACATGTGATTTTTAATAGGATCTAGTCTTGTATCAGTTCTCAGTCGGGTGTTATGAATGTAGTAAAGTGCTTTGAGTATCTTTTTTAGAATATTATTTTGAAATGATTTTTTTTTTTGGTGATCTTGTTCAGATATGATGAAGCTGGACATGCGTATGTTAGTAGTTTTAATGTTGCTGCCTTTGCGTAGCAACTGAGTTAGTAGATTGCTTGTCATTTTGGCCTTACCCAATATGTTATGTGCAATTTGAAGATTAATCCTCTAACTAATTGGAGCGCCATTTAAATAAACAAAAATCTCTTTGAAAAAAGAATAGCTAGGCGGCATCATGAAGTTTATTTTGTTAATCACAAACAGTTGGGTGGTGTGGCGGGTTAGGTTAGGTTAAGTGGCGGGTTAGTATAATTTTTAATACAAGCAAATAATTTGAACTGGATTTACCTGCCCACTCGCGGATCCAAAAATTGGGTTTTGTTTATTTTGTCAACGTTAAAAGTCGTTAATCTGCAAAAAAGTAAATGATATTCAATTTAATGATTACAATCTTTTTTGTGGTTGTGTGGGTTACTTTAATTCTTGATTACGGTCAATTAGTTTAAACTGGAGTGTTCCTGACCAAAAATTAAATATATTTAATTTTTGCAAACGTTAAAAGTCATAAATGACGAATACATGATTTTTAACGAATTTTTTGCTCACAAACACTCAGGTGGTTATGTGGGTTACTCCATTCTTAATTCATTTTTGCAAACGTCAAAAGTTGTTAAATTACTTGGAAACACTTGCGTTTTGATTACGAACACTTGGGTGAATGTAATCAAAAACACACCTGTTACTGTTTTTTGGTCTTTGGAAGAGGATATACCGACCATCGCCGATGAGTACTTGCTCGGAATTTAAGCGTATTGGTATGTCCTGCTAGATAGGGATTGGGTCTTGTGCAGTTGCTTGGTTCAGGTTTGGAGAGACCTTAGGGCAATTGCGTGTGGTTTCCAGGTATTGAATGCTGTGATATTGTGAAGGCCCTTGTCTAGTCTATGATGATGACCTTCTGGTCAAACCCTCTTGGGTTTGGGGACTTTCAGTTGCAACCGAAGGTGGCGTTGATGAATGGCGTTGAAGCGGCACTAGGTAGGCAGCATTTTATTTTTAACTGATAGAATTGCGTTCTGTGCTTTTTCTTTAGCTTTTTATAGGATTGCTTCTTGGATGTTGGGAGGGCTTTGAGATGGAACGGAAATTTGCTTTTGAGAAGCTATGGACAAGACTATTATTTGGTTGCTTTCAATTTGAGATAAACTGGGCAGTTTTTATAGCTTGCGAATGTTGCAACATGCTTATACTCCAGAGCGATGATATCAGTCTGCATCACATCAGCCTTTATGTAATTGGGTATATTATCATCGACCACTTTTACGGCACGGTGGATTTTGATGTTCATCCACATTGAACAGTTCGGACACACATCTTCTGGAATACACTTGTACCATTCACGGGAAATGACGAAGTGGTTTTTGGGCTTGATGAAGCAACTGAGTGGCTGATAGCTTGTTAGTTTTCGAAGAATTAGGAATAACTTTATTCTGGTCTTTCTTCATCATTTTTGAGTTTTTTTTATTGACTACTTTAATGAAACCCTTCACCCCAGGTGGTCTCCTTGTGGATGGACCTGTCGATAAGTTTTTCTTAGACATCCATCATTTCCTCTGCGTCGGAGATTTGATCTGGGGTTTTAGCGGGTTTCTAGACGGAGACCTGGATTGGGGCACCCTGGGCCTTGAAGGGCTAAAGCAGAGCTGCAGCTTCTGGGTAAGACGCTAGGGTCTTCGGGACTTCTGTGGCAGAGGTCAGGGGCAGAACTTTCTTGGTAACGTGACGTGCTTGGTGATGAGTGAAAACATGATTGCGTTAGAGGCGGCTTTACCTTTTCTTATATCCTGCGTATTGTGTTTTTTACAAACCTTTAATTGTTAATCATAAGAAAATAGTTTGAACTGTAGTAACCCGCTTGCCCGCCAAAGTGTTCCAAAAATTGCGCAAACGTTATAAGTCATTAAATCACAAAAATGAAGTCTAATTATTTATCACAAATACTTAGGCGATAGATACAAGCGTTTGGTTTGAAGTAAATTAACTCGTTCACCCACCGAAATGATTGTGATTAAAAAATTTGATCTTTTTTTTTTCTGCAAACATCAATGGTCATTACATTACGAAAATGTGATTAACATTGAATGACGCCGCCATTGCATCTACAATACATTTTTTTAAACTATTCGTTTGCTGGTGGCTCAATCAGTGTGGCATTTATTATCCATGAAGATTTTGTATTATTCGGTTATATTCTATTGTCTCTAGAAGTTGATGGATTTTTGCTTGTATTTAAAGTTTTCTGGGGTGTTTTTTTATGTTTTTGGATGGGAAGTATAAGCATATTACAACGAGTAGCAATTAGTAGCAGTATCTTTGATTTTCTGCAATATATCATATAATTGCCGTAGTTAAAAAAACAGTAATTTATCCTTATGCACATGCAGGTACAGTTAAGGGTTGTCGTTATACGGGATTATATTGTCACGTAACGTTTTACAACATCATATGATAATACAAACAACCGTGCTTAAATTAATATACAATGAATAATTATATACTAACGGCCACAACCATCTCATATCAGATTCATTCAGTTAATTTATACATAAAACTAGCATGTGTGCAAATTCATTTCTTTATCATTTCTTCATTTTTCCTATGTTAATAGAAATATTCCCTGGAGGTAAATTAGCCGGTGATTACGAATTTTTTATAACGGCGCTAAAAGCCTGTCGTGTCTTTGAAAATTACCTTTGCTGTGTTACCGATGAAAATGAGAGTGTGGACGTTAATTTTATTCATAGTTTTCTGTCTGCAGGTTGGATAATAATTTGTCGACACATTAAGGGATCATTTTTCTTAAGATGCACATTTTGATTTGCACTTTTTTGCATAATTAAATTTATTAATTAAAGGGGTTGTTAAATATTATCCTTTTACATCCGGTTGTCGTTAGATGGAACGATGATAAATTGATATTCTATTATAATTTTTACAAAGCTATTATACGACAAAATCATTGTACGTAGGTGAATTAAGCATTTTTTCTATGAACCTTGTTAATGCATTGTTGAAAGGTTTTAAATTTAAGACCGACTTACACGAAGCTTTAATTTATCTTTAGATTATAACTAGATTTAATTAAAATTTTTATTATCTGAATTTTTAATATTACTGTTATGACTGCAGTTGTTTAAAAACTTACATTTGATGTAATCTATTATAAAAATGAAGATTTGTATTCATAATTTATGAAGGAACAGGTAACTTCCCCACACGCAATTCGCATAAATCCCAGGGATTATGTACATTAATACACGTTTAAAAATTCACACGCGCATTATCAGATTTTAAATATTTTACCTGACGGAAACTTATTTTTGATGACTTGTTTGACACGAGAAAATTGCATATAATTTATGAGTAAAAATAAATTGTTTTTTGATAAATTTTAATAATTATCTGAATTGATTTTTATCTCTTGTACAGATTAGGTAATAACCGATCCAGATATGAAGTTAATAAGTGTCAGCTTGATTTATGAGTATATATGTCCGGTGTCAAATTTCGGTTATATTTGATTTTATAAAGATAGATATCTGCTCTCTAATTTACATTAAGTAATTAATTTGCTCTGATCCTTTATGAAATAGTATTTTATAGATATTTTAACAACAAGGGTATGATCCATATTAAGGATATCAAACTTCTAATGAAAAGCTTCCCGTACGATACGGTTCTCGTGACTGAAGTATTAGTCGAGAACGTAAGCGTAGGAAGCTGATCCTAAAGTGTATCAATATGCAATAACTTTAAGAGTTAGTGTGCTGCTAATAAATTTAGAATATTAATGCGGAAGAGTCTCGGTTACTCAATTACATCTCAGCGAAATTTTAACCTTTAATATTAAAATTTTCAGTGACTATTTTTTTTGTAATTTTGACAAACCTCGACAAAATAGTTTAATTGTGCAAAAATGAAAAATTATTGCGTCATCTGCGAAATATTGTTACGACAAAATTCTTTAAAATAATTTGCGTATTCTGAATACGTATACCAAAAGCGAATCGGGCGATTTTAATTAAATTTGCATGCAATACATAGTTGAGATTTTTGTTATTCACTACAAAAAACGTTGGATGTAAGCGTTCTACTTTTAGTATTGCCACGTACCTAATAGTCAATATTTGAAGGCAAAAATATTAGTCTTTACCTACTTAACCTCATATTTTTCTTTTTTACAGATTTGCGCATTGCTTATTATTGCTCCTTATTCTACTTTATCTTTCTCTTTTTTTCTTTCAACTTTTGTTTTTCTGTATTTACTAATCCAATTATGCAGCATATTCCACGTCTTTTGTGATTTGAGCATGCATTTGTGTGTTCTTAAGTCTTATTTAGTGTGCCTGTAACTTTCTCAATATTGTCTCTTGTTTCTTTCCATCTGCTGCTTTTGAAGAAGGCGTGTTTTGTGGTGTTTTCCGCTACGCAGTAGATTCTTCTTTAGTATGAAAAAGTTTTATGTCCACCAAGCAACTGGCACATGTGGTAATTGATTTTGTCATGTTTGCTTTCAATTTATGCTCAAGGTTAATTATGAGCTTATTTGTCCAGTTTGCCATTCTTGTGGGTGTCCATTTTTTGCTTCATTCTTTTAGAGTATTGCACTGCCGTTCTTTATAGGGAACTTTTTTTTAACTGTTTTTCTTATTTGATACAGTCTTATATGCCTGTCCTTCTCTTATGAATACTTCTCTGTTCTTTTCCACAATTTTTCTATATTTTTTAGTTTTTAGCAACTTCTTATACAATAGTAGAATCGAAAGCATTACCAAGCTTTGAAATTTTGGTCCCTTGAATATTTTTTTTGGCTTGTAGCCTATGTAAAGTATTACAGTTTCCGTCTTATGCGAAGCTAATGCCAATTTGAGTTTTGTTATATTTTGGATACTTCTATCTACTGTAATTTATGCTGCTTTTCTAGTAGCTTCTATGTTTTGGCAATGACGATAATGGAAGTGTCATCTGCATACCCTTTTTCTAATCGTTGGGATTCTTGCATCAGCAAGTATTCTGTCCTGGCCTTTGTTTTGATTTTCAGAATGTTTGAAAGGATTTTGTCTGGCTTAAAAACATGTTTGCTTTTTTAATGAATGGAAGTGGTTTACTGCAAATTAGTTTTATTCTTTGGTGCGTTTGAGAATAGCTTATTAACTATGCTACTTATAACTTCATCTTTAGGTTTAAATGTCTGTAGCTAGCGGAACTTCTAAGGCAGTTTTGTATTCTTGCTTTCAAGGTGTCTATTTTGCTTATTATTTTGTTTTGGCAATCTTTTTTAGCTTTTAGTAGTTAAAGTTTAATTTTTTTTTTTAATTTTATACGTTTTTTAGATTTTTTAGTCTGTTTTCTCTAGTTTTATCTTTCTGGCTTTCTTAATATCTAGTTTCTTCAAGTATACTGTTTTTGGTTAGTACTCTTGGGTTGAAGGTTTTATAGCAGGCGGTAGTTATGGTTTTTATGATTTTGTCTGCAGTGAGGTTTTTTATTTTTTTGAAGACTTTTTGTAGATTTTTTAAGTATACGTTTGGTTTTTTATGGTCGATATACCATCCGACTGTTTTGCTAAGCTTGAGTTGTTCAGTTAAGTAAGTAAGTTCTTAGCCACTTTGCATTGGTCTAGGTTGTTTTGCGTGAATAGTATTTATGATGTTTTGGGCGTGTTTCTTGAGAGCTTTTTTCTAAATTTGGGATTTTTTTGCTCCAGCTTTATATTTTTTTGTACCACCCCTTGTTTGGTTTGGGTTTTTGCAGTCTTTGATTTTATTATTGTAATTCTAGCATTTTGAGCATCTTTTGGTTGCAATTCTGCGTTCAATAGGGAACTTAATTTGACTTTTGTGTCTTAGGATTTTGTTTGTTACGGTTTAAGTGGCCGCTTTGGTTTTTTGCAGGTCTTTTAGCTTGTTTTTTTTAATATTTCCGTCATCGAATGGGCGAATGGGCGAATGGTTTTTTTATAGCTTTAGTTACGCCTTTCTCTGTAGTTTATACTTCTGATGTGGATTTTGTTTGTTTTAGGTTTTTTTAGTATTAATACTGATTGGCCTTTTTTTAAATATTTTTTATTCTACGTTTTTGCTATTTTTATCAGTGATAATCAACATCCTTCTTAAGTGCAACTTATAATTTTTATGGCCTGTGCAGTTTTTTTGTTATGAAAGTTGTCTTATCCTATGGAGGGTTAATCTACATACCTCTTTTTTATTGTCTACTACGAGGGAGTAAGTATTTTTTTTTACTGTTTTTTGTTTGGTCAGCTTTGCTTTCTTCCTTGTTGGTTTATACTACTACATTTTGGTATAGACCGTGGAAAAGTTCTGCTTTTATTTTTTAGGCGTGCTGATGTTTATGCTGTTAAGGTGGTGCAGCGCAATCTTTTGCAGTCAGTCGTCTTTTGCTTGACATTTTCAATTGTTTGATACACCTGTTTTAGTAATGCCGACTTGTTGTATATTTGGGACTGGGTACTTTTATTGGTGGTAGTTTTTTCCACTAGTGCTTTTTTTATTAGGTTAGATTAGGTTAGGTTGGTAAGTTGTAAGAACTTGGCTATGAAAAATCAATTTTATGATCAAAATCTTAACACCGGCCAGAAGTGGCAACAAAACGCTATTCTTTTGATTGAAGCCAGGCACTAATAAGGTCGGACAAAATTAGAGTAGGTAGGCTTAAATATACACTCAGAGAGAAGGTACACATATTAAGATGTACTTACTACTTCAAGTTCTGACACAAAAGGGCAGATTGCTCTAAAAAGCATACAGACAACCCGGGATGCTTGAAGTGCTGCAAACCGAGACATCGGGCAAGAGAGTGCCCAAACGCAGCTTGCTGCACTTACTGCAGCAAAGAGCACAGGTTGGATTCAGCTTTGTGTTTGGTGTTAATAAGGTTTATGGACTAGTGTAGGGGGAAGCACGAAAAAGCTTACTTAAATGACTAAGTTTAAATTTTCTGGATGCTACTATTACTACATTAGGCGTTGACTTAGTGCTGGCATCCGAACGGAAAGCCGAAAAGGCAATACAGGAAAGGTTAGGTAGACTAAGCGGATTGGCGGTAATATGGCCAAAATCTTCAAAGCTTAGAGCACGTCTGCAAACGGTTTAGTGTGGATTATGGCGGAAGAAATCTACATCTATAGCTGCTATGTATTCTTAAACACGTCAAAGGACGAATTTGGAAGGTGGTTTGACAAACTCGAGGGTAATATGGGGACAGTAGCAGGCCGGAGAGTAATAGTTGGCGGAGATCTAAATGCTTTAGTGTCCCACCATACGGATAGCAAGGCGGTACTGGAAATGAGAACGAGTTTTGGTCTGGTAGTATGCATTCAAGGCAGCACTCCAACCTTTAGGCGAGGTACCAGCAGCACTATTGTTGAAGTGACTCTGGCGTCCAAAAAAAATTGCTTTAAATGGATTTCCAATAGGGTTGCATTAGAATTCTATTTAGCGACAAAAGCAGTCTAAGCGGTAGACATATTTTGCAAAAAAGCTGTTCAAATGCCGTGTTGGCTAAAGCAGAAGTAGAAGCAAGGGTCAAAGCTGAAAGGAAAGACTTTAAAACCAAAATTGCGGCCAGCAATGGAAGATGCTGGAAAAACGTTGTTGCGAAGATCTATGTGGACAACCATATTGGCTGGTATCAAAGAAGATATGCGCCAAATTACCTGGACTGGAAGCACATTTTATAAAGACGACACCAAAGCAAATAAGTGAACCGTCAGACACACCGCGACGCGTCAATTGCAAAGAATTGACATAGGCAGCAAAAAGGCTCTCCACAAATAAAATCGTTGGCCCTGACGAAGTGCCAAGTGAGCGGATAAAGGTAGTGGTAGGTGCTTGCAGAGTGACGTGTTCTCAGTTATGTGAAAAATACCTAGATTGGTTTTATTACTAAAAGACGCCAAAAGCGCTAGAAGTGCTGTTGTAATATAAGCAAATCTGCCTGCTAGCAAACTGCGTGAAAAGATAGTGGTTAGTAAGCTGAACGAATTGAACGAGGAGCTAAAAGTGACGGTTTATTTCTCAGGTAATATAGATTTTGTATGGGAGGATTAACGGTAAATGATCCAAGCAGTCCGGGACATAGCAATGGTAGTAGTAGTTATTGCGTCATAGTTGCCTTATACGTGAATAATGCATTTGACTCTATACTGTGGTAGGTAATAGTTAACGCGCTGGTAAAAAAGAAAATTTCTGACGGCATTAGACGCATAATATACAGCTACTTAAGCAATTGGTACCTGGTGTACACTAATGACAATGCTACAATGAGGGTAAAAATATCAGGCACTCTGTGAAACATAGCATATGATGGGGTATTTAGGCTCAAGCTCTCGAAAGGAATATAGTTTGAAGCATTTTTGGACGATCTGGCGCTTGTAGTTAGCTATGTTTTTGTGGACAATGTACTTTGCAACGCAGAGGAGGCAGTAGTGCTCGAGTCGGGTTGGCTGGCAACCAACGGTTTTACATTGGCTATCCACCAAGCAAAGCGGTCGAAGAGGAGGCGAGTTGATAGTGGTGGAAGGCAAGTTTGTGCCAATCGGCAAGCATCTCAAATATTTAGAATGTATCTTGGAAGCAAACAAACGACAGCGGCGTAAGCCGCGAGTGCTTCACTAACACTGGCAGCGTTGTCCCAGCTACTGCCAAATGTAGGAGGGTTAAGTCAGGTAAGCCGACAATTACTGCCGAACGTGGCATTGTTGGGGTAGAAAGAAACTGCGCTAGGCTGAGGAAAGCGCTGCGTGAGTCAGCAATCAGGGTAGTGCGAGCATATGAGTTGTTGGCGGTACTACTAAGGGACCTTAGTCAAGCAAGGAAATCTTGGGACGACAGCGGTTATATCCGAAAAGGTGACAACAATAAGCAGGGGGGAGGAAAGGGGGTCAAAAACGGATTATGCGTCTTATTCCGTCGATATACAAATGGAAAAACCGAAAACATGAAGAATGCTTATATAATCTGACCCAATTTTGTACCAACCACTTGCGATTTAGACAGTATTTACACTGATACTTATCAAATATTTTTGATTGAAAAACTACAAGCTACGATTAACAAAGGTTTTTGCTGAACTTCCATCGTCGTCAAACTTAGTGAGGCAAATGCTTGACTCGGTAGACAAGCGGGATGCGGTGATTTTTTTTGCAGAAACAGGTTTTACTATTAAAGACAGACGCGTTGTATTACTGCAAAGGCCGCAACGTGTGAATCTTGTGTAGCGTGAAGTTGTGCCGAAAGGTGTTTTTGCACTACTACTGGTAAACAGATAGAGGTCTTTAGGTTTTAAGACTGAAGAGAAGTGGCAACAAAACGCTAGTATTTTGATTTTTAACAAAGTAAGGCACTAATACAAGGCGTCAAAGTTAGAATAGGTTGGTTTAAATATACACTCAGAGAGAAGGTACACATTGCAAGATGTGCTAACTATCTCAAGCTCAGACACGTGAGTGCAGATTGCTTTCAAAAGCAGACAATAAACCCGGGATGCCTGAAGTGCTGCAAACCGGGACATCAGGCAAGAGAGTGCTTGCTTCATTTACTGCAGCAAAGAGAACAGGTTGGATTCAGCTTTGTGTTTGGTGTTTAGAAGGCTTATGGACTAATGCAGAGGGGAGCACGAAAAAGTTTACTTAAATGACGAAGTTTCTACAAATAAATATGAATAGTTGCAAGGCACCGCACGACCTTCTGGAGGCTATTGCCAAGACATTAGGCGTAGATTTTGTGCTGGCATCCGAACGAAACACCGGAAAGGCACAAACCGAATGGCTACAAGACTTAAGCGAATAGGCGACAATACTGTCTTTGGCCAGTAATGCCAGAAGCATTGAAGCTTGAGGCACTACCGCAAACGTTGTAGTGTGAATTAGGACAAAGGGAATCTACATCTACAGTTGCTATGTATCTCCAAACGTGTTGAAGAACGAGTTTGGAAAGTTGCTTGACGAACTTGAGGGTAGCATCCGGGCAGTAGGAGGCTGGAATGTAATAGTTAGCGAAGACTCTAGGCGAGGCGACACTGGAAATGATGGTAAGTTTGTACCTGACAATTTTGTCTAAAAACAAAAACATAACAAGAAAGATAGCCAACTGGACAGTATTTGAAGTCTGGGCAGTAGACAAACTTTGCAAAAAAAATTCTGAAAAGTTTGACAAAAGCCAAAGCTGCAACTGCTGAAATTGACATTGAGAAATTGAAAAATATATTAGGAGCCATTCGAGTAGCATGCACGGCGGCGGTACCAAAAAAACACAAAATGGGACGCTGTTTGGTTTACTGGTGGTGCGTAGAGAATGCCATTATTAGAAAGAAATGCCACATAGCTTGCAAGGATAGAACCAGAACCCGGAGAAGGCAAAGGCAATGGTCAAAGCTAAAAGGAAAGACTTTAAAACCAGTATGGCGGCCATCAAGAGAAGATGCTGGAAAAACTTTGTTGCAAGATAGACGAAGATTCATAGGGCTTACCATATCGGCTTGTAGCAAAAATGTTAGGCGCCAAATTACCAGGACCGGAAGCACACATTCCGGGCGGAACGACGGCTGTAGTAGACGCCTTTTTTATAACCTGCTCGTGCAATGACGACACTACAGCGATTACCCAAACCGTCGGAGACGCTTTGGCGCGTAAAATTTAAAGAGATGGTAGAGGCAGAAAAAGGCTTCCCACAAAAACTCTTATATAGCAACCAGTGTCTTTAGAGCGGCGTGTTACCAGCTAGGTGGAAAATAGCTTGATTGGTTTTACTACTGAAAGACGCTAGAAATGCCGTTGTCATATAGGCTAATTTTTATGTTAGATGGGGCAGGCAAATTGCTTAGTGGTTGAACCAGAAGCTGTAAATGACAGACGGGATGTCCTCTAGGCATTATAGGTTTTAAGAAAACTGCAACATTGCATTCATAGTTGCTTTGGACATGAAAAATGCATTCAATTCTATACCGTTTCAGGTAGTAGTTAACGCAATAATATTTTGACGGCATTAGACGTATAGTTGGAAGTTATTTAAGCGACTGATACCTGGTGTACACTAATGACAATGCTACAATGAAATTAAAAGTGACAGAAACCCCGTCACAGTGGTTGGTGATGAGGCCACTTCTATGGAACATTCAGGCTTAAATTCCCGAAGAGAAGTTTGTAGCATTTTCGGACGATTTGTCGGTTGTAGTTAGCCACTTTCCTGTGGAAAATGTACTATGCAAAACAGAGGAGGCTGTACTGCTTATGTCGGGTTGGCTGGCAGCCAACAGCCTAAAAAACTAGCAATCCACAAAACAAAGTAGCATGGATGTTTACCAAGCAAAGCGGCCGAAGGGTGGAAAGTGAGTTCGTGTTGATCGGTAAGCATCTCAAACAGATGGCATAGTCGACTGGTTGAGTGCGTCAAAAGCAGTGGCAGCGTTGTCTCGACTAATGCCAAATGTAGAAGGGACAAGTCAGGCGAGTCAATAATTACTGGCAAGCGTGGATAGATTTATGCTGTTCTACGCCGTACCAACGTGGGCAACAGGGGTTGGAGTAAAAAGAAACCGCGTTAGGCTGACTGAGGAATGCGCTGCGTTAGCACGAACACGGCAGAGGTGTTGTCGGCGGTACTACTGGGGATCTAAGGGTGGTATTCATAGACAAACCTCAATCTCCGACTCAGCGCGTTCTCAGTCAGATACGCGTACAGATCAACTTAGTTTTTTATTACTACCTTTTGGTTGATAGTAAAAATATATACGTCTATCTCATATGTTTTCAAGGCCCTTGCTGAGATATAAATTTTTGTTTCATACCCATATCTTTCCTCCCTTCAATAATGGAGAAAACCAATAAAATAAAAAAAATAAATCTTAATTGTTGCCCAAAGTACATATAAGATTATCTTCAAATTCTTACAGCATATAGACAAACCAAATTGCAGAAGGTTCACAGTTCCAGAATATTATGTTGTCGTTCTTGTTTCGGAAATATAACCATCTTTACAAATTGTGTGTTTACAAAAAATGCCGCAAATTTATTTTAACATAACTTTTATATTATCGTGCCGATTTTAAGCGGACACACACGATTTTCATCAGAAAACATACAAATTTTATACATCAACTTTAAAAAAAATATCCAATGCATTAATTTTGATCTAGTAGCGTGGGAGTGAAAGGATTTACTCCTCGGTTAAGCAAGGACATTTTAGGATGGCAGCGGCTACATCCGAAAGGGTGACAACAATAAGGAAGTGGCAGGAAAAGTGCTGAAAACTGGAGCACGGAAAATGCTCATATAACTTGATTCAAGTTTTTACCAACTACGGGTGTTTTAGACAGTAATTAAGAAGTGCCTAATTTCAAAATTGCGAACATACACTTATCAAATGCCTGCGGTGGGCAAACCAGATTCTTTTGGCGAACCTCCAACGACGTCAAACTTAGTGGGGTTTGACTCGATAGATAGAAGTGGGATACGGTGAACTTTTTTGCAGAGACAGTGTTTACTATTACAGGACTCTTACATTTGAAAGCGCGAGAATGACGACGGGAGTGAATTGTTTGTGTGACCGCAAATTGTAACTGTAATCTGATTACGTTTTTCAGTTAAGCGTTGTACTACTAGAAAACAGAAAGGAGTTTTTAGTCGGTAGAAATCAGACACTACTGCCAGCCAGAGCATGTAATATTTTATGAAATTATGCTGATGATTTTCTTTTGTTTGCAAAAAAAGGTCACCTAGGGTGCTTTTATTAAAGGTAGTCTTTTTTTCTGTTGCTATGTTTGTTAGTTTGCCCCCACCTCTAAAATCCGAGTGGCTGTTTGGTGCTTGGCCAAGGCAAGTTTTTGTGACTAGGTTCACTATTCGCTTGGAGTACGTACATGTTTTGGTCTAACATTTTATGGGTATATAAATTTAGGACTTTGCATTGTCTACCTGCGAGGTGGATTGCCAACAAAAATTAAGTAAGATGGGTTAGATGACGGAAGCTAGGGAATACTATTTTAGGAGGTTTTCTACCTCTATATTAAGAGTGGACCGAAAAGTTGTCCAAGGGCAGACGACAGTTCAAAGAAGGAAAAAAAAAAATAGAAAAAAAAAATGTAGTTCTGTTGCCGAGGCATTAGATACCGTGCAATAGTGTGCAAGCAATTTATCTCTCTTTCTTGTTAGGGTTAGACCTTACCCTGTAGGGTGGACATGACCTGCAGTACGTAATATGGATGGAGCTGCGCAGGCATAGATTAAGGATACAAAAGTAGCATTGTTTTTTTTATTTGCTCCCCATGACTTACTACTTATCTTGACCTCAGATTTAATAATCTGCGAGCGCTAAGTCAAATATGACACGGATAAATTGAACAGTTTTCTGTACAGGAATGTGTTTTCCGTTAAGATATAATGAAGGGTCATTGTGGGAAGTTTGCTTTTTTAAAAATAAATAAAAAACGTTTTGCTGGTAAAAAAGTGATTTTATTGCTATTAACTCAGTTTATAATGCGATTGATAGTTACTTGAAAATGATGTTCTAATGTTGGCATGTTTCTTGAATCACAATAGATGAAATAAATAAATATCATAACAAGCGTCATGCTTTAAATGGACCCTTAAGGAATACCAATTTGTTGTGCAAATAAGCCCAAGTTAACATTAAGCGTCATAAAACTTTTAGCAAAACTTGTGCAATTAAAATTTTAAGTGCTATGAAGTATATGAGAATCCAAAATTTTTAAATGTTTTTAAATTTTGAAATTGAATTGAAACTTTTGTTAAACTTAAATTTTTTTGAAAACTAACAATAATTATAGTTCTGCTTGAAGATATGAATGTATGATAAAAAGTGTTAATTTCTTCCAAACATGAATATTAAGTTCCTCAACTACTAGCATCCTTTTGTCTTGACTTTTACGCACAAGGAAAACACGCAGGTGAGCTTTACAAGTGAATAATACCAAAAGTTAACTTACAAATAAATTTGATTAGTTCTAAATGAATTCTGGGTTTTTAAACGAGGTAATCATTTTGTTTATATTGGGCGGTTTTATTTATTTTAGTAGTACAAAATGTTGAGAATAATTTTGAAACTACAAAAACTTGGTTTATTAAATTAGAAAAATTGTTATGTAATCGATAGTAAATCATAAACGAATCGGACGATTTTAAATAAATTGTAAAAATATTGAGAAACGTTTCTACGACAAATTGGTTAATTACTATGAAAATGAAAAAAATATTGCGTAATTAGCTGTAAAACAAAAACCAATCGGCTAATTTTAATTAAATTGCTGAGCAATAGTACAAGACAGGGAGAAAGATTTTTAAATTATAAAAGTTGTAATATTGTACGATAAATTTTTTTTTATAACTTTTTAACATTATAATTATAAATAAAAAATAATATTACAACATAAATTCTATCTCAAAATTGCGTTTTGTCTTTTAGGTTCTTTATAGAATATTTTAACACATTTGTGTATTTCTTTAACTTAGTTAACTAGTTGGATATTTATCAATGGTCAAAGTATTGGAATCTATTAATATCATAAAATAACTCATGCTGTGTTGAACATGTTAAGTTTTTAATATTGGAGCCAGTATTCTGTTTATAATTAAATAAATCATTTAAAAAATAATCTGAATGAAATATTAGCTAATTAAACATTGATACTACCATTAAATTCTTAAGTTCCATTTCAGGTATGCATTGAAATAATCATTCTTTAAATATTCCTACAGCCTTTGGCTACAATATGTTTCAAGATGATCCTAACAAAATCATATCTAAATCATGATCATTGCACGTATTCAATTTTAGTTTTTATTAACACGACATTGATTTATACGTGTTGGTTGTTACAAAATCAAATTTAAACATCATTATTTATTTTTTTCTAATTCATCCGAAACTTACGTAAGCGTTAATTAACATCATTACTAATTGATTTCGGTAGCTCGAGAGATAATTCAATAACGGAAACGTTTTTCAACAGAGCAGCTCCAATTCCATTAGTAATTTGTTTAATTCGTTTTTTCGTGTACACGCTAGCAGATTAAATAAAAAACGAAACATATAATTTACGTGAAATGTCCCAAAATCACAATTATATGAAGAATTCTGAAAAAAAAAATGCACCGCGGTAGGTGAGGTAAGAAGCCATTTCCGCCAGCTTTTTTCAATATAAAAGCAAGCGCTATTCTATTCGATCAAAACATATTGATCGATTCTTCAAAGCCGATATAAATATGTCGATGCGTCTGAATGAGTAATGGATTGCGTACGTCGAAAAATAAGAAAATCCGTTTGTCCCGGACATATCGAGCATTCGTATCTTAAACGTGTAATTACACATTTCAATTTAGTACGTTGTAAATCGTACCGTTTTGAAATAATCTTCATCAGTATATGAAACGGATGAATATATTTAGAGCGTATTAATCAAATATTTTATCAAGCTATACGAGCGTGAAAACTGTATGTTAATTCCTTTTATAAAGTTAACATCTTCACCTGTCTTGACGCCATAAATTTCAATAAGGCGACCTTTTTGTAACAGAAATTGCGCACAAAGTAGATTAATGCAAATTGCGGCAATTTTATAGAGGAAACCATAATATTACAGATTAGGTGTTCGAAGACTAAAGTGTTGATTGCATTGGCCTTATTTATAGCATTGATTGACAACGTTGCTGTATGCATTGCACATCCTCCAATTTTTATAAATTGAATTTTCTCACGCGCGAAATCATTATAAATAAACGGATGCTGAAGTGAAAAAATAGCAATTAAGAGAAGTAAAACAAATCGATAATCATAGTCCAATTAAAACAATTAAATTAAAAATTAAAAAATAGACCTTGCATACATCCTTTACATTGATATGATTTATGGTAAGAAGGTTAAATGTGGACACCAATTAAGGTATTACTTATCGCTAAAAATCCACCTAATAAAAGTCATAAGAAATAAATATAATGGTTTCCCAACATTATAATTTATAGTTCCTTGGCATGATAAGTAAAAAATCGTATGTGTGATGATGTTTATTTAAATTCGGACATGATACCTGTATTTTTATGTGAGAATTGTGGCCATTGTTTGAGGTAAATAAACCAGACGAGTGCATTGAATTTGGGAGGTTACCAATTATTTGTTATTAGTGTTGTTGGATCAGATATAGTATAAAGTAGTAAAAGGCGATAATTGGTTTCTTGGGAATAAAGAGCGGATATCTTTGATACTACATACTATTTGTTAATCAAAATTTGGTGTAAATTAACATACATGATGTTAGCAAAAACTATATTGGCTTTGTGTGTTACAATTTAAAATTTAAAATTCCATTTTTGATTATAATAATGAGTCTTTTAACAATTTTTATCATTTGATACAAATGAGTCTGTTATTATTTTCTTCTATGTTAGTTAGATTTATTTATTTGATTAAAGTTTGAATCTTCAAAGTTTGAAAGTGTTGAATTCACTTTCTAAAAAAAAAGAGTTCATTGACTAAACTTTATCTAATAAATGAAGAAAATTGGAAGATAAAATGTAATTAATTACTTTTCTTTTTTTGTTAATTATTATTCAAATTTTGATTAAGAGCAGTGGTTTGCCGGGTTTCATAAAATTGCTCGTTTAGCATATAAGTTGGTTTTTTGTTTTTTGACAACTTCCGTGCGGGATCTGGGTTGACGTATTCTGCATGTTTCTTGTATATCACTGTTATATCACTCTAGATTACATCACCAGGTCAGTTTAGAATTGTTAAAACATTTTGTATTAGTTCAATTTAAACGAGTCTAACAGGATAACTTTGGATCACTTCACATCACTTTGAAATTATTTGCCACAAAACATACAAAAATCAGAGTAGCAACATATAATATAAGAACCATGAAGCTAGATGGCCAGCTTGAAATCTTGGAGAACGAGCTAAGCAACATAAAATAGGATATTCTTGGTCTATGCGAGACAAGACTAGCTGGAGAATAGGCAACCACCTTCAAATCAGGCCACTTCCTATATCAGAAAAATGCCGATACCAACCACCACAACGGAGGGGTGGCAATTCTTATCAACAAAAAACTAAAACATCAAGTAACAAAAATGGAAGCTATTTTGAACAGGATAATATACATTGTCATACAACTAAACAAAAGATACTCCGTACAAATAACGCAAATATACGCCCCAACGAGCGCCTCAGAAGACCTGGCCATTGAAAACTTGTACGAAGACAAAACAAAAGCTCAAGAACTAGGAAAAGCCAAATTCTAAATAGTAATAGGAGACTTCAACGCCAAAGTTGGGAAAAACTGAGAGACGATCTACAAAATATAGGTACTTTTGGACTGGGAAACAGAGGGGAAATGCTTGTAGATTACCTGCAAAAACAAGGTATGTCCTGCCAAAACACCTTCTTTAAGAAAGCCCGCCAAAGGAAATGAACTTGGAAGAGCCCAGATGGCCACACTAAAAATGAGATCAACTACATAATCTCAAATAGGCGAGAAATATGCAGCGATGTAACAGTGCTAAACCGATTCAGCACAGGCCGCGATCACAGACTAGTTCGGGCAACTATTACCATCAACACCAAGTTGGAAAGAAACAAGATGATCCAAAACAAGAAATACCCAACAACAGAAACCCTAAAGGAAAATGAGATTGAATATCAAGACAGCGGGAAGAAAACCCTACAAAAAGTAAGAGACCTAGAACAAAGACCATCTATCAGAAAATTTAACAAACAGCATAAGAACCGCAGTAAAGAAAATCAATTACAGGAAAGGTCCCAAAACAGGAAAGCTCAGCTCCAACACCCTGAAATTACTAGAACAAAGACAGAGAAAGTTGCTAATACAAGGTCCTAAGTAAAATAATAAGCAAGGAACGCGAAGAGACATAAGAACAAATAACACCCAACTTATACAAAAGGTTATTAAAGACAATGCAAACATGAACATACTAAGAAGATACAGATCAAAAGGAAAGAAGAAATTGTACAGGATCAAAAACCAACACGGAGAAGTCACCGCAAATAAACAAGAAACTATAAACGTCATCCAAAATTTTTACCAAGACCTTTACACCTCACACATAGCAAAACCAAACGAGGGTAGATATACAATCCGTAACGTAGGCTTGGAAGAAATATCAGAGATTACGAAAACAGAATTACGGGCCACGCTAAAACAAATGAAAAAAGGAAAGCCCCAGGAGAAGACCGAGTTACTGCAGAAATGCTAAAAATGGGAGGGGCAACATTAGAACAAGCCATCTGCACACTACTAAACAAAGGTTTAAGCAAGGGAAAAGTTTCTAAAGCCTGGCTGAACGCGGAAGTAATTCTGATCTTCAAGAAAGGCGACACCAACCAATTAGCCTTTAAAATCACATGTACAAACTGCTACCCAAGATAATAACAAACCGCCTGACGACTAAGCTTGACCAATACCAAGCATGCGAGCAGGCAGGGTTCCGAAAAGGATTTGGCACAAACGACCACCTTCAGACGATACGTAGTCTGAAAAAAAAAATGCACAGAGTACAATGCTTTATAAAATTAGCGTTTGTGGACTATGAGTAGGCTTTTGACTTGGTGGAGACATGGGCATTAATAAACCAATGAATGGTGCAAGAATCGATTCACGATACACAAGGATTATGGAACACATATATGATAAAGCTACAATGCACATAACTATAGACAAAGACATGGTAACAGATAAGATAAAGATTCGGAAAGGAGTAAGACAAGGCGATGTCATATCATCAAAACTCTTCACAGCGGCCCTAGAAGACATATTTAAAAACCTAGCTTGGGAAACCAAAGGAATAAATATAAACGGAACTCGACTAAACAACCTTCGCTTTGCAGACGACATCGTGCTGATCAGCAATGATAACGACGAATTAAAATCTTTGCTAGAAGAACTTAAAGCAGAATCAATACAAATCGGACTAAAAATAAATCTAACAATAACAAATGAGGACGCTAGAATAACCATTAATGGAGAACCAGTAGAGGCGGTAGAAGAATACACATATTTAGGCCACAATATCAAACTGGGCAAACCAAATCAAACAGCGGAAATAACTAGAAGGATAAAGATGAGCTGGGCTGCATTCAGCAAAGTAGATTACATTATAAATTCTAGAACCATTCCAATCAACCGTAAAAGTAAGGTACACAACAGCTGCATACTACCTGTCACAACCTACGGAATGGAAACCGCAACTCTGACGCTAGGAAGCGCAAACTGACTCATTGTAACGCAAAGATCTATGGAAAGAGCGATGCTAGGTATCAGGCTCAAAGACCGCGTCAGAAACGAAGAACAAAAGTCAAAGACGTCACCAGGAGAATAGCAGAATTGAAGTGGAGATGGGCGGGCCACCTGGGAAGACAAAATGGAACCAAATGGATCAACAGAATCATAGAATGGCGCCCAAGGACAACGAAAAGATGCGTGGGCCGGCGGTAACAAAATAGCAGGAAAGAACTGGATCCAAACAGCCCAATCTAGAGAAACATGGAAAACGTTAGAAGTGGCCTACATCCAGGAGTGGATAAAAACAGGCTGAAGAAGAAGAAGACAACACTTTTTTATTATAAATCAGTTTAGACTTGGATAGGTTTATATTATTTTGAAACAATTTGGATCTTTTATTTTTGTTTGGATTATTTTAGAACAGTTATCATCATCAGTTTAGCTTTGAGTTGAATTATTTTTGTACAATTGCAAACAGTTTGATTTATTTGGATAAGTTTGATTACTTTTTGATTAGAAGATTATTATGGATCAGTTTACATTATCATGGATGGATTACTTTGAATTAATTAGTTCAAAATACTGTGGTTAATTTTAACATTTTAGAGCATTTTGATACTTTTTGGATTATTTTTTAACGGATTAGTTTGATTCAAATTGAAACATTTTTGAATAATTTTAAAACAGTTTAGATTATTTTCAGTTGAATCACTCATTTCAGAAGATTTTGGATTGGTTCAGATTACTTTAGAATAGTTTGTATCGTTCAGATTTGTTCTGACTAATTAAGATTAGGTTGGATCAATCAGTATTGTTATTTTTAAAACATTTTGGAAGATTTTGAAAGTACAGGTTTAAACAGTTTAAACTATTTGGATTTGTTAAGATTATTTTTAATTAGTTTGACTTACTTAGTTTAAAACATTTTTGGTAGGTTTAGACTATTTTGAAACAGTTTGGATTATTTAGACTTGTTTGGACTACTTCAGATTAGTTTAGATTAATCAGTTTGAAACGTGTTTGTTGTTTTTAAAACATTTTAGAGCATTTTCAATCTTTTTGGGTTAGTTTGAATTACTTCAATTTCAAAAACAAACGCAATGGACGACTACCCACTCAACCTTCACACCGAGCATGCAAGTTGTGTTTTAAATGGTAGTAAAAACTATTGTCGTTTGCCGCCATTTTTTTAATATTGTCAGCTGCCACTTTATGCGACTGCATCATTTTTTTTTACTGCTTTGAAAGAACTATATCATATATTATATTTCTTCAGATTGTTCCGATTTGACTTGTTATTCTAATTATTGGTGACAAGAAGCTTTTATTTTGGCCTTTTTGAAATGTATACAGTAGACCGTTCAATATTAATAAAAAAATTAAACCGCTATGGAATTAGAGGCAACGCACTAAATTGGATTACTTCCTATTTGTCTAATAGACAAAACAAAGTAAAAATATCATCAAATGGCAATAATGTAATATCTGAAGCAGTGGAGAGTTCTATGGGAATACCTCAGGGAAGCATATTAGGCCCCCTTTTGTTTATAATCTATATTAATGACATAACTACTACCGTAGCTCATACACATCATACAATAGTCAACTATGCAGACGACACAAATATTTTAATAAAAGGAAAACATTTTAACGATGTTGTTTTGGAAGCAAATAATGTTTTTCCAAAAATTCAAGATTGGCTTACTGCAAATCGACTTTTATTAAACGCAGAAAAAACAAGCTGTTTAATATTTAAAACAAATCATTGTTCAACTATAACACCTGATCATATGCTGTTAGGTACTGAAAATGTTACGATCTCACAAGAAGCGCTGTTTTTGGGCATTTACATCGACAATGTGCTTTCCTGGAAAAATCACATTAACAGATTATCATCAAGGCTAAATAAAACATGTTATAGTATTCGAATATTAAGTAATTATCTAAATTACAATTCATTAAAGCTAGTCTATTATTCAAACTTTGAATCACTTTTAAGATATGGCATAATGTTTTGGGGAAACAGCATAGATACACCTACAATATTTGTAATACAGAAACGAGCGTTGCGCTTAATGCATAATCTTAATAAAAGAAATACATGTCGAGGTTTATTTAAATCAAAAAAAATATTTACAGTAGCTGGAATGTATATCTTTGAATGTCTTATGTTCAATTTTAAACAAAAAAATGAGTTTGAAAAAAGCCATGGTAGAAATGTGTACAACACTCGATATAGAGGTGATTATGTTTATCCTATTCATCGACTCTCAATGTTACAAAAGGGGTCCTATTATGCATGTATGAAATTATTTAACAACTTACCTCTAGAAATTAAATCAATAAATATACCGAATAAATTTCGAAGTAAAATTACGGATATTATTATAGACATTGAACCTTATACTGTTGAAGAGTTTATGAATAGGATAGCCCATTATTAAGACTGATTATTTGTGTCTGTCTATTATTTGACTTGTTTTAAATGTTTTATGTTATGCAATGTATTTTTTTATGCTATATTGTACTAATGTAAACTTTTTTAAATAAATTTGGTTATTATTATATTATTTATTAAAACATGAGTGTTTGGAGTAAATATTGGCAGTTAGACACTCTTACGGGAAAGTTTGTTATCCGTGTATTTTAAGAGGTCAAATACCTTAGTTTTGGTTCAGTTGTGTATGTTAATTCGTTTAGACCATGTATGGCTGGATTTTTTTGGGTTGTGTGATTGATGAAAAGCATTTTGCTAACAGATTTTTTTTTCTTTTTATTTTTTATGATGGGAGTTCCAGGCGGATATGCGTGGTATCGTTTCAGAGTTGAGATTTTTAAGTTTTGTTAACTTGTGCTTTAGTTGTCATTATGCGTTGGAGTAACGAGCAGCATGCGTCTGCCTTAGAGGCCCATTTATTAAATTTTAATATTGCATAATTGGGTGCTGTTTTGGACCGGATAATAATTTTTTTGTAGGTCACAACTTTAATGCTTGAAAAAATGCGTGTGGAGCACTTCTTGAACAAGTAACTTAAGACGAGCTTGTCATTTTCAATAATAAAGTTTATTTTAACTTGACTGAATAAGGTTTATCTTAACTTCCGATAACTCCATCAGACACTTTTTGCTTTCACGTGTCACCGTTTAGTGTGCAATCTTGGCAGTTGGGATTATCGGTCTATGGTTTTTAAGGAAAACGAGCAAACTGTTACTATAAAAGTTGTCGAGTTAATGAATTTTGTGTTCATAACTTTTTGTTTGATTATAAATAAAGCTCTATTACGTTCCAATAGATTTTGGGTTCAAAGAAAAATAATTGTCAAACATAAAATCTGTAAAGTCGGACATTATGTTGGTATGTTTTATGGATTTAGGAAGTTGCACATGAGCACAAAGATGAAAATGCATGCTAATGTATGGTGCGAACTTATGGGATAGAGTTTATAAAGAATGCTTAGTTTGGAAATGGTATTTTAATTATTTGTTTGTTAATTACAATAAACTGAGTAGGGTTTAGTTTGTGAACGTGTGATAGTTTAATGATAGAGCTTTAGCGTAGCAAGAGAGCAGTCCGGGGAGTGATCTCTAAAATATATCTAAATAAAAACATGTTTTTTATCTACCGACTTGATCACTTAATAAGCCCTTGGTCTCATAATTCTTTATCAAACAAGTTGTAAGATTTTTGGAGCGATGTAATATAGTTGTAAAACGTACAATAAAATGGTTTTTTATAAGCTGATACTCTTATTGATCACCTTGCAACGTAGCAGTTGAATAGAAGAATGAAGAGATCTTAGTGATTGGGTTCTTAGAGACGCGTTTTTAGCGCCTATTAATACTATACATTGGCTTGAATTGAAGCAGGAGGTTGAGACTAACCTATTTCAATTAATCCTTTTGTTTAATCCGATGGCTACCATTGTGAGATATTGTTGTTAGTGGAGCTATATACAGCGAACCGCACAATTAATGGCATGCATATTTTGTAATTTTTGCATTTACGGATTTTGTTTTTCTTCTAGCCATGGAAATTACGTTTTGTGAAATTCAAATTTACGATCTATATGACCTCTTGATTATCTTTATGGAAAGAGTGACAGACGTGTCTTAGGATACCTATAGCAGCAAGAAAACGTTATGGGCATGACATTTGCTTTGTATACGATGCAAGCCCATCAGACTTGGATCCTTTCGAAGACACAGAGTTTCTGGTTGTATTTAGAAAACAAGAAATAGTTATAATGGCTACAGACAGACAAATATTTGTATATGCAAAGCGAACATCTTTTGTGTTGGGTTGACAACTTTTGCCAATTTAGCGTGTCTAAACCAAGCTAATAGTTTTTAAGTCTTTGAGGCAAAATAATCTTTTAAAAACAGAAACAGCAAAATATTCTATTAGACTAGATCCGTCTGTAAAAGCAGAGTATGTTTTTGAAAAAGGAGCTTTAGCGGCTGCAGAATTGACAATTACATTTTTAAGCAACGCAATCAGTTTTTGTGTTGAGCTAGTAACTTTTGCTAACCTTAGTTAGAGCGAAGCAAAATAATTTCTTCAAAACAGAGAGAACAAAAGAACTTATTAGATTTGTGTCTGTCCAATGACACAGACACACAAAGAAGGATCTTTACCGTCTTTAGAGCTGCATTGTCTACGATGGATGCCTACCAGATTAGTATCCGTCCGAAGACATAAAGTTTTTGTCCGAGTTTAGAAAACGAGAAAAATTTCTAATGGTGTAGCCATAGACAAACATTTTTATAAGCAAGGCGAATAAGTTTTGTGTTGGGCTGACAACATTTCCTAGCTCTAAATAGACTACTTTTAAAGTAAGCCAACAGTAAACTTGGACAAAATATCTTAATTAAATAGAGAGAAAAAACTCATCGGACTTGTATAACTTTGAAAACACTGAATTTTTGACCAAATTTAGAAGACAAAAAAGAAGCAAAGCGGTTGCAGAGTAGACAAACACTTTTATTGGCAAAGCAAACATCTCTGCTAACCTTAAATAGTGTGTGTCTAAACTAATCTAACAGTTACGTATGGTTTTAAGATTTTTGTTGAAAGAACTTTTTCAAACAAGGAGAGCAAAATTTGCTTATCTACTTACCAGTTTTTATCTAGGCAACCTAGGAAAAATGTTACGAGTTACAATTTATTCTAAAAATTCGTTTTTTATTGATTAAGAATAAAAATAAAAGACAGTCATGCTGCATTAAAGCAACTTTAAAAACGTTTTATCAATCTGTTTTATTTAGGCGCACGAGCGTTGATAAAAGATTGACCTAGAAACTGAACAAAACTTTAATTTTTATTTTAGTAGCGCGGTGAAGTACATATATTTTATGATTGCTACAGAGAACGATATTTGGCTTAAAACTATTGTTGCTGCTGTTGAAGAAAAAGATAAAAGTTAGTTGCTAAGACTTTTGAGACGTCTGTATGCTATATGTTTTGGGCAGCATATTGTGCTGATTTAACGAAGATTTTTGCTCTGACTATTACCTTGTACTCTTGCTTATTACTCAGCGTTCTGATTGTTGAGCAATGATTTTTGCTTGCTTTATACTTTGGCCTTGTATTTATTTTTTTATGATTAAAGTTTTAGTCTTCCAGTGTTGGAGCGCTGAGCGAGTACACAAATCTATGGTTGGAACGAGGGCACAAAAAAAAGTGTTATTAAGAGGTTAAAGCGTTTTTCTTTACCGCTGAGATTGATGAAATCAAAATGCCGATATTTGTTTTATTAATACATAAGGAAAAATGAGGAGCGATTTTTGACACTTTTTTTCTTATTGTTGGCTGAATGCTCTTCTGGCTAAGTTGTGTATGTCAATGATTGTCGTATCATTTTATTTTATTTTAATAGTTAGTTTCAACGCAGGTTTTGTCGAGTTTTGCTTCACGGTCAAAACGGACGGAGGGACGGAGGGATTCTGGTTGTTATGCTTTCTATATATTTATTTTTTTATATTTATATAGCTTGTAGTGAGTAATTCCCACTCTTTTGTTATTTGTGAGCATTGGTCCAATCTATCTGATATGCGTAGACTTGGTTTTAGTATTTACGAAGTGATTTGGTTGCTACTAATCTTTTGATGCAATATTGATTAACTTTTACAATTGGAATTAGTAGAGCTGAAGGAACAATGCTTAAGTTTATTCTTCTAATATTTATTGGTAAGTTTTCTATAGCATGAATGCGTTATGTAGGTTTGCGATTCTTTAAGGTGTTTGGTATTTGAAACAAAGTTTAGTTTTATTTTTGTAGTTTGTTATCAATATGTTTTCTTCTTCTTCTTGTACCGTGTCCGTTAACAAACGTTGGCTACCATATTGGCTATTATTATTTTATTACTTGCTGCCCAGAACAGGGATGTCGTGGATTTATTGAACCAGTTTTTTACATTTTTTAGCCACGATGTTCTTCTACGACCTGGAGCTTTTCTTCCCGTTATTTTGCTTTGTATTATTAGGTGTAATACGTTGTAGCGTTTGGGATGTCGCATAACGTGACCAAAGTATTTAAGTTTTCTGGTTTTTATTGTTGTTATAATTTCTTTTTCTTTTGACATGCGGTTTAGGATTTCTTCATTGGTGACTCGCTTTCTCCAACTTATACGCAATATTTTTCGGTTCACTCACATTTCGAAGGCCTTTATTTTTTTAGGAAAATTTCTTTCAGCGTCCAGCTTTCAACCCCGTATAGCAATACTGAGAGTATGTAGCATTTTATAAGCCGGATTTTAAGTTTGAAGCTAAAATTTTTACCGCACAGCACTTGCTTTAGTTTAAAGAATGTTGTTCTGGCTTTCTCAATGCGGATTCCGATTTCTTTGCTCATAATCCAGTCACTGTTTATATTAGAACCAAGATATGGGATATTCTCTGTTTTTTCAAGTGGTATATTATATGCTGTTATATCTGGGACGTTCTCTGGGATTTTATTTACAATATGTCTAAGACGGTCTAATCTTTTGATAACAAACTTTTGGGCAAGTGAATGGGCTCTCCAATTCAAAGTACTCTATAATTACCATACATTAGAATGACTTACTTATCTTTTAAAAAAAATGGTATTGTTATTGCGTTTTTTGAGATAAAGATTTCTACGATTTTAGAAAGAAGAAACTTTCAATCTCTTGATAGCAAATTCCCAAAAGTTAAAGTACATATATTTGGTTATGATTGCGGGTCAGCTACACTAAATTTTGGTTTTTAATAAAACTTGACAATTCTCCAAGTAGGCCTAATATTTTTTAATTTTTTACACTAGTCTAACACTCTTACTTGTTTCTGTAGTACTCAAGCTTGATGTAAGCAGTAAGTTTTAGCTTCCAAACCTACCTTGCAAGTATTGGTTTGTAACACAAGCAGTAAGCTAGGTCTTTGAGATGAGGGGTTTGTCTAGTAGCATTTTTACTGTTAACAAGGCGCGTTGGGCTGAATCGTTTTAACGGAACGGGCGTTTTGTGTTTTGTAACTTGTAAAATAAGCAGTAATACCGCAATATTGTTATATTTCATTAATCATATATAGATGCCAAGATAACTGCGTAGTTGTTTGCAGGTTGTTGGTTTTTGGTGATCTTAGATGAGTTGGAAATAGTGTTCTAAAGGTTTATTTTTTTGAGCTGTACTCTTATGATTTTTTTCAGATTACAAGAAACATGGGTGTTCTTGGTAGACTGTGTTTGTTGCTTTTGGGTATGTTTCTGTTTTAAAATATGCCAGTCTCTGAGATGCTATAGATTAGTAAACTTTTGGATGCGGACTATTTTCTGGATATGCTAATCCACAAGATTGTTTAGCCGATTTGCCAGTGTTGTTTTGTAATGTTTGGTGCAATCTGCTGATAGAACGTAACCTTGGGGCCGGAAAATATTATCCGGTTTCTTGGTTTGATGTTTTTTTTGGTCTAGATAAACAACAAAAGTTTAATTTGCGTATTTTTGGAGTAGTGTTTGTTTAATCCTCTTGTACATTGGTTCCGAGCTTTTATTAGCTTATTTTTGCCAATTTTTAAGTTTGCTTTAAATAGTTTTACCGAGGTAATTGTGCAAATTAACGCGGTTACTCAAAAACCTCGGAAATGGTCTTTTTGTTTAAGTTCTTGGAATTATGTTAAATGGTTTTCATGTTGTCTTTAAATATGCGTATTCCGGATTGCATATTGGCGTAAATTGATTAGATTTTTTTGCCAGCTAGCTGGGTAGAGGCTGGGTTGGGCTTTTCGGAAAAAAGGTTTTTGCTTGGGAGGTGATTAGTTTTTCAGGAAGCAAAGGGTTTGATTTTCAGATGTTTTTGGAGTCTAGTGATAATACAGCTGAGTAGGTGGTTGGTTGGACACGCATTTTACGTTATAAAATTGTCCATGTGGATGACCCATTTCTGCGTTGGTCCGGGTTGTTTAGGACTTTACTGATAGTAAAGTAAAGTAAAGTAGTTTATTAGTGCTATATATATTATTACAATTTTTTTACACAAGTCCAGTAAAATACTAAATCTAGATATTACAATAGTAACATAAGCACACATATACACAATTATAAAATACACATTAAAATTTGTTCTGATAAAATAGAACTGTAAATAAAATTGTCGAATATAATAAAATTAAATTAAAAAAAAAAAAAACATACAATCTAATACATATTAAAATATTCGCTAAGCTAGTAAAAACATTTATTAATTAAAAGATTTCTTAATGTTTTCTTAAACACATTTTTTGAGCACTTAATGTCATAATATCTGAAGGCAGATGATTGTATATTTTAATACATAAATAATAGGGGCACTTCTCACATAGTGATAATTTATGTTTAGGGTACAAATAATAATGTTTCCTGTTTGGATACTTATGATGCATATCATGATTGGATGTAAAAAGATTAGGATTAGATTTAATATACATTACACATTCATAGATAAGGATAGAGTAAAGAAACATAACATTTAGACGTTGAAATAAAGGTTTGCAATGAGTATTAAATTTAGCTTCACAGATATTGCGGATAATACACTTTTGAATAGTAAAAATGCGTAAAGATGAGAAGCATTTTCCCAGAATATTATTCCATATCGCAATCTTGATTCTACATTTGCATAATAAAATAATTTAAATGACTTATATTGGTAAAAGAACGCAGTTTAAACACAAGTGCACTAATTTTATTTGCAAGATAATCTATGTGTTCGTTGAACTTTCGGTACTTGTCAATGTAGATACCAAGAAATTGAGTACATTTAAGTTGCGCGATAGCATTGTGGATTATAGATATCGACATAATATTAGCTGATGTGGATGCTTTAAATTATACTACGGACGTCTTCGTGTGATTCAAGGTTAAGTAATGTGAGTTACTTCAATCAAGCATAGCATTGCCAAACTCAGTTGCTATTAATGAGAGGTGTTCAATAGATTCTCCTTTTAGAGCAATCGAAGTATCATCGGCATATTGCACCAACGACTCAGCATTAACGGAATGACACATAGTATTAACATATAAAACAAACAAAATAGGGCCAAGGATTGATCCTTGAGGTACCCCATTCTTTATTAGAACTGAATTAGAATTTATGTTGTTGATACAATTGAGTTCTATTACATAAATAAGATTTACTTCAGTTATAAGCAAGACCTCTAATACCATATTGTTGCATTTTATTTAAAAGAAGTTTGTGGTTAACAGTATCAAATGCCTTGCTTAAGTCAAAAAATTAACCTGCCGTTGAAAAATGTTTGTCAATATTATTATAAATATCATTTAAAAATTTAGATATAGCCATGTTTGTTGATTTGTTTGGTAAAAAACTAAATTGGCTAGGTAACAAGATGTTATAACAGAACAAAAACATTATTCAAAAATTTTAGAAAAAACCGACAAGAGTGATATCGGTCTGTAGTTTTCAGCTAAAAATCTATCACCTTTTTTGAAAACAGGAATTAATTTTGCAACTTTTAGTCTTGAGGGAAAAATATCTTTTTCAAATGAGTTATTGACTAACAGTGTCAGCGGAGGAGTAATTAAATCAGCAACATCTAAAAGTAATAAACCAGGAATATCATCTATACCGGTAGATCCTTTGGCGCAAAATTTTACAATGCAATTGAATACTTCGGATTTGGTCACGTCTGATAGAAACATGGTATAAGGCGATTGAGTAATAATAGAGGCCGTTTTTTTTTATTACTAGTATTTGTAGTAAAATGTTCTTCGTTAAACAATCTACTAAACACATCACAAATTAAATGAGTGAACCTTCAGTGTCTTTTAGAATAATATTTTTGTTTGGTGCATTTTTAGAATCTTAATTTATGACTGACCAAGCAGTCTTTATCATATTATTTGATGAGTTTATAATATTGCCATAATACTTGCTTTTTGTTTCAGTGCTTGTGATATTTTTTATACTCTTTGTAATTATAATCATCAATTTGGTTTTTAAATGGACTTTTAGTTTTGCAATGTAGTAATGATAAATGATTAGAACTTAATTTAACTTTGCTAGTTACCCAGTTTTTATTATTTTGATTAGATTTTTGTTGACATAATAGAAATGTACGATTAAAATAAGATATTACTATGTCGTGAAAATAATCAAATTTTTTTTGTTTGGATCATTTATATTTTTAATGTTTAGCCATTTTTCATTTGCTAGAAACTTTCTAAAAATAGACTTATTACGCGATGAATATTTTCTAGTCATTTTATCATTAGATTGTGTTTCATAGTTTGGTATAAAAATATTGGCGATAATAGCACAGTGGTCAAAGAAACCAGGATTTATGACAATTTTTTTTTTGTGATAAAAAAACTGAGACTTTGATGACGGCGTGATTCGAGTAAAATCATTAATAACACCTGTTAGGTTAAACGAATTCATTATATCTATCAGAATGTTACAATTATTTCTGGACATAGCAAAATTTACGTTAAAATCACCACAAACAACAATATTGCAATTTTTTATTTTTGACACTTTAACATCTGTTTTATTTTTTCAAAAAATATTTGGATATCACTACAAGGTGACCGATATACACATACAATAATAAAAATAACGTTAATATAAACACATTCACAAATACTACATTCAAATTCTTGTTCGATAGTAGTAGTTTTGGGTACAATTTCCCTACATGAAATAATATTTGAGGCATCACATTTAATATTAATTCTTGAATATTTACTAACACACTTAAAATTGTTAAAAAGTGGCTGCTTATGGGAGTTCAACATATGCTCAGTTAAACAAAAAATAGCAGGTTTATTTTGATAAAGAAACAATTTAAAAACATCGATTTTATTGGTAATAGGCTGTATATTCATGTGAATTATATTAAATTTTGTTTTTGCAAAGCAGGATTTTCTAAAAAACAATTATTTTGTGGTAGGGCTTGGTTTACTTCTGATAGTGATATATACTGCAATTCAGAGTCAGAAGTTGGAAGTGCAGGATATATGTTTGTGGTTGCATTAGTAGGAGACGTATTAGTATTTGTTGTTTTTTTACAGGTTTTTTGGTGATTCTTATTATGAATGTCGACTGTAAGTTGTTCTTTATGAGTATTACATTTGCTGATCGGTGATAGTGTCTTTACTATGGTTTGATTAGATTTATTTAAAGATTGTGTATTTATATATATATAAATATTCAATGACCTTTTTTTACCCTTCGGGGTGTAAGGTTTTAAGTAGCCATTATCTTCTTATAAATTCTTTCCACTTCTTTCGGTCTATTGCTGTTTTCATTGCTTCATCTCTAGTGTTTCCCTTCTTTCTTAGTATTTCACTGATTATTTCTTCCCAGTTTTTTCTTGGTCGACCTCTTTTTTTCATTCCTTGCATTTTGGATTCCCAAACTTTCCTTGTTTGAGTATTCTTGTCCATTCTTAGTAAGTGTCCCCACCATCCTAGTTGCCTTTCTTCGATGTATTCTCCCATACTTTTTACTTGTAGCATTTGTCTAATTTTTTCACTCACTTTGTTAAGTAAGGTGACTCCATATGCTCTTCTCAGATATTTCATTTCTACTGCTTGCACTCTACTTTTTTGTTTGTCGTTTAGTACCCACGTTTCACTACCAAATGTTAGTACTGGTCTGTATATAGATTTGTACACTCTAATCTTAGTGTTTTGACTTATTTCCCTTTTCTCTATTATATGTTTGCTTAGAGAGTAGTAAAGTTTATTTGATTTACATATTCTGTTGTTGATGTCTGCATCTTGTTGTCCTGTGTCTTGTATAATTACTCCCAAATATTTATATTGTTCTACTTGTTCTATTGTATTGTTTTCAATTTTTATATTTAGTTTTACTGCATTTGCTGATATTGCCATCACTTTTGTTATCTTAATATTCATCTTCATCCCGTATTTTGTGAGCACTTTGTTCCATACATTTAGTTTTTCTTGTAATTCTTCTTGTTTTTTTGCTATGATTGCAATGTCATCTGCAAAAGCACAATGCTGTATTTGTACTGTTTGCATATTTCTGTGCCCAATGTTTACAGGTCTCGTTTCGTTATTAATTTCTTTTATTATTTGGTCCATGTATATAATAAATAATAGCGGGCTTAAACTTTCCCCCAGTCTCACTCATTGATTGGTGTTAAATTCTTTCGACATTCTGTTCTGAGATATTATTACATTTCGCGTTTCTTTATATATGCTTTGAACACTTCTAACTAGTTTCTTGTCAACTTCCATGTTTCTTAGTCTTTCCCAAATTTTTCTCCGTGGTACTTTGTCGAACGCTTTTTCTAAATCAACATATGCTATGAACATTGTCTTCTGTCTGTCTAATGTTCTGTTGATTAACGTCTTAAGTGTAAATATATGGTCGTGTACACATCTCCTTGGTCTAAAACCACTCTGTGCTTCCAATATTTTCTTTTCTACTTCTTGTCTTATTTTTTTTTTTTTTTATTTCTCATACATTTTCGACGTGGTACCAATTAGAGTTATGCCTCTTTAGTTCTTGCACTCTGATTTCTGGCCTGATTTGTAAATGGGCACAATCATCCCTATTTCCCATTCTCTTGGTATCTTCTCTTCTTCCCATATTCTATTAAATAAGCTTCTTAACATATTTCTTCCGCCAGTTCTCATGCATTTGATCATTTCAGATGTAATTTTATCAATTCTTGGAGATCTTCCATTTCTTAAATCTTTAATTGCTTCTTCTATTTCTTCTTCTGTTATTTGACCAAAGCTGGTTTTGGTAACTTCATTCGTTGGGTTATTCTCTTCTTCATCTGGTTCATATCCTTTATTTAATAGTTTGTGGAAGTATGTCTTCCATCTTTCCATTGTCTCATCCTCTGTCGTTAGTAGTTTTCCAGAATCATCTTTTATTCTTATATAATTGTTTTTTTTTCCCATCCTTATTTTTTATTGTCTTGTAGAATATCTTCTGGTTATCTTTTGCATTTTCTTCCATTTGGCTCCCAAATTCTTCCCATGTCTTTTGTTTTTCTGATATAATCATTTTCTTTTGCTTTCCCCTTCTTGTATTCTTCGTAGCTGTCTTGCGTTATCATATTTAGGTATTTCTGCTATTTTACTTTCTTTTTCTTAATTTGTTCTTTTATTTCAGTTGTCCACCACGCTGTTTGCCTCTTGTACTTACTTTGTTTGTTTGTGCCACATACTTGTTTTGCAACATCAGTTAAAATTGTCTTCAGCGTTACCCACTCTTTGTCTATACTTTGATTTTCCACTTGCGGTAGCTCATTTATTGCTTTTGTTATTTCTTCTTCATATTTCTTCGCTATTTCTACTTCCTTTAATTTGTATGCTTTTATTACTTCGACATTTGTTTTTCTCTCATCTTCGTTTTTCTTTCTAATTGTTTCTTCTATAACTATGTCTGCTATAAGCAAGTAGTGGTCACTTCCAATTTCAAATCCTCTTTTCACTCTTACATTTTTTATCTTATTTTTTCTTGATCTTTTTGCTATAACATAATCTATTATTGACTTTTCTGCTCTATTATGTTGTTTTCTTGAGTATTTGTGTATTTCTTTATGTTCGAAAAACGTATTTAATATTATTTGGTCTTGCTGTAGACAGTACTCTATAATTCTTCCTCCATTCCTGTTCTTATTGTTTTCTCCATATCTTCCCACCACTTCGGTATATTTTCCATCTCTTTTCTTGTACTCGACGCAACAGTTTAATTGAAGCATAAGATGTTTTTTACACTAGTTATTATTTACAGATTTACGAAGATCTTTTTTAACGGTCACAAAGTTCACTTTTTAAATCTTTGATTCTAACAATCAAAGATTTAAAAAGTGAACTTCGTAAACACGGTTTGCCTATCACAGGAAATAAGTCGACATTAACAAACAAACTAAAAACTGCTCTTAATTCAAGTGTAATTCACAAAGATACTGAGGAATTTGAAGTGACCGTTAAAAAAGATTGAATTTAATATATTTAAAAATAAATAAAAAAAAAATAATAATGATAAAATAAAAGAATATACACACAGATTTTGTTATAATAACAATTAAAAACAAGTTATACTGTTATTTAGTTACTTTAATAAAATAAAATTACGAACTAAGTAGTACATATTTAACTTAAAACAGACAAGGACACATAATTCACGCACACGGGGTCTATCGTGGCGACTTAAAATAACAAACAGAGAAGACCACGGGCGGGTGTTATTTAGGTAAAAAAAAAGGTTAGTTAAAACAAGAAGTTATTATAGTAGTGTACTCAATATAAGCAAAGATAAAAATAACCCACTTATTTTAAATTGATTGTAACTGATAAAAAAAATATACACAAATAAAATAAAATAAAATCAGAAAAACAATAAAAGTTAATCTTTTCTCTATCCCGCTTGAAATTTATTGGTTTGTTGGCTAGTAGAGTTCCAGTTTGATCAAGAATTTTCTAGTTTTGTGAATCATTTTTAGTGTAGTATAAAATGAAATGTTTGTATGGTACAGGTATAAAAATTTGCGTCAATTGAGTCAGGGCGCCCTATTTTAAGTTATCTTATTATTATGCCAATTATTGCCGCATAGTCTTGCGGTGTACACCTTGAGGCGGTGATGGGGATGCGGTGGTTATAGAGTAACCACAAGTAAAGTTCTTGGTTGTTTGTCCAGAGGTGATTGAGAGTTACATGCCTGTAATACAAATTCAACGATTATATAGCTAGACAACTCATAGCGCGAGTTCTACCAACCAAATCATCTCCAAAGTATAGAAGGACGCGCAAAACAAGAATAGTTTGAGCGTAAAAATGCGCGCACAGACAAAAAATTTTTTTTACAGACCAATGATTGTTTTTATCAACTCTTAAAAATATGGAATGATTAAAAATCAATTCTAAAATTGTGTTTGAGATCAGTACAAGTTAGTACCTACAGCTAGAAAGTAAAAGACGAATCATTAATACATTTGGGTACTTATTATTTGAATGAAAATATAATATAGAAATGATTACATTTTTACGTATTAGATTTTTATTATAAATAACTAGCGAAGAAATAAATTTCCAGCGTGTTTACCTTTCGTGCGCTCGTCTCACCGCAGATTTAGATAACGTTAATTAATAAATTGATACCTACACAAGACGCTTGTGTTCTTTTTTTCTTCTCGGGGTTGGCGATTTGACGCAAGATAATCCCGGTGCATAGTTGGCTGTCATCCTAACCGAGCTGCCGGTTATTGGCAGACGGGAGATAACTCTAATCCCAGGGCACTTTTGAAAACTTTGCCGCCCGTCTTAATTAAACCCCGATGCGTTCCCACATGCAAGCAAGCCTACATCTCGAGCGCTTTTTAATTGAGGAATAAAATTAGCGGCACCATTAACGGCCTCTTAAGCGCTCCCTATTTTACCCAAGTTCTAAAAGGATTATTAATCCATTCCCAACCCTCTTGTTTGTATCGCCAATTATATTGCCTAGAAGGTGCGATCTCTCCACCGTGACGGATTAAAGTAAACCCATTTGACAAATCGCCGCGTTCCCCTTCTGATTTATTCAGTAAACAATGCGATACTGTAATGTACTGCAATTTACAATACTATTACCACTATGCTACACGTGTCTGACGATCCGTTTCACTTAACCGGAGATAACGCCACCGTGCCGTGTGCATGGGTCTGTGAAAAATAATCAAAAGTAATCAGGCAAAGGTCGCGCATGGTTTTAATAGTGAAATTTAAAACCGGAATTAATTAATTAGTATCATTTTACTGCAGATGTAACTAATTACAATGAAAGTAAATTTTATTTACAGGATTTTCTTTGATTAAGAATAAGTTGCTAATATTTATAGATTTCAATAAATTCGTTTTTAGTATGACTAGTTATAAAATCAACGACAATAATGGCTTCATGGAAGTAATGCAAACATTCTTTAATAATTCCCACAAGCTATTATGTAATTAGCACGATACATTAAAATGACAGAAAACATATATAAAGGCATCGAATGTCCAATGAATATGGTATTTAGTTATGCTAATTTATTTATTACAATGATAATTATGAAGAATAATTACTATTATATTATGGCTCATTATGAGAAATTTTGCACGTTTTCACATTATAATATTAATGTGACAAATCAATTTCCGTTTAACGGTTTTATATCTTTATAAAAAATGCTTACTGCAACTTATTAAGATTTTATCTTAATATCAATTTATGAAATAAATTTTAATTTAAAAAATAATTAAATTGTTGAAATTAATAGAATATGCAAAATCAATTTCTCTTATCTGCCCACAATAATCTAATCTAATCTAATCCATCTCCGACATTGTGTGCGACCCTCCCAATCAGTATCTCTTGTAGGTGCAACCAATCGTTCGTGCCTCCAGTCGCATATCGAACACGTCTGCATGGTTTAGTTATGGCAATAGTAGCAGCGAGATTATAATGAGCAGCCCCCGTGATGGCCTGCCTATTGCATTATGATTATAATTGGCTCTGGCACAAGTCAAGATTAATAACTCTATTTAGCAAAGCGCATTATAAATTTGTTAAAATGAAACATATGTCTATTTGGTCCTTCTTCTTCCAGAGAAAAGTTAATTGGAAATGTTGATTTGAAATATGTGGATGAATTCGCTACTTATTGCTTGTGCATGAGGAGGAGATCAAGTTAAGCATTTAATTTTTTGCGTTATTGAAGGTGTCGCGGATGAACTGGCACCGATGTCAGGACTTTTCTTATCTGATCGAGTGTACATTTGTAAATGGCAGTATCAATAACCGACATTTGTCCAGGCTCACCCACGAACTAGAGACAGACGACACATCTCACACAAACTGCGATGCGAGGAGCACGTTTTCATCGCAAGCGTCGCGGCCGGATTTCATCAAAAAGCGCCGTCGAGATTACCCCGGAAGCGACGAGATTTACGATGTGGACGACGTGAAAATACAACTGAAAATTGCAACGCCGAGAAGGCATTTATTAATGGAACTTTTAAACAATTTCTATCCAATATGTCGGTTATATTTTATACATACAGAAATGGTATTTTTTCTTTAAAGAGAAATATATTATAAATAAAATATATTCTTTTATAACTCTTCATCATTTTGATAAAAAACAACAAATATTTTGTAAACTGCGGAGTGCAGATGCATTTATACTTTATATACACGAGCACCCCTTGCGCTCTTTCTTTCTCCGCTTACCAAAGCTATTATCAGGGCCTTCTATGTACTCACAGTAAACAGCAAGGTCCTTATTTAAGTCTTTAGATAATAACGTTTTTTTTTTTAGGACAATTTTGGTACGGAAATATGATTGTTTTCTTAAAGGTTTACTGTATTACAACCTTGTTTTTGCGGGTTTTGCTCCAGCAAGCCCCTGAGACTCTTTTTGAGTTCGGCATGGCGGCGTTCGACCGGATTTGCTTGGGGGTGGTATGTAGCTGTCGTCTGGTGCAGACATTTCCATCTTTTTACTGCGTTTACGGCTTGTAAACTGTGTCAAATTGTCGGATAATATGACTTTGGGGTAGCCATATTAATGAAAGATGTTCTCCTCCAGTGCTCTTGTGGTTACGTCACTCGTCGCGGTCGGGATGTGTATAGCTTCAACCCATCTGGTGCTCATGTCCATGATTGTGAAGGCGTATTTGTTTCCTTTCCGCGTGACATCCAAAGGGCCAACGTAGTCTATTGCAATTCTTAGGTTTACTGATTGGGTGTGATTCTTGTTGATCGTGTCCGTCCAGCGTTCGTAGAAATTCTCCTGCTTCGCCCACCTTGTATCCAATGTCTTCTGGTGATAACTCCGGGTCTAAGAGCATTTCCTGATGTTGTCTCATGACCTCTTGTGTTTGTGGGCAAGTTGTCTGGCAACGTCGCACCATGGCTGCCAGGGTCTCATCTCCCAAAACGTTGAGTTGCATCTCTTTGTTTTGGTATTTACGGTTTAACAAAGAGTATGCTTGTTGTAGGCGGTTTGGTCTTTGATTCTGGGTTACTGGTCCAGGTGGTAGTAGGCGTTCTACATCATCAATGTTTTCTCCGATAATTTCTGGGCCTGGATTTCTCGATAGAGCGTCAGGTAGATGGTTTATAGCACCTGGTGTATGCTCTATTGTAAACGAGAATTCCTGAAGGATGAGCAACCATCTTGTAAACTTTTTGTTCAGATCGGTTGACTTTTCTAACCATAGCAACGTATTGTTGTCTGTGCGTAACGTAAACGGTGCGTCTTCCAGATAAAGACGATATTTCTTTACGGCCCATAATATAACCATACATTCAATCTCGTTCGAGTGTAACTTCCGTTGGCTTTCGTTTAAACGTGCGCTGTGGTATGAGATTATGTGTCGTTTTCTTCCTTCTTCTTGATACAGTACGGCTCCCGTCCCTGTGTTGCAGGCGTCCGTCTGTAGGATAAATCGTAGCCCTGGTTTTAGTCGTGATAATATTAGTGGTTGATCCAATAGGGTTTTTACGTGTTTGAACGCCTTCTCCGCTGCGGCGTCCCAGCGGAACGGTTTCGTGGGTCCTTGCAGATCCATGAGTGGTCCTGCTGCTGTCGACAAGTTGGGTACGTATTTGCGTAGCCAATTGCACGTGCCCAGGAAGCTTCGTAATTGTGTCCGGGTTTTCGGACGTTCAAAAACCCGGACCAAGATCAGATGGTGTTCGAGGGGTAAATTTCCTTCCGCGCTCACTTGATGGCCTAAGCATTCCATCGTGGACTTTCCGAACTCACATTTGTTTAGTCCGCACTGTAAGCCGTTTTCCTGTAATCTTCCAAAAACCCGCCGGATATGGTCCAAGTGTACCAGTAGTCTGTAAGGTAGCGGTCGGGTCGGCTTGTCCGACGGTTGATTCGCTCGCCTTGAACTTGGATAGTTTCAGCTTTGTGAAATTTTCACTCGCTCTACTGTCGATCAGTGCCTCTCGAGGTCGGCCTTCTATCGTTATCTTAATTCCCGGAGGAGGATGGTATCTTCCCGTGACTCCCACGCATTTTTTATTCCATGGTTTGTTTTTGCGATGTTTGGTTTGGGCTGGCAGCTTGTTTAATCCTTTTTTCCAATCTCCAGCCCTGTTCTCGTTTCGCGGACGTTTCTTAGAAGCTGGCTGTTGCATCTTTTGGAAGTCTCGCATGAATTTCCTACGGTTTATTCTATTTTCCAATCTAGCAGATTAGGAAATTCATGCGAGACTTCCAGAAGATGCAACAGCCAGCTTCTAAGAAACGTCCGCTTGTTCTATCAGTTGTTCCAGCGATTGGAACTGATTGAGTTCTAAATATTGCTGCAATCTTGGTTCTACCAAGGTTGTCAACTGAATGGTCGGGATAGTCCCGTCGGTATAACGCCGCCTGCCGTCGGAGAAGTTTTTGCACAGGTTCTTGCGGGTCTTGTATTGTCGTGACAAGTGTTCCAGCCAGATGTGGGATTTGTCGAGGGTCGGCATATGTGCGTGTCAATCTCCTTTTGGATAATTTGTAATTTGATTCGCCCTGGAATTCATCCTCATACGCCCTGGCGTCGCCCTTCAGGCGTTTCATCAAGACGCTGTATTGTGACGTCGCTGGTATGTGCTGTTTTTTCATGAATTTTTCCAACCTTTGGAAATATAATATTGGGTCTTCATGTGGCTGGGCGCTAAACTTTGGGACGTTGTCGCCTATCGTGTTGTGAGTTGCCAAGTCTCTAAACGCCAGCGCTAACATCTGACCTGAAGTTTCGTCGTATTTTCCTGGTTCTCTCCAAGGGGTTGACGGTTTGGGTTGTTCCAGGTGTCTGTCTTGTGAGCCCATATCTTGTTGTTGGTTCATTGTCGCCTGTGGAGCATGGTTTATTGTTCCATGCAACTGTAGCTCATCAAATTTGTTTTATAAGACGTGTTTCTACAATCTACTATATTGTGTGGCTGTGATTGTGGTATTTGTTTTGACCTTTGCTGGTTGGGTTCGATGTATGTGCTATGCATACGTTGTGCCTCGCACGTTGGGCGCCATTTGTTACCGGACTCCTCCTCATAGTGTAGGCAGGTAGTGCCGGTTGATGTAGGTGGCACGTGGTGGAAGCCATCTACCCCGGTATGATGATAGAGCTGGGTCGGTCATCTTTGTATGTGTAATGTTTATAATTTCTCCCAGGGGTTGGGGAGGCCCTACGGGAGTTCGTAGGATCAAACATCCATTCTCTTGGTCCGTCCCGTGCTGGTAATGTTCCAGCACGGCGGTCAAGAGTGGTGTCTAGCGACTGAGGGTCGCTTCTCTCTGAATAATAGTTAAAGAGGGCCGAGTGCGTGGGTGTAGCACTTGGTGTCGTCATTTCAGTCATATCTATTGTGTTGACCGGGATCGGTGCGTAGGTTGTCATAAGGGCCGAGTGCGGGGGTTGTGCACTCGGTGTCGGCGGTGCGTGCCAGTATCCAGTTCTCAAAGCCGTGTCGGTTGCGGAGGTCGTCGTATATGCCGAGTGCGGGGGTGGTGCACTCTGTGTCGGCGGTGCGTGCCAGTATCCAGCTCTCAAAGCCGTGTCGGTTGCGGAGGTCATCGTATATGCCGAGTGCGGGGGTGTTGCACTCGGTGTCGTCTTGGTCAGGTCGTAAAACATTCTCGAGGTCAGTTTTATAGCAGGGGTCGTCAATGAAAAGTATGGTTTAGTCGGGTTTGGCTCGGACATGATGGATCTTGACGGATATTCCTGTCTTTGATGTGCTCTGTGTCAAGGTTCCGGAGTGACTGCCAGAATCTCTCGTCTGCGCTGGTTTTGATCCCAGCGTTGCTCCGTCATTGGCTGACGCGTTCTTAAAGTGGGCGGTAACGTTGCTCTTGGTTAGGAATAGCAGCGCCGCCTGGTGGCCGTAACAACTGCAACTGAGCGTTACTTAATTTACAGCGACAGCATTTGAAAATGTGAAGTCCTTGTGTTACCGTCTTACTGATCTGGAAGACACCAACCTCGACAAAGATAACACGATGTATATAATAGACATAAGCTGGACCCGAAGCGAGCGGAAGAACATATAGACATATGACCTTACTCCAAAGCCTGCGTGGAGATGCCAAACAGTTTGCGTAGAAATTTGAGTGTCTGCTAAGCTATTGCAACAATAAAGCAGAAATTGCTTCAAAGATATGTTGATCTTCTTGTTGGCGCAACTCGCCGGTGTTCAGATGACGACGCATTACTAACCGTGGGAATCTGTAGAGAGTTTTCTTTTGCCTTCTATCAGAGAGTCTCACCACCGATAGGAAAATGGTAAAAGCACTTATGGACTCAAGGGCGCGCAAACATTTTATCAAACTAAAATTACCCTAAAATCGGGAAATTATAAAATATATTTCCCAAGGCTTACCCAGATGATCCGGACCTGCTCAAGATTATCTAAGAAATTAGCACCGTCTTTACCAAAGACCGAACACCAACAACCACCAAGATCATGACTTATTACATTTGATAAAGGCAATAATATTCGAACAGGTGAAGAAGCTACTAGCTCTGAGCACAGTAGAGCTTAGCAAAAGCGACCGCTGCATACCAGTGGTATTAGTACAAAAGAAGCATGGCAGGGCAAGATTTTGCATGAGTTTTTGCAACAATGCGATCCAAGCAGCACCCTTGCTTTGTATCTAAAAAACGTTAAAGGGTTTTGGCACCGCACGCATCTTTACCCAAATGGACTTGCACTTTGGCTATTGGCTGATATCAGTGGAAAAGACAAAGAAACCATTCATCACGTTTGCAGTACCGGATGGTGGAACCTACCGATTTTAGGTTTGTGTTAAATGCTTTAGCAAATTTTTAGGAGCTAATGTTCAGATTGTATGTTGCACTGCTAGGCTTTGTACTAGTATACTTAGACAGCACTTAGAAATTATAGAGAAACATCTAAATGCTTTCTGACGAAGTGCGTCTTTGCACAATTAAATGTGCAATACTTAGGTCGTAAGATCACAACTAGAGGAAACTAACCTATGTAATACACCGACCAACCACTAAGAAATAAGTCTGTAGATTTATGGACCTAGCTACGGGAGTACACTCCAGTTTTGTTTAGTCAAACTACTAATGGAGCCACAAGGCACAAATAAGCTTTTTGAATGATCACCAGAAGCAGATTAAGCATTTGAAAATGTGAAGACCTTGATGGATCAATCCCTGAAAATTGGGTGCCTACGCTTTAGCCTACACTAGGTGCTGTAGACCTATTCATGCAACTCTGGAATTGTTGCGGTATTTTATTAAAAAGAAAGATTGAGATGCTACATAATTCCATATGCCAGTTTAGGACGGACAAACTGCCAGAAGATGTACTATTCTAATGAGTTAGAATGTATGGTGATAGTCTTGGCCATTAAGAAATGTAGAGCTTACTGAAAGGACAATACTTTTTCTCTAAGGACTAACAATTGGGCATAGATATTGTTGAAATTTTTTATTTCAAGTTAAAATTTATTTTATGAGTGTTAATGTCTAACCTAACGTAGCACAATAAATCTGCTACCCGACCTGATAGGATGGTTTATTACTATAATCATGTTGGCGAAGACATCAATGATGATCTTGTACAATCATTTATACCGGCCGTACCATTTCAACCGTCATCGGATCTTTATTCTGGTGACCGAGACGTCTACAAACTCGACCATTAAAACCAAGATGCGAAGCTTTAAAGGGTGATCTTGATGAACCATTAAATATCAATTTAGGTTACCGAATTGGCAATGCTGGGGAGGTGTACTGAACCTCCAATTACCATGACAAACTCAAAACATAAACAGCAGCCCAGCGAATTGTTATCGCACAACATCATACTTCAAAAACCGCTCGGCATGCAGGCTGAGATGAAATTGTTGCCGATAGTCATACTACTAGCTAAAGATACACAACGATGTGCGGATATTTGTGTGAGGAAGTTTACCATAGAACAAAACCAGGAGTTGTTTAACTAGGAGCCACTTTGCATTCCGGAGAAGCATGGGAGCAAATGCTTTTGGACGAATGAAATGACACGAGCCGGAAGAGTATTTATGCTTTAAGAGAAGACAACCAACTGTCATAAACAGTAGGATAAATTTCTGACACTAGCAAAATTCATACAACAACTGTCGCACCAACGCCGCAATATAAAACACACTCAGCCAACTTATGCTAGGGTACAATCTGCGCAAACCTGGCGGCTGGGATGCTTTGAATACTAATAGGGCGTCTTGGTGATAGCGCAAAACCAACAAGCGGATGGGTGCAAAGTATATTATTACATTGTTATTGGTTAGACGACTAGCACTACCGACAACCGGCGAAGATCTGCATTATCGATCTTTGGCCACCACCAATTGATGATAACAGCGTCAAAAAGGAAGGGTGATGCAATTGACAGAGCATGGCATCAGGCGCAGCTAGTCAGAGCCAAGCAATAACCGAAACTCAACTAAATTGTAGTCTACTAATGGGAGCGCACTAAATGAAAATCACTTTGACGCCTGCGACAATTTTTGATTAAAAATTAGTTAGAGATTTAACTTTATAGTAAGCAGACCTACGGCAGGAGATAACAGAAAACCGCCTAATCATAAATAGAAAAATGGACATCACAAACAAGCAACAAGTTGACTGCAGTGGCGAAGAGAAAGAAATTGACCCAAGAACTAACTCATTGTTACACTGCACTTTTTACTGGTAGTTTTTGGTGGCCTACACACGTAGGAAGCAATTATTAAGGTAGTTGCTATGTCTACGGCTTTGAACTTTAGCCGTAGGCAAGACAGAGTCTGCGCGCACCTGGAAAATTCCTTTACCGGACCACACATAAAACACAAATACCTTGAAGTTTTATTGACTTTCGACGCATGAAGACGTCGCCACCTTCATCTCACGGAGCGAAGCAAACTAAATAGTATCAAAGTAAACAACAATGCATGCGTTTTGACAGCGGTCCGTGTACTTTTTATATAATGTTTGCAACTTAGTTAACAAATTTCCACGTTATTCACATTGGGCACTACTCAGTCTACAAGGCGAGCAGTTTATGCAGATTACATTGTTTACACAAAGAAGAAGCTTCTTTTTTTTATAATAACTTTTTATGATTTAAAGTCAGAAGTACGGCAGAGAGGACATGTATGATTAACAGCTTGTTTTGCAATATTTGGCAATGCTATAACTAATAATATGGAATGAACTATTCTTGATTATTGTTCTTTTGAACTATGTTTTAGAGACAAGATGTCTTTAGCTAAAATATTTAGTTTTAGTACAAGTTTGAGGCAGAAATATTTCCAGAAAACTAATTTTAGTGGAATATAAGGTCTTTATTGGCTAAGGATTGGGTTGAGTTGGATAAGACTTGGTGTGCAACGTTTTGTTTAATAGTTCCTGTTCTTTAAAAATTTGTTTATGGAATTATTTATTACAGGATACACTTATATCCAGTACCGCTTTGATTGATCAAACGTTCAGAACTGTTAAAACTGCTGACAATATGGTTTGCACTGACCCGTGCTTTAAGACTTGTGTGCATTTAAATTGATAGAAACTTCAATATTTTAAATTTATTTTGAATACATAATATGAAACTTGTTATATTTTATATATGAGTTAATTTTGTTTTTTTTTTTATTACAGGTGAGTTATAAACATAAACTGCATAGCTTGTAAGAGGAAGGTTACCTTAACTGAAGGTAAGTACTATTAGACAATTATTTACAAAAATCAATAAACTAGTAATAATTAATTAAAATGCATAATGCCTATCGGCAACTTCAATCCGTCGGGCCATGGGCCCTTGAGTTAGAATATGTTGCACGTTGGACATTTTAATCATTGTAAACAAGTTCTTTACAGTACTTATTAAAATGCAATATTAATTTTAATTTTATTTATGACATTTTTGGTTAGAACGTTGTTGTCAAATGTTGTTAACTAATATAAATAATTTCATATTTTACTTTGTGTAGAATTGTGAAATTTATTAAAGAAACGTATACAGGCGTTTATGAAAAATTTCCAAGCATTTTCAAGCTTTTATGAATTAGAACATGCCTATATAATGTCTAGGTTTTTAAGGACAACTTTACATATTTCGAATTTAAGGTAATAGCAAATATTCAATTCAAATATAAAGAAAACATTTTGTTTATTTAGTGATATTAATTAGCATATCGTTTGATTTCCAACTTTGTTGATAAAACGCAACGACTTAATTCAGACAAAGTTGTGAACTTTAATTTACGAGGCAGACAACGTCTATATTTTTTAGTGTATAGTTGTTACTTTTTATTAACTTACTTTAATCTATGATTATAATTTTGTTTATTGTAACTAACACATTGAAGACGAGATTTAATCATATGAATCTTGAATAATTGCTGATTATTATTCTTGCTAAACAAATTTGAATAAATTGTCTGCAATGCATTTATTTTCTGTGTATTTTTGATATTTTTATAGTTAATGGTTTTATGCATTAGTTTACATAGATTGATAAAGACGTCATAAACATGATTATTGCGCGATGTTTGTAGAATTTCTTGCAATGAATGTTTTTTTGTGCAATTTTTTATAAGTTTTAGTTTAACAAATGTTTCTTTGCGCATTTTATGAGCGTTCAATTATTGAGGATTTTTTCTTCTTCCTCTTCTTATTCTTTTCGAAAGTCCTATGGTTTGTTTTGGCTAAACTCTTACCCAGGGTCCTGCTCCTGTGATATTGACGTCCAGCTGTCCTTCCACTTCTTCATTGGAGCTTTGCAGTGCTCCTGATATCCTGGACGCTATGCTTGCCTGGTTCAGGACATTGGTTTTTAGGTCTCCGTACGGGTTTATAATTATTCCCAGGTATTGGAATTTTGAGACTTGCTTAATGATGATGTCATTCACGGCAAGCTGATTTTATTTTTTGCGATTACTAGGCTAGGTCATGTTTATTGTCTCGCACTTCTTTCTGAACGTGTTTAGTAGTCATTGTATACGGTTTTCTGATTCTGCGATCAGTACGGCATCGTCAGCGTAGCACACTGTTTTAATGAGTTTGTTTCCCAGTTTGTAACCATGTTTTATTGGGTCAAAGGCTGTTAATATTATTTTATTCATGAGGAGGTCGAACAGTAGAGAACTGTTTCCTTGCCGTATCCCAGTTCTGATTCGGATATCAGTTTCCTCCCCGTTTGTTGCTCTTAGTTTGATCGTGATATCTGTGTTCAGTTGTTTTATTGTCTTGATTATGTTGGGGTGTATGTCTTTGATAATTAACGTCTTTGGTACGTCTGAGAGCTTGACTTTATCAAACGCTTTTTTTTATCCACAAAACATTCTACAATTTTTTGAACTACGTAGGTAGCGTCTGTGGTGAAGCCCTGTTGTTCTTCCCGCATTGTGGTCTTCTCTGTTACAATGTTTGCTAGATGTTTTGTGAATATCTTTATTAATAGCATCCATTAGAGAGATGCATCTGTAGTTTTTGGGTCATTCCTGCTGCCTTTTTTGTATAATGTTATGCTTGCACTCTTTTTCTAGTCTAGTGGAGGTTGCGTCGTTGATAAGACTATGTTGTATAGCTTTGCCAGCTGCACTACAAATGGTTGTGCACCGTATTTCAGCAGTTTGTTTTTGATGTTGTTAGAGCCAGGCGTTTTGCCGTTTTTTCAGTATTGCTAAGATGGCTTCGACGTCTTCGGTGGTTACTTGTTCGAGTACAGGCAGGTGTGGTCTTTTTGTTATTGTCACTTTTTCCAGTTCTGTGTCTTCTTGATCATAGTTTGGTGAAGAAAGAATTTAGCTTGTCCAAGCTAACGCTGTTTATTTGTACTGTTTTGTTGGTTTTTTTGCTCAACCCCCTGAGAAATTTTCAGATTTGTTTTTGTGTTTCGTATAGGTCGTTCTTCATTTTTCTACTAAATTATTTCCATGTATGTCTTTTTATGGTGCGGATTTGGTTGTTAGTTCTGTTTCTTATGTCTCTATATTTTTCAAAGTCTTTTCTACAATTCGTCGATTTATAAATAAGATGGTTTTTTTTTCTTGTGCCAGGGCTTTTACCTTCTGATTGAACCAGGGCTTGGGTCTTTTTATGTATGTTGGTGTCTTGTTTATTATTCTCTTCCCAAACGCTTTTGTGGCAGCTTGGTTAATGTTTTGTTTCAGTTTTTCCCATGCCGCTTGAGATGTATTACTATCTGCGATGTGATTATGCTTTATCTGAAGAGCCAGTCTTTGTTGGTAGAGCGTTTTTGTGCTTTTGTTTCTGAATGATTCTGTATTCAACTTTTTGATTTTTGCTGCAGTAGGGGTTGTTCTGTGCTATGGTTTTTCTATTGCAAACTTTCCTACTACTGATCCGATGTAAGCATATGTTAGTGCTCTGATGTCTAGTACTTGCTCTGGTCTTATATGTTTGTTGGTGATGATGTAATCAATCATGGGTTGCTCTCTAGCACCTGTAAATGTTATCTTGTGCTGCAGCTTGTGCTCAAAGAATGTGTTCCATATTTTAAACTCGTTATGTGTGCATAAGTCTATTAAATTTTTTCCCCTACTATTTAGTGTCGGCTTGTTGAATCTGTTCTTTACACCAGGTATGATGTCATTTCCCACACGGGCATTTAAATATCCTAGTATTATAAGTTTATCTTTTTGTGGGATTGTGTCTTATCAATTTCTGCAGCGCTTCATAGAAGGCCTGTTTGTCTGGCAATCCAGAGTCTGGTGCGTATACAGATGAACTGTCAGGGAGCCATTCTCTATAAAGACCTACTCTGTGCGTCCTTTGGTAGAAATTCTTGTCCAAACCATAACCGACTCACCGCCAAATGCAAGCCGCTTATTAATACAAACTGAAGCGTATCTTTCTCCGCGTTTTCTACACACTTTCCGACGTCTGATCCATTGAGGCAAAAGCGCGACTCATCTGAAAACAGTAACTTGTTCCAGTCCTCATTATTTTATACTTGGTGATTTTGGGCAAAAGCCAATCTTGCAAACGATTTGGTGTTCTAAAGGTAGAGCTGTAGCCATGTTTCTACAAAACAATTCAGCAGCCCGAAGTCTTCTCCTAACGGTCCATTCAAGAGTATCTCAAAAAGAGACTGGGGTATTAAATTTGCTCAAATGATGCTGAAAAGCAAGGAACAATGGAAAGTTTACAAATTAAGTACACCACAAAAAAGAAAAAAAACGAAAAAAGTTAAAGCAAGCAATCCAAATTAATTGACAAGTAACCGGCAAGAATGCGGCACTATGGATGGAATGAAATACCCAAGATGTTTATGAATCACCAAAAAAAAAACTTTAAATCATTGCAATATATGCACAAGTTGTCATATAGATTGATTGTAAATACATATTCAAAACAAACGTAAACATTAATTTGTAGGCATAATATATTACATAATAAATGTTTATTATACCTTAAATATTTTACCAGTTTGCCATTATTTATACTTGACTACATACCACTGTTTCTAAATTATAATTAATTTAAAAGATATAACCCCAATAAAGCGTAAATTTATGTGTGAAATCTACACCGTAATGACATTTAAACTAAAATATATTAGTTTTTTATATATAAAACATTATATTTAATTAAACACTATTCAGAAAATATTAAATCAATTTGAATAAATCTGATAAAATCAATTTAATATGTTCCAATTAAGTGAAGAAGACTTTCAAGAGAATTTATGACACAAATTAAGCTCAATTATAAATGTTACCTAATAATAAATCAAACCACTTTCGTTGAATATTTTTATAGAAAATTTCTTGTAAATGAAGGAACAATTAAGTGTCTTCCCAGCGCAATCTTAATCCATGCCTATTTTAAAATAAACATTACATAAGACGCGCATATAAATTTCCGTAACGGTTAATTTACAGGCAAATGTAAATGTAATAATATGTATTCCGGAGGTCCATTGTTTACGAACAAAAGAAACTTTAAAGAATATCATCAGAATTGTACTAAATATATGTAAAATGATATTGCTGAAAATTCAAAAAGTTAATAAAGATATGGATGAGAACAGTAATTGTATTAAAATTGTGCGTGGTTGGCTGAGCGAAACTTGACCGCTTAACTACATTTAAATTAATTGTTTTTGGGACGAACAATTTGCATATGTAAACCGATATAGTAGGTAATGTAGATTAACTTTTTTATATTAAAAATAATTTTATTTGAAATGTCCATTAAATTTAACGCATCGTTTACTGTAAGTAATATATTCACTTTTACTATTAAAAATGTTTCGTGTTGAAGATGCATTACTATTTAAATGATGCTTTTGGGTACAAAATGGTATCATTCACCTTTAGTTTATTAATTTAAACTATTTAATACTTTACTAGTATGTCTTAATTTCGGTAATAAATATATGAACATTGCGACTGAATTGTCAGTATAAAATATTAAGAAATGTAATTGTTTTGATCATTTGCTGGTATTAAAAAAAATTAATAATAAACGCCTTTATCTTTACTCAAGCTACAGAAAGTATTGCTTTAAATGCAAATTTATAAATCATACTCAAACGTAAGCTCTATAGATGGATAAATCATTGCCAGAGGCTGATTAGACTGTCATCTTGCTCTATGCTCTTCCAGTTAGTGGGTTTGCATGTAGGGAACAGCTTTATTGCAATTTCCTTTTATTGTTTATCTCCTAATGTGGTTTGTTGTATAAGGTTTAATTTTTTTGATACAATCTTGTAGTCTATCCCCACGTGTTGTTTTCTTTTTAATGTTTTCCTTTCTACGGCATATTTTTTGCAAATATCTTTTTTTTCTTCCGAACTAGTGTTTTTTTGTGATAAGTTCTCAACAACCCTTAGCCTATCAAATTCACTAGACTGCTGTGATAGGGTGTAGTGGTAGCCTGAGGAGTAGCACCTCTAGACTGTGCCGGTCACTTCCGGTAACGGTTGGGTACTGTTCTATTGGTCTCCCAGGACTGCCACAAACTCTCACGAGTGGCTCCAAGAAGCTGTAATGCACGCAGCGGCCACACCCCGGCAAACTGCTTTGACCAGCAGGCCAAACCTGGTAGAGGGGGACTCAGAAGTATTACCTGAGTCTAAAGAGAGAGTGTTATCCCCACCAACGTGCATGAAGACTGGTACGGCATGGATAGCGAGCAACGGCGATAGTCAAGAGCACACGGTAACCATGGCGCAACAGCAGAGCAAACGTCAAGGGCTTTAAAGGGCGTCAATAGGGATTGTGAATATTGATGGCCAGAGACTACATCCTGGGGCTACTCTAGTCGTAACCAACCCAGTTCCACTAGATCCAGTAACCTCGGACGAAAGAGTGAGTCTGAAGACAGGCACCTACTTACTCACTAAAATAAATTACGCCTCTCAGAATATTGTCCAACACAACAACTATCCCACAGGGAGAAGGATCACAGAAGCAGCAAACATAAAAGCCCTTTGGCGAGAGTCAAAAGGCGGTGGGTCAAGTCGTGATGCGGCTCTGACTTAGCAAGATGGCTACACAAAGGCGGTTATGGGAGAGTGGTCGCCTGGGCGTCTAGGAGGTATAGATGCAAACTCGGCAGCACCCATAACGACAGAGCAACCCTATTCAGGGAAGCGCTGCTCTCCTCAATTCAGAGGAAGGGACTAGAAAAGGTGTCCTAAAAACAGCTTACCTCAAAAACAATCAACGAGTGGCAACCACGGTCGCTCGTGCATCAACCTCTACGTGGTCAAATAAGAAATAAAACTACAAAACTAACTATTGCGACATGGAATGTTTGCACTCTCCAGGACAACGCAACAAACGTATGCCCAGAACGCAAAACAGCAATTGTAGCACGCGAACTCAATAGATACGGCATAGACGTGGCAGCCTTAGGCGAAACAAGGCTTGCAGAAGTGGGGCAATTAACGGAAGTAAAAGGAGGATATACCTTCTTCTGGTCGATCCTCAGATAAAGCTAGACTAAATGGTGTTGCCTTTGCAATAAGAACTACACTCGCAAAGGAGCTCTCCAACGTACCTACTGGCATAACCGACCGAATGATCAGTATGCGCCTTAAGCTTCAAGGAGGTGGGAACCTAACTATCATAGGAATCTACGCACCAACTATGAGAAACGATGACCTTGAAAAAGATAAATTCTACGAAGAACTAAACACTGCATTGACAAAGGTTCCCAAAGGGGACAAATTAGCCCTGCTCGGCGATTTCAACGCACGTGTGGGAACGGACTACACATCCTGGCGTGGCATAATAGGAAGGCATGGACTGGGTAAATGTAACTCAAACGGAATAAGGTTACTAACTCTATGTGCTCAACACAACTTGTGCATTTCTAACACAATGTTTAGACAAAAAAATAAATACAAAACCACATGGCAGCACCCCAGATCCAAGCAATGGCACATCATTGACTACATCATTGTCCGTCAGAGAGAAGCAACAGATGTTCATATAACTAGGGTGAAACGAAATGCAAACTGTTGGTCTGACCACAGATTACTGGTATCTAGCATGCAACTCCAGATAGCTAAACCCAGAAGAAATAAAAAAAGAATTCCTGGGCAATTAGATATAAGGAAACTCAAGATCCCGGAAACACACAAAAACCTTCAAGATCAAGTAAACACTATATGTGAAGAAACACAGGAAGTGAACTCCCCAACCGAGTGGGGTGAATTCTCAAAGAAGCTGTACAATGCGGCTAAAGGAAGCTTAGGGCTCAAAACCAGCCAACACCAGGACTGGTATGATGAAAACAACGACGAACTAATGCAAGCTCATAAAACATACAGAGCAGCATTGAGAAAATGGGACAAGAATCAACAGAGCCCCAGACAAAAGCAAGAAATGCATGATGCGCATGCGAATCTAAGACAACTAACACGGCTGATCAAAGATAAATGGTGGCAAGAACGGGCACAGGAACTACAATCCCTGGCGGATACAAACCGAATAGGGCAATTCTACGAAAAGCTGAATCAAATATGCGGCCTCATTAGACGTAAAAGTGTACCAATAAACGCAACAGACGGCAGACGCCTTACGGATAAGCAGGAAATACTAGGAAGATGGGTGGAACATTACAAATTCCTTCTAAACGCAAACAACTCAGCGGATATGGAATACATTAACAACCTACCTGAAAAGACCCAATGGGAAGAACTCGACGGTCCTCCAGTACTAGAGGAAGTAGAAAAAGCCATCACTCAACTCAAGAATGGGAAAGCAACTGGAAGTGATGGAATACCTGCAGAAATCTACAAAGAAGGTGGAAAGCCGCTTCAACAGAAGCTACTAAATTTTGTAAAGCAAATGTGGACAACGGAGCAAGTACCACACGAATTTAAAATGTCCACAATATGTACGCTGTATAAGGGCAAAGGCAGTACGTCGGAGTGTAACTCTTACAGAGGTATATCTCTATTGGATGTCGCTGGCAAGATCCTAGCTAGAATATTATTAAATCGTCTGCAACCAATGGCAGAGCAAATCCTTTCAGAGACTCAATGCGGTTTTAGAACAAACCGAGGCACATGTGATGCAGTATTCACTATACGTCAGCTCCAAGAAAAAAGCGTGGAACAATACCAACCACTATTCATGTGCTTCGTCGACCTAGAGAAAGCCTTCGACCGTGTCCCCCGGAAGCTTTATGGATATTCTTAAGGAAACTAGGGTGCCCAAGGAAGTTTCTAAATATGATCAAACAACTGCACATAGGCATGGAATGCAAGGTTCAACATAATGGTGAACTGTCACCAGACTTTAAAGTCACCGCCGGAGTAAAGCAAGGATGCGTTTTAGCACCTACTCTGTTTGCACTCTACTTCAGTGTCGTTATAAGACAAGCTCTTAATGAAATGTTTGATGCCATCCACATGAAATATCGATATGATGGCGGGCTGTTCAACCTATCCAGACTACGAGCTTCCTCAAAAACCCAACTCACCAGAGTTATCGAAATACTGTTCGCAGATGACGCCTGCCTAGTAGCGGATTCCTTACTAGCCCTACAAGAGAGCATCACAAGACTCAACAACTCATGTGAACGTTTTGGATTAAAAATTAACTACGGAAAAACTGAAGTTATGCAACAAATACCCCCTAGCAGACCACACAGACCCATGAACATCCAAATAAATGACACCCAACTTAAAGAAGTTAACAGCTTTAAATATCTCGGAAGCACCCTAACTACTGATAATAAAATTGACCAAGAAACAGATAGGCGCGTAGCACAAGCATCAATAACCTGTGGAAGGCTAAATCAGAAAATATTTAAGACACACGATGTATCCATAAAAACAAAAAATAAAGTCTATCAAGCCATCATAATACCTACGCTACTATACGGAGCTGAAACTTGGTGTGCCTATAGAAGACACATCGTAAAACTAGACCAATTCCACCACCGATGCCTCAGATCAATTATGAACATAAAGTGGCACAATTACATCAGGAACTCTGATGTCCTCCGCAGGGCTGATATCCTTGGCATTGAAGCCCTTTTAATCAAAACACAGATGCGATGGTGTGGACATGTGCAAAGAATGGGGAAACAACGACTACCTAAACAAACAATGTACTCTGAGCTGTTCTATGGTGAAAGAAAACCAGGAGGTCAAAAAGCAAGATACAAAGACAAGGCGAAGGAAAATATGCAAAAATGCAATATACCACACAGCACATGGGAAAAATGCTCACAAAACCGCAATCTCTGGAAACAACAAATCAACACCAATATAAAAGACTTTGAAGAAACACGTTTAAAGAACCTGGACATCAAACGTGATCTGTTAAAACAAAAACAAAAGCAGGTCCAAATTATACATATTTAACGAAAATGATGAACTCGTATGCTCGCAATGTGGAAGAATTTTCACCAGCAAACGGGGGTATGCAAGCCACCTAAATGCACACGAGAGAACACAAATAAAGGGACAATAATCGCTGTAGCCGTGTCGGCTAGGACCTATTATTATTATAGACTGCTGTGATACCTTTGCCTGTGCTTTTTTTGCAAAAGGTTTTATTTATGACTTTTTTTATGATACATATTATATCACTAGTGGTTAATAATAATAATAATAATAATAATAATAATTGCCATTTAATTATTTACCCTCTGGTTTTCCTTAGGAACCGTTGAAATTTTTAATAATTGACATTTATTAAATTTCTTATTCTTTCCATCTTCATTTTCCAAATGTTGCACAACTTTGCTTATACTTATATTTAAGCAAATAATGCATAGTAATAGCTAAATATTCTAGATTATTAGGATTATATTTACTGCAAATTTTCTCTGGGTTGTTAATTTTGTTAACTTCTTTAACAACTTTTGTTTGAGAGTAGGTATAGTTTGAACTTAATTTTCTACTGTTTTGTTTTGTTTTCTTTGTATTTTTTTATTCTGTTTACATGTTATGTTAACTTAAAGAATTTTTAAATAAACTATTATTATTGTTTTAGCTGCATCACAGTTTTTGTCAGCATGACAAGACTATGAATAAGTCATTCTTGTTTTCCACATCCGTTTTGTGAAAAAGAGTCATAGTTGTTTTACCCATATCTATATTACTTTGTATGACTTTCAGAAAACTGTTTTTTTGTATCGAACATCAATTTGCGCCGGCTTTATGGCCAAATTCCTGGCACAGTGTTTTCATTTTTGCACTTCCTTAAAGTGTAACCTTTTCCCCCGCATTTTTAGCACAAGTTGGATCTGTTTGTGTGTCTTTGCAATCCGTGACTTGGTGGTCATATAGCCAGCATGTATAACATTTGTTGTTTTTTTTTTCAAGGTCTAATTTTAATTTTCTGCTTTTATTGTACTAGCTTTTGTTGGCTTTCTCTTTTTCCATGGTTACTACAGTTGTTTGAGTGCCTCTATTATTTATTTTTTGTGATATTATTTTAAAGGCATCATCAGTATCATTTACAATATTCTGAATAACATCAATAATGTTCTCTTGGGTGGTCGTTGCGTCAATGTCTCTTATATCCGTTGTTTTTCATTTTGTTTTGCTTAACTGCTATGTTCTTTTTAGTGGTTATAAGCATATTGGCCTTTTCAGTCTTCTGACTCGATTAAACTGTTGCCATAGTCTGCATTTTTGTTTTGTTTTACTATTAAAGCATATTTATTCCTGTCTTTTTTTGTTTTTTTTTTCTTGGGTTTTATAAGTATAGATCAAAACTTTATTATCTGTATGTTTGTAGATACATTCAGTCATATTTCTCAGTGTTGTAGTGCTGAGTGCAACGATTCTATGTAAGGCGACTTGTTTATTCTCAGCGGTCTTTTTTTTTAAAGCAGTTCCACAAATCTTTCAAGTGGTCATCTAGTTTTATTTTAATGATTTTGTTAGTTTTGCACTCCTGTTTTTAAGCGAATTCTTGTTGTTTGCTCTATTACCTCCAGTTTTTTGTTGCAGTTTTGAGAATTAGGTAGCGATTACGGTATTTTTTGTATGCTTTTTCTGTCTCAACAATGATTTTTGAGGCTTTGAATAGCTTTTTATTCCAAGTTTTTTGCTTTTTTAAATTTCTTTTGAGTAGTAATGCCATCAAGTAAGAGGAGGAATTTCTGCTTTAAATTTGTTGTTTATGATCCGTAGTTTTTCCGTTTTTTATCTTGTTTGCTCTTGTGTAGTTCTAGTGCCAGGTTTTTTCTATTTAGTTTCTATATTTTTTTTAACCTCTCCGTTTGATTGTACGCCTTTTTCTGAGTTTTTCTTTAATTTACCGGTTTTTCTTTGTCGTGTCTTTTTCCTGTCTCTTGGGCCTCTTAGGACTGCTTTGCCTTTTTCAGTCTTTTTGTAGCTGTCTTTAATTTCTTAACCTTCTTTTTTAATTTCTACTTTTGTATTTTGTGCGACTTTTTTGGCCAAATTTGCTCAAACGAATTAAAACAAACGTTAGATATCATGAAATGTATTATTAAACAATTCTATTATATCTAGATCTAAGCATACAAGAAGTGGAACAAACAATAGACTTTGTTCTCACTTACCCACCTCAACTTTAGTTATCAAGAGATTTATTGTTAAACAATTTTCTCATATCTAAACCCAAGCATACAAGAAGTGGGACAAATAATAGATTCTTTGATGACTAACACTTGGGCGGGTAGTTGGGTCACAGTTAAAGAAGTAACTTGTTCACAATATCAAAAGATTTATTGTTAAACAATTTTCTCATATCTAATTTTAAGCATACAAGACGTTGGACAAAGAATGGGTAGCAGAAGAAGTAACTCGCCCACAAATTAAACTTAGTTTCCACCCACTTACTCCAACGTTAGTTATCAAGAGATTTATTGTTAAACAATTCTTTTATATCTAAATCTAAGCACACAAGAGGTGTTACGAACAATACATTTATTGATGACTAACACTTGTGCGTGTGGTTGGGTCACAGTAGAAGAAGTAACTCACTCATACATTAAACTTAGTTTACACCCACCTACCCAAACTTTAGTTATTATTAGATTTATTATTAAACAATTCTTTCATATCTAAATCCAAGCACACAAGAGGTGTTACGTACAATACATCTTTTGATGACTAACACTTGGGCGGGTGGTTGGGTCACAGTAGAAGAAGTAACTCGCCTATAATTTAAATCTTATTTTTTTAGAAAACTATTCTTCAAGTATTCATTTATGATGAAACCTATATTTGTAAATACTTATTTATAATTATTTTTGCAAATTATAAAAAAAAATTTAAATGCACAATCTGCTAGCAACATTAAGGGATGATTCTAGTATAACAAATTAAATATTAGTAACTACTATAGTTGAATATTGTTTAGGCTTTATTTTCCGCAATTTCAGAAATTACTTTTATTAGCAAATTTATAGCAATACTTGATACTGTAAAGTACCTAGATCTTTGTGTAAGTATAATTTGAAATAAGTTGAAACCATCACATCATCGTCACCATTAACAATGGTGTGCAATATTAAAAAACTAAGAAGGTGAATTAGACCAAAATTTCCAAACTCTTGCTTGTATTTATATTTAATTACCTGTTGACATAAAGGCGTCAAATTTATTGTAATTTATTTAAATTGACTTGTAAATTAGTTAACAAAATATATCAACGGTGTTTTTATTATTATTAAGATCGATGTTATCTTAGACATCATTATAAGAAGCTATCGAAATCGTTGTAAAAATATAATTAAACTAATTCAGCAATAATATTTTCGTTTGTACGGTATTTTCAGTATGCCAAAATGGATTATATTTATCTTGATCGGGTCGAGTGGGTGGACAAATATTTGCAAAAGGAGTCATCTTCGAGGTTAACATAACTGAAAATAACACACACACACACACACACTCGATCCTGTGTTATGTAAAAAATATGTAAATTTCCACGCACCATATATGCTTTTATTTGAATCGACATCATAAAACCCCATTTACATAAACAATACCGTAATGATTTATATGCCAATAAATAAATATTTACAAGTCAATTAAAGAAAATTTAATCAAAATTTGATTCTTTTTCTTTAAAGTACATATGTACCTTTTAGTGTTTTAATATATTTTTTAACAACTCTACATATACGGCTATTACACAATTATGCTGTAATTACTTTTTTAATGGCATTTCCTTTATAAGATACACCGTTTTGAAAATGTCATATGTAGGTTAACAATACTACATTACATTTTTTCTGAATTCCAACTTATTCACAAATTAGCCTTAATTATCTTGCATCCGATATGTTTCAATGTACGCTTATTTTATTTTACAACTCTTTAATTGCAACAAAACTATTTTTTTATATTTGATACAAAAATATTACGGAAAATGATGTAATTACATGATTATTTTAATTTGCTTCATTGTTTGAAATAAGTCAATGACTGAATAAATAATTGTTTTACGATTTATAACTGATTTTGATTAACAATTCAGAGATTACATTAAACTTTGCATTAGCAAAGTTTCTTTGTTAAAGTTATCCATAAAGCATTTTACATTCCTGAATATAATTAAATTTACATATTTTTAAATGATAAAAGTTAATTCATGGTAAATAAAAAAATGCTTTACTGATACTATGATGACTATACAAGAGAAAATAAGAGCGATGTACTATTATATACTGCGTACGCTGGTGCTTTCCGTAGCTTTAAATAAAATTATTGCTATTTTACGCTGCAACTTAATCTATAGCATGTTTCCACTTTCCAATTCAAATGTACTTACACATAGACCTAGTATCAATGTCAGTATAAGTTTACAATAATAATTAATTTTTGAAGTTGAGCAAAATGTGGTTAATATACACTGCTCAACATTTGAACTGGTACACTTACAAGAACATATATAACAAACAAATGACTACATTTTGAGGAACGCTTTTTTGCTTAATTGATAGTATTTGGTACTGGAAACTCTTTTAGGGCAAAGAATTAAAAGAATAAAACTTTAATAACGAATTTCAAATGATTTATTACAAATTAACAAAATCTTCATTTTAGTATTACAGAAAAGCTTGCTCTGGAAAGAAATGATAACCAAACACTAAAAGATTAATAATGCGTGGGACCTTTTCTAGCTCTTATGACCCTTTGGCAACGTTTTGGAATGCTGAGGAATATTTATTCTTTCTTCCAAAACGGCAATTTGGAGCTGATGGTTGTTTGGATCCACTCCTCGAGACCTTATAAACCTTTTCAGGTAATCCCATCCGTTTTCTATGGGTTTAAGATCTGGAGAGTTTGCAGGCCAATTCATCTACGTAATATTGTTCTTTTCAAAAAAGATTTGATTTGTCTTGTTCTATTAGGAAGAACATTATTATCAACAATCATAGATTATTTCATTGTCAAATGGCAACACTACAAGTTCTAATACCTCATTAAGATACTATTCATTGTATCATTTCCAAGCATAATCAATTCAGTACGACGAGTTGCAGAAATACCTTTCCAAACGGTAATTGAACCGCCTCCATTAGCTTGATGGTAAGTCACGTGGTTCTCAATATAGCGTTCTCGTCTGCTTCTGCAAACTTTCACTTTTCCATCGGAGCTATGGAGACGCACTCTGGTTTTGTCACTGAATAAACAACGACCCCAATCTTCAACATTCCAATTTGCATGTTGGTGTGCCCACTCTAGCCGTCTTCTTTTGTGGGTTCTGGTCAACACAATGGAGATATTTTAAAAGATCTGGACTTTAAATTTACCGGATGGAGCTTTTTTCTTCTGTTTGAATGGATATTTGAATACCTGTTGCATTCAATAAATGAACTTGGAGTGTTTTTGCCGTAGAAAATCTATTTCTTTGACACTGAATTATAGATTATAGTCAATGATTTAGTGGTAGTGACAAAGCTGCAGCTTTGTATGTGCTGGTTGCATAAAGTTTGAAGGTAGTTTTATTGATGAATTTGTCATGGTCAGAATTCTCAAGGGTACTTTCATTGGTTTGATTTTTTTATAGTGTTTTGTGGTGGTTATCTTTTGAGTAATACTTTCGGATATTGGAAAGCAATGTCATTGTTTTTGGAGGCTGTTATTTTTTGCGTTTTTTTTTTTGGCTACGCAGAATTGAATTTTTATAGGCACTAGAAAGCTGAGTTGTAAATACTTACTTTTAGTTCTGACAACGCCTGGAGACTTACATTTTAAAAGCATCAGAACTGGAGGAAGTTGTGTTTTTTTTTTTTTGGTTGCGACTGCCCAAGTACTTATCTACAACAATTCTTTTTGGTTTGGCTTTTGGGTCAAAATTAAGCTTGGTTAAGATTGATTGTCAACATCAGATCCTAAAAGAAGAAGAAGAAGGTGCTTATTACAAAAAATCTAACTTTACTTTAGTATCATACTTTGCTTAGACTGAGTCTATTGTATGCTAAATTAATGCATCAATTGCAAAAATTATAAATCAAATGATTTTGCACTACATACCTTGAAACTCTAAACATTTTAGCTGCATTATTTACAGAACAATTGTTGCGTAATAATAGTATCGGTGCAAAAAAAATTAATTTGTTTGCTTATATCTAAATTCTGCCAGCGCTGCTAGATGAACGTTTGTATTTGCTGGTGAGATTTACGTTCCATCTCTTCCTTAGTTATTTTTAGAGTAATACGAAGCAATTTCATTTGGTGCACGATTCTACTACTCTTATTGTTGCATTTTTTTTTGTGGGGTGGGGAAGAAAAATTTCCATAAGACATTACAAAGTGAAGGAGTCAGTCTCACAAACGCCTACGGACTTAACACTCAACATAATTAGCCATCTAGTTGGCTGATAGACTAACTGAAGGTAGGAATATTTTTATAAAATCTACTCATTTGTTTCGCACAACCAGAGTAAGAGCTAATTTTTAGCTGAAAGAAGTGCGCTTTGCTCCGGTCCCATTGCTTGCGCAAAGGATTTTTTTTTGCAAGCGTTAGGTGTGCTCTAAAGTGGAGCATGAGTTTGCTGTTGAGAAGCAAGTGCCTAATTGTAGGCCTGACTGTTGTTGTTAGTCTTCAGTTTTTAGTAAACCGGGCAGCTCTTATTAATGGTGGTGTGCGGTCGATTGCACGCGGCGCGTGTACTTTTTGTTTGAAGTGCACGTGGAGCTTGGATGAGCTGTGTGGCCATCTCGTTGCATTGTGCAAGTTCTGCGGTATTTTGTTTGACATCGATGGTCACGCGAATTTTGCATAGCTCAGTGAGAGACAGGATATATTTCTTTTTAGCTTTCTGCGGAAGTTATACATACAGCGTTAGAAAAGTTTTTTTAACTCTTTCTATGCGTGTAGTTGAGGTTGGATTGTATCCTTGAACAATGAGATCAGCCGGCACCACATTAGCCTTGATGCAGTTGAGTACATTTTTGATAAAATACTACTATAACTGGTATGTGTAGTAAAAGATATTGTTTTTTACACTATACTGAATTTCTGCACGGAAATCCGCATGCGAGAGGGAGTGCATGCGGATAACATCGGCCACGTTTACGGCGCGGTTGATGGTTACGTTTAATGATTTAAACGTTGCTAATAGCTGTTGATAAACGGATTTATTCCGAACAGTGCTGGGAGGAGCGCGACGTGTGTCATTGCCCCAAGTTGGTGCTGGCGTAGTTGCAGGAGGACTTCTGGTGCTGCTAGTCGGACATTTTTAGAGGACACTTTGGCTATGGTGGTTGATTGCATGAATGCCGCTCAGGACACCTGAAGGGAAGGTCCGGCTCACCTGATTTTTTCCTTAAATTCTTCATGGACTTTTTATTCCTTCCTACCAGGATGAAACTTTCTTTTGGGGGCGGAGCATTCTGGTGAGAGTCAACGTTACGGTCGTGGTGGATTTCTTTCTTTTTCTCCTTTGTGGGCCGTGATTTTTGCTGGTTTGCTGGTCTAGACTTGAGTAGCTGAGCAGGTCATTTCTTTTGGAGCTTCTTTGGTATGGAACTAGGCTGGAGCTTCTGGGTTAGCTGGGTGGATAGCCTGCTTATGGTAGTCTTTGAGGAGGTTTGCAATTCTGAGAGGGCCTTTGCAGCCTTTGCGTTGCGCTTGATCTGTTTGACTTGGTTGCCATCTTTGCTAATCCTTTTGGATTGCCTCTCCATTAGGGACGTGATGTAGGCTTTTAAAAAATTCAGTCGATCAGTTTTTTCTTTATTTTAGTTGAGAGTACATCAATTCCAGGAGTTCCCGGCTGGGTTTATGTTGACAGAAATTTTGAATTAATTAATTAAATTAAGTTAGTGCTGCTTTCAGGGAGTAGGTTGGTTCTTACTTATTGTGTCCGGTTTGGAACGGATGTTGCCTTGATGGTGCTTTATGAACTTAACAACCTTTATCTGTTTCCTGTGTTGTTGAAAAAGAGACTTTGGAATTCTTTTAGATGAAGATTATTTACTCGTTTTGATCTAAGATTTGGTGTTTTTGTTATGAAATTTCAAATTTATTTGCTGATAATTAAGTGCTAGTTGTTTTACAGATTAAGCTTTTTTTTTATCTAGTTTTAAATTTCTGGTCTTTTGTATCTTGCTATCTTTAGTAGGCGATAATTTTCCATTTTTCTCATGGGCTTATTCTATGCTTTTCTTTTTTACCTTATCTATCTAACCACATTTTGTGTGTCGCATTTTTGTCGTGTTTTAGCACTTGGCATTTCTTTCCTCTACGTATGGCCGGTTATGTTTTTCTGCATTTCCATTTCTATGGTTTTAAGCATGGCTTTTTTGTAGTTTTTGCGTGGGTTTCTTCACCGTTTGTTTTACCGAGCGGAGACATGATTTGTATATTTGAATCTTGCCTTTCTTGGTTGTTATTCCAGATCATATCTCTCAGGCTTTTTTGATATTTTTGCCGCTTTGGTGGCTTGGTCTCTTATCTTTTCTATTTGGAGAAATTTACAGTTTATGATTTGTTTGATTATTTGGTCGTTTATTGCTAGTTTACAACAAATTGGTTTTTTTACTATGACTAATGATTTAATCTTCTGATTGAAATTATTATATTATATTGTGTGGCTTTTAGATAGAACACATGTAGCATTCACGGCGTTATCAGTGTAGCATACCATCTTTACTTCTATTTTGTTTGTTCTAATCTTTTGACATTGTTCAATGTCCGGTTCATACTGATGTTAAAACTTAGCGCATTTTCCTATCTAATTTTAAATTATATGGGTAGGTCTTTGGTTTTGTTGTTATTGACTAGTATTTGTGTCGTTGTGTTAGTGTTTAATTTTTCAATTATGTTAGTTCTGTCGGTATGTTAACATCTTTAGCTGCGTTTGGCTATCCTACTCGAGTTATTATTTTTACTGTTTTTACTCCGTTCGGGTATTATTTTTGGAGTACACAAAGTCAATTATTGGTCATTTGGCTATTACGGTGGAATGAATGAGTTAACTCCATTTACTCTTTAAGAGTCAGCATTCCTGATCTGTAACGTTGCCTCTGAAGCCACTTCTTTGTCTTGTTTGTTTTTACTCCTATTTATTGACTTCATTGAATTCTGCAAGGTGTTTTTTGCTTGTCTTTGACATGTAATTTTTGTCTGAGGTACATTCATTGCCGGTATTTTTTTATTGAGAGTTTGCCGAAGGGGGTTTTTTTTGTACTTTTCTTTTTATTAGTTCTATTTCATTCTTTGCTGAAATCTATTATATAACTTTAACTTTTAATCACTTTTTCATTTATTGAACTCAATAATTTAATTTCATATTCCGTGACCTCAAGTTGTTTGATGGTGCTAACTCTAGTACTTTTGGTTTTTTGATTTAAACTTTTTTGTCGTCACTTTTGTCATTTGTCTCATGTACTTTATTACTTGAGTTATTCTAAACGGACTTTCTATCTTCATCTACTTCGATATTCATTGACGTTTGGTTGCTCTTTTCAGAATCTATGGAGCAACCCGGATTATCTTTATGGGAGGATTTTTACTATCGGTGCTATCTTGACTTGCCGACATTTCATACAGATAATTTGTAATTGGGGTTTAAGAACATTTTTTATTCAAAAGATTTTGCTTTTTTTGCAATCTTATTTTTTTTTTTTAATGTTTTAGTGATTTAGGTGAGGAAACTTCTAAAGATTTAATTTGTTGGATTGACTTTTACGAGGAAAATGTCTACCGACTAAACCCAATGTTGAAAATACCTAGAAGTTTAAGACCATATGACTCATAGACTTTTTGTTCGAAGATGAGGGATTCAGGAGATGAATAGTGGGACGCTTTATAGGATGAGGTGTTATTTATTTTAGGTTGTAAAATGGTTACTTGGTTCACCTGTTGTTGTTGTTGAAGCCAGTTTACGGCTGTTTCTCCAGCGTTTTGTTTTGGAGCGACAAGTCACTATTCTGACGCATAATTGGAACAAGAAGATTTATAGACATTTTGGTTTTATTGAGAATAAAATAGTCATTTGTTATTTTCAGATACTTGGCAGCATCGCACCACGGTGTGGGAACGTTGTTAAAATAGACGTTCTTATGGGTGGGGAATATGTTGCTGTGTGAAGAGAACAGCTGTGGTTTTTCTCTGGATTCACTTTGATTTGCCAGTGGTTCAACCAATTTTCAAGTTCTGTGGTGGCTTTTTGTAGTTTTGAAGTGACCATGAACGACATAGAAATACTATGTCGTTTAGCATGTTGAGCAATTTTTCTCTTGTCTGTCTATCCCGAAGGCATGTCAGCGATGAACAGGTTAAACAGCAAAGGAAAAAGAATCGAGCCTTGAGGAACTTCTGTCGTAGATTGTCGTGAGGTAGAAATGTAGTTTAAAATTTTGAGGTTATGAGGTTATCAGCCTTATAAGGCGCACAGGAAGGTTACTTCTGTGCAGATTATTTGTTTTGTGTGGTTTTGGATGTTGTCTAGAACCGCTTATTTGCAATATTGGTGCCATTATTGTTTTATGCGAGAATGACTTTAGCACTCTGTTAGTTATTTTATCGGGACCGGGAGCAGACCAAATTTTTAGTTTTTTTATTATTTTTTTATTTGAGAGTGTTGAATGGTTTCCAGCCGCGCGTTGTAACCGGCGTCTTTCAGGAAGTCGTTGACTACTTGCTGGACCTTTTTCTTGGTACGAGGGAGACTGCTAAAGTTTGCGGAATCAAGTACTGCCTGTATTGCCAGCGTTCTGCGATTGTCATATTTGTAAAATTTGACGTTTTTCACTTATAATTCAGTTGACAGTTTGATTTCAAACTGCTCTGTTTTGTTTCAACAAAATTTAACGAGAGTAATAATTGTGTGAAAAATAGAAATTTCGGATCGTGACTTCCGAGTGATGATTTTTTATGTTTTTCGATACGGTTTAACACCTCAGCAATGAGTGCAAAAACTTAGTTTGTTATTTGGGGATGAATCACTATCCAAAACTATGGTTTACAAATGGTTTGCAGAATTCAAACGTGGAAGATCAACGTTTAATGACGATCTTTGCGAAGGTTATCCATGCACTTCTGTTGTCGCGAAAAATATTGATGCTGTGCGTGAAAAGATTTTGTCAGATCGGCATGTGACCTACAGTGAGATAGAGGCATCCTTAGGCATTGCAGCGAAACAAATACATTCGATTTTGCACGATTATTTGCATGTCAGGATGTTTTGCAGTCGTTGGATTCCATACAATTTGAAAGAAAAACAAAAACAGGCACATGTTGAGTGGTTCAAGGAAATTGAAACTAAACAGAAATCGACTGTGGTGTTTCAAAATGAACCTAAACCCTCAAAAGTGGTGCGTTCACGAAGCGTTTCGAAAAGAATGATTACTTGTTTTTTTTTAGAAAAACGTGTCATGCTGCAACTGTTGCATTAGAAGATCGAAGAACAGTTAATGCTGACTGGTATACTTCAATTTCTTTGCCGGAAGTTATTGCTGAAATCAGAAGGAACAACATAAACCGGCGAATTATTGTTCATCATGACAATGCAAGCGCTCACTCAGCAGTACGAACTGTAGAGTTTTTGACCAGTAACAACATCCAATTAATGACTCATTGCCCATATTAATTTATCGACATATCAAAAATGAAATGCTTGGCGAGCATTTTTCATCGCCTGAAGAAGCCGTTGAATTTAAATCACTTGTTTTGGAGGTACCTCGTTCAGAGTGGCAAAATTGTTTTGAAAATTGGTTTCATCGGATGCAAAAGTGTATAGATTTTAAAGGAGAATATTTTGAGAAGCATCAAAGCGATTTACATAACGTAATTTGTGTTTTGCTTTACATTTTCTGCAAACTTTGGCAGTGTCTCTCGTATATGAGAAGGAGCATTGGAGTTTGAAACTGTCGCAAATGTTTTGGTTTTTGCAATTTTGTTGGTTTTTGTTAGTTATTTTATTCTACTCCACTAATTCACATTGCCGGGAGAGGTTTCTTATCCACCTTCTGGGAACATACCTGGTAGTGGTTACTGGTATTCGTTGCAAGTAATCTAACTTTACCAAACGGTATGGGGATTCTAAAACTTAGACTCCGGACGATTACTTGTTTCTTTTAGAAGACTCGACTTTTGTGGCTAGTCAACAGGTTTATTATTTGAAATGTTTTTTTAATAATTTTATTATTGGCTTTGTAACATGTTGTGTTGTTTTGTTGCAACCGCATTGCTTATAGATGAATCTATTTAAATTCAAAATAAGCAAACTATTGATCATTGCTTTTTAACGATTGTCATTAAGGGTAATGCTCTCTCCGACTTGATTTTTAAATAAACGAGGTTCAATTATCCAGCCGGCAATAGTTGGACCCTATGTCGATTATTTTTGCTCCAAAAGCGGCAGATCTTTTTATTAACGTAACTAAAGGGTTTTTTTAATAACAGCGGGTAGATGTAGAAATGAAATAAAACAAGCTGTGTGTGAGGTATTAACAAATTTCTTTTTTAATTTAAAAAGCCCAGGTATGCCATAAAGTGTGGATTATGACATCGTTTAAATGCACGCTTTGGCTTCTTATGGTGTCACGGATCCGAGTGGTCGAATTTTCAATTACTCTTGCGAGAAATAACCTTAGCCTTAAGACGTTCATGCAGAATGTCAATTGAGGCATCCGCTGTGTGGCACGTGGCGCCGTCTTGCTGGAACCACATGTCTTGTCACGGTCTAGTTTTGTCGGAGGCGGTAGCTGACGGCGGTTCCGGCTGGTGTTCTGCCTTTGATTGCTGTTAGAAATAATGATGATTAAATAATGGGGTTAGTGCAGTTTGTGAGGTGTTTGTTCCTCCTTGGAACGCTTCAGGGAATGGAACGTGCTCTGGGGGAGATGGACAGGGTAACCCTCCAGGGTACCACGATGCTTCGGCAAAGGTCGACAGAGGCTTTCCTCCCGATAGGTGCGGGATTAGATCACCTCAGGCCCGTCGCGGCCGATAGTCTTGGTGATGGTGCTGCCGGTGCTTCGGCGGAGTGACAACCTTCCAGGTGGTCCTGGTGCGGGTGACTGGCCCGTCGGGACCGAACGATGCAGCACAGCAGTGTTGACGACGCTAGTGCTTTGGCGGAGGTCGTCAGGTCACCTTCCAGGTGGTCCTGGAGCGGTAACTGGCCCGTCGCGGCCAAACAATGCACCGCTCGCAATGTTCCTGGTAGTTTTGGGTGGTGGCAGAGTCGATGTTTGTGGTCTCGCTGCTGCGTTAGACTGGCTGAGGAATTCTGGCGCGGCAGGGTTTTGTCAATTCTTTGGCCACGCCTCTTGCGGTCACGTGCCTGCAACAGTCTTCTAGATCCATATGGATCGCCGTTGACGGTGACCGTCTCACCAACTTTGTTTTTGAAAAAGTACGGACCAATGACGCCGCCGGCCCAAAATCCACACTAAACGGTAACTTTTTGAGGATGCATTATCACCTGGTGAACCTTATGTGGGTTGGTGTCGCCTCATATACGGCAATTTTGCTTGTTAACATAGCCATTTATCCAAAAATGCGCCTCGTTGCTAAAGATTATTTTTTTGCCAAAACTGGGGTCCCCTTCCAAACGATTAGAAGCCCAGTTAGCGAATAAACAGCGTTGTTTATGGTTATAAGCTTTGAGTTCCTGGGTCAATCGGATTTTGTACGGGTGTAGGCCTAAACTCCGACACAAAATTTGCCAAATTGAAGTCTGCAAACGCCCGAGTTTTTGTGCACGGCGTGGAATCGACTGCCTTGGGTTCTGCTGTACACTTTCACGGACCGCGGCAATGTTCTCCGCCGATCTTGCGTTCCTTGAAAGTACAGGTGTTGGCTGATTATTTACCAAATCCAGTCGTCTCATATTTGGCCACCAAATGTTAAAGAGTCGACTGTGAAGGGCTACCACGTCTACAGTAAAATGGACGCAACGTTTGCAATAACGAACACTCATTTTGATAATAAAGTTTTATCATTTGAACGTGCTGTTCAATCGTGTAACTTGCCATGGTAATTTGGCATAAGTATCTGAATAATAAACAAAAGATTTGATAGATGTCACCAAAACAAAATGGCCGCCACGGGCCGCCAAAATCTACCCGCGTCAACTCAAAAAACTCTTTATTTAACCAAATGTTGCTAAACAAAACTTTGTGGTTAAATTCTGAGTTTTTGTAATTGATTTTAAGCCTATTCAGTAAACTTACCATGCAAACAATGGTCTTGTAGCTTGAATACCTGTGCAAACTGGGTATTGTAAGTCGACTAACATAGCCCAACTTCTTGAGATTCTAGATTTTAAGGCTATTTATTGGACTGGTTTGTTGGGCAAAAAAATTAAGGTAGTATGTTCTGATTTAAGTTCAGTCAAGTGTTTTTATTATGCCAACGAACCTTGTTTGTTTTAATAATAATAATTTGAATAATAATAATTTATTGCCCAACAGGTAAAACCTTATTACAGAACAACATATTAAATACTACAGTAGATACAGGTACAATAAAATTACAAATAAATAATTAAAAGTTAAAAAAAAAATAAAAATTTTCAATAAAAAAGTTCACGAATACACTTTAAAAAAACTTGAATTAGCATTAAAAAGATCACACTAATTTGAAACACTATTGAACGTTGAACAAATTAAAAAAGATGGAGATTTCACCATTGCCGACGTCTTTGCAGGTGGATTATAAAAACAGTTTGTGGTCCTGGAATTGACACGTGGTACTAAAAAATTTGAATTATATAGCAGATCAGGAGAATCATATAGCAGATCAGGAGAATCAACTGAGTTGTGTATAATTTTATGCAAAAAAGAAAGTATTGAAACCGATCTTCTTGCTGCCAATGGAACTGCATCAAATTCCTTAAGGAGCTCACCATGGTCAAATCCTTGAGGCGGATAATAGTTGAAAGATTTAAACCATAAATACTTAAAAAAATTTCGTTGAACCGCTTCAAGAGAATTAATATCGCAGCTGTTAATTGGGTTCCATATCACTGAGCCATACTCAAGAACGCTTCTGACTAGGGTGTAGTATAACACAATTATTGCTTCAGTGTTATTAAATTCTTTAGTGTTGCGCAAAATAAAGTCTACTAGTTTATGCGCTCTAGATATTACTGACGTTAAATGGTCAGAAAAAGTTAGTTTAGCATCAAATATAATGCCTAAGTCTGTAGTTTGATTAACACGCGCAATAGCCACTCCATCCGATAAATATTGGGCTGCAACTGGATTGAGTTTCTTAGTGTATGTTACAAGTTTGCATTTACTTACATTAAGAAAGAGGCGATTAGTATTACATCAATTATTTACTAAACTAATATTGTATTGAAGATTAACACAGTCTTCAACAGAATTAATTGCTGAAAAAATTTTGAGATTGTCAGCAAAAAGTAAATGTTTTCAAGTTAAAATATTTGACAGATCGTTAATAAAAAGTAAAAACAGTAATGGACCTAGGTTAGATCCTTGAGGCACGTCTGACGTTGGACAATATTCAGAAGAGTTACAATTATTGTAAGAAACATATTGACTACGGTTATCTAAATATGATTTAAATAATAGTAAAAGATTGGACGGACGGAATGGTCTATTGTGTCAAACGCCTTTTTAAAATCAAAGTATATACAATCAACTTGACCCTTGTTATCCACTATCTTTGATGTAAAGTCAACAAAATTGCACAAATTAGTAGTTGTAGAGCGTTTTTCCATAAAGCCATGCTGAGTTGATGATAACAAGTGTTTGACTTTAGGATAAATGTTAGAATACAGAATCATTTCAAAAACTTTTGCAAAGTTATAAATAATGGCAATAGGTCTATAATTGATAATGTCAGCACTAGCGCCAGATTTTAAAACCGGGCAAATTTTTGCTTTTTTCCAAACATCAGGAAAACTATGATGGTTGAGAATAATATTAAAAATTTTGCACAATGGAACGCAAAAGATATCAGCACAGTATTTAATAATGAAGCTGGGTATGTTATCATGTCCGCTCGTTTTGTTTTTCATGATATCTAACCATCAAGGAGAAAGAATAAGTCGAAAATTGTTCAACATTGATTGCTACTTTTTTTGGTTTTGTACATCTAGATTAGGTTATACGGGTTTCACTATGCTTAATTTGCATAACTTTATTTTTTTTTATAGCCTGTGACAAATAGTTTTCAGTTTTGCGGTAAAAAAATTAGTTTGATGATAAAACATTAATTCACATTAAATATTAATGATATAACTTAACTAATAATAATATTTTTGTTATAATTATAATAATATTATAAGTTTTTAATGAAATGCAAATCGCGTTGTTATACATAAAATTATTCGCAACGCACAAAGCCAAGCCTCATAAGTCAACATCAAATTTATATTATTTAAAAAAATATGCATTCCTCTCCATAATAGAGTTGTGGCTTCCAGATTGAAAACAAACAACTAGTGCACAACCAAAAAGGAAGAAAGTAACGAAAAAAAAACTTATCCTGCACCGAGTTGCAATAGAAAAAATAATCCCCGCAAACTCGGACACAGTTTATTTATTCGCTCAGATATATCACACTCAGAAAATAAATGGAATGGCGCGCCGGCTGCCCGTAGCTCTTGATAATTTTTGCACTGCGATAATAATAACTGCCGGTATGTGGTTAAGGGTTGAAAACAGGTATCGTATGCAATTTCATAATTCACTGAGTAAAACGCAGTTATTAATTGCAGACGGAAACCGCAGTACACTTATGACTGAGCAATCAAGTCTTTGTCTGTGACATGCACGAGGTGTTATCTCTTGTTTAGAGTGACAACTGCTCGTGTCCGGCTACAAAAGCATAATTAAAATTGAAATATTCACACTGATAACATTATATATTGTTGTCATAAAATTTAATCTAAGCTAAAATATTGTTCTTGCTACGATCGTATTTGTTTATAAAGATATTATGAACATAATTAATTTAATTAATTAAAAAATGTAATAAATAGTTCTCTGGAATCTTTGCACAAAATGAATAAATTAATCTTATTCATGATGCACTTAAATCATTGATAATATAAATTCTTTATAATCAATAATTATCCACAACTATGTAATTATTGCATATTTCCTGTTAAGTAATAACCAAGATAAAATGTTTCCATGTGTGGTCCCATTCAAAAAATCGTATTAATTTTCGCGAATACCAAACCGGCAATTATGTTAAATTATTGGTAACTTGGAATAGCGAGATAAATATGCGGGCAATTAAAACGCACATTAACGCTAATTTAAATTGAGGAAAGCATTAATTACACCAAAATCAATTTAACGAAAAAACTTTAATTTACATTTCCACACCTTTTAAGATTCAATCAATATCCAAAAGAGCATTGTCTCTGGAATTTTTTTAATTTGTTTTTTACTATATGGATATGGATTTGATGCTAGATTGAGTCCAGACAGAAAAAAGTTAATTAAAGAAAAAATGTGCTGTATGATTGGATATTTTGTTATAATTTCCATATCGAATTGCTGTGCGGTATAAATAAGTTATTTATTAATATATCATGTATATATGCAGTGCGGATTGTTGGCGGCTCGTATTGTGTATCAAATTTCTTTTGATCTGAATTGCTGTAACGGTGCAGCTTGGATCGGAAAGATTGTTGTGCCGTATTTATTGCTAAGAATGGCCAAACATCGGGACTGAACAAATTGAGTGTGTCCAATCGCGTTTTCATTCTTTTATCCGATTTTATCGAGAACGAAAAAGGTGTAGTGGGAGTTAAAATACCTTATTGAAGCAACAATTTGTATTACTTTTAAATCATTTGCCAATTTGTTTTAATTTAATTTAACACTTATCAGATCTTATTAGATATTTGTGGAAATTTGTATTATAATTATTACGAATTATATGATTTTATTATAATGAAATTAAGTTTTGTTGCCCTTAAAGGATTTTTTTAACGCGTCTGTAAATTACGTTTTCCTGGACGTAAAAATTGGGTCGATGAAGTTAGGTTTTGGTGCTGCTTTTGTTGTGAAGGGCATTATTGCAACTAGCAGTAGAGGTAGTTTCTGGTTCCAGTTGACTTTACATCTATGTGAGCTTTGCATACTCTAAGTGGATGCTGTAATGTCTCGATAAGGCATAAATCTGGATAAGAATATACTTTATTTATAGTATAATGTACATATATAAAAAGGCGAGGTTTAGTATAGTTTAAATTTTGTTTGGTATGCACGGAGCACTAACGGAACGGAGTATATAAAGTGCTATGGAGTGAATTTTTGTAGGTGTGCGCAGCACAAACACACTAAGGTAAAATATATGCAGCCATGAATACAAGAAACATATATACAAAGTTAAATATACAATTTAAAATTTATACAAATGAAGCAGAAGTTATGTAAATGGGTAAACGTGACAAACAAGTAGGACAGCTTTGTTCTTTTAGAGCAACGACAATCTTTCAACACGTTCTATATTTTTGGGTGTTTTCTGTTAGTCACAGACTGTGCGTTTAGTGAATTACGTTTTTGAGATGGGGGTTATTCTTTAGGGTACTATAAGGTTTTGGCGGAGATTGTCGTAGATGTGGTCTCCGTTTCTTCCGTGGCTAAACTATATAGGGCTTATAGGCCAGACAACTTAGTCCATTGCTAGTAGATGCATTTTAGTTGTTTATTTTTTAGTGGATGTTTGTTTGGAAGAACCAGAAGTGATGTTGTGGCCTCAAATGTTGCGGTAGAACTGATTGGCGAGTTGAGTCGCGGAGGGGTTTTATTAACTTTGCGCTCACATCCCTTGCAGAACACTAATGTTTTTTCACTTTGCTCAGGGTAAATGGTAAAAAATGTTAATCTTTTTGGAAATGTATATTTGGGTTGGGATCACGTTAGGTGAGCTCAGTTCTTTACATTATAGTTTAGGAGTTATTTTCGGTATTGCCCCACTAAGAGGCTCGCAGGTGCTTGGTTTGCGCAGTTTGCTTTGATCTAGGTTCCGGGTGCTGTGTTGCAAAGTTGGTGTTTGCGATTACTCAGTTTTGCTTTAGTTGTTGTTGACGAGGTTTACGTGGTTTACTTCAGACATGTACATCTGAGTTTAGGGTAAGGCTAAGGTCAATTGGTTTTACTTTAATGTAGTCCAATCAATCCGAATCAAGCGTCATAAAATTGGATACTTGCAGATTTGGTTCTTGACGGTCGGGGTGTTTTTGGTTTTGTTTAAGAAGCTTGGTTTAGTGTTAGTTTGGTACAACTGGTAGACCTTGGCTTAATATTTTTTGTTAATATTTAACATACTATATATATATATATATATATATATATATATATATATAGTAGAATATTTTATTATTTATGAATAAAAATATTAAATATAAAAAATTTCTACAAAATAAAAGAAGAAAATATTAATTTTTTGTTAAAGTTGTCTTTACTGTTCAATCTACAGAGTGCAATGTTGGTCCGGAAATTTTTTGTTTAAAGTTTTTTTTTTAGTTGTTGTTTAGATTCTCTGGGTTTGAGAGCCAGGTGAGAAATTTCTCTAGGATGATTTGTTCTAGGCCAAAGTCACAACCGACATTTTCTCACAGCTTTTAATTGTTGAGTAAGCTATTCTGAAAGTTATTATTTATTTACTACTTAATTAACATTACAAAGTATTATAATTACATAGTTTTTTTGGCTGCAAGAGTGATAGCTTACTTTTTGCAAAACTAAGTTAATTTTTGCTCATTAGGGTTTGTCAGGGTAATATGAACTTGGTTTGAGTAGAGAACCAAGTTTTACAAAATCAGGTTGTGACTTTTGGAGACTTTGGGGGGTCTTGAAGTTGTTCCAGTGATGTGGAATTAGATGATCAAATTATTGAAATAAAAATTTTATCGATTCTTTGGAGAAGTTTCTCCAGCTAGTAAGGATTTTTTCGGTGTCAGGTCCGTCAGGTTTGGGGCGCCTCTATTCCAAGTCGCCTTATGTTTGACGTCAAGTGTTACTGCAAAGGTTGACGGCGGTTTTTAGGCTAGTGGTATGCCTGAGAGTATGTGTTATTATAATTTGGGATTTGCTCTCCCTGGTCAACGCCACAGGGAGTGGGTAAAATCTTATGGGGACTATACTAGGTTTTGGCAGAGGTAGTTGTAGATGTCCTTCCAGTTTTTTTTTAGACTAAACTATCTAAGACATATTGCGGCTCATAGATGCAGCTCTTTTATCTCAGCAATTTTTTTCTTGGACGATGTTTGTTTGGTGGAATTAGAGGTAATTTAGTGGCCTTGAATGTTGTGGTGGAACTGACTGGCGATTAAAGTTGTGGCGGGGTTTTGTTAACTTTAAGATTATGTTTCTTGCGGAACACCTTTTGTCTGTTTTTTTTTTAATCTCCGATGGCGGTTTTGCCTTTTATCGGTTCTTTTGATCCAGTGGGGTAGTTTATGCGCGTGCGACGCAGTTTAGGTGTCAAATATTTATCAGTTTTTTTTTTCTTGGATTTTGGAAAATATGGGGTTTTTGTTATAGTTAATTGGTTTGGATGTAGTCGTTATTGTTATCTCCATGGATTTGCATTTGCTTTCCATTCTGATTAACTACGTACGTATTATCCCGAATATAATAGAGACCAAGCCATTTTGGCACAATTATAATTTTGTGAGCGCGCTTATTAGTACCGAATCATTTTAGACTAGCTACTAGTTCAGATTCGTCTTGTTTGTCATATTGCTGGGCGTAACGGAGTCTTGTTCTATTTTTTTTATACGGGTTTTCTGGTCTACTTGCTTGGGCGCTGCTGGTGGCTTTGGAGCGATTTGTCAATATTTGGTACTCCAACGTTGGCACGTCTGTGTTTATTTGTATGACCAAAATTACAGGTGGTTTGCGGTGATTATTGTACCGGGGCACCTACTTTGCAAAAATACTAACACGCGGATATTTCTCCGGTTTTGGCTTTCTCAATCACAAATGCTTCAATTTGTTTTATAAAGAAATCCGCTAAAACTAAGATGCTTTTTGTTTCCTGGAGTGGCCCAGTTAGCGATGCATTTGGTTATCTTTGTTTGCGCTTTCTTGTTGTGCAGATTTAAGTCTTGTTGGCACGTAGATGCCTATCTAGTTGGTTTATGGCGTTTTTGTATATTTGTATACTACTTCTACGTGTTTTATTTGCTCTTTATACCTGGGATGGTTAGGTTTATGGAGAATTTTGTTAATTTTAATTGCGTTGTCATTTTGATCTAGTACCAACTGCAAATCACTCACGACTTGTGGTGGTAACATTATTTTTTTTTTTTGGGGCGGCAAAGAAGAATTTTTTTAAAGACTTGCAAAGTTTTGGATTTGCTCTTACGAGTGCCTACCTACTAAACACCCCTTATTATAGGTGCTGGAAGCTTGACACCTTGTTTGTGTAAAAACCTTTCTATCTAATTGAAAATAAAATTACGGGTTTTGATCATTTACAGAATGCACCTAGTGTGCCGTTTTATAGGAGTTGCATAGATTTTGTAGAGAACTAGTGACACGTCCGGGTTTCAGACTTTTGGACCGATTCTAAGAATTTAGCCAATTAAAAGATATAATCTTGCGTATAGCTTTTAGTTTTACATAAACTGGGCAGCGCTTGTAACTGGACGTTGTACGGCCCACCGAACCTGGCTCATGTAGTATATTTGAACTCTTTTGAAAACCTTGAATAATTTCCGGCGCATTTGACTCACACAAATGGTGCGTTGCATCCCGATGCCTTGTGGCCACAACGCTGGCAACGATGGCAACTATGGCAGCGGAAACTGGACGTACAACTCCTTTCCCTTGCGTGTAGTCAATAATTTATTAAACACCTGAGCTGTGTGTCTATCGGCTTCTCGTCGTCGGAGAGGCAGAAGTTCACCGGATTTTTGGCCGGCAATTTGAGGGAGGCCCGTACCTGGTGCTTTGGAGCCTTGATGGAGACCTCTTAGGGGGAGGCCTGGCTTGTAGTTGCTGCTTCCAGAGTCGAGGATGGCCGAGCGAGAATCCGCATTATAAGCAAATTTGTGGCGATGGAGGTACCCTTGGTCTGCCTCAGCGCCGGTTCTTTTTGAAACTGGAAACGGGTGTCCGTGAACTCCGACTTGATGTGACGGACGTTGTCGATGGCGATGTTTAGTCGGAGTTTTTCATTGTTTATTTGTTTCTTGTACATCTTGTCTAAATTGTTGATATTTGTGAATAACTTTTCCAGCTAGTTCTCTAGCTACTGGGCGTAGAGGATTCCCAGAATTTATCAATGGTCAGTCGGGCTCGTGTTGGTTAATTTGTCTGTGTTTGGGGGTTGCATATACTTTGGCGGGACTATTACAGTAAAGCTTTTTTTTCAATACTTCTTCACTCTATGGCGGTTCGCACGTGACTGTTTTTATTTTATTTTTGCAGTGGTAACGTATTGTGATATGTTCTGGTAGTGGTTTGTAGGTTGGTCATCCAGGTTTTTGTTTAGCAAATTGGTCAATTGGTTCTACTATTGACCGACTGCAGGAACGAGGCTTATTTTACAAGTTTTAACTGATAGTTTTTGATATTATTTAGCCACATCAAAGCTTGGGAGTCCGTTATAGCTGTAAAGATTTGATCTTTTAGTATAGAAAGCCGGTACTTTCCTAATACATATTTTTGTTTGTTTTCATAGTTCCAATGTTTGCCGTTGCTTTTTGCCTCCTGGACTTTTTTGAAACATCACCGCAAATACCTCTAATTGGGATTTGTTTATCTAGATGATATAACGTAGGTCAGGGGCGCTCTGACTTACAGCATCGGCGATCTTCCAAAAAGGTATTAGGCGTCAAGCAATCGACTTGGTCACTTTGTAGCAAACTTAATGCAAACCTAGTCACTAGGTAAAAAGAATTCTTAAAAATAAATTTTTAGTGTACTTTATACAATAAATAACAGAAATTTCAAAAATATTTTATATAAGGCTATCGACTTAAAAATATTTTGCGATAGATTGTTTGAGCACCTTTCTTCTAGGGGTCAATGGAGTTGACACGGCTTGTCGGATTTTTTTTATAGCAGCTGTGGATCTTTATTTAAAAGTTTTTATGCTAGCTGTTTTGTTGAGTGTTACCTCTAGCATTGCAAACTGAGATAAGTATTGTTTTACCCAGATGCAATTTTTTGCAGCTGTTGCTTGGTTTTTGGTAGATGGTAGGTGTATGTTTGATCTAAGTGTTTTCTAAAAGGCCGTGCAATAGCGGTTTTAACCATATGGCCAAGGTATGTTAGTGAGGCATTAGCAAACGCACGTTTTGCCTGTTGTAGGCGCAAGTTGATATTTTTAAAGTTTTTCAAAAACAAGGGCGAGGTGTTTCAAGTTTTTTTTATACAAATTGCTGTATATTATGTTCTCATGTAAATACACTATTGTGAATTGGTGTAAGTACCCAGCAAGCACCTCTTGGCTCATGAGACGTTGGAATGTGGAAGAAGCATTTATTAGCCTAAAAGACATGATCGAAAACTGGCTTCCGTTGGGTTTAAAACCGTAGGCCGTTAATTTTGCGATAATCTATTTAAAACCTAGGTTTCCCGTCTTACTTTCCATGAATATGATGGGGGTGGAATACGGTGGTTGGTTCATTAATTGTTTAGATAAAAAGTTTCTGTATTGCTTGTCAAAGGTTTTTATTTTGTTGTTGTTCACTTAATAGGGACATATTGCAATAGAATTGATATGCGTTGGCCAAATGGTATAGGGGAACATCAGTAAAGTACTTTTTAGTGACAAATAGTTCTTGGTAATAGATTGTTTGAAAAACCATGTCTTAGTTTGTTTTTGGACTCGTTTTGAAAAATTGAATCTTTTTGTATTTTTTTTTTTATTTGAACATGCTGTTGTATTTGCACAGGATTGGTGTTAAAATTATCTGGTCTCTAAGGTTCTTGGACACACAGAACTGAGCCTCGTGTGTTGTAGCTCCTTAAAACGTTATGTTGGTTTTCTCAACAGCTTATAATGCGCCGTTTTGGGAGCCATTCTTAATAGTAAACTGGTATTGTTGAAATTGTGGCGCTTGGTTGGCGTGGATAAAATAGTGTCGACACTAATGGCACTATTATATAGCTTTTTGCTCAATGACATTACATTGAAGTATTTGTAGTGGCTGGTTGACACTTTTTAAGTATAACGTCCCATCGTCCTTTGTTGTGTTTGTGCTAATTCTGAAGCTTTGGACAGTTGCAGTGATAATGGAGGGTTTCTTGAGTAGAGTAGCGACATTCTGCTTAATTTGTTGATGAGTGTTATTTTATAGAAACGGCTATTGACATTAACTTGTCTATAGTTGCTGGCTGAGTACGAGCTGTTTCTTTAAGATTGGGCTCCGCTAGGTACAAAATTAAGTGCACTATGTCGAGTTTGTCTCCCGGGCATCATTCGTCTTTCAAACGCTTGTCTTAGCTTGTTTAGCCTCTCCCAGGAGTTGTTGTTTTTGACGACCAATTTAAATTTAATTTTGTACGCTCTTCTAAGCCATTGTCTTCTTTCATTGGCTACTTATTTCTATGAATTTTCGATCGTTTTAGGGTACTTTCAGACTTTTGTTTAAAGAACTCGGTATGGCTGGGTGCGTTTGGAATTTCCGCCATGCAGATAACGGTATCTTGGCGGTTTTGGTTTTGGTTTTGGTTTTGGTTTGAGTTACTTTGTTACTGTATGGATAGTAAGCCGAGTCAAGGTGGCTGTATTTACTTGATGTCGTTGACGTTGATCTTATAGATATTTTTGCTGTAGTCGGTATTCTGTTTCCAGCTGTGCGCTGAATGTTCAGTTTAGTTTTGCCCGTTTGTTAGATTGCCCGCAGCTGTATTTTCTGTTAGCGTTCTGTTGATATGTCCTCCTTTTTTTTTTCTTCAGTTTTTTTGTTACTGGTGGTTTCGTTAACGCTGTTTTAGCTTATTTTATTGCAATTATTTTCTGCGGGGAGTTGGTTATCTTCTTCTTGGTGCAATGTGTTGCAATAGTATGGATACCAACATTTATATTTTTTGGATTTAATACAGAGTTCTATATTGAAAATCAATTGACAGGAACATAAAATACTTAATGATAGTGAATATCTGTAAAGTGTCTGTATGTGTCTGTGGTTTCTCTGTGAGGTGTCTATGAGTGTCAGTGTATATGTTTGTATGTGTCTGTGAGTGTCTATATGTGTCTGTATGGGTCTGTATGTGTCTGTAAGGTATCTATTCAAAGAAAAAAAAAATTTACGAAAACTTCTTTATTAGACAAGTTCGTTATAATTTTTTCCTAAAAATGCAATCCTGAGAAGTTACAAACGATTAAAAAATGTAAATTTAATAGCACAAGGCATTTCCTGAAAATTTCAGGGTATCTTTTGCACATATAAAAGCTCGTTTTTATCCATATTAAAAAAAAAAAACGCCATTTTTTTTATGAATAATAAATTTAAGGAATAAAAATTTTGTAAAAAATTAATCTTTGAACAATTTTGAAAAAAAAAAGTTTATAACAGTTTTTTTCTAAAAATGCGATCCTGAGAAGTTACAAACGATCAAAAAATGTAAAAAATTGCAAAAACATCAATATTTTAAATTTTGATTGCTTATTACTTGAAAATGGCTTATTAAAAAAATCCAAAAAAAATCACAAGATCTGGACTCTTGTAGAGAAAGGCATTTTCAATGGTTTTAGCAAAATTAATTTTTGTTCTGTATACTTAACTCAGACATGGTCATCTGTTTGTGCGGTGTCTGTATGTGTCTATGGCTGTCTGTAAAGTGTTTGTGATTATCTGTGCGTGTGTGTAAGTCTCTGATTGTCTGTGAGGTGTCTATGCGTTCCAGCAATGTATATGTGTATATAGCAAATAATTTTGAACTGAAAAAAAAAAAAGATTATTACCACTAAATTGTAGGCAAAAACTGATAAATCTAAAAATTATTTCAGTTTATTATTACCATGAAGGGGCTTACAAATTTTTTCAAAATTAAAAACATCTCCTCAGTGATCCAGATGCACACGCTCAAGAAACTGAGTAGATGTTTTTCAGGGTGTTTGTTTGGGTTTTTTTCCAGTGAAGGAAACCAGTTTTCTTTTGATGTTGTTTGTGTGGAAACTTTTTGGCAGAGTGCAAAAATTATTGTTATTTGTGACAGTTTTTATGCAATGACGCATTGTGATGATTGGGGTTATTAGGGGTATTGAATCTGGGCAGTTGATGAGTGCGCCATTGGGTTAGACTGGTTGTAGTTGTTTTGAAGCAAGTTGATTATTTTGGAAGATTGTTGGTTTTGATTGATTGATTGATAAAGGTTTTTTGTACTTGGCTGAAGTTAAAGCTGAACATTCTATTATTTTTGTTGTTTAATCAACAAATTTAAAGATTAGCATCTGCAGTCTACAAACTTAAAAAAGATAGGAATTAATAAGCTCTAACATACATACAAGATTTTTAAAAGTAATTTTTGGTAGTATTAAGTGACACTAAGTAAGAGAACGTGTCAGCTGTGAGATGAAATAAGGTTTTCTATCAATTTAGTTTATACTATCAAGTTCTAGGTTAGGTTGAGTGTAACTAAACAGACTTTCAGAATCTAGGAAAAATCCTGGATCAAATTTGGTTTAAGCTTTAAGATAATAGAGTAACGATAACTTTAAGAATTTTTTTGGTTTTTATTTCTGACTTTATCTAATCTTCAGAGTCACTATAAAGCTTTTACTATATTTGTGGAAAAATTATACAACATTTTTTTTAACGGATTAGATGTTTGTTTGTATAAAAAATTGTTTATTACAAGAATAATTTCGATTCGTGTACTAAATTTTAGAATCTTTAGGTTAGGATAGATTTTAACTTCTACATTTGTAGATAAAAGTTGTAATTTTTTTATGCTTTTCTGAATATTTTTGTCATTCTAAGTCTGACAGAAATATGTTGGTCTGCTTAACATCCAGGATCAGATTGCAACTTCTTCTTTATTTGTTTAGCTTTTTTTTAACATGTTATTTTACGTCTTTTTATTTTGTATAATTGTGCTCTAATTTTTTCGGCGGTTTCCTGGGCTTATTTGTGCTTTTTAGGCGCTATTTTGCCAGCTTGTTTGTTATTTTTTCTATCACGTTAATTACTCGCATTTTCTCTTTATTTTGAATCCTGTTCTTTTTACCGATTCTTAGCATGGTTGGCCCTATTGTTTGTAGGGTATTTAGAAGAATTTGCGGTCTTACATGTTATTACCTTCATTCAAGGCGGGATATTTGTTTTGAATACCTTCCTTTTTAGATTTATTGGGAATTCCCTTAATTTAAGTATAAATCCCATTTTACCGAATGCTGACCAGCATTGACTCACCATTCTTCATATTTTGGTTGTATGGTTTTTTAAATTTAATTTGAAACATTGTTTAATAAATCATCTAAATGACACGGTACAAAGCAATGCGTTTACAATCTTTAATCAATTTCCGTGACCTCCAAGCTGGTCAAGAATTTAAACGGGATCTAACCCTTTTATGGTCAACGAATCGTTAGGTTAGATATACAATGTAACATATTTATTTTAGTGGTTGTACATAAAAGTGTATTTTCTAGTTTTATTTTAAAATAAAATTTAATAAAAAATATTTAATTTCTTAAAACTTAATTTTTTTATTTATTCTAGCTCATTTCATTTAGAAATTAAAGACTTCATAATTTTTATAACAGTACCCTCATACAGAACCATTAAATCATCTCCAATAATACGACACACCATTATAATAAATTGACGTCTTGTTTCCTAACGAAAGAATTCACTAATATGTGATTAAATTATTCATAGAAACATACATGACATGTTAAGTGTCGGTGGGTCATTGCATCAAAGCATAAAACTAACAAACAAGATAAAATTGGTGTTTATTTATGTGTTCATAGATTATATTATTATAAACAGTTAACATGTTCCGGTGTGCATAAAGTGTGACACAATTTGCATCGAAGTGAATGAAAATAAAATAAAGTCGTCAATGAAATAATACGGCACGTAGTGCATGCACGCCAATCAATATTTATGTGAATCCTCCCATATGTATTTTATCCTTCTTATATAATTAAAATACAATGGAGAATCATGTACGCTGATGTTCCAGTACAGTTTTTTTCTCTTGATTTCGTTATATAACAAATAAGGAAGATGTACAGCAAAAATAAGAATCAGGTTTAATATTAGTTACAGCAAATAAATATATTGTAAAATACATATTTATTTGCCTTGCAATAAAATAATAGTATTATTTTGAAATGATATAATATAATATCAAAATTTATTAACCGAAGCGTTTAGTTTGACTACAGGTTGAGTGAACTCGAAAAAATGCGATATCATAAAGTTTTCCTTGAATCAGATTATTCGCGCGAGAAGAAGAACATTTATATCATAAATTTTGCTTGAAACTATTAGTGATTTTATATTTTTAGATGCTAATTATTAGTGTATTACAGCGAGGTCGCGGCCACTTTAACGTCGGCACTTAATATATTTTATGGGCAATTGCACGGGTTATTAATTGCATTGTTTTTGGTCGGTTGCTTTATGGATGGGAATCGGGCGACTGGAATTGCTACTTTGTAAGTTTCGGCCAGGAACTGATATCTTTATTACCGTTTCCGGACGCTATTTTTACGCTGAAATTTACTTCTGCAGTTGCCTCCTTCTTACAAGCGTACAACTGTTGAACTGGCTCCGACATGCGTTCTTTATTCTTACACCACTAAACAGGAAAAACATTTAATGGATGTGGCAGACAAATTGAAATAATGCATTAATCGATTATTTTGGATCAACGATTGACAATGTTAAGAGTATATTGTGCAACTAGCATTGTTTGATTTTTCTTGAGTATGAACCTTGCACACAAGCCTCGGTAAGTGGTGCAATACATACAAGTGGAAAATGGGCACTTAGTGCGAGTTTTAACTGAGCTTTTTTTATAATTTAATATAAATAGGCACGTTTCGCACGCATCTTTCGTACTCATGTAATAATATATTTTTTCTTAGTAATACAAGTTGCAAAATGGTCACATTACAGTAAGGAGTAGAACTTTTTTGCTTACATGACGGATTTAAACGAATTACAACTTGGACACCTCTAACTTGAGTAGTAATAAATATATTTATTTTATATTATATGCAGATATGGTTATCGACCGAGGTATTTCTGCATAGATATAATTTGATTGATATGATATACAGACTTGTATAGTAATGATTATGACAGATATAACCCAAGTTACTGCTGCTTTGTCATAAATTTTTCTACATAATATATTTAACAGTAGTTGCGGTAGATGGCGCTACTCATCATACACTCAATTGATTTATTTTATGTATTATAACTGAGTTCTCTTTAAGGGATAAAGAAATCTCTAAACACGCACTACTTGCGAAACTACGGAAAGGTATGACAATATGCTGTAAACTGAGGGTTTTGTATTGGTGTGTGTATGAAACAGTTACAACAATGTATGAGAAAACGTTCTAAGTTAAATATTGTATGCTACGTTTTGTGATTTTAATTTTGGGTATACCTGATTGTTGAATTAATTTTTGAAGGTTGTTTTTTCTTTTGGTACACTAGCACTTGACTTAGATGATGTTTTGTTTCTCAGATTGTTTAAAATTTATTGTATGTGGTCGCCATTGCTGGTTTGTTATTCTAGAACGTTAAGTAGCTATGCTACGGTTTTTGATTTTCTAGCTGTAACGTAAATTGAAGTTTGGGTTTTCTTAACTGATCATAAGAATGTGGACTGGAGGACTCTGTTTGTTTAATTTGCATGTATTGATACTAAACGGCATTTTCAATCGCTTGATAATGAGGAATAAGTTATGTTTAGGTTAGTGATTACTGATTAATGATTAGTTTAACACTATTATAGGCGCTTCTTTTGTAAAGTAATTATATACTCTGTCTATGGTTGATTCTAAGGTGTGTTTCCTTTTTTTTTTTGGCTAAGAGGGGAATCTTTCTCAACTTGTCAAAATGTTGGATTCACCTTCACGGGCGCCTATCGACTAACCTTTTTCCCTAATATGAATGACAAATTGGTTTAACGCTTGTTGAACATAATGACTTTTCACATAACTAAAAAAATTAGAAAATCAATCACGGGTTTGAAATTACGTATTGCATCTAGTGTGCAGCCTTATAGGCGTTGCATAGATTTGTGGCGAACTTGTACCATGTCTATGTCTGGAAATCACACAGTCGGGCATAGTCTGAACAATTAGCCATTTGATTAGCTAGAAACTTAGCAGAAGTTAAAATTAACTTTTTAAAATTAGCGTTGTTTGCTTGATACAAGCACAACAACGGCTGAGTTTAAGTTAGAAACTGTGCGTTTTGCTCAGAACCCGCCGCTTGTCCATAGGATACTTTCTTGCTTGCTTTGGAGATGCTCTTGCTTGAAGATGTAGTCTTGTAGCGAGGAGCAGGTGCTTTACCATGATCTTTGCCGTGTCGAACAGCACTCAGTTTTACGTAAACTTGGCAGTTCTTGTAACTGACAGTGTGTGGCTCTCCGCGTAGCTACATGCTCGAACTCTTTGAAGAAAGTGCACTCGGAGCTTGGATGACCCCGGCGCATGTGAGTGCTGGCGGATATGAGGGGCGTGATAGAGGGCTTAGGGTTTAATAATCGGACCAGATTTGGTCGACTGAGCCTTAAAGACAGGCCGGGTGGAAGATTTTTAGGCCTCTAGGGTTTAAAGCCCTTTTGGTGCTGAAAGTACTGGCATTGGCTGATGGCTTAGAATTGCAAGAAGTTGAGGATCATTCCTGGTCTTTTTTGTCTTTTTCTCCACTTTTTTGAATCCTTCCTCTGGGGGCGGGGCATCAGGATGGGCGGTGTTTTTACTTTCCAGCTGGTAGGTGTCCATTGTTTCTTTATCGAGAAGCGAATTTGGGGCCATTTAGAAAGCGTTATCGTTCTGTACTAGAGCTAGTTTAAAGTCTTTTCGCAGCTGGGTGAAGGTGTTCTGGAGGTCTGATTTAATCATTTTAACAACTTCCGAAGCGATGTCTTTCTTGAAATGACATCCACAACGCACTTCACACGGTATTCTTTGTCATCCATGTGTTTCCGCTAATGTTTGCTGATAACTTCTTGAGCTGGTTCTTCAGCTTCTGGATCTTGGCCAATGCTTCCATGACTCTATGTAAAATAAGTCAGTTGTCACATTTGGGTGGGAAGGCGGGGCACAATTTTATAAACCACTGTTCCAAAATTTATAAATGTGTGTTCCACGCACTTGCCTAAGTGTTGGTTATCTAGAAATTAGATCATATTTTTTTATTGTTTAACTAAATTATAGCTGAGACTCACATTTATTATAAATATCAAACTTTTGGATAAATAACACTTGGGCGGGTGGGCGCGGTACGGTATATTAAAACACCGTCCTATAATCTATAAACTGTTTGTCTCACTTACCTACCCAAGTGTAACTAACACATTTAGAAATTGTATGTTACAACTTTTCCGTTTAACTAAAGTACAATTGACACTCACAGTAATGCTGAATATTAAATTTTTGGATAATCAACACTTGGGCGGGTGAGCGGGATATAGTGTTTTAAATCACATTATTTTAAAATACCGACACAATATTCATAAACTGTGTTCCACCTCACCCGCCCAAATGTTGACGATGCTAACACTTGGGCGGGTGGGCGGGAACACTATTTTAAAATACCGTCAAAGTATTCATAAATTGTGTTCCCGCACGCCCGCCCAATTGTTTGTTATAAAAAAAGATAGTTACGTCACTTCTTTTCTCTAACTAAATGACATCTGTCAGTCAATCTGCCATGTTTGTTAGCTGCTGCAACACGGCAGGTCGTTGTAATTTCCATGTTCTTAATAATAACAACTTGGGCAGGAAGGCGGAAACATCATTTTAAACTACCGGAACAATATTCATAAACTGTGTACGCGCACACCCGCCTTTATTTCTTTTTTTTTAACTTAATGACAGCTATTGGTCAATCTGTTATATTTTAGCTGAAGGAACACGGCGGATGATTGTAACTTTAAAATTTCTTAATAATGAACTTTCGGGCGGGTGGGTGGGAACACCATTTTAAAATACTGACACAATATTAATCAACTGTGTTTCCGCTCACCTGCCCAACTGTTGACGTAACCAATTTTGTTGATTACAAACACTTGGGCGGGTAGGCGGGAACATTATTTTAAAATACCGACCTAATATTCATTAGGAGGGTGGGTGGGAACACCATTTTGAAATATTGGCGTTCATAAATTGTATTTCCGCTTACCCGCCCAAGTAATGACGTAGCTAATTTCTTGGTAACAAACACTTGGACTAGTGGGCGGGAGCACAGTTTATGAATATTGTGTTGGTATTTTAAAATAGTGTTTCTGCCAGCTTGCCTAAGTGTTGACGTAGCTAGTTTCTTGATAACAAACACTTAGGCAGATGAACGAGAACACAGTTTATGAATATTTAGACGGTATTTTAAATCAGTGGCCCACCCAAGTGTTTTATATTTTAGAAATTGACTACGTCAACACTTGTGCGTGTGGGAGGGAATATTATTTTAAAATACCGACACAATATTTATAAACATGAAGTTAGGCAAGAAGAGTTTAAAATCCAATCTCTTAATAGGTGACATTTGGGTGGAAGGACTTGGGCATCTATGATTGCGAGCAAACCAACAGTGGCCGTACTGTAATGTTTTTGGCGAGGTGTACAAGCTGAATGGGTTTGTGATGCAATTTTTTGTTGGTATAGCTTAGCAGAGATTACTAATGACCTTGTGACTATCAGCGGATTATGAGGAAGCTTTTGAGTGAATCTTAGACGGTTGTGCGGAGATGGAATTTTAGTCTATGCGTTGTTAGTGATTTTAAGCTTTGATTTGAGCTTTGTTTTTTTACTAAAAGGGTTTTTTAGTTGGCGCGGGTAGATGATATAACTTTATTATAATGAGTGTTTGTTAGTGCAAACGTTGCGCCCATTTTACGGTAGACGTGATGACTCTTTACAGTCGACTCTTCGACGTTTGGTTGCCAAATTTGAGACGACGGGTTTGGTAAATAATCAGCCAACATCTGTACGTTCAAGGAACGCAAGATCGGCGGAGAACATTGCCGCGGTCTGTGAAAGTTTATTACAGAACCCGAGGCAGTCGATTCTTCGCCGTTTACAAGGACTTGGGCTTTTGCAGACTTCAATTTGGCGAATTTTGCGTCGGGACTTAGGCCTACATTTGTACAAGATCTAATTGACCCAGGAGCTCAAAGTTTATGACCATAGACAACGCTGTTTGCTGACTGGGCTTCGAATCGTTTGGACGAGGACCCCAATTTTGGCGGAAAAATTATCTTTAGCGACGAGGTGCATTTTTGGATGAATGGCTATGTTAACAAGCAAAATTGCCGTATATGGGACAACACTAACATACACAAGGTTCACCAGGTGATAATACATCTTCAAAAAATTACCGTTCGGTATGAATTTTGGGCCGGCGTCGTCATTGATCTGTACTTTTTTGAAAACGACTTTGGTGAGGCGGTTACCGTTAACGCCAAACGCTACAAAATTATTATAACTAATTTCTTATGGCCCAAATTAAACCAAATGGACCTAGACGACAAGTGACATATGGACGGCGCCACGTGGCACACAGCAATCGCCACAATTGACATTCTGCATGAACGTTTTGAGGGTAAGGTCATGCGATTTGACTCCGCAAAACTTTTTTTTTTGTGAGGTTTTTTGAAGTTGCAGTCTATCAAATAAATCACAATTAACCGATACTCTAAAGGTGAACATAACATAGGCCACCGCTCAAATTCAGCCTGATCTATGCAGAATTCATTGAAAATTGGATCACTCGGATCCGTGCCACCATAAGAAAAAGTCATATTCCACACTTAATGGCATACATGGGCCTTTCAAATAAAAAAAAAAAATTGTTAATACCTTACACACAACTTGTTTTATTCTATTTCAACATCTACTTGTTCTTATAGAAATACCGTTTATAAGTGAAATGGTTGATATTTCTGAAGACATTGAGGTGATGGTGGTGCATTTAGCAAAGGTTGATAATAATATTTTTGCCGGATAGCTTCCTTGTTGTTAAACTCGCTGTTTTCAAAGATTTGTCCTGCAAGCTTGGATATGGGCCGATAGTAGATATTGTCTTTGGACTAGTTGGTGGTGACGGAAATTTTTGATAAAGTATTTAGTGATTACATTTTTTTAAGTTATGGTGGAAGATTGTGGCTGGTGTTGGCGGACATTGTTGGAAAAGTTTGCAGCAGTTACTTTTTTTTGGTTTGGTGATGGTTTTGAAGACGTGTATTTCTTTGAGGTAATAGACTAGGTTTTAACATTATGCGTAGTTGCTTTTTCGGACATTTACAACATGAGTTTTAGGTGAGCGTTGGTCTATACTGTGAGATTTTTAAATAGGTTTTTGGTACTGGGTGTAGAAGTAGAGTTTTTCTGGTAAATATTTTTATATCTGACACTGATAAAAAACGCAGTTCAGATGCTGCAGTGGATCATCCGTAAATCCGATTACAGCAAAAGTAATTTTGGAATGGAATGTTGTGAGGCAAGTTAATCTATTTGCAGAATACGAGGTTTGTTTAAAAAGTATCCGAGTTTTGGTTGGAAAAAAATTATTATTTACATGACGGGATTCGGAATTTAATCTTCTTCAAAGTAGGCCTCTTGCTCCTCCACACACTTTATCCGCAATTTCTTTCACTACTAAAAACACTTCTGGAATGTTTTTTTTTGGAATGGTGTTTAACTCCGCCGTTGCGTTTTTCATTATGACTTCTCTACTCTGAAAACGGGATCTTTTCAATAGCGTTTTCAATTTTGGAATCAACAAGAAGTTGTAATGTTTGTCTTTCCGGTGCGTATTTGTGATGCACTATTCTACGGACATTACTTGTCGCACTTTTTTTGGCCTTGGCCAAGAGGGATGCTTTCAATGTGACGACTGTGCTTTTGTTTCCGGGTTGTACCCGCACACCTATGACTTAATCTCTAGTTACGACGGGGTCTAGAAACTCAGGTTCAGTGTTGGTAGTAACCAGCAAGTCCTGTACAACCGCAAAACGGAATTCTTGCTGATCTGCCGATAAAAGTTGGGCTCAAATTTTGCATAAATTTTGCGCATGTTCAAATCATTAAGTAAAATTGCATGTACAAAATCTTTATTGATCTCAACTTTTATGACAAGTTTTCCTAGTATTATATTTTTTACTCTTTCAACAACAGCTGCATTTCGAACAGATTGTAACGCTGATCACCCTCCGGCCATTTCTGAATTGGTTGAACCATTTTTTAACTTATGTTACTTTTATAGCATTGTCTCTAAACACCAGCTAAATTTTACGAATTGTTTTGCTTTGAGAATTATCAAGCTTTTGACATAATTTTATGCAGTACTGTTATTCAACTTGTTCAGTCATTTTAAGAGAAATCAAAATCCGACGAACACGTATAACAGCACTTGACGCATCGGAACGACGAGAAAAAAATCAAGCATGAGCATTAAACTGTATCGTTCCACTGTACAAAGTGGCGGTGGCCTAGCATCACTACATTAGTACGCAGTGATTAATCATTAATACAGATTGATGTGATTTACTTGGATTTTAGTCACACAGTAAAGATAATTTTTCAAGTTTACTAAGTTAATTTGGTAACTTCTTGACGAGCCCTAATTAGTGTTGCCAGAAATCAATGATAGTTGCTCTCCAAAAGGCTAAATATATATTTTTATATTTTTGTTAGACCCTAGTTTTTTTACCATAGAAAATTTGGCTGATAAACAAGTAATATTTACATTTTAGAGTTTTTGGCTTTTTTGGCTTTTCAGCTTTAGCGAAGTGTTTAGCTGTGGTTTGTTTGGGTTGGAATTGATTTGTAATTTTTGTTTGAATGTTTTTTTTTAAACATCCTAGCACCGTTTGAAAATCTGTAGCCTGTGGGTTTTGTTTAATTCTATTTTGTGATAGCTTTTTGGTACTTCTGGCTGGTGAAATGTAGTTATTTATTACCCAAACCTTCTAAACAGATACTGTTTTGGTAGACCTATGGTTGGTGGTGGTGGCAAAAACTTCTATTTATATTGTTTGTATCTATTCTTGTAAGCAATGGGGCAAATAAAAGGTCAAAAACAAGACAATTAAGCAAGAAATTAGAAAAGCCAAAGAAAGAGAAAGAACGGAAGCATGCCCAGAGATAAAAGAGTTGAAAAAAAGATATGACGTTTTTAATGTACACCGAAGAATTAGAGAATTGACTGGTAAAACAAGAAAAAAAAAACCTTTGGAAGCTGGTAAACAACGAGGAAAAGATTATCATAAACTTAGAAGAAAAGAAGAAAACGTGGAGGGAATATTTCAACAAACTTTTTTAAGATGAAGAAAGAATAGCAACATCAATCATCAAAGGAGAAACAGGTTCGCACATCTTGGAAGAGGAAGTGGATGCAGCAATAAAACAAATGGAAGATGGGAAAACGGCGACATACAAATTGAAATCCTGAAATTATTAAATGAGAAGTCTCACCAACATATTTAATAGAATATATTTTTCTAGACGTCAGTCTACGGTGATGTATGGTTACTCTCTCATAAATGTAATGTTGTTGTAGGCATTACGTTTGATTCAAGCCTTTCATTTACACTACATATCGATACTGTTGTGGCTAAAGCTTATCAACTTTTAGGGTTTGTCAAGCGTAACTCTAAGGAGTTTTGTGACGATCGTACTCTAATTATCCTTTACAACGCTCTAGTACGTCCCCATCTCGAGTATTGTTCCAATGTGTGGTCACCATACACCGCCGTCAGTAAAGGAAAAATTGAACAGATTCAAAAAAAGTTTGTTCGTTTTTTGGCGTATAAATGCAACATTGCAGGCAGCTACACGGAACTGCTCTCTACATTTAACATGACTAGTCTTGAAAAAAGACGTTTTAATTTTGACGTGACATTAGTTTTTAAAGTGCTTCGTGGGATTATTGACTGTCCTGACTTGCTCAGCTCAATAGGTATTCATGTCCCTGCTCGAGTTTTACGCAATGACTATTTATTTCATATACTGTTCAAACGCACTGATTATGCGGTGCACTCTGCATCTACACGTATTTTGCGGCATGCCAACGAAGTTAAAATGGATTTTTTTAATAATTCTTTTTATACCTGCGACGTGCACTTGTCACCCATACGTGACCTTTTTTATATTTTGTTACTTCTTCTTCTCTTCTTCTTCTCAGCTCATAGTTGTCCACTTCCACTTCCATGACTTCCTATCTTGCGCTATTTGCTGCCATTTCCTTCCCGCTATCTCCTTTATATCATCTAACCATCGTTTCTGTGGTCTACCTTTTCCTCTTTTAGTTGATCTTGGGCGCCATTGTGTTATGCGAGTTGTCCACCTGGATGGGTCTTGTCTAGCGACATGTCCAACCCAGCTCCATTTAAGTTCGGAGATGCGTTTGGCGACATCGGCCACTCCGGTTCTTTTACGAATCTCTGTATTTTGTATATGTTCTCTTAAACTTACGCCTAACATTGCCCGTTCCATTGTACGTTGAGTTGTTCGTAATTTATCCATACTGCGAACCGTGAGCGTCATAGTTTTGAGTCCGTATGTGATTACTGATAGGACGCACATATCAAAAACTTTCCGTTTAAGGCCATTTGGGACCTCTCTAGATTTCAGCACGTGACCCAGTTTTCCAAATGCGGCCCAGCTCATTCTGACTCTTCTGGATATTTCGGCTGTTTGATTTTCTTTGCCTAGTCTTATAATGTGGCCAAGGTATACATATTCTTGTACGTGCTCTATTTTGTGGTTGTCAATGGTTATTACTGTGTCGTCGTTGCTCATGATTTTTGTCTTTGATAAGTTCATTTGAAGACCGGCTTTTTTCGATGCTGTATTAAGTTCTGTCAGCATACCTCTTAGTTTTTCGACGTCATTACAAAACAGTACATTATCGTCCGCGAAACGTAAGTTATTGAGATATTTCTCATCGATATTTATACTCTTTAATTTCCAAGAGAGTTTTTTGAAAATATCTTCCAATGCTAATGTGAACAGCTTAAGGGATATTGTGTCCTCTTGTCTTACTCCACGTTTTATAGGTATTTTATTTGTTTTTGTATCTTTGTCGATCTCTACTAGCATTGTTGCATTTTTATAGATATGTCTGAGTAGGTTTGTGTACCTTGAATCAATCCGAGCGTTATCCATGCCCTGGAATATAGTGTGTAGTTCTACCGAGTCAAAAGCTTTTTCAATAAATGCCAGATGTAAGGGCACATTGTATTCAGTGCTTTTCTCTATTAAGCTTCTGACTGTTTGCATGTGGTCTACCGTGCTATATCCCTTTCTAAAACCAGCTTGTTTGGCGGGCTGGTAGAAATCCAGCTTTTTTGTCAAGCGGTTCGTGATTATTTTTGTCATCAATTTATACAAGTGCGATAATAAACTAATTGGGCGGTAATTTTCAATTTTACTTGTGTCTCCTTTTTTATGCAGTATGATCACATTAGCGTTTTGCCATGTTAGCGGTATCATGCCTTCGGAGAGGCATTTATTTAAAAGGATTTTCAGTGATTTTAGTAAGTCCGATCTACCCAGTTTCAGCATTTCACACGTTATTCTATCTTCTCCGGGGGCCTTGCGATTTTTCATTTGTTTTAATGCCATTTCGATTTCTGGAATGTCTATGTCTGGCATATCTTCGGAGTTGACGTTTGTTATAGTGCGCTTGTTGTGTTGATGCAGGTTGTTGTTTTGTGAAGAGTATAGCTCCGTATAGAATTGCTAAACTACTTCTGTTATTTTTTGTTTGTCCGTTACCACTACTCCATTTTGGTTCTTCATTTTTGTGATTTTAGTACGGCCAGTTGAGAGTGTTTTCTTTAGTACTTTCATGTTCTTATTATTCTTGATGATGGAGTTTATTTTGTTTGTATTGTATGTTCTTATATCGTTTCGGACTTTCCTACTTATTTCCTTGTTTAGTTTTTTATATTCCAATGAGTTTCGGTTCGTGTTTCTTCTCTTTTCCATCAACCTTATAGTGTCTTGGTTTATTTTGTTATTTTTCTGTGGTTTCTGACTTGAATGAACTTTTTTGTTGACGGTTTTTATGTCATTAACAATTTTTTCTGATAGCGTGTCTATATCCAGGCCCATCTGTTCTTGGGTGTTTGCTAATTTTAGAGCCAGTTCATTTTGGTATTTGTCTTTGTTTTGCTCTAGTTGTTGTAACTATTTAAGTTTTATTCTTATTTTTAATATTAGTTGTTTTATGTTTAATTTATGTTTTTTAAATTGTAAATATATACTTATTTTGTAATGGCTTCCGTTGACTAGTAAATAAATAAATAAATAAATAAATATACAACTTGGATAGCATACCAAAAGAATGGTTAAAGCCTAAATTTATTGTATTACCAAAGAAAGTGGGAGCAAAAAATGTGAGGAATATAGAAGTATCAGCCTCATGAGTCATCTTCTCAAAATATTCTATAAATTAAAAATTACACAAAATAATTCACAACAAATGCAAAGAACAAATTTCTGCAAACCAAATCGGCTTTATCAACGCTGTAGGCACAAGGAAAGCACTTTTCTCAGTACAGGTGCTCTTCCAAATAAGCAGAGACGTAAACTGCGATATCTACGTATGCCTAATTGACTATCAGAAAGCTTTTCATCAGGTTCAAAGTCACAAGATGATAGAAATCTTAAAACAAGTAGGGATTGACGCCGAAGATCTCCAAATCATTACCAACTTGTACAGGAACCAGACCGCATTCCTGAAAATTGAAGATGAACAAGTAGAAGACATCGAAATAGCAAGAGGAGTAAGACAGGGTTGCATACTATTGCCGATTCTGTTTAATGTGTATTCCGAACAAATTTTTAAAAAAGCTTTAGAAGACACATTAGAAGGCATCTTACTGAACAGAGCTGGGCTGAACAACATCAGATATGATACAATGATATATGCTAACTCTCTTGAAGGACTTTAAACACTATTAAACAAAATTTTAGCGGTTAGTGAATAATTTGGACTTAATATCAATAGCAACAAAACAAAGTTCATGGTCATAAGCAAAGGAAAGATACCCAATGTAAATCTATACGTTCATAATCAACAAATAGAGAGAGTGAGACAGACAACATTCTTAGGCACAATTGTGAACGAAAACTGGGATAACAGTCAAGAGATAAAGAATAGAATTGGGGAAGCTTGAGCCGCTTTCAATACAATGGAATAACCTCGTCAAAACCTCGAATTTTTAATACTACTATACGGAGCCGAGTCCTGGACACTCAATGAAGCAACAACAAAAAAGTTGGAAGAGTTTGAAATGTGGCAAAAGGACAGAGTAACAAACATAGAAGTCCTCCGCAGGATGAAGAAAGACACGGAGATCATAGACACCATTAAAACTCGCAAACTTTAATATCTAGGCCACATTATAAGGAACGAGAACAGGTACGCGCTATTACAAGCTATTATTCAAGGCAAGATGCGCGGCAAGCAAGGTCCAGGACGGAGGAGAATATCATAGTTGCAGAATCTTAGGGCGTGGTACGAGAAGACGTTGAAGGAATCTTTTAGAAGCAACTAATAAAGTTAAGATAGTCATGCTTATCGCAAACATTGGAAATCGGATATGCACCTGAAGAAGAAGAATTCTTGTAAGGATTAACTGGTACTTAAACAACGGTTTATTCTTACTTATGGTTGGTGAGAAGCGTTTGTAGCGGTACTGTTTCTTGATTTGTACAACCTTTATTTGCAACATTTTGCACGAACGTCATTGTTGTTTGTGGTAACATGCCATTGGTGGCTAAGAAGAATGGCTTAAGTGGTCTTATTTTTTCTTAGGTGGCAACTAACTAATTTTAACTCTTCATTTATCGAGCAAGTATTGCAGATTTTTTTCTTTGAGCTTTTTTTTTATTGGTTCGGGTGCAAACTTATGGTCCATAGATCTATAGATCAAGTAATTAAATTTAATTATCTTGGGTCACAAATATCAACTGTCACAAACTTGATAAAAGAAGTAAGAGCTAATACTATTAGAGCCTCAAAAATCTCCGGTAGGTATGGAAAATCTAAAGAAATTACTGAGGAGCACAGAAATAATTTAATAATTTTTATAACAATAAAAGTGACTCAACGTGCTATCAGAGAAGAACTAGTTAATGAAGACGTAGCTAGATGAACCAAATAACAAAGACGACAATTTATAAAATGGACCACAACAAAATTGCTAAACAAGCTAAAGACATTAAAGTAGAAGACAGGCAGATTACCTTAAAGTTGGATGAAAAGTTAGACGTCAGAATCAAGAGAAAACTAGAAGAAAGATAACAAGAATTAGTCTTTATTAAAGAAGAAAAAGTCAAAAATAATTAAATCCATAAAACATTAAAATATTTTTAGATAAAATTAAAATTCTGCCAAAAACGGTGTAAAAGTGCGCAGTTTTATTCATAAAATGTCAAAAATACCAAAATTTGGTCTTTAAATATCAAAATATAGTTACAAAGAAAAATTTGGCAATAAACTGTAAAAAAATGCTTTAAACTGATTAAAAGTTCAAAAGCTTTTTCATAAAATGTTAAAACTAGCAAAATTTAGTTTAAAAAATTAAAACGATCATAAAGAACTAAGCCAAAAATAGTTGAAACGTGCAAAATTTGGGCATAAACTGTTGAAAAATATAAACATTCATAAAATCTCAAAACTAGCTAAATCCGGCCATAAAATATCAAAGTAATGTTAGAAATAGCAAAATAAACTGTTAAAAAGCGCAAAATTTTATTTATAAATGGTCAAAAATAACAAAATCCAAGTATTAAATATGAAAATTATGTCAGAAAGAACTAAAATCTGACTATAAACTGTTGAAAAGTACAAACATACTTAAAAATTTCAAAAAAAATTGCAACCTCACAACTTGCTAATAGTTTTAGTGGCTGTGGGAATACACTTTAATATTGTCTAGGCATTGAAGCAAGAATTGCCTTAACAATGCAGCCAATACCTTAGCCATTACGCCAGACGTTCAGAGGTTGTCCGAAGTTACACTGCAGTTGTAGTTAAAAGTTTTGCTTGCTCCATTAAGTTAGTGCTTTGGGTATGTCTAGATAGTGATTGATCTTGTTATCTTGGAAGTTGAGTTTGCTAAGCAGATTGCTACCAGATGTTGGTTAAGTTTGCGTATTGTTGGGGACATTTGTTGGCAGTAATCAGTTGTTGCTGGAAGTTTTTTTGTCTTTGTAGCTTATGTAGTTTAGATTTTTGGTTTGTTGTTGCTTTGGTGGGCTTTGCGATACAAAGCAAAGTGTTTGTTAAGTTTCATCTGAGACAAAAACAATTGAACAGATGTTCTAGTGTTTGGAGACCAGCATGAATGTTGTCTAGGTCCATTAGTAGATGGACGGGTACATGGAGACTTTGATTGGTTGTTGGCCTATATATAATAATAGTAAGTTTGGAACTTTAAAAAATCATTTTATTTGTTTTGTATCGGTGGTTACATTTTTTTAAATAAAATGATGTATGAATATGCTTTTTTATGCTACAAATCTTATCAACACTTGAGATAATGATGATGACATATTGGTCTACCTCTTGAAGAATAAATTTTTAGTTCAAAATTTTTAATTTTTTTTAATACAAAATTGAATGCAATTAATTTAGGGGCACTGCTAAAGTTTGCGGAATCAAGTACTGCTTGTACTACCAGCGTTCTGTCATATTTTTAAAATTTGACTTTTTTCACCTATAATTCAGTTGACAATTCAATTTATAACTGCTCGGTTTTGTTTCAACATAATTTAACGAGAGTAATAATTGTGTGAAAAATGGAAATTTCGAATCGTGACTTTTGAGTGATGATTTTTTATGATTTTCGATACGGTTTAACACCAGCAGCAATGTGTGGAAAAACTGTGCATAAAATGATTTTGTCAGATCGGCATGTGACCTATAGTGAGATAGGGGCATCCTTAGGCATTGCAGCAAAACAAATACATACGATTTTGCACGATCATTTGCATGTCAGGAAGGTTTGCAGTCGATGGACCTCACACAATTTGAAAGAAGAACAAAAACAGGCACGTGTCAAGTGGTGCAAGGAAATGCTAAAGAAATTTGAAGGGGGTCGTTCAAATTTGGTATATAACATCGTAACAGGTGTCGAATTTTGGATATATTCATAGGAGCCTGAAACTAAACAACAATCGACTGTATGGGTGATTCAAAATAAACCTAAACCCACAAAAGTGGTGCGTTTACGAAGCGTTTTGAAAAGAATGATTGCTTGTTTTTTCGATAAAAACGGGTCATTTTGCAACTGTTGCGTTAGAGGATCGAAGGACAGTTAATGCTGACTGGTATACTTCAATTTGTTTGCCGGAAGTAATCGCTGAAACCAGAAGGAACAACATAAACCGGCGAATTATTGTTCATCATGACAATGGAAGCGCTCACATATATTTTTGACCAATAACAACATCCAATTAATGACTCATTGCTCATATTTGCCTGATTTATTGCCCAATGACTTTTTCTTATTTTATTTATTTATCAAAAATAAAATGCGTGGCAAGCGTTTTTTATCGCCTGAAGAGGCCGTTGAAGCATTTAAATCACTTGTTTTGGAGGTACCTTGCTCAAAGATTGGTTTCATCGGATGCAAAAGTGTATAGATTTTATTGGAGAATACTTTGAAAAGCAATAAAGCCATTTACATAATGTAATTTGTGTTTTGCTTTACATTTTCCGAAAACTTTGGCAGTGTTCCTCGTAATAGTGTTTGAAGACAAGTGTTTTTCAACTATTGGGTGAAAGGGTACATATAGACTCTGGTTGGTTGTTAGCTTATATTTTTAGGAATGCTTTACCAAAAACTTTATTTCACTTGCCACATTTGTTAAATAAAGTTATGTACAAATAGACTTACTTAGTACATCAAATCTTATCAATAATTATAATACATAGGTGGGCCCCTACGGTTTGAAGAATGTATCTTTAGTCAACATATTTTAATTTACTTATTGATATATCTGAATACAATTAATGAGCCTAGTTAGCATTTATGGCGTCTAAAATTGATAAAAGTTAATAATGCACGCGTCATTAATCCGTTTTAAATAGCTTGCACATAACTGATTTAATGAAGCAGTTTTTACTCTTAATACTTACGGAATTTTAATTATTATTTTTTACAATTTCTGGATATTTCCATCATAATAAATCATCGAATAAACTAAACATTATTTTGAGTTATAAGTTGTTGTTTATACATATGAAACAATAAAAAAATTCAACCGGAATAAATGTGTAACATTTGCAAACATTTATTTAATCGCAGTAGTGGAAACGAGAAATCTGATCTCAATAAATTCCGTTTCTATATGTACATATTGTAGCGTGTTTATTTATACCGCATAATGTTTGCAATAAATAATGAAACATTAGATCAGTGGTTCGGAACCGCCTCACATAGGCTGTGAGGGTGCCCCTTCCTTTTCTTTGAGAAATGCCCTCTCAGATGATTATAAGATGTAGAACACGGACAAATATATCTGTGCGAGCTGAATAATTGCAACGATCCTATCTGTAATCAATGCGAGGCGATATTATCATATTGTGATTATTTTACTTGTAGGTGAGCGATTTTTCACCTGCTCCCGTTTAGTTTTAAGCCAAAGGAAATCTTCAAGCAATATTTCAGTGTGACGTGATTAATTGACTGAAACCGTGAGATTGTTACATAATTGTATCATATACTGTGTCCGATCACACCACACAGAATATATTCAGAAATTTCATGCGATTACTTCAGCTTTCATTGACTATAACAAGAAATCTTCATCATCGAAAGCATATTATAATTCACTATGAAAGTAAATGTTTTGTATCAAGAGTTAATTAATTACATAGTTAAGGGATTTCTTTATAAGGATCCTGAAATAGAATTATGCCATCCTTTATGGGCCATCATCCTTTAATGTTGTCCAAGCTGTCGCCAAAATCCTCGATTAGGACCATCTTACGACTTCCCGTTTACTTTTTTCAGGTCTTTGCGGGGATATAAATAAATTTGTATCTCCAGGGAGGCTCTCTTTTATAACGCGACGTTGTTTATAGAAAAGTAAAAGGTCGAAAAAATATAGATAAATATATCCGTTCCCCATTTAGTGGGGTAGCAGCATGCAGCAGCTAGCAGGATGTATGTGCTCTCTGTGAGCGATCGGTCCCGCGTGTCGAAGGACATCGGTTTTCCATTACCTCATATGTTACTACTCCGGTGACTCATCGACACGGTTCTTGTAAACCGGCGACGTGTCATGTCTGCGTCCACCCATCATGAACCCGCAAGGTCCAGGTCACTGCCATAGTAACAAGAATTTAATTACGCTTTTTGCCTATTGTGGCTGTAATTAACGATCGCATCCATAATTTACAGCGTTCCGTGCGGTTGTAAGAAATGCCTTCGCGTTCACAACTACAAGAGTTAATATGTGTGAAAATATAAGGCGATACCTGCAAGTGCAGCGATAATTAACTACATGACACAATTATTTTTATACAGTTTTGTTTTTCAAATTGCTTTCATTCTTAGGATGTAACATTACTTTATTTATTTATATGCGCTTTATGGACTTGTTATGGTATCGTTAAATCTACAAACGTTATGCAGTGTTATACTAGTTTTTCTGCATACAGAAATTATAAGATTAATAATCTGTGCAGTTGGGCATAACACTAGATGTATTAGGTATCATATAACAAAATATAGTATATCTTATCAGTAATAAACACAAAAGGTTTTACTAATTTGATTTTATTACTCATTTTATACACTGCAAATCTAAAAAGCTTGTGATGATTTTCTGCAGGCATGCATGTAAATGTAACACAAAATCTTCTAAAATTTTGGAAGAACAAATAAATTTTTGTTTTCTTTAATCTGTTTTGAGTTTTTCAAAACATTTACATTGTTTTCTATTTTTTAAAGATTTTTTTGGTCATTTTAAGGTGATTTTAATTTTTATTAATATTTTTGTAGTTTTTTGTAGGATTTAGATTTTGAGTTTTATGGGGAGGATGAGACTAATTCACTGGCCATTTTTTTGTAGCTTAGGAGGACAATTTTCTTAAGTTTTAAAATGTCAGATTCAATCTCGTAGTAAGCGCCTAAAGTGCGAAATTTTTTTGTCTGGCTTGGCAAGTCGGGCAAGATCAGGAATTGAGTGAAAAGCGAGATTATCGGCCAAAGTTTTGATATGTTGGCGTAATGGAAGAATCCCAAGATCGCTTTGAATTTTAAGATTTTGGATGAACCATGGAGCTCCGATGTGTAGTTGCAAAGTTGCGCGTTGGAAGAACTCTAGTTTATTGAGATGCGTAACTGCGGCTGTTCTCCAGGTGGGGCACGCATTATAGATATAAATCACTGTTTTGCCGCAGCATTGGAACTAATCAGTCAAAGGTTATCCCCAAATACTTAGCAACATTGAACTATGGTATGGGAACGTTGTCAAGAAGACCGTTCTCATGAGGAGTGATCCGCCGTTGTGTGAAGAAAACAGCTTTGCTTTTATCCGGATTCACTTTGACCCGCTAGTCATTTAATCAGCATTCCAGGTTGTTGGTGGCTTTTTGAAGCCTGGTAACCACCATTGGTGACTTTGAGGTGTAGAGAAGCGCTGCTATGCTTCCATCTCGACGAAGAGGTTAAGCACCACTCCTGTGGTCTTTATCAACCTAAAACCCTTAACGATGATGCCTGCTACTATTGGTTTAGTTGGTGGACAGCCGAATACGTCCATTGGAACCCGTGTTGATGATAAAAAGCAAATTACTTGAATCCACGTGATTTTGAATTATATCTAAGATTAACTTTTCTATAACCTTACTCAGGGTGCATAGTAAGCTGATAGGCCGGTAGACGGGCTAACGTTACCCAGCGGCGCGCCATCGTCAGCGGCTTTCAGGAATCTTCCTGTTCAATTCTTTTGACGTGCTTTATATCCGTGTTCTTGGTGGAGCATTCAAGATTTTCAGCAAAAGCTTAGGTTTTTCTCTTAAATGTATATTGTACCCCATGTTTGTCACGATAGGCTGGAACGGGGACCGGCCTGTTCTTTAAGGTTTTGAAGATCTTCCACATCCCCATGTTGACTCTTTGTGAAAGATTTAAAAACATTTTGCTAACACAAATTTTTGTCCTCACTTTTCCGTGAAGGGAGTTTATTGTCAGGCAATCTATAAGGTCGCGGTGCCGCTGCCAAAGCTGCCTGGCCACATTAAGTCTACGAATTGGGTTTTTTACGTCCCTAGATAACCGAAGAGGGTTTTAGAGGCGTTTTGGGTTTGGCGCGTAAAAAAGTTGACGGCTCTATCGATGTCCGCGGCCGTTCTCACTGGAGTCAGGCGATTTATGCTTTCTTTTAGAGATTGTGAGAAGAGAGTCCAATCCGTGCAAATGACGAATCTTCTTTCCTCTTTGGGTGACCCCTTTTTGAAAAGCTCTAGCAATGATTGTGGGGAAAGGGTTTGCTAAAATGCCAGATGCGATTTTAAATGTACGTAAACCGGGCACATTAACTACTATTGCATTTTATTTTATTTTTATTCTAATAAGACTAGTTAGGGTGTATCAACCTTGGGTAACACAACATTTGCAAACGATTTGTTTGCGGGTGCCTGCGGATTGTGAAGTAGACGGAGCCGGAGCCGTAGCGAGCTCTGTTGCCTGTCTTGCTACTTTGTTGGCTTTTCCATGTGAGGACAACATTTTTTGGTAGGTTATGCATCCTTTGAAGTTGGCGTGGTGCGGAGCAGAGCACATTGCACACTTGAGCGGTGTTGTCTTTAGGGTAAACCACCGATTGGTGGGGCTTCGATCAGATTTGACAAACAACTTACTAGTGAAATAACGCTTAGCTGTGTGTCCTAACCTTTAATACTTGTGGCTTTGTGGGATAACTCCATTGCGTTTTTTTGGGTTTGACCTTGGTTTTCAATCCCAAAACAAACTCTGATTTTAGCACTCTTAGCTCCTTTTGGTAGCTGTACCGAGAATAAGTGGGATTTGCTAATACCTCCCCGGCGTGGTTAAGGTCCGCGGCGGCAGGCCGGTACCTCATTTTGGTAAAGGAGTTTCTGGCTCTTTCTTTTTGAACGGAGGCGGCGTTTTGTGGGTGGGGGCCCTTTTGCGGTTTTTCTAGAGGGGCCAGCGGGAAAAGCCGCTGACGGCTTTAGACCAGCGGTTGGAGGGGAATTGAAGGTCTATTAGTAGATGAAACTGACTCACCTTCCGACTTCTTTTTTTTTACGACAAAAAAGTCATCCGTGTTCAATTAGTTTCTATTCTCCGGTTCCAATCCATTTTTGGTTTCTTTATCTGAGGTGGCGGCAGGGGGGAGGGGCGTACCCTACTTTTCTTTTCTCAGAAGGGGCGTGGCCTTCTGTCCTTTTCCGGAGGAGTCGTGGCCAAGGGGCTTTCCGTGTTATCATAGTATTGAACACAATAACAGAACGATACAAGACCTTGGAAAAACAATATACCGGAAAAGTTAAACCAAAATAATTCGAATAGTTACCAGATTGTAAAAGAACTTTATTAGGCGTCAATAAAAGTTGAGCTTTACATGAACTTGGCCAAAAGAAACTTATTGAACAATGACCAAATTTTAAGCCGATAATTATCCACTAGAAAACTTATTGGAATAATTATGTATTTGGCAAAATCATACCGCTAAAATAACTAGACGAATAGGACTAAGTTTGGGTGCATTCAGCAGGTTGAGCTTTATACTCAAACACATCAAAAAAACCTTCTAACTTTAAGCGGAAAGTTTACTTACTATGACACTAATGCTTCTGCGTTTTATGTGTTAATTGGTTTAAAACGATACAAAGAGCAATGGAAAGAGCAATGCTGGGAATTAGCTTGAGATATTGATCAAGAAACGAGGAAATAAGAAAAAGTTTCAGAATTATCGGAACTTATCTCTCAACTCAAGTGGGACGAAATATTTAGCAAGACTAGATTTGGTTATGGCCAAATATAACAAAAATAAACACGGGAAAACCTAAGGAAACGTTGCTCCAACTACATTAGAAATACTAGTAGAATGTAGATAGTAATAGCACTAGATAGAAGGACGTGAAAAAAAAAAATGAAGGAGGTTTAAATTTAGGAGTAGATGGTTCAAGTTTAAAGAAGAGGAATATTTAGATACTATTTTTAGTATTTTCTAGTACTCTTATCTGTTTTATCAAACCTAATCCTTCTTAGATCATTTGAGTTTATTTTAAAGTATTTTCATAATTATTTTAATTGTACACTTTCTTTTTGTTTTTCTCAGATCTACTAAAATTTTCTAAAATTTGAAATCTATTAGACTATTTAATTTCTATTTTGGAATACTTTTCAATTTGCTTTCTCAGACCTTCTTAGGTTATTTGAAATGTTTTAATGCCTTTTGTAGTTATTTTGAAACTTCTATTGTTATTTCAGGTTTATTGAACTATTTAAAGTTTATTTTAGTATTATTTAGTACTTCTCTTTGGTGGTTAGACTTTCCAAAGTTTCTTTAGAATATTTGAGATTGTTTATGGTTTTCTTAAGAGCCTGCATTAATCTTTGATATTCATTGGACTATTATAGTATTTTCTAGTACTTTTGAAGTTTTTAATTGCATCTTTAAAGTAGTTTTAAATTTGATAATATTTTTTAAGATCTATTGGATTATTCAAAACTTGCTTTAGTATTAGTTAAAAAGTTTTTAGATGGTTTTAAGGTTTTCTCAAAATTATTTTGAAACTTGATCTTTTAGATCCGTTGGATTATTCAAAGGCCATTTTTTATTTCTTCAAACTTTGGTATGTTTTCTTGTCATGGCTCTTTTTGATCTAATAAACAATTCCATTTATGCATTTTTTAGTATTTTTATTTGCTTTCTTATACTTTCTAAAATTTTCTTAGGTTATTTATGATTTTTTGAAACTTGTTAAAGTTATTTTAAACCTTACATTGCTTTTTAAGATCATTGAATTATTTATTAGATTATTTGAGATTTTTTCGTTTAAAATTAATTAATTTTCGTATAAGATATATTGGACTATTTAAACCCTATTATAGCTTTATTCAGTGCTTTTATCTATTTTTTAGATATTCCAAAGTCTTTTTAGATTATTTTAGATCTTTTATAGTTTTTTTTTTTTTATTATTTTGAACTTTGCATTGCTTTTAAGATTCAATGAACTATTCAAAGCCTATTTACAATTTTCTAGTGCTTCTAACTGTTCATCCAATTTTCTTAATAGTCCTTTTAAATTAGACAAAAATCGACGTTTTTAGAGAAATTTTAAATGCATAGTTTTTGCTAAAAATGCAAGAAACCATTAAAAAACGCGAAAATTGATATATATGTATCTGTTACTCCAAAATCACCCTTTTTTATGCGTGCGCTAGGTGAAAATAGTCTTCAGACAGTCCAAATACACCTAAGTCGCTAAGCTGTGGGTAAAATTTCTTAGAAAAATATCAAATTTGAAGGGACTATAAAGTTTTTTTAGATTATTTGACATTTTTTAGTTTGAGTTTAAGTTTTCTCAAAATTGATTTTAAGATCTATTGGATTATTCCAATGTTTTTTAGTGCTTATGTTTATTTTTGAGATTATTTGAGATTTTTTAAAGCTTTCATAATACCACTATTTGAAAGCTTTTATTGCTCTTTAAAATTAATTGGATTGTTTAATGTGTATTTTAATATTTTTTAGTACCTTTCTCTATTTTCTCAGAACTCCTAAAATGTTCTTAGATTATTTGAGATTTTTCAATGTCATTTTGAAATTTGCAATGTTCTTTAAGATTCATTGGACTGTTCAAAGTTTATTTTGATGTTTTGTAGTACTTTTAGATGTTCAAAAAATACCTTTTTTAGTTTTCTTAAATTGTTTGAAGTTTTTAATCTAAATCTAAGCCCTGTTTTAGTGTTTTCTAGTATCTCTATCGATTCTGTCAGAATCCATTGGTCTTAGAGAATTAATTGAAATTTTTTAAATTATCCTTAAAGCAATTTTGTTTTTTAAGTTCTATTGGGCTATTCAAAATTTGCATAGTACTCTTCTTAAAAACTTCTTAGTTGATTTGAGATTTTTCAAGGTCTTTTCAAAGTTATTTTGAAACTTGATCTTTTAGTTCTATTGGACCATTTAAAGGCCATTTTATATATATATTTTTTAATTTTTATGTTTTCTTAGATCTTAGTCTTCATAAATTATTTTAGATTTTTTATGCATCACTAAAATTGTTTTGAATCTTGTCATCTTTGAGATCCAATAAACTATTCAAATTATATTTTAGCGTTTTTTAGTATTTTTATTGTTTCCTTATACATCCTAAAGTTTTCTTAATTTATTTAGTATTTTTTTAAGTTCTTTAAAGTTATTTTAAACCTTACATTGCTTTTTAAGATCCTCGGACTATTGAATGCATATTTTAGTATAAAATTCTAGTAACTCTATCTCTTCTGTTAGACCTTTTAAAGTTTTTTAGATTAATTGAGATTTTTTAAAGTACATTTAAAATTATGTTAAACTTGCATTGCTTTTTATTATATATTGGACTATTTATTTTCTAAAGACTTCATTCATTCACTTCATTTAAACCCCATGGAAGTTGGAAACCTTAATCTCATAAACCTTTTTAATTTTGGAGAAATCAAAGGGATGATTTAAGATAGATAGGTTTTGTGGTAAGGTTTTGGGGTGAACCCATTTAGGTTTGTATTAGGTTGACCGGTCTCCTATAGAAGTGGTCCTCCTTGTCCGGCTCTGCGAGTTTGGCTAGATGGATATTTGAGTGATGAGATAAATTTTTGAAATATATCTTGTAGAGCGTTATGAAATGTTGCCGTGGTGATGTAATACCTAGGCTGTTGTGAATGTCTGCATTCCTAACTTACCATTGGGATTCGACGATCCAATCCAGTGTTACATTTTGAAATTTGCCGCCGTTTTCCAGATTGAAAAACCAAACGTCATTTGTGGTCTAGTAGGTTTTTTGTGAGCTTGGCTTTGTTTAGAATGGCCATGCGATTTGTACGTCAAACTTTTATTGAAGGTGATTTCTAGATACTTTGCAGAATCTGACCACGAAATCGAAACGTCATTGATGAAGACGTTTTTATGAAGAATGGTTTGTCGCTGTGAGAAAAGAACAGCTCTGTTCTTTTCTGGGTTTACTTTGACAATCGTTACACCAATTTTGTAGATCGTTGGTTGTTTTCTGAAACTTTATGGTAACTACTATTGGCGACTTTGAGCTGTAGAGAAGTACAGTATTGTGTCATTTTGGCTCCGTGCTTTCAGCCCGATGGAAGAGAGCTTTGAAGTACTACTGCCGTGATCGGCCGTGAGGTATATTATCCAGGATTTTTTTTTCTATGACATTTCTCAAGGTGCATAGGAGACTGATGAGTTTTTCGAAAACTTTTGGTCCTTTCTAGGTTTTGGGATGTTAATTACGTAGGAGCTTTTATAAACTGTTGGAAAGTGCTTTAGACGTAGGATCGCATTAGCAATATTGGTCAGAACTATTATTGCTTTGTGCGAGAAAGATTTTAAAGCTTTACTTGGAATACCGTTAGGACTTGGTGCAGATTTTGATATGATTCCTTTGATCCGAGACGGTCAAACGCTGTTTAACGGGGTGTCGTTGTCCGAGCTTGCCAAGAAGTTTACAACCTCTCTTTCGACCTTTTTGACGTGCGCTCTATCATTGTTCTTTTGGAGTTCCAGGCTGTCAGCAAATGCTTTGGCCTTTTTCTCGATGGAATATTGAAATCCGTTTGCACTGGTATTGGTTCCTGTTACGTAAGGTTTTGGAGATCTTCCACATTAGATTTGCATCTTTAACTTCCTTATGAAGAGCATTAAGGATTTCACGATTTTTTCTACAAATCAATGTCTTTTGTTTGCGAGGTAGTCTAAGTGAATTATCAACCCGGACTTTATAAATTAGTTTTGTAAACTGTTTTTGGCTCTTTCAATATCCGCAACTGTACGTACTTGGACAACACTATCTATGCTTTCTATTAGGAATCTTGAGAAAAGAGGTTAATTTGTGTTGGTAACAAATCCTTTTCTCCCCTTGTTTGATTCCTACCCATAGAGTTTTAGGGTTACTGGAATGTGGTCGAAGCATAGGTCATTGACTGTCCTAATTTCAACTTGCGAGTTGACGTCCTTTAGGGTTGCTACATCTAGAACGTACTCTTGATAGCTTGCGTGGCTGAAGTGAGTGGGATCATCTGTTCCCAAGATTCGATATCTTTTTGACTCAACGTAGCAAAGCTAAGATGGTGGGGAGAGGAGACAAGAAAACCGCGTCGGCTTTGTCCTTGGACGGTCACCCCCTTTTTGATACCTTCCTGCTCCATGTCTTTGTTGACGTTGCTAGGGGTAGAAGTTTGATTTGATTTTATCTTTAAGATGATTGAAATAAGCTGCTAGATAGCATTCTCCAGCTTACTTATGCGGGTTGCTATGATTACCCTCATCTTCCTCATTTGATGGCTAAAGGAATTAATCTTGGACTTTGTTTTCTGTTTTTTTTTTTTTTTAGTTTTGATGGTGCCGTTGACCACAGGATCCTCCAGGAAGTTGAGCGGAGTTGGTGGAGCTAGGGATGGCATTGCCGTTATTGTATCTAAAAAAATATTATTTTTCTAAAGATTTCACTTTTTGAAAAATAATTAATATTAGAATTTTTGCTTCGGAATTGAGTTACTGGCTGTCGGCTTTTTCTGAAGTGCAATGTGTGCGAAGAGGATGCTTTGGCTGTTCACAGTCGAATCTAAAGTTTTTTTATATTATTTTAGATTTTTTAAAGTTTCCTTGAAATTATAGTGAAACTTGCGTTGCTTTTTAAGATCTATTGGACTATTTAAAGTCTATTTTATTATTGCGTTTGTCTGTTTTTTCAGATTTTTTAAAATAGTCTTAGATTATTCAATGTTTTTAAATACTCTTAACTTAATTTTGATTGTTTTAAAGATTTATTGGACTATTTAGGGCTGATATTTCAATCATAGTTTAATCCTATGTTTAACTCAGTTTGTGATCTGAGATTAATATAATAAATGTATTTTAAGTTGGTAGTAAAATTTCTGAAATATCTTTTATTTCTAACTTCATTTTATTTATGACATTTTATTCTGTAAAATGTTCGCAGTGAAATGATAAAATAAACATATTTAAACTGCATTATTACTACGTTTTTAAGAATATTGTTAATTAAAAACATGTAATGCACAACATTTTTAAACGACAATCCTATTATCACAATTTTATCAACATTTATTTTAAATTTAAATGTCCCGCATTTTTCTGACTCAAAGCATGACACATAACCTATTTACAAATAATTTATTATGACGGATTACATTGACAAACTCAGTTAAACTGATTTGAAAAGAGCTCCAACTTTAGCTTAAACTCGAAATGAAAAACCGGCCCTTAATGTCTATTTTTGCATTCTCTAATACCTCTATCTGATGTCTCAGAGTTCTTAAAGTTTTTTTGGATTAGTTTAGGTTTTTTAAGATCTATTGAACCATTTAAAGACAATTTTAGTTTTTTCTATTACTTCTGTCTGTTTTCTCATATCTTTTAAAGTCTTAGATTCCTCTTAAAATAACTTTGAATTTTGCAATAATTTTTAAGATCCATTCAAACATATTTAAACATTCTCGAATACCTGCCTGTTTGTTTTCTCAGACTTCTTACAGTCTTTCTAGATTTTTGAGATTTTGTTCGAGACTGAGATTTGTTTATAAATACGCCCGAGTCATTAATTAACTAAACCTACATTGGAAAGACCACTTTGCTAATTGACAAACATCATACTCGTACTTTGACTCTAGAATTTGAGGTTTTAATAAATCCATAAATTTAAAGCACTTTTTACAAAAATTTTAGAAAATTTGCTTATAATAATTAAAATATTGTTGAAGAGTTTAATTTTTAATTTTTGCACGAACGATTTTAAACCTTAATATATTAGTGATTTACTAATAATATTCTTTACACGGAAATAATAAAACATTTGAAACTAACAAATCGGATACTGAATTGTAAATTTAATTAATCACAATTATCTAATGAATTATAGCTGTAATAAATTTTATGAAAGAAAATGAATTTATAACACCAATAGATCTTGACTTCATGTTAAATAAAAACTTCACATAATTAATTAGACATACAACGCTGTAAATAACTGGACATTTGAATATTTCATTGAAGATTGTTTGCAATCTCGTTTAATTTAATTAGTCGAGTATTGCACATGCAGATAATTAACTGCAACTGCTTTCATATTTGTTTAAGAATATATTAAGTAAAAAAAAAACATCACAGGTCAATTTATCCATTAGTTTAATTTCCTTCAGGTTAACAACTTAATTAGTTGATTTTTTCTTCCCAAAATGATTTTATTATTATTCGCTGCGGAAATGGGATATTATGCCCGTTTATCATAAATTAGTGGATTATGGCGGTATAATTAAAATGGTATAAATGTATATTAATAGCAGTTTTGTTTATTACAGAAAAAAATTCACTTAGTTTTTTTTCAATTTTTGTAGCTTCTGTTTAGATCGTTTATTATAATTGTTAATGCCTTGAACTAAGTTTATTTACAATTGTTAGGAAATAATTATTTTTTATTATTTTTGTTATGCTATGATAAATAATTGTAAAGCAACTAAGTCTATCTAAATCTAAGACTACACAAAACTTTGAATAAAATATTTCTATTAGCCACAAGTTTGCTGTCAAATTATTATCAAATTTGTCTTATGTTGTAGGAGTTAATGAAACAAAGATTAACGCTTAATCAATTCTGCGTATTGACTACGCGTACTATCAAATGTTGCACGGCATAGATTAATCGGATACTAACCGCTACTCTATATTTTGTAAATTTTGTATCTTTTTATCCACGATTTAATATACTGGAGCGTTGTCCTGCGGTTTCATATTCACTGATTACATGTTTACCTTGTTTGCTTAAAACTATATTATTAATTAATTAACAACTTTACTAATTAACTAGTTTGCAAGAATTGTTAAAATTATATAATGTTTTATTGTTCCAGGTGAGTGACATTTCCAACAATTTATAATCAAATATGATTCGTAAGTAAAGAATTTATCCTTTAATAAAATTAATGTAATGACTAATGAATTCGACAATGTTATTTATCCAACTAATAATTTAAATTAATATATTCTATTGTGTATCTTCTACGAATTGCAAATGAATTTTCTCATATTTTCACTGTCAGTACACACAATGGCATGTTCGGGACAAACATGCAACAATTAAAGGTAAAAATTATGCCTGGAAGTAACTATTGATTAGTTTTGTGAATTATCAGTATTTTAATTAATTATTCTCTGCAGGATTAAAACGTCGTGTTTGGCCCGCGGCCGCATTTTCCTATTTTATTGTGAAATCGTGCGCACAAAAGTTCATATATTAATAATTCGCATATGAATTTACGGCTATTGATTCCGCGGCGGCAGATGGCATTAATTACGCAAAAATTTACACACACACACAGTGCCCGTTTTATTGAAGCATTCCGCCACATCATCGCATACATTAACAGATTAATACCGCATAAAATGTTTTTTTATTATTATTTAATAATAAAATCGTGTGGCGGGATTAATAAGCGTTTAAAATAAATAAATAAATAAACGGTTTCTTTTTATTAAGATAATGAGTTGTAATCTATATTTAAATTAATTAATGCAGAAAAAAGTGATTCAATGAACTTTATAAATGTCGATGTGAAATGTGTATTGTTGGGGTTATGAGGACTGCATTGACATGACGATAAAAGGTCACTTTGATGCCGTAACTAATTGTTACAATAGATACCGTGTCAGAGAAAGAATTCCAGATATTATTATTTCATTGCAATTTCTTTTTCACATATCTGTGCCCGATTGCAATACATCTTTCACTTAACCTAATTTGAATTGGTTTTTGTAATTGATTTCAAAAGAAATTGATCTAGATGTCTTCTACTAATGAATAAAAGTAACTATATATTTTAATCAATAAAATCTTAACATGCTTCATACAATCAAATCCCCGTTATGTACATGAAAAAATAATAAAACAATTCTCATATTCATAACGATTACTCATGATAAAAATCTCACGATGAAAGATTGCTCCTCGGATGCAGCAAACGTACACGCGCCGCCAAATAACGCGCTCTCGGTTTTGTCGAAATACCACAGAATTTAATTTATGTAGTAATACAGCAGCAAAAGAAGAAAAAAGTAGAATATTTGACGTGTATGTCGACCGCTCTGAAATTGAATTAAGAAACAATTTCACGGAATTTCTCAAAACCACTCTTTTAATCATGTTTTTATACGACGGTCCAGCAACGAATTAAAATAGTGTTTTTTTTTATTTGGGATTATATTTTTGTGTTATTACAGAAATTATGTTTGATATTTATTGTTGACAGATTGTTGTGCAATAACTAATTGTAATATTTATTTGAATATTTCATAATATCCAAATAAAGTTTATTTTGAACTAATTAAATTTACAAAATTAAATCTTTAATACAAAGACTTATTAAGTAGCTAGTTTGTATTGTTTTTAAAGCAAGTTTTGTTTTAATACACACAGTTTTATGTTTTAATGAAATTTGTAACCAGCATGTTTATTGTTGTTGGTTTGCTATGTAAGGTAAGTAAAGCTTACTGAAGGTTTTTTCTCAGAGTGAATAGTTTTTAGGAATTAATTGTACAACTTAAATTTAAATAAGTATTTATATTTACAAATTAGTGACGCATATATTTTTTTACAAAATATTGGGCACCTATTTGGCACAGTAATTTTGTGTTTCCTGCAGATATTTTTAGAAAATTAAACTTTGATGTTGAGCAAATTTAAACCATAGTTCAAACGGTGAAAACTCTGCCGTTTGGGAGTGGTAGACTATGACTACTATAACGTTTTCTTTCAAATGGGGTATTAAATAGCGTCAGTTGGGTTATCTACAATATAAGTGGTATATACTCATAAGGAAATAGTTATCTAGATTTGATGGTTTTCTATTGTTACTATGTAGATACGACGATTGTTTTGAAGCTTAGCCGCATGCCCTTAATGTTTATCTTAGAGAGCTTGTGGCGTGTGCATATAAGAAAAATGTACATAGAAAAGCGAATTTGATGTTGGTTTGATATGATCGGCGAAAAAGTCAGTCTTTACCATCCATGTAGATGTATTGTTGAAGCTTTGATAGGATTTTCTGTTGCGAAAGATTTCTTTGGGTGTTGAGTGAAACGGATTACTACATTAAGCAATATTTTTTTGGTATTGTTAAGAGTAGTTGTTGAAGTTTATAGAGTTGCTTGTTTTGCAGTACTGGAAGTTTGTTGTAGTATTTACATCTATAGGGTGGGGCAGAATGACTTTCTTAGTTTCAACCCATCACTGTTGAAATATTTTTTTAAAAACGGGTGGTAGTGAAGCAGGACTGCCTGGTTTAGCTTGTTATGACAGTGTTCCTGATTCAAAAAGCATTTGGAAATGGATGAGTAATGTAAGGGAGACGAGATCTGCACTTTGTAATTAACCAGTTGAGCGACCCAAAAGTGTGAGAACATCCAAAAACTTAGCAACCGTTAGAGCGTCTATTGAACATTGAAATATGCCGCTGCCTTTGGATGGATATTTGCTCAGAACAATACTGCGATTTTTTTATCAGACTTTAAGTTACACTCCTATAAGATGAGGATTGGCCAAGAATTGAGGCCACCCTCGGAAAATTTAAAAAAGGTCACTGCAGGGCTTTAAGTGACAGTTTGGTGCGTTGTGTTTTCTACAGGGTGGGGCATAATAGAGGGGCGTTTTTAGTGCGGCTAGTACACGCGAACGGGTGGGGGTAGAGGGCCGCGGTTGACATCATTCGATTCTGGCAAGCTTACCGTTTGTTAGTCACAATGGTTATCTAGACAAGAGAACATCGCGCGTTTGCAGTTGAGGAGTATTTAAAATCCGGCGAGTCGACGCTTCAATATTGGTCGTAACGATTCAGTTCCTAAACGTGACACAATCAACAGGTGGGTACAGAATTTTAGAACGACGCCATCAGCAATTAATCCAAAACCTAAAGGCCGTCTCCGAAGTGTAAAGACACCAGCTGCCGTAGAAAAGGTGAGACAAGCAGTAATTCAAAGTCCACAGCGTTCTGTTCAAAAACGAGCTGCAGCAGTTTGAATGAGTAGTCGAACACTTTGCAGGATTTTACACAAAGACTTTCACTTTTACCTATATAAGTAAATGGTTGTTCAACAACTGAATGAAGGAGATTTTGCTCAACGCCAGCTATTCGTTGAAAGAATGCAAATGATTTTTTTGGATGAAAATGAACCTGTAATAATGATGAGCGATGAGGCTCATTTTTATTTGTGCGGTTCTGTTAACAAGCAGAACTGCCGATATTGGGCAGCATAAAACCCTCGTGAATTGCAACAACGCCAACTTCACAGTGAAAAAGTCACCGGTCTTTATTTTTTCGAGAATGCACAAGGAGCGACCGCAACTGTAAATTCCGAGCGGTATATTGCTATGTTAGAAAACTTTTTTATCCCAGAATTTAGACGACGAAGAATCGATACAAAAAATGTTTGGTTCCAACAAGACGGTGCCAGGACATATACAGCCAGAGCCTCCATGGAAGTTGTGCGTCGCATTTTCCCTGGACACGTAATATCCCGCTTCGGTGATGTGCCATGGCCCGCTCGTTCCCCTGATCTCTCAGCTGCTGATTATTTTTTATGGGGATACCTAAAAGCAAAAGTTTATGCCGATAAGCCTCAAAATCTACAAGAGTTGAAAGAAGCAATCACAGCACAAATTAGGGCATTTGACATCGACTTGTGTGCGAAGGTGATGCGGAACTTTGAGGAACAACTACAGCAGTGCATTGCCGAAAACGGTCGTCATCTGCCTGACATTATTTTCAAAATATAATTTTACATTTTAGTTGTTAAATGGTAATATGTATACTTCGATTTTTACATAATACATTTTTTTTTTAATTCAAAAACAGCGTAGTTATTGATATTTTAAAAATGCCCCTCTGTTATGCCCCACCTTGTATAAGCATTATTTTGCTTTATTTTTTTGAAGAGGCTCAACTGTGATAGTAAATTTTGCTTGCTATTGCAAGATGTTGGAGAATTTTTTACGGTCCAAAACGGAAGACTATGATGAAGAAGCTTTCTGGATTTAGCAAGATGCAGCCAAGGCCCATACACGCGATCTTGTTGCAAGGAGATGTTCTATGGCCTCCTAAATCCTCAGATTTCATTTAGTGCAATTTTTTTTTATAAGGATAAAGGGATTTATAGGGATAAAAGTGAAGTTTACAAACCTCAATCTGAAACCTTAGAAGCTTTGGAAGATGCAATTGAGAAGGCAATTAATTGTCGGATTCTCTTGAGATATGCTGGCGAGAGTGGCCAAAAACTTTGTGGACCGCCCCAACATGTGTGTTGCTTGCCAATTTTTAAAACATAACAACTTTTAGAAAATAAAAAACTCTTTCATTGATGTTTTACCGGTTACTCATAATTCACCTTCATTCTGCCCCACCATGTAATATTGGAATAATAACTGTTTTAATTGAGTTTGATTTTATATTTACATTTTTGAGATTTTGATATTTTAATTATTTCTATCAGAAATTAAATCAATGGACTTCTATATTTAATTCTATTTAAAGATGGACAAAGTTTTTGCATATTTTTGTTTTATAATAGAATTTTATTTTGTGTTAACAAACTTATCTTACAAACAACGATTTTTTTGCTGATAAAAGGAGGTGATTAAATTTATTTTAAACTATGGGAGGTTAGAATGTAGAACTAGATTTGATTTGGATACCAGAATATTGCATCATAAAAACTTATTTATTCAAACTTTTAGACTTATCAGAATTTTTTTTTCAAGTTGGTCAACGTTTTTTATAGTATTCTAAACGCCTTCTGGTGTTTGCACGTTTTTTGTGTTGGTCGGCACCTATATCCTTTTGAGATGCTTCTAGTTGAAATTTTAAGTGGAATTGAAGCCAGTGCCCGTAGGAACAGTTTGCCTTTCAAACTTATTTTCGGTATTTTTTTTCAAAAAGCTTCCCAGAAATTGATGTACCCAGCGGAAATTTTGCAGTTTTTTTTTTTAGTATTATATTAGGTTTTCTAGTAATATAAAGAGTTGCTCGGCTAAACAACGTTTAAATAGCTTGCGACGTTAAAGAATACTAGCAAAAAAACTTTATTGATTTTCAGACCCGTTAGTGGATTATAGGAGTTAGTCAGCTTTGTTAATGGCATGTGCAGATTATCATCTGGTATGTGAGTGCATTTTTGTGTTGGTCGTATATTGTAGATATTTGTTGTTTGGTTTTGACCGTATGTTAACAAATATTTGTCCAACTAATCTTAGGGATTTTTCTAGAAATGATTTAATGGTGTTAAAGTACCTAGCGGTAATTGTCTGATGTTTTTCAAGCTGTTATGGAAAAGTTCTTTTTTCAATCAGCTTTTGGTTGAGTAATCTAGGATTTAAAGATCTTTGGTACAATTAGAGGTTGCGCGGCTAAACGACTTTTAACTGGTTTATAAGTCAGCCAAGTGGCTGTTACTAAATATGTATTGCAAGGTCATCAGGTGCAGTCTAAATTTTTTCAATTTGTTATATCAATTTATAGTTAAGACAAATTTTACCATTTGTAGCTCTGCTTATTGTGCAAACTATACAGTCGACAAAAGCTTGCGCAAAAATGTGACTATTTACCTCTGAGGTTCTTGTCAAGTGAATGTTTGGAAATTTAATCTGTATTGTAAGTGTTGTTTTGCACTAAATTGTTGGTTATCTAATTTAATTTTGTGTCCGCTGGCTTTGCAATCTTAGTTTTCTTGACATTGGTGTTATAATTTTGTTTACTTGAATTATAATTTCCTCCACTGCCACTATTTTCTTTTTTCCTTTCTTGTAAAGCTGCGATTTGAATTGTTATAGCTATTATAATTATCTTTAAATTTGTTTTAATTGCCACTGTTTCCTTAGTTAACACTAATGGTGATGTTGTTTATTTTGTTTTTTCTATAACCAGCAGCATTTAGGGAACTTTTTTGATTTGATTATGTCATACAAACTTGAAGTCCTTTATTCCAGTTTTAAAACTTCAAGATTTAGATGCAAAGACTATCTAAATCTTGAAGTTGCTAGTAGTACAGCAGTTAATTATTTCTTAGCAGGGAATATAAATTTTAGATATTTTGGATCCGGATAGTTTACACAAAAAGCCAGGTTGTGTTCAGTAGTAGGCAGCCTAATAATTGAAGACACCAAATATTCTTTTTCCTTAACAAATTCTTTTGCAGTTCTAATTTGTTCTCGTAATATATTATCAATGCTTACAATTTTGTGTATATTTAGAATTTTTGTTTGATACATATAAATTATTAATGTCTTTTATGTTACGCTCAATTTATGTATTTAATGCTTTAAAGAATTTTATTTAATTTACAAATAGCAACAAAGTAACACTTTGCCATTCATACTTTTTACCATTTAAATCAATTTTGAAGTCATTTGGATAAAAAATATTAATTGTTGATTTGGGATTACTTCTCAGTTGTCTATACTGGAGGAACATACTAGCTGCAAGAAATACATCCATAAAATGTTCTAGAGAACTGAATGGTTAAGTGTTATTTTTTTTTCAGCCTGTATGAGCCTATTCCTGAACGTAGACATCTTCTAGTTTTTTTTATTTGTCTCTGTCTTGGGCTGTTAGCAGTGGCGGAGCTAGGATTTTTGGGCCCTACCTCAAAACATTAAAAAGGGCCTACTCACAGACAATTTTGAAAAAATAGTATAGTTTTGTCATTTATTTAATTTTTATTTTGTAAATTTTGCTTGTGGGCTTTTCCGCATTGCAGACCCTTGCTTACAGTTACTTTTTTTTTTCTGCGATCTTTTGGTCTCTCCATTTTTTTTTGGTCTTCTAGCGCTTCTTTAACTGTTTCTCGGTTGCCTACATGTCACTCTGTTGATCTGCCTTGATTGATCTTGCTTTGCCACGTGGCCGGCCTATCATCTTTTCAGTTGTGCTATTTGCGTCATCAAGTAATAATATGTTATGAATAAGTAAATAAAACAACTATTATGTTTTTACCACTAATTTATTATTGTAAAATTATATATAAGGCATATACAATTTTACAAAATACATTTCACGACTTAAGTTTCAACGTTTTACGGTCATTATCAAGTGAGGAACAAATGAATGAAGTACCACATAGTAACCGTCGCAACCATCTTGATGATCAATATGTTATGAGTTTTTCTCCGGATTTCTTTGTTTCTGATTTTATTTCTTATTATTGCCAACATGGCTTTCTCTATTGTTTGTTGCGTAGTTTTGAGTCTGTTTTCCGTGTTTCATGTTATTGCCATGGTATCTGTCCAGTAGGTGAGAATTGGTAGTACACGGTTCCTATACTTTTTTTGTTTTAAGTTTATAGGGATTTTTGGTGCATTGAGTATAAAACCTAATTTTTTAAAGGCCACCCTTTCGATGGTTATGTGATAGTTCTTGGTGTCATTACTTTGGTTTTATTTAAGTTCATTTCCAAACCAATGTTTTTTGATGCCCGATGTAATTGTAATAGCATTGTCTGTACGTTATCTGAATTTGTGCTGATGAGGACGATATTGTCTGTAAATCTTAGGTAGTTAAGGTGTACTCCATCTATTGGGATTCTTATGTGATCCTAGTCTAGTTCTTTAAAGATTTCCTTCATTGCAGCTGTGAATAATTTCTGGGAGATAGTACCCGTTGCCGTACTGCTCTCTGATTGGTTTTTTGACTGTTTTTGTATCTTCGTCTATTTAAACTTGTATTGACGCATTTTTGTATATGTTTTTTATGAGGTTTGAATATTTTAGTCAATTCTAGCTTTGTTGAAGGCTCCAAAAACTGATCAGGTTTCAACGGAGTCAAATGCTTTTTGGTAGTCTACAAAAGCGATGTAAATGGGTATATTGTACTTGTGTCTGTAGGTGGTTAGTGGTGCTGTATCCTTTTTGAAATTTAGCTTGTTCGACTGGTTGATGGAAGTCCAGTATTTGCGTCAATCTATTTATTACGATTTTAGTTATTAGTTTGCACAGGTGCAATAATAAGCCCGTAGTTTTCTATGTTAATTTTGTATTTTTGCTATGTAGAATGATAGTTTCTTTGTTTTTCCATCTACTTGGGATTAACTCTTCCTTTATACATTTAACTATTTAGTAAGGTTTGAAGACTTTATTGTAGACTTTTTCCTCCTATTTTGAGTATCTCAGTCGGTATGCGATTATTTTTATCTTTAGTTAAAAAAAATCAAGAAATCTAACAAATACATATAATACTTTACATTTTTGCCTCCTTCTTATATTTCCACACATTATCAGCATAAACAGCCTTATTTTCTTTACTAAGTTTCACCAAATGATGTTGCACATTATAAACAGCTGCTTTTAATAATTTTGCAGGTGTATCAGTATAAATCATTCTAACAATTTCATCTGCACTAAACCCTTTATCAGCTTAATTCTTCAATACGCTTAAAATTTGCTTCTAACGTTTGTTTTTATGGTCTATATAAAAACGGATTTTTTTAGTCGGATTGAAGAATTGAATGTAGTGAATTCATGTAATCGTGCAAATTTTCGAAAACTGCTGTGCCTTCACCTAATATACAGTCGCCACTGAATAAGGCGTTTTCTTCTAAAAGGTGACATACGACGTGGTCTGTGGTGTGTCCGGGTGTATGTAGTATTCTTAATGTAGCACCTTCGACGTTGAATTCTTGTCCGTTTTTTAGGTAATCGATGATGACCTTGTTTGGTGGTCTGTCGCCTTCTGGGAGTGGGTTATTCCATACTTGATAATATTCTGAAACGAAAAAAAAAAACTTTAGGGTCTAATAATTTTGTAAATAATGAAAACCATTATAGTACTACATTCTACCACAAGATCAATAATTTTTAATGATTAATTACAGAACTATAAACGTAGATCTAATGCAGAATTTTTTTAAACCTTCCCAAATATGTAAAAATTTGAACAATTTTCTAGAAATATTAAAATTAAAATAATAATAATAATAATAATAATAATAATTTATTTGGTGTTCCTTAAATATAAAGTTTATACACAAGTCATGTAGAATACAAAGAAGACATAGTTAAAATGATACATGCAATACAATAAAAAAAACATATACAATTTAAATTTTACAATCAGTACATAAAACTTAAAATTGAGATTGATTCTCATGCAGATGGAAAATCTATTAATTTAAAAGAAATTTTGTAAATAATTAGTACAATTATAGTACTACATATTACCAAAATATCAATAAATTCCAATGTCTAATTACAGAACTACAAACGTAGATCTAATGCAGCATTATTAAAATTTTTCCAAAAATTTAAACAAATTTCTACATAAATTCAGCGTATAAAATTAGATCAAATATTGTAAATAATTAGTACCATTATAGTAAATTTTGCCAAAATATCAATAAATTTCAATGTCTAATTACAAAACTACAAACGTAGGTTTAATGCAGATATTTTAAAACCTTCCCAATTATGTAAAATTTTAAACATTTTACTATAAAAATTCTGTGTATAAAAATGAATGAAATTTTGTTAATAATTACTACCATTATAGTACTACATTTTGCCAAAATATCAATAAATTTTAATGTCTAATTACAATACTACAAACGTAAATCTAAAAAATGTAACTATTTAAATTTTCTATAAAAATTCAGCGTATAAAATTGAGTAAATTTTTGTAAATAATTAGTACTATTATAGTATTACATTTTGCCAAAATATCTTTAAATTTCAATGTCTAACTACAGAACTACAAACAAAGATCTAATACAGAATTTTTAAAACATTCCCAAAAATGTAAAACATTTAACAATTTTCTATAAATATTTAGCGTATCAAACTAAATGAAATTTTGTAAATAGTTAGTACGATTACTCCAAAATATGAATAAATTCCAATGTCTAAATACAGAACTACAAACGTAGATCTAATGCAAAAATTTTAAAACTTTCCCAAAAATGTAAAAATTTAAAGTTTTCTATAAAAATTCAGCGTATAAAATTAAATGAAATTTTGTCACTAATTAGTACCATTATAGTACTACAATTTGCCAAAATATCAATAAATTCCAATGTCTAATTACAGAACTATAAACGTAGATCTAATGCAGAATTTTTAAAACCTTCTCAAATATGTAAAAATTTAAACAATTTTCTATAAAAATTCAGCCTATAAATTTGAACAAAATTTTGTAAATAATTAGCACCATTATACTACTACATTTTGTCTAAACATCAATAAATTTTAATGTCTAACTACAGAACTACAAACGAAGATCTAATGCAGAATTTTTAAAACCTTCCCAAAAATCTAAAATATTTAACAATTTTCTATAAATATTCAGCGCATTAAACTAAATGAAATTTTGTAAATAATTAGTACCATTATAGTACTACATTTTTCCAAAATATCAATAAATTCCAATAGCTAACTACAGAACTACAAACGTAGATCTAATGCAAATTTTTAAAACCTTCTCAAAAATGTAAATATTTAAACAATTTTTTTTTAAAAGTCAGCGTATAAAATTCAACGAAATTGTAAATATTTAGTAGTAAATATTTAGTAGTACTATAGTACTTCATTTTGCCAAAATATTAACAAATTCCAATGTCTAATTACGGAACTACAAACGTAAATCTAATGCAGAATTTTATAAATTTGATCAGTTAAACTACTTGCGTTGTCAAGTTCTAGTACATCGTTGATGCCACCAACATGATCATGATGCCAATGTGAAATGAAAATATGAGACAAGTCGATTTTCTCATTATGTAAAACAGTCTTCAGATGATTAATGTATTGCGGAACGCCACAATCGCCGGTATCTAATAAAATTCTCCTAAAAACAAAAAGAATTCAATATATTAAACAAAGAAAGTTTCAAGATGTTACGACATTGTATGGCTAAATATAAAATGAACTTAATTTTTTAGGAGTAAAATTTAAAAAAATATAAATTTTACCAAAGAAATTTTAGTATAATGTGACATATAGTACTATTTTCCTGATGCAAATAATATTGAAAACTCCAACACAAACCTCACTTATAATGTCATGATATTTCTTAATTTCAATTTGTCAGGTGTGACATAAAATTTACTTTTATAGTAACGATTTTTAAAACGTTTTTTTTTTCATAATCTGACTTTGTCATGTGCTTGTTCATTTTCTTTCTGTTTTTCTTGTTGTAATGTATGATAATTAAAGTATATGAAGATTTTTTTGGATCTCATCAGTTACTTTTGCCTAATACGTTTTAATAATTAATTTTTAAATAAATGTTATAGTGTTGGACACTTTTGGGCAAAAACGTCGCATTTTGGACATATTTTTATTACTTTTTAAAGCTAGTTAGTAGTTAGGCTATACATTAAATAATAAAAATACAGTTTAATACTGAAAAAGCTTTTAAAAGTACAAACCTAAATATTACAATGTTTTTTTTAGAAGTTACTCATAAATAAACAATAATGTGTGCCGAAAAAAAACTAATATTTAGTTTGGCAATGATAACACAGTATTGTAAAACAAAGTATTTGCGCTTTTTGGCAAATTCTTATAAAATGCATCGCAAACACAAATGGTAACAGACATAATAGGTCTTTGCATTTCTTTTCTGGGTATTGGGACTGCTGACTTCACTAGTAGATGTGTTGGAAACCTTTTTTTTTTTTCATTTTTATTCAGGTAGACTGCATCAAATGGTAATTTTATGTAAATTATCCTTATGTTTTCCTTTCGCACTTTTGAATGTTTCTACTTTTGACTGAATGTTTGTGTATTGTGTGTGTCTGGTGTATGTTGATTAGCTGCGAGCCAGTGTTACACAATACTGCTCCCTTCGGCAGTAGGATAGTTAGAGATGGATTTTCTACTAACTTTATTTTGTTATTTTTTGTGTCTTTTTAGAGATATTGTTGAAAGTGGCAGTAAATTATTGAAGATTATTCAACTTTTTTGAAACGCTACCGATTCGCGTTTTTATCGCGACGCTATTTTTTTATTTAGAGACTACAAAAGGCCGGTTAGAAATTTTCAAAATTTTTACGAAGAGGCATTTAGAATAACCTTTTTCCTTTTCTTTGTAGTATAATGTTTGTGTATTTGAATGAAAGGTTCTTGGGGGTTGAAATTGTTTGCACACACTTGAGCACTAAATATGATTATTCTTGGAAATAGGACAATTTTTGGGTCAGATGCGCAAATTATTAATGTGTATTTTTACTAGAGGTTGGTTGGAATAATTTTCAACCGAATTGCATCAGTTATTAGCTTTTTGGGGTAATTTGGTTTTTTGGTTGATAGACTTGAGCTTGAGATATCGGCGGTCTTTGTTGGTGGACTTTTATTTTCTGGCTCTTTGCAGACACCCGTTTCCAGTTTTTGCGTTGGTTTTTAGATTTCTTAGGTGGGACTACATGAGCTAGGAGTATCTACGACTATTCCAAGGAAGGGTAAAAAGTTGTGTTTGGGTTTGTCTTTTGTCGAAGTTAAAAGACGGTTAATGGTAATAATTTATACCAAAATTGCCAAGGCTGTTGATCTGTAAAGCATCTTAACAATTTTTATAGTTTAGCGTGTTATTTTTTAACCGGATTTGCCTGCGGGAAATCCTGTTGATTTGGTAAACTACAAACTTATGTTTTACACAGAGATCAATGAGTAAGTCAAACCGTAGTTGCAAGATGACTTAGAACAAAAAATAAATTATTTGCTTGATGGTACACACTGTGTAGTGTTTTTGTTGCTGTTTATGAAATAAACCTAAACAACGTATTTTTAGTATTTGTTTCTGATTATTGCACTATTTAAAATAATTGAGGTAAGGGTATTTTAAAATACCCTAACCTCAACGTATTTTTAGTTATTAATATAATAAATAAACTAAAAAGTAAATCTTTAGAAATTACAGGTAGAAACTTTGGTTTTTGTTTAAGTTAAGAAAAAAGGTTTTTACTTTTGCTTACTAAGCGTAAGGCAAAGTAAAATTTACCAAACACAACAAAGTTTTTGGGTGTGCAGATAGATGATAAATTAACATGGACAAATTATGGTGATGGATTATTAAAAACATTGAGCAAACACATTTTTTTGCTACGGAACTTAAGCAGAGTTTTATCAAATGAAGTACTTTGGAGTGTTTATTTTTCAGTATTTTAAAGTCATATTCTTTATGGAGTTTTAATTTAAGGTCATTCAACACCGAATAGTCTTATTGCAACGGAGAGCTTTACGAATTATAGCTGGTATCGGATATAGAGAGGATTGCAAAGATTATTTTAAGACTCTACGTGTACTCACTGTTCCTTGTCTTTATATTATGGAATGTTTGATGTTTATAAAAAAGAATATGCAACTATATACATCTCATAAAAGTATTCATGAACACATTTTATATTTTTAGCTTTTAAATATTGCTATATTATGTCTGTTACTTTGTCTTTTTTTATAATCTAGTCATATCTATATTATCTTTAAGAGCATACCGACTGCTAACTTGATTTGTAGTAGTTTAACAAAAACGGCAACTTCCCCTTCATCGCTGCTTCTACAAATAATTTGATAATCGATTTATTTTTTTACCAGTACATTTAGAAAAGATTTTTTTAGTTTTTGTTGAGCGCTTGATTGCGATGTACAGGGTTTCAGAATATCTAGTGCAATTAAGGGTTGCGGCGACAAAGTAATAGTTTTTAGGAGTTGTTTGACGTTGTTGATAACATGTGTAGATCGTCATCTGGTGCACACACACAAAGGTTTTTTTTTTTCTATTGGTAATATGTTGTGGGCATCTATTGTTTGCGAGATATTTTTAATTGAATTCTAATAAAATTTTATCTGAAATTGCGGCTTGTGGTTGTAAAGTACCTCTAGCTTATCTTTTTCTAGAAATGTTTTCATGATGGTCACAAAACTCTTTAGAGTTACGCTTGACAAATCCTAAATGTTAATAAGCTTTAGCCACGACAGTATCGATATGTAGTGTAAATGAAAGGCTTGAGTCAAACGTAATGGTGGACGATTCAAAGCTTGAAAGTAACGATGAGCTAGAGATACCAGGTATGTAAATATGAAAACGGATTTTTTTTGTAGAAAATAAACTTTTATTGTATGAAAATGTTAAAATAATATTGCCCATTGCTAGCTATAAATTTTTTCTATTTGTCTGACAATTTGTAGATGCCACGCCAAAAAACTGTTGCTCTTTTGAGGCAAATCAGTCATCGAGTCATTTTTGTACATTTTTGTTAGAAATGGTGCGCTGCTCAGCAAGTGCGTGTCTTATTGATACAAATAGTAATTGAACGAAGCCAAGTCTGTTGAGTAAGCCGCATGCGAAACTATTTCTCAACTAAACGCCTCAATCGTTTCCTTGACCAGTTTTGCTGTGTGTGATGGTGCATTATTATAAAGCAAAATAACTTTGTGTTGCTTTTTTGATATTCTGGTTGTTTTTCACGTAAAGCTTGATTCAAATCAATTATTTGTTGTCGGTAGCGTTCAGTATTAACGGTTTTGCCAGGTTTTAGCAGCTCATAATAACATTTTTTTTATTCAAACTTTTTTGGTGGTCTTCCACGTTTTTTATTTCTCACTTCAATATTGCCACTTTTGAATTTTTTAAACCACTCAATTACAATGCTGATTTACCAAGAGTATGCTCACCGTAAGCTACGACAAGCATTCGATGTGATTCTGCAGCAGTTTTCTTTAAATGGTAAAAAAAATAATGTAATCCGCAAATCGTAGTTTTCAGGCACAAAATTCGACATGTTCATCGCTATACAAACTATGCTGTTGTACGAAACTTGTATTGTTGTGAGTTGAAAATCTTTGTCAGAGATGATCAACAAAGAAATGGCGCCAATGACGCGGTTTGACGGTGACTTTATTGACAGCCAAAATTCTGGTTTCATATTTACATATCTGGTTATTCTAAATCAACATTCAATTTTTGATTCAGAGGCTATTGAAAACGTAAATTTTGCTGTTTGTTTTTGTCGGGAAGAAGCTGGAATAATGTCCACATTTCAAGCTATTTTGGAAAGTCTTAAAAAAAAAACCACTACAATAAGCTAGGTTTGCTTTTGCATCTTATTTTGCTAGTTTAAGGTTTTACGCATTTTCTTTCAGTTGGGAAAATTTCTAAAAATTGTTTGCAGCAAAGAAGATTTTTTCAAAACGCAACCACACTGTTGTTTTGTTAACTTAAGGTTATACATTTTACGTTTTTTTTATTACTATCGGCCCTACATTGATATCTCCGATTTTGCTAAAATTTTGTACACATGTTTGGGGTCCAAAATAAAAAATTATTTTGTTTCCTTTCAGTTTTTTGTGCAGTAAATAAGCAAAAATAGTCAAAAATCATATTCAAAAGTGTGTATCTCATAGGAAATTTTTTGTAAAACACGATCCCGCTTTTGGTTTTCCGAAGTTTTTTGCAAAAAATAGGAAAATTACTATTTTATCGAAAATTTGAAATAAAAAACTAGATTTGCTTGCCCTAGGGTGAAATATAACACATAATAGTAAAAATTAAGTTAATTTTAACCGATTTTCCTCGTTTTTTTTTTAATTTCACCAAGTTTTTGGTATTTTTTAGGAGAATTTAAAAAAACTTTTGATTACACTAATTTATAATTTTTTAAATTTTTTTTTTGCGAAATTATGAAAGGAAAAGTCAAAAAAATATTGAATTAATGTAATCGAAAGGAGATTCTTAAAGCGTAGACAAAGCACTAGATAAAGGCATATGACAACTGCATTAACATTTAAACTTTATTTTTAGGTCTTTCAGTAATTATACAAATCACTTTTCAAACTGATTTATCATTCCTATGATGAGCAAAAACCCTTCTTTAGTTTTAGAAGTTTTGTTAGGTAACCTAATCCGTCCTGATTAATATAAGGTTTGTGTAATTGACCAGAAAAATTGAAAAGTTTTACATGGATTGATTGGTGTGAACAAAATTTTTTTAACATTTTAAAATTTTATTTGTTAACTGTTTGAGCGATTAAATTTTAATGGATTTAGATATTAATTTTATTTTATTATTAAAAATATGAATTCCAACCTATTTTTTGTTTGATTTAAAATGATTAATGTATTTCTAGATAATAGTTAATTAAATGAAACCAAAAACATGATTGTATAATAAAATATTCCAATTTAATAAAAAAATAAATTTTGCATATTGATTATTCAACATTAAAATAAATTCCTAATTAATCCGTTAATTTCTTTCCAATTAATGTGACTATTTTAATTTATTACTTGTGTTTTAATGAGTGCAAAGCGGTATTTTAATCTAAAATAGAGCTGTGAAGTATATAAATATTTGTTATGTTTTAATAGATATAGGATTAGCAAAAATAACGGGAACACGCATTGATATACATAATATTTATGAACTTCCTACGAAATAAACATTAATTTTATTATATAATACATTCACATGTTTTTAATGCAAATTTCTTTGTTCTAATGTAAAAATTGATGCACAACAACACAAATCCAGAGGTTCACAAAGGTTAAATAATTGCTTTCATCCGATTTACCCCCTAGAATATAATTTAATTCTACAAACGTCGGCGTCTTTGCTCTAATGAAGTAAGTCCTGATTAGTATAAATATAAAATAATCAGCAAATGGGAAGTCGTATTGGGAATAGAAAAAGAATTATCCATAAGCACAGGTAAATTAGACCGGGTGCAAATAACACGTGCGCGAATTAAAATACATTGGGTGGTCTACCACACATAGGTAATATTAATATTATTATTTATTATTATTTCATCCGTTCTCATCGCAAAGAAAAAGTTAATAATGATATGATTTGCGGCATAATGCTTGATATAAGAGTAATTGGATAAGAGTGTTTCTACAGAAAAAACTTAATATACTATTTCAAGATACTTTCAAATTAAATAAATTTTACTTTACAGATTTACTGTATTTTGCCATACACATAGCCATATTGCTGCTCTTACCATTAACGATTTGTTAGTTCTAATACTGTTGAACCACATCTCTTTACGTCTCACTTTCTCTATAAAACATTGTTAGAATTCAACATGCAATAAAGCGACGAACCCAATATCTGCAACAACATTCACCGCATTTAAATATAATAAATAAGAATTCAGAGCAAAATTGTTAAATATAAACTGTAAATAAACACATTCCGCATAACCATGTCAGATAATTAGAGGTGGTATAATATATCAACCACACAGTAGTGGTTTTATTATGACGAGATAAAATTATTCAACAATGTTACAGCATTCAATGGGATCTCTCATACTTAAAAGCCATAATTTCGTGTCGTAACAAATACATCGAACACAATGGGAATTAACAATGAGATAAATAGCATATAGCATTCAATATATACATATAGGCGCATATAAATATTTTTATCTCATAGAAGAAATTAAAATAAAATTACATTCATAACATGTGGTCGTAATTAATCGTGCTTCATTGTCAGTTTTACGCATTCGTAATTAATTATTACAAAATCGAAAAGCGATTCCAATCGATTGTTGCATGGCTTGGATATGTGGTGGTTAATCGATCATTTGTAATCTCAATTATGCTATTAAATTATCGTTTCGTAAGAGGTGGGAAAATATCATACAGGCTGTAATTAATTTCGTCAAGTTTAAATTATTACCAACCTATTTTATCATTAATCATAATTTAAAGAAGATAATTTTGGTCCATGCTCGTTCACACATTAAATATCTGACAGGAATCCGGAAATGGTCGGGTTGCATGCATTCAAATAGCCTCTTGGCATGATACATTTACATATGAAAAATTCAATTGGTTTCAATAATAACAATACTAGATGTATGCACAAATAATGTATAGCAGCGCGTGCTTAATGAATGTGTCGTTGCAGTATTAACGGCTGTAATTAAATGAGAAGAGTTCAAATGTATGTAATGTGCAGAACGCTCTCATTTTTAGATCGTAGCGCTTTATTAAAAGCGAGCCATGTCGCCCCGTTATCATTTACCATTATTATGATAGTGTGTGGTTGTGCTGCTGGCATGGAATTAGATTGTGCAAGGGATTATTTCGTTTTATGTTCGCTTCTGGCTGCACATAAAAATCCTATTAATTATAATTGCATTGACTGTTTGCTCCCTACATGCATATCACTAAGGGAAAATTTATAGGAACAGCAATTAAAATTACAGCGATCACTACCAATCAAGGTTGTTATGAGGAATATGTTATAAACCTGCACGAGTGAATGGTTTGTGTTATTACTTTTGTATATAATTGCATGCAGAACTACTAAAACACAATTCTAAGATATAATCTTGGTTTAAAAAAAAATTACATTATAAAAGTTTGTTGTGATTGATAATATTATATTATTTGTTGCATTGACAACATTTTGTTTTTATTAATTTATTGATAAATAAACGAAGAAAATTTCTGGGGAAAGTTAACTTGAATGAAAAGTCTTAAGCTGTAGTTTTAGACGATAAAAAATATAATCAATTATCACAGACAAAATAGTGCTTTATATTTTCTATTTTTTTTTTCAATATGTTTTGGAAGTTAAAAAATATAATGAATCAAGTTTTTTATTAATAGTGCTAGTTAAAGTCTGCTATTTACAGGCCAATTCATAGTTTGATTTTTTAAGTTAAAACAAGAGCTTTTTGTTTAAAAAAATTTGTTTTGTTTCATTAAATTTATTACAATATGAATAAGTTTTAAAAAATTACAGAAATTGCTTGAATTGACTGCTACGGCGGACAAAGCAATTGCTCGGTAATTTGCTGGTGTGATCTCCCTGCTTATACATTTTTTTTTTGTAGTTCAGCTTTGTTGTTGACGGGCTTCTGATAAATGTTTTTTTACATCTTACCCCATAAAATAAATTGTTGGGAATCATATCTGGACTGTGAAAAGGGTGGAAGCAGTCTCGACCGCGACCGATTTATCTTTCCGGAAAATTATAGTGCAACTATCGATGGACAGGTTATAGTAGGTTGAACATCTATCTAATTAAAACCATTACTTTATTATTTAAAGGCATATTGTTCAAGATTGATTGAAAAGTTCCTATTGCGGTCTAAATCACCGCCCGAAAAAGAAAAAAGCATCATTTGTTGTTTGCTACAAGTATTATTTGGAATTTTTTTTTCTTTGCGGTTATGAGGTAACAAATTTTGAACTTTTGCATATGAAATGATAGACGAGTTTCTTTGTTAGACTTTAGCAAAGATGTTATGCAAAATTTTAGTTAACGCGACGAGTTTTTCTTTTTGTTTGGATAATTAGCCCTGAACGTTTGGCGGTTTAACTAAGGATCACCTTTTATATTTATTTTTGCAAATTTTCTTAATGATAAAAATAGACGAAGTCGTGGTAGATCTGTTATTAACAACGTTGCAAGTCTCAAAAACTGCATACATTTAATAAGGATTGAAAAATTTGAAAAAATAATCATATTTAAACTTTTAGAGCACAATAGAAGACTGCTAAAATGTTTTTGGTGGATTCTAAGCAGTTTTAGTGTGTATTACAAGGATTATATAACAAAGTAAGAGTTATTAGTTTTAGAAATTTTTGCAGTTTTAAAAATTTGGAGACAATTTTAAAGTTTTGTGAAAATTTTAAGTCTATAACAAGCATCATTTGAGAGCAACTATACACGGTTTATTGAAACTTAGAGTCATTTGACTGCTTTTACTGTACTTTTGACGGGATTAGTAGAGATTAAAAAGTTTAAAAAGGTATAAATCTTTTTCAACTTCTTCTATTCAACTATATTACAATTAACATAAAGGACTTTGCGAGCTACTATTATTGACTAACAAGTTTTAAAGATGTTTAAGAAACTTTTTAGCGCAATGTGTTAACTATAGTACGAGGGTTGTTGAAAGGACTTTTGAGGTCATAAAAAAGCATTAAAAGATTTTTAGAAGACACTTAAAAGTTTTAATGTATTAGTCCAAAGATAACAAAATACTTTCAGAGTTATCATTAATGACCAAGAGCGTCTTGCAAAACTTTAACGGTTTTTAGAGACCTTAGAGTATTTTGAGATTTTACTGGCTTTTCTTGAACTTTGAGAAGATTAGAAGTACATGACAAGGACAACAAAAGATTTTGTAAACTTTAAATTAAAGATTTTGGAATTTTATAATTCTTTTACTGGATGCTTAGGAATATTCTAGAAGGTTTGAGAAAACGATAAAAAGTTAGAGATCAATTATAGATTCTTTTTGTTTGTGTTGCTTTACATCTATGTGCTTATTGTTGCTTGGTGTAGATTTTTCTATTGTAGTCTAATTCTTTAAGTTTTTGAACCATGGTTTTTGTTTACGTCCGACTCCCCCTCTACTTTCTAATTTCTCTTTGAGGATTAGCTGAGGTACAATAATTTATCTTTTTTAATGTATTATTTAGGTAGCCAATTTTACGTTGATTTGTGGTGTTGAATAATGATCTGTTTACTTCTGCTCTTATTAGCACTTCTTTGTTGATTATCTCTGGGATTTGGAACATTCTTTTTAGATTTTGTCTGGTTGTTTGCACCCTACTTTTTATTTCCTGTTGGGGGTTTAACTTAGTGTAGGTATTTTGCACTTTATTTATGACCATGAATTTTGTCTTGGATCTAGTTTTTGTTTCTTTTTTGTTTACTTAGTTTATTTGCAGTTGTATGTGGGTCTTAAAAGTTTTCCAAATATTTGTTTGACGCACAGAATAAATAGCATTGATGACATTTTTGATATACTCCTTTTTTTATCTCGATTTTTTCTATCGTGTTTTTGTTGTTGAGTCTGTTATCAGCTAATTGTTGCCAGTACAGGTTTTGGAGCATTCATACGTCTATGTCGTTTTTGTCGGCACTTTCTAGATATTTGATAAAGCATTTGTGGTTGATAAAATGTTGCTTTACCGGTTCCGTTCTTGAATCCAAATTGAGTGCTCCACTTAAGAATATTTTTAATTCACCAGCGAAATTGGTCTGAATCTTTGTAATTTGATGCTTTCTGCTTTATAGGAATCATAATTAACGTAGACTTCAGTCAGTTTTCTGGGTCTTGCCTAGAATTGTAGATGTGGCTAAACAGTTTTAGAATTACGTTTATGTTTTTTTTTTGTTTTTATATATTTTGCTTAGATATTATCCGGTCTTGGTGTTTTGTTATTCTTTTAAATTTTTATGGCGTATATTAGTTTAATTTTGGTATTGTTGGTTCAGTGAGCGTATATTGCGTTAAGTTGATTGAAATTTTTGGCCTATCCTTGTTGAAAATATTTTTATCTACTCTTGCTATTAACTTGCCTATTTTTGTGTTGCTTATTATAGCCTTGTTTTGGTTATTTGTGATGGGGTTTGGATCTCTTTTTTTGGGTCTACTCGTTACTTCTTTGATTTTTCTGTATAAGTTGAATAGATTCTTAGATATTATTTAAGCTTTTTGGACTTTTTTGATTATACTAGACATTTTTTTATGCATTTTGTTGTAATTGGTTTGTTTCTATTATATTTTAGCTTTTTTCGTTGTTCTATTGTCATCAGGATTTGTTGAGTCAACCATTTTTGTTTTTTTTTTTATTTAGTGAGCATATTTTATGGTGTGTTCTATCCATTGTTGTCTTTTTTAATTTTTGCGTTTATCTGCTTGATGTAAGATAGTTTTATATTAGGAACTTTTTTTAGTTTTGCAAATGTTTATGATTATTATTTAGCTTTAAGTGTTTTTGGTTATATCAGGCAAAGTAGTAATCTGAAGTGACATCTGCTCTCGAGTGTGATTAGGCTTGTTTAATGTAATTGCGGAATCTTTTCAATAATATAAAGTAAATCTGGTTTCTGACATTGAGAATGTATAGCCCTTGTTTTTGGCCTTTGGAACCATGCTTGGTATTTTCACAAAATTTTACGAGTCTGTCTTTACTGTCATATTTGATGCCTAGACCAAAGCCCCAACAATGTTCTTATATCTGCGTTGTCGTTGGCATTTGATAGCTTTTACTGTACTTGGAATTTTAACATAGTTTTAAAGACAAAACATTTTTTAAGTTTTTGAGGAAGTTTGAAATGATTATTGCAAACTCTAAGAAGTGTTAACGCATATTTCCACGAGGGTTATAAAAGACTGTTACAGGGTTTCTAAAACGCTATAAAATTTTGAGAAGTTTTAAAGTGTATCACAAGGGTGAAATTTTTAAGAGCTGTTATAAACAATTAAGAGAGTCTTACAAAACTATAACGATTTTTACAAACATTCAGAGGGTGTTTATGAGACCAAAAAACTTTATAGCATTAAAAAATTTAAAAGTTTTTTATAACGATCGATGAAGTTTTAGAGAAAGGCTTTTTTGTTTTTAGAGGTGTTTAAGAAGACGTCTTAAAGTATATAACAAGGACTACAAAATATTTTGTAAGTCGTTATTAATGACTAAAAGAATGTTAGAAATCTGTTAAAAAATTGTTTGCTTTAAGAAAACTATAGATGACATTTTTCTTTTAGTACCGTTCTTGCTATGAGAGTAAGCTCCTCTTCTTGTATGTTTGTGGTGTGCGATAATAGTTCTACACAAACATGCGGGACCTACAGTTTAACGTGGAATCCGAACTACACAACTAGAGGGGTTTACTAGGCAAATACTTTGCTGGTTTGCCATTGCCTTGCGAAGGAGACGACCGCATTAAAATATATTCGACAAATTAGATAATGCCGCTGCCGGAAATTGAATCCGGGCTGCCTGCTTAACAGTCCTCGCACTAGATTATTGTGCTACGGTTGCCTTATATAGATGACATAAGTTAGTCAAATTTAGCAACTATGAGGTAAATTAAAAGTTTTTAACTTATTATTGGTTTATTTTTATGCAAATAAGTGACAATGTATTACATTTACTGCTTTCCTTTCAAGAGCAACAGCTTCCGGGGCTTGACGCACAGAACCGTTCTGATGCACCGTCGTGATAGGTGGTGCATGAGGGGAAGGAAACTCGGAACAAGTTGGGGCGTCGCGCTCTCTGTGAAAGGTATATGGAGCGTCAAGCACAGAATTGTTCGGAACCGTCCAGAACAGTAAAAGCATCTATTATAAATACGCCCAAATTTGTATAAATATAAAACAAATTATTTGACTTGAGCTACTCTAGTTTAGAAACTATGAGATAAATTTACATGTAAACTTTATGCAATTTGGTACCAATATCTTTATTTATTATCATTATTATCAGTACTAATTGTGCAAAAAATAGCAAAATTGATAAATTCATTTTTTTAAGAGTTTGAATTATTTAACTTAGCGTGCTCAAACTCATGACGTTTTTGGCTATAACATTTTAGGTCGCACTGGGGTGCTCCGAAGTTTGGCGTAAGAAGATATTGCTCTTTGTCGGTGCATATTCGTCTGTCTTACAATATGCGTTCTGAAAAAGAGCGTTGTAAGCCAAACACAAAAATATGCACCGAGGGCACCCCAATGCATAAAAAGTGACACAGCCGAAAACGCCATCAGAAACTAAGAAATACATTTAAAAACTCATAACTTGTAAACGGTTTATTGGGTTTTTGTGCAAGCTGGTGCCAATATACGTTATTACTATTAGTATTATTTTAGCAGAAAAATAACTTATTTGACAAGATCAATTTTTTGTAATCTTTTTTTAGTTGACATTAGCCAATCAAACTTAAAAAATAAAAGATAAATCCAAAAATCATAACTTTTAAACGTTTTATTAGATTTTTATACAAACTGGTACCAATATACTGCGTCATTGTCAGTACTAATTGTGTATAAAATATATATTCTACTTTCAATCTTATTTGTGTGTTCCGTGTTTTCCATTACGTTTTTAGGAATTTGTGAGAAGGTACTCATTCTACAGTTTTGTTGTTAATGCATATAGGTGGTTTGTACTGATTTGGGTTTTTTAGGGTGTGACTTATCAGGGCAATAATTCTGTAGTCTGAGCATTTTTTGGTATTGTCACGAATGTTGAGGTCACCTAGTCTTTGGCATATTGCCTGTCTCGTATATGTTGTTTAATAATTCTAATAGAATATTGGTAAAGTTTTTATCTATAAGCTTTATTAGTTAGCCTCATTGGGGCTAGATATTTTACCTGATTTTGAGTTTCTGATTGAAATGAGATGAGAATTGCCGGGCCTGTCTCATTCGAGTATGAGAGTGTCAGTGTTGTTTAATTGTCATTGAACAGTTTTTGTACATACTCGCGCTATCTCGTTAGTTTTTCTCTGGTTATATTGATTAAGTTGCTGCTTTTGTTCAGTAGAACATTAGATTGGCGGGGTTTTGTTCTTATGCATGTCATGTTGAAGACATTTGTCTGCTAGCCATTTTTCTTTGGTTGTTTTTATTTACTCCTTAATATTGTTGCCTATGCATTTGTAGACCAGTATGTCTTTGTTTTTGTTTGATTTGATACTGTTTTTGATTTTTTTACGGATTATGATGTAGTCTGTTTGTCTTTTGACTATGATTGTTTTACCGTCTGATAGTGCTATCCACGTGTAGAGACGCCATGGGGGCAGCTGGTATTATTAGCTATTATTATTTTTTCTTTCTGACAAAACTGAATTAACCTATATCTACGTTCATTGCGATTGTTAAAGTATACGTCTTGGTAAAACCTCCTTTATCAAATATAAGGCAAAACTGGATACTGATAGTTGCGCTTTCTTATTTATCATAATTGTTATTTCATATTTATGAGTTGTGTTGTTGTTTCCTTTATAGTACATTTTGCCATTTTTGGTTTTATGTTGCCTAACCCTGCTCAATGTACGTCGATTAGACTGAGTAAACTTACTTTAAGTTTTTTAAAATTTTATTTTTAGGACTACGTTGTTATTCTTTCTATTTGCATAAAGAATTTTGACTATCCATGTTGCGATTTTGTTGATTAGTTTGTAGTCTACTTTATTTAACTTTCTCGTTTGCAACATTTTGATCGAAGTTTTGGCTCCAAAGCATTTTAAATTAAACAAATTTTTTTATTGTTTTCATGTAATAGTTTTTACCAACTATTATCCCTAAGGCTGTAAGTGCCTTATTTGCCATATTTGGTTACCTTTGCTAAGTTCAGCCTGCAGGTCAATGCAAAGCTGGGTGTTCTACAAGGACCAGTTATTGCCATCTATCACCTGATGACGTTTGATGTGACCGCTGGTGATAAAAGGTACTTCTTTTGCAACGCAACCCCATACAACCCATTAATAATATACCATATTATAATTAGTAGCAAACTGTGTAAATCAACAAGCCTACTTTTTTATGAACTTAATATTTTTGACATAAGCTAGTCAAACTTAGAAACTTTGAAGCAAGTTATGAATTCCCAATTTTCTGTACTTTCAAATTCTTTGACACAATCTAACCATATTTAAAAACTAGTAGATAAATTGAAAAATCATTATTTGTTAACGATTTGTTGAATTTTTATGCAAATTGCTATTAATATACTACATAATTATTTATACCAAACGTACAAATGTTGCCAATATTCTTTAACCTTTTGACCTGGAGTTAATTGAGAAAAACTAGCTAAAATCAGAAACTAGAAGTTAAATTATAAAATCATAACTTATTAACAGTTTATTGCAATTTTATGTAAGTTAGTATAGAGAGAGCGTGGCGCAGTGGTCTAGGCATCAAATTGCTGCACCGAAGATCGTGGGTTTGATTCTCATGTACCGAAATATACTTTTCACATATACGCTCTCCCACTTTTTAACCTGTCTTGCCAGCGTGGAATTTTACTGCTAAAAACCCTTTCTGATGGAGTGATGAAATCTCTGCAGGTCCCTTGTAATGTTAATGGAGGCCTATATCCAATTAGGATGAAAAACAGCTGAAGATTGAAAAGGTAAATAAAAAAATAAAAAAAATTGTAAATGGTTTATTAGGGTAGTTTAGTCATTCTACTACTGCACCAAAGATTGTGCGTTTGAATCTCACAACATTTCGAACGTTTATACACCTTCTCACACCCCAACCCGCCTTGTCATCGTGGGGTATTACGATTAAGATCTTTTTCCGAATCAGAGTAGGTTTTTTTTTTCTTTAATTTGATTTGGTACAATTTTGGTTAAAAACTTGTATAGATATGATATCAAACTAATGGGGCAATAATCTTTAATTAATTTTATATATATTGTCATTTTTACTACACCAACCACAAATTCCACATGAGATTTGTTAATACTATCTGTCACTTCTTTTTTACGTGTTTTTTTCAATACTTAAGGTTGGCAATCGTTGCTACATATTTTTTCCTATCGGCAGTTTGGGTATTGCGTAACTATGATAAGGTTCTTTTGCCAATTGATCTTTGCCTCTTAATCCATCTTTACATTATCAGGTGCAGGATGCTATATTTTTGGTAACACAATATTTTTTGAAGAAAAGTTTTGTTTTATGCTTTAAGGTATTTTTAGTATTTGTTGGTTAATTTACATTTTGAAAGCTTCTATCCTGTTTATGGTTGGTTTTAAAATCTTGTCTTTAGGTTCAATTTGCCACAACAAAGTAGGTTTTTCCACTTTATGAATGTGCTTCTGGCTTGTTCGATTCTGCTTTTTATGTCTTGCTTTAGGTTGCACTTTTTATTAAGGTTTGTTCCTATGTACATATACGTCTTAACTTGTTCGATCTTTATGTTGTTTAGTGTTATGTCTATGATACCAAGATGTTGTGAAATTCTGCTGACTTTTATTACTTGACGCGGTACTTTCTGCATGCACTAAGTCTAGTATGTGTTGCAGGTCGATTTCGGCGAGGATGCAAAAATTATCTCTAAAGCGTATGTTGTTTAAGCATCTGCCGTTCATCTGAATTCTCATTTCTACATCCTCTAGGGGGTTTTTGAAGATTTTCTCAAAATACGCGTTAAAGTACATGGTAGATAGAATACAACTTTGACGGACAATGTTAGAATAAATCATCATAGATCACAGTTTTTAAATGCAGCAAGAGTACACAAACTTAATAAAAAGTATCTTTTTTACGCGATAAATATTTAAGATATGACGCTTGAACCATTATTGTAGTATTTTTGTAAACTTGATCTTGACTCACAATGCGTTGAAGTAGATCTCAGTTTGTTCTGTAGTTATTGACAGTCTTTAGATTTAATTTTGCTCTCTGAGATGACAATGTGGTCAGCATGGTAGACAAGGCATTATTTAATTCTATACTAATATTATTTTGATCAACTAAGTAAATTTAATGATTTTCCTTTTGATTGTGATTGAATTATGCATTAATTCTCGAACAATTTGTATGTTTAAAATATATTTTAACTACGAGACATTGACCTGTACAGAAAAGATTCTTGCTATTCTTAAATCACTCAAGTATTTATTTATGGTGTAAATGTTAAACAAACTCCAATTAAAACAACAAAATTATAATCAACCAAAAATTCTATTCAAATCACTGTTTGTTTAAAATGCGATTCCATTCTTCTCTTCACGAATCTATTTAATTTGTTTTAATCCTGAAACATTTTGTACACAAATTTATTTATAACATGTATCAGAGTTTAATTATGTTTTAGATAAAATTTTAATTGGATGCAAATTAATCTTATCGCGTCCATTAAAAAGCACTCCAGGTTATGTTAGTCTGGTTTATCTTATTTTCCCACCTTTTAGATCCCGTGCATCTTTCACAAGTGAGATTAGCATCTAAATTTTATTTTACTTATTAAAATCGTTATATATTTTTTTAAGTGTAGAGGCGCTGTAGAACGTTGCCTGTAATTAATTTTGAATGCACGCAGGAAGGAATTGTTTGTTGTAAGTGTGGAAATTAATGTATAGATATTTCAAAGAGATTTCATTAAATTTCAAGGTTGGAAAATGATTGTTAATCGTGTTTCAATATAAACAATTAACAATTTCAAACAATTTTAGCATACATAAAAGAGACGTTGTGTAAATTTTATATTAATTAAATATATAATAAATAATTATGAAATAAATTAATAATTTATTCAAATTCAATCTAATAAAATAAAATTGAACAAAAATTGCTGAAAAACAGCGTTTTGCAAAGCTAAATCTAGAAATTGTTGTTTGCATCCTATGCAATCCTAGAATTGTAAATATATCGACAATTTTCAAAAGATTTTCAAAATGTGCCAATGTAGCCACTAAAAACTATATTTAGACATTTTAGAAGATATAATAATAACTCAGAGTTCACTGGCATAAAAAAAAATTGTTGTATTTTAATTTCTGTGATCAAAACATCTATTTGGTAACTAAAACCAACTAAATGAATATGAAATTAGATCCCATTTCACAAAAATTGCTCTCTTCCTTTTATTTTCTACAAATTGTATGTTATTAAAACAATTTTTACATTAGAAACAACCAACTCTAAGAAATCATTAAATCTATTTCAGGTAAATTTTTTTCAAATAAAAACAAGTTCACTTTTCAACTTATTATTAAGCACTTTTATTTTCAATTGAAATTAATATTTACAAAAAAAAAATAACAAACAACAAAATTAACAAAACGGCACGTGCCCATTGGAGTATTTAATTCTACTACGCTTTGTTAAGGCTCTACACGCATTGATGCACCATTAATTTTAATTGTATAATATTTTGTAACTAATTGTTTTGCTTTTAAAACCATTACGAATGAGTATCATCAGACCCACCTACACAAACAAAATTAATGTTAATTAAATTTTACTGAAAAAATTTAATTGCTTCATAAAAAAAAATATGGCTACTGTTAAATGATCCAGCGCAATTTTACGGCGAGGTCGATTTTTCTGTTTGAAAAAATTGTAACGAAGAGGAGTAATGTCCTTGCATTTTAATACACGTCAAGGTTTCGTGGTTTATTAGAATTGAAATACTCTTTGTAATAAGGCAAATATCATTTTAATGATGTAAGTGAATCTTTACAGATGTTTCATTTAACAAGCCGTAACAGACTATAAAATGAGACGTTTTATTAGCGTGATAATTTATTTAATAATGTGTATTTGGGGCCAAAGTTCTATTATTTCCTTGAGGTATATTGTCATTTATTTATTGCATTATTTATATGAATGCTTTGTTATTATTCATAAATTATTTTGCAAATTTGAATCTTAAACTTTTAAATAAAAATCTTATTGCTAGAGCTGTTAGAGTAGAAGTAATATTCAAAACTCTTCTACCGTTATATGTTACTGAAAAGGTCTTCAAAACTAGCAATACAAATAACAATTCAAACCTTGCCAAACGTTGTTTTTTTTTTAATTTGTATAAATTACTTGTAAATATTATTATCTATTAAAGTAGACTAAGCGCATTTGTAGGATGTTTACTGATTATTTAGTTGAATTGTTTGGATTAATGCAAAGCTGCTGGGAACGACGCGTTAATCCTTGATTTAACCTCCTTTGATTTATGATGTTCTGGGGTCACAACGAATCCGTTTGTTTGTGTATTAACTGTCTGCGTAATCTACACGAGATAAATGTGACGAGAATATTTAACAGAAATTAATCAACTGACCATTGCTATTGACAAGAATTGTTAGGAGTTTTGAGTATGAAAAATTAATAATTTATTCAAACAATTATGATTGTATCAAGATGATTTTTTTCATATCATATTCAAAAAATAATTTAGTGGTCAATTTGTATGATTTTAAGGACAAGTTTAAGTATAAGTTATTTTTTAATTCATTCATGATATACAAACCGTTAAAAACAAATATTTTTGTTGTTTTTTAACTTTAAATCGATCAGAAGTTTCATAAAAAGTCCATACTACATACTACATAATAAGTTATTGAAACAGAAAAAAAATACTAAAGCAAATTTTTCAACGCACTTCCAACCTGCTCTGATCCGTTTGAAATGGAATTGCCCATTCTTGAAAATTATTTTATCAAGCAACAAATAATTATGTCTTCAATTGAATCAAAATTGCTTTTATAACTAATCAGTATTTTAAAAGAAAAAAGTATTTTTTGAGAGATTAAAATTAAATTGTAGATAAAGCTTTTTCTAGCAGTTGCTCAGATCATAGTAATACATCATCAACATTCTTTTGTAACTGAAATTTTATAAATAGTATTTGTTCTTCAATCTGCATCAAATATCTCAATTTTTTTTTGTTTCTTTGTTCTTGATTGGTAGGTTTTCAGTTTGAATTTTGGCGAACGGTGCCTTCAAAATTTGTGAGTGTCGTTTGATGATTTATTTTTCTCATTTTGCGTCTATATAGCTATGTCCTGACTAGCTAAGTGGGGTCGAATCGTGCATCTGTTTTGTAGTGTATGATGGTAGCCACGTTTATCACGTAATTAGTTGATTGAACTAATTTTTGAACTGCTTGTTTCTTAAGGTGTGTCATCATAGCCCATTGTTTAAGGTGGAAGTGCTACCTTACTGTTGATCTGCATGTTTCCTTTTCTATATCTTTGTCTTATTTTATATGTTGTTCTACATTTTTTATTTATCCAAACGGTTTCTGGGCTTACCTTCCATTGGTCTCAAGCAGTTTAGGATGAAACTGTTTTCTGCGAGTCTGTTTTGATCAAATTTTTGCTGGGTTGTACAATATTTTTTTTATCTTGTTGTTTGAATGGGTACTTTGTGCTAGCACTTTTAATTTACAAGTGACGTAGATCGTTGAGGTTTCCGACACTACTTTGTGATGACCTTGCCAAGAGTTATGTTGAAAATTTTGATAGATTCTAGTGCAAACTTTAAACATTCTTTTAATGCTGAGGGAATGTTTTTTTATGGTGGAAGTTTTGTTATTGAGCTGAATGATGAAAGTATTGCATGCGTTGTTCAGTTACCAGATAGCAGGTTATTATGTAGGATAACCGGTCATCTGCATCACTTTTATTCAAAGTAGTGCCAAGAATTTGAAAGTAACGCAAAAAGCCGATGGAAAAAGCAATGCTGATAATTAACATAAAGGCAAGATAAAGAGATCTAACGAAGAACATGAGTCAAAGATTTTATGAAACACGTAGCAAAATTAATATTAATTAAGTGGCAATGGCTCGGATATGTCTCAAAACAACCAAAAAAAAAAAAAAGATAGGCACTAAAAAACTAAGAAAAGTTTAGGAACGTCACAAAAAAGATGGCCAGATAGCAACAAAAGATTGTAGGAACATGATAAAGAATCATCTATGAGAGGATAGGAAATGGTTGAAATGGTGTAAGTTGCATGTACGAATTTTTGTTGGAAACTTTTTCTGTTCCTAAGTGCAAGGAATTTTACATGATTTTTGGATGTAGTCTAAGCCAAGAGCTGGTTAGTGGATTTTTGTTGGAACTCTTCTATGGAAATTTTCTAGTTGCAATGGACTTCAAGTGCAACTAGATAGTTATAGGTTAGTTAAGTGGCCGTTATGAAAAATGCTGCTGGCAGGAGATCCACTTCCTACTAAGCGTTTGTATCATAGGAGACAATGTTTTTATCTCTGGGGCTGTTGTCGGTGAGAATAATTGCTGATTTTGTAGTTAATTTTTTATTTTTACTGTTAAAGTTTTTCTTTTAGGCATGTTTGTTTCTTTGAAAACGCATTCTTTGGTACTGATAGGCTTCAATTGCAGTGGCGGATCTGGTAGATTTTTTTACGATGGTTTATTTTTTATCATATATTGTTAGGTTAGGTTAGGTTGCGGATTTTGTAATTTGATTGCTGATTTTGTAATTTTAAAATCATTTTTTAGGCATGTTTGCTTTTTTGGAGATGTTTATTTGGTACTGATTTTGTTTTTTATGGTAGTTTCTTTTTTATTATAAATTGTTAGAAAAGGCAGGTAAAAATTCGAGAACAGTATTTTAAAAATTTGCATTAATAGTAACGACTTTGTTTGTTATGAAGTTGTTATTGAAGTTCAATCCTATAAACTGACAGTACTTTTTTGTATATGGTCCGTTTTATGACTGGAGAAGTGATTTTCTTGCATGTGTTGTTTTTAGATCGTGAGACTATAGTTGTTTTAGCCACTTGCTCTATACTGCCATTGTGCTTGCTTCTTAAAGTGACGTTGATTGTTACGTGGTTGTTCTCAAGAGCCTTGTAGTTAGAAGTGATAATGTTTAATATTGTCTCGTTCCTGATACCTTCTATCCAAGTACTTTAGAATAAAACTGCTTCCAGTGGGTTTTTTTGTCTGTTTTTTTTTGTTTGATGTTTGATATGGGTTGGATGTGCGTTGTCTTTGTTGACTAGTTGCTCAGGATTTAGTTGTTTTTTACTATTCTTTTGGTTTTTGTCTTCCTCATGACATTCTTTGATTTTTTTATGTTGTTTTCTGTTTTTGTTTACCTATTCTCATTTGGATGTAAAGTTAAGTTGGAAACCAATTAGTGGGTTTTTGTTTTTTCAACGTTGAATATTTTTTTAAATTATTAACGTGCTGGAAGTGCGTTGTTCTTGTCTGTTTGTTTAGAATTTGGTTGTTTTCTGCTATTTTTTGTTCTTTTTGTGTTTTTTGTTGTTGTCTACAAGTTGTTGAGTTTTGCAGGTTATTGATAGCTTGCGGGCTTAGTGAGTTCTTAGTTTCGTTTGCGGTTACGGTTCTGTAGGTTGTAGATTGGTTGGTTCTTTTTTTATCAACGTGTGAATTAGATTCCTGCGTAGGCGTTTTCCTTTTGACATGCATTTTCTAGAGACTTAAGTCTTGAATATCAGTTTATTTGCGTATATTGCGCAATTAGGAGAACAATTTTTATCTAATTTTTTGTTTTTCTTTAATGTTGCTTTGCAGGATAACGTGTTGGGAACTGTATTTTTTACCTCAAATAATAAAGTCAAGATAAGATTTTTTTTAACAGTTGTGTAAAGCTCACCGTCTTTGGGCATTTGTCGTAGTGTTCACAGAGTGGCTCAGTTGGATGAAGCGCCTAACTCAAATCGCGGCGTATAAATTGTTGCAAGTTTGAGCCCCAGCTCCGGCAGAGTATATTTAAGAAATTATTGCATTTATTAATTTAGGACGTTAGTGTTCATGTAACCATAATTACATTTAATATGAGAGTGTGGGTGGGCCTGATACTAGCTAGGGCCTTGTCAATATATTCTAGGTGCAAGGTGATGCTCAGCCCAGATTCGGTTAATGTGTTTTTGGTGGTGGTGTTTTGGGGAAGTTGTTTAGTTGAAATTGGCTCTTAATGAACTAGTCTGAGGACTAGCTAAGTGACCGTTTTGAAACGCACTGGTGACAGGAAATGCAATACCGTTAAATGCTTGTGTCACTGGAGAGGATGTTTTTATTTTTAGGGCTGCTATTGGTGTAAATTTTTTGATTTTGTAATTCATTTGTTATTTTTATTTTCTTTGTTTTAGATAAGGTAATTTTCTTTTTTATTTTTTTTTTCTTGTTTTGTTGGTTGTGATGTATTATTGTGCTGTCAGTTTTAAGCTGTTAGTGGCCTGTATGAATAAAACATTTTGCTCTGCTTCATAAAAAACTTTTAGATTTAGAATTACTTTTTAAATTTTGAGGAGTTTTAATGTATCCTGCAAACCATTCGTCTGATGTAGTGAAAATTTCTTTTATAGTCACAATTTTAATGTAAAGTTAGATTGAACTCTAACTATACATTAAAATTGCAGATTATTGATTGCAGATTTTTAAGTTTCAGATAGAGCAGGATATTAATGTAACATGTCTTCAATTTTTCATAATAAGTCGACAATTTAATTCTTGCTTAGTATGCTCATGATTCTTAGATCTAAAACTGAATCATTGCAGTGCTGTTAGTTTGTTCAGGATTTTTGTTTTTAAGCTAGTAAGGTATTCTAGAAGTTGGTCTATTGTTTTGATGTTGTAAATATCTTTAAAGATTGTGTGATAATTAGTAGTCGCAATGCATGGTACTATTGTGGAAGAATGATTTTTTTTATTAGCTTTGGTATGGTAACCGTCTTTACATCATATCTTGCATCTTTTTGCATAGCATGGTGGTTCAGATGGCTTTTAACTAACTGTGAGGCATTAGTGGTAACGCTGTTTTCCAAGTTAACTTTGGGTTTTTAGTTAAGTTTTTATTACTGTTTCTATTGACAGTTTTCAATAATTCTTTAAATTTCTCAAAAACGCTGTCTTTGTTGGCCATAAAGTTGATTGGGTTTGTTTTCATCTACTTATAACCTTGCTAGTTTATCTAAAAGTCGTACTTTTTTTTTTACGAATGTTGTGTGTTATGACCGTGATTTTAAATTGATTTGTTATTGGCGTGTTACTTGAAAGTGGCTCAAATTGCATTGGTACAAGAGGATGATGAAAAGGTTGAAAGGAATTGAGCATGGCTTAGCTTGTTTTAAGGTTGCATTTTTGTATGAAATTTTATTTTAGGGGAGTATTTTAGATCCAATGGACTTCCAAGTGCAACCAGATGTTGCGGAGGTTTAACAACATTGTACTAAGACGTAGACTAACCAAGTGATCTATGTGAAATACACTGGTGGCGTGAGGTACAATACTACTAAGTACAATAAGACGTTGCGGAGTACAACGACGTTGAGCTAGACCGTAGACTTACCAAGTGGTTTATGGGAAACTTGCTTGTGATAGCGGAGAAGATGTTTTTTCTTCAAGGCTGTTCTGGGCGTAAAAGTTTGCTGATTGCGTAACTTATTTTTTTGTTTTTATTACTGGAAAGAAGACTTTTTTAAGGCAATTTTGCTTTTTAGATGCGGCTATTTGCTTCTATTTGGACACGGTTAAGAGTGGAGGTGTTTTGTGTATACATCTGGTTGTAGCCAGATGAGTGGTGATGGTTCATTGATCTGCCTATAGTGATAACATTTTTTTTGGGGTTATGTGTAGGCAAATTAGACTTTTCTGTAAGTTTTAACTGGATTTTTTGAGTGACTGTCTTTTGAATTGTGTAAGGACAGTAATGTTGGTTGTCAAGTGTTGTTTGTGACGTTTGACAGTGCTTAACTTTATTATTGATCCGTTTGCCAATAAGGTTTAGGATGAATTTTTTTTTTTTAACTGAGTAAATATTAATTCTTCTGTCTTTGCTGTTTAGTTGCTCGGGGTTCTGGTTTTTGATGTTTTTCTTTAACATACGACGAACAACTTCAACAAAGCACAGTGCACCGTTACGACCATTTTAGACGAGTAATAATAATAATAATAATAATAATAATAATAACTTTATTTCAGGAGATTCATTTAAGATACAGAGAAAGTCATACATATTAGGTACATATTAAAATAACTAAATACATTTTATCAAACTTTGCGGCATTGCACTCCCTGCAAAAGTTTACGTCATACCAACCTATAATTGTCACAATCACAAGTTTGCCCGACCGTTAGTTTTGGTTTCTATCTAAGGTCCTAATACTGAACAAGTCTCAACAAGTTTGGACAGGTGCGTCACCTACATGAAAAGACAATTGACCTTCTGCCATTGTAGCAAGACTAAAAACAATATTGGCTAAACTTCTTAGGCATTTATACATAAATATACAATTTAATTTTGACTAAACTATTAAGAACCTAAAAGCTTTTTTATTGAAATGACTCGATATTTTTTAATGGAACTGGTTACGGGTGTAATTAACTTACTTACCGAGGCGATAGTCGGAGGTCTTAATGAAGACCAAAACAAAAGAAAAAAGAAATTTTGTTATTGCCAGAATCTAACAAAAATAAAACACCAGATTGCAATAACTGTAATTTTAAGTCAATCAGGAAAATTAGACCGTTTGCTTTTAAAATGTTCTAAAACATTACTGAAACTGTTTCCGGCCACCGAATAGATACAAAACATTTACTGCAAGCATAAAAACTGGCTTGTGAATATTTTACAACTTTTGTCAAGGAATGAAAAAAAAATTTTAGGCCAGAAAACCTGGTACAGTTTCTACCATCAATCTGACATTGAACTATTTGATGTTTTTATATATGGCAACAAAGTATTGGCAGTGTAAAGTCTACGTCTGTGTCTATACTTTTAACTGTAGTGATTATTTTATTGTTGTTAGGTTTTTTTAATTTTTCCAAAGATTTATCCGCAATTTACAAATACGCACAGCTTCTTTGTAGCTGACTTTGATCTTTTTTGTTAAAGAGGGCTTCTTCTGTGTAGGGTTAACAGGGGTTGTCATTCTAGCACGAGAGGTGTCTTTCTTGCTTGGATGGAAGTTTGCCTGCTCTGCGGCCAACCGCGCTTTTATTCTTCTTTTGATTTTGGCACCGCAGAATTGTTTTGAATCGGCTTTGTGGGATATGCATTGCAGACGATTTGAGTGGGGTGTCTGACATGTACACTCCAATACTGGTTTTAGCAGTTTACAGGGTACCCTAAGGTATCTTCACTTTTCTGGTTCCCCACCCTCTATGGAGCCCGCAATAGTGGGGATGTCAAAAATTTATTATTAGGGCTACCAGAGAAGTATAGTCAAGTAGGTTGTGCATGAATGAGTACTATCAACTAGCTGGAAAAAAAAATTTGGGCTAATGTAGGGTGTTATCAGGTCCTACAATCACTTCTTTAGGACCACTCAGCTACCAGGTTTTTTTTAATTCTTTCTCACGGGTTTCAACGCATGGCAGAAACACCCGGGTATTTCTTCCACAGAGCCACGACGCGACTATTACGCTCGTGATCGTGATTGTAACTAATCTGAAATTTTGCCCCCGTCCGCTTAACAGTTTAGAGTTCCGATACGAGAGGGTCTTTCTTATGACCAGAACCACCTATTACGCACTGAGGGTTTATTGGAATGCGCAAGCCTCATAACCACTGCAATGATACGATACTTCGATAGAGAAAAGGTGTAAAGAAATATTACCAACTTATCGAAAGCAACCGAGATACTTTTGGAAACTCAGGCTGTCACAATAGTGATCTGACACTGCAACTGCACCTTCATTAGGGGATGACTGGGACGCTGCACTCCACCTAGTAGGCAATCAGAAACTTCTCATCGTAAAAGGCACCAGAATTGGACCGAATTTGTAGAGCATGTATCACCTTCCGCTACATACTTAAAAATGGAGAGAAGTAAAAGTTGTGTGTTACCAAAACTAGGACCTTGGCAAAATTCTATTGCTCAATAAGTTTTACGTTTTTCTTCTGAAGACACTTGATGGACTGTGCGAAAGATTGATTCAGGAAACGGCACTTATTACTACGCCGATACACTCGATCCAACACGCATACACTCAAGGAAGATCTACGGAATCGGCTTTACAGATTGAATCGAAAGATTGTTAAGGAAAAGATACACTCTAAGAGTATTCATAGATATCAAAGGTGCATTTGACAAAATTACCTTGCATAAAATAAAAACAGTACTTTCGACACATGTTGTTTATTTCAATAATCAGGTTGGATAAAACACGTGCCAGAGAAAAGAGCCGTAATAGCCACTGTAGACAACACAATAGTCAGGAAAGTGGTTGACAAAGGCTGTCTTCAGGGTGGCCACTACTATGAAATATGGTATAAGACATCTTAGTTTAACTACTCAATGACTGTGGTTTCTAGACAATAGGCTACGCAGATGATATAACAATTCTGCTAAGGGACAAATTTGAAATCATACTTTGCAGCCTAATCCAAGAGGCCCTTTATCTTGATTTGCGTATTTAAAATAGATTTTTTGCAAGCAACTATTTATTCAAAACACCAAAATCAACGTATTTTTCAAACGAACCTACTATCTGGATAAAATGTCTTCAGAATTTTTTGTATAAAAACCACTGGCTAAAATTCAATTTCATCAACTTTCTCTATTACTGACAAGCTGCGATTATTATAGGCCGAACTTCAGATCTACAGCCAAGAAGAAAGTACAGTAAACTCATTATTTTGCGAAATTATAACATTGATTGTTTCATGCTTTACGAGCAATATTCCTAGTACTAATTGTAATAAAAATGATTACACTTGCACTTTAGATGTAGTTTTTTATTGTTTGCTTAACCTCTTCCTGCAAATTTAACGAAGCATAAGTTTTAATTAACTTTTGTTGTACCGAAAAAAAACATAACTTACTCATTTCTACTTAATATGTTATATTCTAAATATATAATGCATTAAGCCATAAATTTCAAAAGTCAACAGCTCACGCATGGCCGCACTAGATTTTCATGAATGGTTCTAGCGCGTTATTTTTTACAATATTTAATTGAAATTTATACAGAGTTATATTTCAAGTGTAAATATAAATTAAGTAGTAAATTATAAGTGGTGATAAATAACATGGAGCGCGTGCGATCCACGTCACACAGCTACTTAAGCGCATAGTTATGGGTTTCATCCCTTATCCGGAATATCGGGGCCGTTCACGTGTGAAATTTATGTTAATCCGCGGCCACTTATCGCAAGTGGTTACCTTTGATGGACATTGCGATAATATCGCCTCATGATTTATAGAGATGCGCACCAGGTGATTTCATAAATCAATGGATTGACGTAAGGATCAATTAATTTAATTAAATATTTTGTGAATATATATTCTAGTTTAAAGCAATCTAAATAATTAATTTAAATGTGCTACATTGACTCCTTTACTAAAGGAATAATTAATAATGTGACTTATCTCATGTAAGGAACATTCAGATAGGTTGATCTACGATTATATATCATTTAAGTTGCCTGTCGCATATTATTAAATTTCATTCAAATATCTTCCATTCAAAATCTGACTTCCTGCATATATCGCGCGCGAAAAATCGGTTGCACGTGGGCTGTTTGGTACACCGGGGGGCGTCCATTCCAAGGAGCGCTTATGAAAGCACAACAGTTGCCTGTTTGAGAGACAAATAATCCATCACAAATTCACTTGACATCTACACGGTCGCGTCACGTGCACTTGTAGCGCCGCATATGCATTATTCATATAGGGAGTACGATATGCGCTACATACACTACATTAATATTGCTAATTTATTAACGAGTCGTTACATCATTTCTGGATTTCTATAAGTAATTGTGAACACAGAGGAACATACTACCGCTGTACAAGCTTTGGCTAAGGGCCGAACGGTCGTAAATTACATCCAGTAGTTACAGTATACAACAGAAAGGATCAGGTTCAATACGCATTAATGCGTATAGGAAGCTGGGCATTCAATTTATACAACGGATAGTTGTATATGTAGCTGCTTAAAATCACTACAATGTTGTTTTTGTAATTTACAGAAATTCTAGAAAACAAATTTTGGAATTCACTATTATGATAATATTATACAATGAAGCCGCCAACCGAATTCAAATGGGTTTTTAAATTTTACATCCCGTTATAATCTTATGCGAAAATTTAATCGGAATCCTTTTTTGTGTGTGAAACAACTACACGTTTAAAAAATGTTAAATATATGTAACGTACTTAAGATTTATGCTACCGCGGATAAAATACTTTAGTAAAAAAATGGAACAGGATTGGGATTAACATATCAACAAGATAATTAAAGAATGTTACCAAAGAATTTTTATATAAGTGGCTGAATATGTGATCAGATTTGTTAATGTTTAAGGAAATGGTATTTATTAACTTGAGCGTAAAAAATATTTTCTTAACACAACAATTTCATAAAATGATTTTTTATAAAAATAACATATTTTACATATTATGGTTCTTTTAAGTTACCCTAAATAATGCTGAAAATGTTGTCACATTTTTACAACAGAATTGTTGAAACATGGAATTTATTAAACAAGAATTTGTTCAGTTTTTTTAACTTCTTACAAAATATCCAGTTTAAATTAATCTTTTTTCTCCTGACATCTTATGTCTTAACCAACTATCTATCTAGAAAATTCACCTTTTGTATTTGATTAACATTTTTCGAATAATTTCATCCTGTATAGTGCTTTGCCTATTTTTTTACTAAAAATCTCATGAGAAAAAAGCTATTTATTGCATCAAATTGGCACAAAATCTTCTGAAATTAATTTAAAATTGCTGAAAAAATTTATTTATTGCATAAAATTTAAGAAAAAACTTATTTTACTCATAATATTTATCAAAAAATGTGCAGAAAATTTAGTTAATAAACTTAATTTATCTAAAATTGCTTCAATATAATGATTGCACGAAATTAATAAAAAAGGCATTTCTAGCATGAATTTTTGACAACAAAAACCTATTTTATTTATCAAATTTATCGATTTTTTTTTAGAAAACACAAATATTGCACAAAAAAGCGATTTATTGCATAAATTTTGCACAAAAAACTATTTTTATTCATAGAATTCATCAACAAATGTGCAGGAAACGAAGACTTGAAAACAAGTAATACTCTTAATTGATTTAAAATTTCTTAGAAAACTCTAGTACCTCTTAAAATTTGCTACAAAATTGATCATAAAATGCAATCGGTTTACAAAAATAATTGAAATTTATAAAAAAAAGCTATTTATTACTTGTAGTTAGCGCAAAAAATTAGTTTCTTTATCAAATTGATCAAAAAATGACCAGAAATCTCAATTAATTTACGTAAAACATTCTGATGGTATATGCTGATTGTTAAAGTGTTTACGGAGCTGCCAAGATACAATGTAAAATTGTGTGATGTTATTTATTTGTAATTCAGTAAGTTAACAAATCTGCTTACACACTGGCGCACGCGTTTTATACCCATTCACATTAAAAACAACAGGTCCGTGTTCTCAAATTTAAATTTATTGAATTTATTTTAAAAATTTATTTTTGTTGAGATATCCTATTTTAAATTGATTTAAATATTTTAAATGTTTTAATGTTTGTGTTTGTATAATTTCCTTTTCATACATTTACTGTAGATAGCTCTACCGCGGCCTTCCGACTTGTCTGTATATTAGTCACTACTACAGGTCCAGTAGTGTGAAAAGTTATTCCTTACCTTTTCCAAATACACTATATAGCATGAATAATATTACTATTTCTAATGATGAACTATATATTAAAATTGTTAAGCTATTTGAAGACAAAATAAATAATTTAATAATTGATTTAAAGGGAACTTATCAGTCTAAAATTAATGAATTAACCGATAATAATTGCAAACTTCAACATCGTATTAATACTCTGGATAATAAATAAAGAAAAAACAATTTAATTATACATGAGTTTTTGAAACACGAATAATCATACTAATAATCTAATAGATAGTGTTATCAATTTCATAAAAAACCGTATAGATGTTGATATATCTATTAGTGATATAAATAACATATACAAAATAGGAAAACAAAAAAACATAATTAGAATTGAATTGATATTTTACCTAAAAAAGTAAGAAAAAATCTATTTCGATTAAAAGGAACAAAAATTAGTTTTTTTGATGACCTGACAAAAAAAGAAAGAGTTGATCAAAAAGATTTACGAAAACACCTACAAACTGCTAAAGAAAAGTTTTTGAAAGTTAAAATTGTACAAAGAAACAAATTTTTGATTCAAGACGAAATCTATACTTTAGAACAACTAGAGGATGAAGCATGTATATTAAACACTACCACAACTGATAAGTTTGAAAATCTTCCAACGAGGTTAACAACAAGTGCTCCTGAAACTTCCAATTTAAATAAAAGTGTACTTTTAGAACCTGAAGTCCAACTGGTATCAACAACGGACCAAACAGAATCAACCAAACAAAAGTCGGTTTTACAATGCACCCCTAAACTGCTTAATGCAGTGAACAGAAAATTAAGAAGCAACTCATCAACTGCTACACTGAAACTTTCTAAATCTATAAAACCAACTAAACTCAAACAACCCAACATTAAATTGTATTTTTAAAATGTATAACTTATTTTTTATATTTTTTTTGTCTGTAAGTTGCTTTAACAATGTTTATGTGTTTTTTGTTTTATAATTAGAATAAGGTTTTATCTATTTTATTTGAATTTTATATTTGTTTATGCATATAATGTTTTGACAACAAATGTTTAAATTTTACAAATGCCTTAGAAAGCTTCAATTTAAAACAAATAATAAATGAGCTAACTAGAATTACAGCAACATCACAAACGTTGTTAGATTATTTTAAACAATGATGTTAACGTTATTGCTTCTGGTTCCATAGACGCCAGTGAAGTTGCAGATCATTGTGCAACTTTTTGCGATGTTCCTATTAAAAAATCTAAGCCAATTAATAATATTTGCACTTTTAGAAGTTTTAAACAAATTAATTACTATCAGTTTTATGAAGATCTAAAAATTATACCCTAGGATAACATACATAACGTCAATGATAAGATCCAGTTTTTTTAACAATAATATTACTGATCTTCTTGTCTACCATGCACCTTACAAAACTGCTCGATTCACTCGTAAAAACTTACTTTGGATAACAGATAACATAAAATTAATGATAAAACTTAGAGAAAACGCACTTAAAAGATTTAAAAAAAGCAAATTAGAACAGCATTGGGAGTACTACAAAACCCTTAGAAATTTAACTTCATTTTTAATAAAAGCAGAGAAAAAAGCATTTATGGAGCATGTACTTTCTACATCAAATTAAAAACAAATTTGGCAAGCTCTTAAAAAATTCAACATATACAACAAACCTAAATCCGCCAAAATTCCAGAACATCTCAAAGATTTAATAAAATAAATGAATATTTTGTAAGAGCAACCAAAACTTCTAAAGCCAAAGCTCAATTAATCAAAGAGTATAATAGTGTAAATTATACGGAAAGTAAACTAGAACTTGTTGAAGTTAGTGAAATTGAAGTAACTAAAATACTTTCACAAATTAAAACAAAAGCGTACGAAGTAGACAAGTTAAACATCGACATTATTAATATGTGCAGCTCATATTTAACTCCATACATAACACATATTGTACATTTTTGTATACATGATTCTGTATTTCCTGAAAGTTGGAAAGAAGCCAAAGTTATTACATTGTCAAAAGTGTCAAATTCAACCAGCTACAATGATCTAAGACCAATCAGTATATTACCAGTACTTTCAAAAGTTGTAGAAAAAGTTATTGAAATACAGATACAAAAACATCTGAACGATTCAAATGTTATTCCATCAACTCAATCTGGTTTTAGGCCCGGTCATAGCTGTGCTGCAGCAATTGCGCATATCACAGACGACATTTTAAAATCAATAGATAAAAAATAAATTACCATTTTAGCATTAATAGACTATTCATTCTAAGACTTCTGATTCTATTGACCATGAATTACTGTTTGCTATTTTAAACTCTATTGGGTTTGGGCTTAATACAATAAAGTTTTTAAAATCTTATGTATGTCATAGAACACAAAAAGTGGCAATTGGAAAACAAATATCCAATGCAATAAGCATAACTAAAGGGGTACTTCAAGGCTCCATACTTGGTCCACTATTGTATATAATCTACACATCTTTATACCCAACAAAAACTATACTTAACTCAAAATACCATCTGTACGCAGATGACACTCAAATATACATATCTTCTGATTTAAGTACAATGAGGCAATCTATAAACGTCATGCAAGACAATCTAAATCATCTAATAGCTACGTCATCAGATCATTCTCTTGAAATTAACGCTTCTAAATCATGTTTAATGATATTTGGGACAAAGAAATTAAGAGAAAAAGCATTACAGAACAACATATTGCTCAGCATAAATAACGTTATGCTACCAATAGTAGATTTAACAAAAAGTTGGGTTAAATATTGATTTTGGTTTTCGATTTAAACAAAATTATCCAAAGGTCGTATGCAAACCTTAAACTACTCTATTATAACAGATTTTACTTAAGTCAAATGTTAAAGGCAATGTTATGTCAATCCTTGGTTCTCTCACTTTTAAATTTTTGTGACGCAGTGTAAGGCCCTTGTATTACCAAACAAGACATGAATAGATTGCAACGCGTTCAAAATTGCTGCATTAGATTTGTATTTGGCATACGTCGTCTAAACAGTGTTAGCCATAAATTAGCGGATTTGAAGTGGCTAAATCTAAAAAACTCTAGATATAAACGCTGCAGTTATGTATAATAAAATTTTAACTACAGGTATTCCAACATATTTATTTGAAAAAATTAAATTTTTAGTAATTTTCAAAATATAAACCTACAAAACACTAATGTGATATCAATACTAAGGCACAACTCACAAATTTTCAAAAGATTATTTATTATAATATTGCATCTGTTTATAATTCCTTACCCGCTAATTTTAAACATTATAGCATTTTTAATTTTAAATATAATTTAAAAATATATTTGTAGAAGCAGCAACATAGTATTAGATAATTTTAATTAGTTAGTAATATGTAACGTTTTGTTTTTTTATATATATATATATATATATATTTACTTTTAGTACTTTATTATTTTATTTTTATGTAGTTATGTGTAAAGGTTCATGAAGAAGACCAGAAAATAGTTATTTTAACTATTCAATATTTTATTGTCGATACTATTATTTTTTTCTGTAACTTTTTGGACAATAAAAATCATTTATTATTATTATTATTATTTATATTATTAATTCATTTAAAATCTCTTTTCAAATACAATGATTCGAAATTTATTAAAAATGATACAAAAATGCCATTTATAGCATGAGATTTGGATAAGAAACAGTTAAAATCACCCGCTCACAATCAGTGAACTAATTGCACCTTGCGGCTCAAGAAAACCTAGACTAGAACCTCCTCTATGACAATTACAAAGACCCTCTATAACGTTCAAGAAAGGAAAAAACATTTTAATCTTTACAACTTTAGTCGTTTGCACATACAAAGGATTGCAAACCCTACTCATTAAAAAAAAAAAAAACAAAAGACTACTATCAAAAAAACATAAATTATGAATGTTTGTTGCCAGTCTGAACTATTATTGGTATTGAAAGATCGATTCTGACCAATCCTTGCAGTAGTCATAGATCATAGTCGTATTTTAGATTACAAAATCAGCAGTAAATGAGAACCAATCCAAGTAAACACAGTTTTGTGCAAAATCAAATGCTACCAGAATGCTCTAAATTTGTTAAATCTTATTATATCTGGATTTCTCACAACATTATTATTATCCATAAAAGCTATGACACGGTAAGTATCAGTTTTTTGACCTTTCATCAAATTCTTACATCCAAAACCTGAAACCAAAACAAACCAACGAGTTACAATGCTTGCATAAGTTTTCTCAAAGTGACTCCATGTATGACAAACACGATCAAATTTAAGAAAATCAGTTAACGCCTGAAGAGCATGGTCCAGTACTATCACAGCATTTAAGTTCTATACAAAAATGTGTCGACATTATCAATTTCCACAAAATACTACTAAACACCTAGAGAGCGTGGTGCAATAATTATAACAGCATCATCAGTAGGTGAAAAGACAATTGCTAAACATTTTTAAACCAATTTCAACTCGAGTTTGCAGTTGCTGCTGGAAAAGAAATTTAAACATTGACCACCACCCCATGAGCATAACAAAAAAAATCAATATTGCTCATAAAGTCATATATAGCTTGCGCAACGCCATTACCAGAAATTCCAATAGAAAGTACCCAATGCACACAAAACTATAAGATAATTGGTTAGTTGCGTTGTTTGTCTTCAACTGATTATAAAAAATACTACAAATCAGTAGAGTTCAATCTAAACTCATATTTTTAACTATAGATGAAATCTTATGCACACTAAAAGCAAACGCAAAATTGCAATCATCTTGCATACACAATCAAAGAATATTTTTGTGCAAAATTTAATAAATCTTTACGTTCACTCTTAGTCTAGTGCATCGCATTGTAGTCAATAACATATACAATATTTAAACAAAGATACGCCAATTTCTAAGTTTATTTGTTGGAGTGATGCTGGAGCACAGCTACTAACTATACCGTCACCGTCAGTCTAAATAACAGCAAGTAAAAGACCTCTAGTCATTACTTGTTTTGTGCTTTACGGTAGATCTTTTAAAAGCACTGTTTAAAATGGAATACCTAGTTTATTAACTGTCTTAGTCTGAGTATAATTAAGAGCAAGTCATTACTTTAACAAAGCTCTCAAGTAGTGTACGACTTCCTGAAAAAACTGCTCAGCATCGGGCACCTTGTGTTGACTGAAAGCTGGAATGCAGTTATTAACTCCTAGTAGCTAGAGTATCTTTTTTATTCTTCCGCATGCTTTTATTTACTGATTTATTGAGATCTCTTACATGTCTTATATGTGCGTCTTTGTTTTTAGCAGTTTTTTTCTCTCTTTTATCAGTGCTTTTGTGTTTTCCGATATTTTCCCTTTTGTTCTGCCAGGTGTTTTCTTAGCCGTTTTCCGCGCTGCTCTCAGAGTTGTTTCAGTTATGAATTTGTTCGAACACTCTAAGGATTCATGTTGTGGACTGTTCATTTTCTAGTTCGTCCGGGTCTGTTTTTATGAGCTTATTTAATAGTTTTCTGCGTTCCGTTTCTGTACTTATTTTAATTTTTGCTCTATCATACGGTGATCACTCCCTACCATAAGTGAATTTAGTACCGCAACATCTTTTACTATATATCTTTGGCTACTTAGCACAAAATCGATTTTGTTTCGAGTATACCCGTTTGGGCTCTGCCATGTCCATCTGCGACTTTTGGTTTTTTGAAGTAGGAGTTTATAATGTACAGCTGATTTTCCTCTGTGAAGTTTGCTAGCAAATTTCCTCTGACATTTTTGGTGCCTAGTCTATATGGTTTGATGCAAATGCTTGTATTATTGTTATCGTTGCCCACCTTAGCGTTAAAGTTACCTATTATGATGATGATGCTTGGCTTTTGTCTTACCTGATTTATATCTTCATAGAAGTTTTCTACTTTGATCTTCTCCTTGACTACTCGTTGGTGCATATGCTTGTATTATTGTACAGGTATATTGTGTGTTTAGCGTAAGCCAGATAAGGATAACTCTGTCTGAGATGCTATTAAATTCAATGTGTTCTATTTTGTGTTTTTTGTTGATCATGAACCCTACTCCACTTTGATGTTTATTTTTATCGCCTCTGTAGTATAAGATGTGCCCGCTTTTTAGCGTTAGACATTCTTCTCCTTTTTTCTTAGTTCCAGTTCTAATAACCGATCTTCCGTTCTCAATGTTCTTACATTGTATGTTGCTACATATAATTTATGTATAGCTTTCTTTGTGATGTTTGTTTTGTTGAATTTTTTAGAAATCTTAGTCAAATTTTTGTCTTCCCCAGAATCCATGAGATAGCCTGACGTGTCATTGCGAGATTCCGGATTAGCAATTCTACTCACTTGGGGTATTTTTGTTGTTAAACTTGATATTTCATATCATATTGGGAGGTAATTGGCATTAAGACGCCACGCTTGCCCTGGGTGTTGGCGAGTTTTGCAGTACCACAACCATTAAAACTGCTCCAGTCATGCTTGTGGATTTTCCTTTTTGCCACATCTTGGTGCTGGGATCTCTGCTGCCCTCTCCTAGTGTGGAATTACATTTCCTTAATTCCTAATTGTCCGGTTATTCCGCCAAGACTTGGTCGACAGAGCCTCGTTTGTTATCTAGCAGTAACTACCGACGTGCAGGCGAGGTTGTCATTTGAGATAGACTTGCAGAGATGTTAGCTGCCAGCTCCTTACCCACCCAACAACAACAAGTTAAAGATACAATCGAACAAAACAAAGGTCTAAAAATATAACAAAACTTATAAACGAATAAAACGAAGAAATTACCACGCCATTGCAGATAAATCAGCACGTTGAGCAGTATTATCAAAACTTGTACAGCTCAATAGTACATGGAAAACGGGCTGAAGAACGCATTTTGGTGAGAAACGTGGGTTCTGAAGATATTCTTGATATAACATCAGACGAGATCGAATCAGCTGTTAGAAAAATGGCAAGCAATAAGCAACCTGGAGAAGACGGGGTTACTGGAAATGATAAGAAATGGTGGCGCAGCCATGATCAAGATGCTAGTTACTTTATATAACAAATGCTTACAGGAGACTAACATTCCACAGTCTTGGTAGCGAGCTTCGGTTATACTTATCTATAACCGCCATATACAATGTGTTCACGAAAATAATAACAATTAGACTCACAAATAAGCTGGATTTTAACCAACATAAGGAAAAATCAAACTTCAAGAAGGGATTCAGAACCCGAGACTACCTCCAAACGCTTAGGCTCCTTACAGAAAAGTCTATCGAATATAATTTCCAGTACTATGAGAAAGCGTTCAATTCCATAGAGATCTGGGCAGTATTAAATGCGTTTAGTAACATCAGAGTGGATTATAGGTACACTAAATTGATAGAGAACATATATAACAATGCGAGTCTCAAAGTGCTCCTCCGCGAATATACAGACAATGTGAAAATCAAACGTGGGGTTAGACAAGGCGATATTATATTGCCCAAACTATTCACATTAGCAATAGAAGGCGTATTTAGGGAGCTATATTGGGAAGACTACGGAGTCAAAATAGATGCAGAAAAGTTAAACCACCTGAAAATTGCAAACGACATCGCCATAGTGGCAAAAAGCCAGAAGAAGAACTACAGCAAATGCTCACGGATCTCAATGAAAAATCTAAAGAGGTGGGGCTAAAAATAAACCGCAGCAAAACAAAAATAATGACACCAGATGAAAATAACATTTAATTATATCTTGAAAACACTTTAATAGATCGAGTTATACATATATCTAAGACAAATAACAAAATTATCCAAGGATAACATGATCGTTGATATGGACAGGAGAATCAGACTAGAATTGGTGGCATTGGCAAAATGAGCTACATTTTCAAAGCATAATCAAAGCAATCAATGTGTACTGCCTGTTCTCACATATGGTACGGAAACGTGGGCACTGAACAACGGAATTGTAAATCAAATGCGAGTAGCTCAATAGGCCATGGAGAGACGTGTGCTTTTTTGGGACAGGGTTAGAAAAGATCAAATAAGAAGAAGATTGAAGGTAGTCGATGTGGTGGAAAGAATGGAAAAGCTTAAGTGAAGCTGGGCCAGCCACTTCGCAAGTCTAGAAAACCATAGATGGACATCAAAACTTATATCTTGGAGACCTCGACCTCATTGGCGACCAATTGAACACCCCTACACGAGGTGGACGGATGACATCAAAAGACAGGCAGGCACAAACTGGATAGAAACTGCCAAAAATTGTGACAGGTGGAAGATAATGGGAGTGGCCTACGTCCGACGTTGGATGAACTATGGGCTGTAAAAAAGAAGAAGAGAGCTAGAGTATAACAAGTCTAAGACTATTTGTTTTTACTAACTAACTACTACTACTAACTGTACTATCACTCCTAGTAGTCAGTGTAAAACAGCAAGTTGAAGACAGATTTATTGACAACTTTGTAAGACAAATATTGCGACCACCATAACGTTTAAACGCATCTTGGTCACATTAATATGTGATGCTTCTTCTTCTTCTTATCAAAAGCCGTTTGGCTTGTGGTGACGCTCCTGGTTTTGCTGTTCCTGAGATATCGATGTCCAGCTGTCTCTCCATCTCTTTAGTGGTCTGCCGAGAGGTCTTTTTGTGTTTGTTTTGCCATCTCTTACAGTCTTTGTTAGGCGATCATTATCCATTTGTGAGATGTGCTTGTTCCACCCACGTCGTCTGCTTCGTACCCACCTTGCGATGTCCGGTGTGTTACATTTGCCCCTAATTTTTTTGTTGCTTTTGCGGTCCATCAATGTGTGACCAGTTATTGTTTGTAGGGTTTTCATTTCTATGGTTCTCAACCGCCTCTTTGTTTCTGCTGTGTTAGCTCTTGTTTCCGCTGCATAGGTAAGTATTGGTCTGACACATGATTTGTATATCCTGGACTTACTCTCTACTGATATGTGTTTATTCTTCCATATCGGTTTGCACAGGGCGCCTGATATTCTTACCGCCTTGTTGGCTTGCTTCATAACGCTGTCTTTGAGATCTCCGTACGAGTTAGTCTCTACCCCAAGATATTTGAATGCGGACACTTGTTCGATAATTTGATCTTGTACTACCACTTTGCACCTAATTGGTAATTTTGAAATGACTAGGCTTTCGGTTTTTTTGTAGCAATTTTTATATTGATTCTATTGCATGCTGCTTTGAATGTGTTTAGCAGCCGTTGTAGTGCTTTTTCTGAATCTGCAATGATAATGGCATCAACAGCGTAGCACACGATCTTTATGGCAGTCCTGCCTAGTTTGCATCCGTGGGTTGTTCTGTCCAGGCTTCCTATTATTTTGTCCATTAGCATGTTGAAAAGTTGTGGGATAATAAGACTGTCGGCCTGTTGTATACCTGCTTTGATTTTAATCTCTATTTCTTCGCCGTTCGCAGTTCTTAGTTTTGTCTTATTGTCTGTGTTCAGTTGTTTTACCGTCTCTATTATATTCGGATGGTTGTTTTCCGCCTCTAGGGCTTTCCACATTTCGGAAAGTCGCACTTTGTCGAATGCCTTTTTGAGGTCGACAAAGCAGAGATAGGTAGGTTTGTTGAATTTGATTGATTTTTAAGCGATTTGACAAATTATGTTATTCAACAGCTTTGCTAATTGTTTTGCTAGTGGTTGCCCTTCATATTTTAGGAGTTTGTTTCTGATGTTGTTTGGGCCTGGTGCTTTTCCGTTTCTTAAACTTTTCATAGTTGCTCCTACTGCTTCCGTCGTGATCTGGTCTAGTACTCGAGTGCCATCCGTAGGTGTTGACATTTTGCTCAATTCACCGTCTTCTTGTGAATACAATTGCTTTAAGAATTTTACCAGTTTTTGCGACTCAATGGTATCTGCGCAATTTCATTGACCTCCTTTCTGAGTCTTCTCGGGAGCTTCCAATTTTTTTTTTGTGTACCATACATGTCATTCTCATTGGTTTCTTTTAATGTCTTGGATTTGATTTGTGGTTCTGTTTCTTATAGCTATGTATTGTTCATAATCGTGTGGCGCTTTTGTAGGTTTGTATCGCAGGTGGGCTTGCTTCTATTCCCTTGCTAGGATTTTGACATTATTTGTGAACCATGGTTTTGGACTGCTTTTACAGGTCGATATTTTGTTAATGGTTCTTGTTACCAAAGCTTCTTTTGCCGCCTTATTTATATGTTGTTTTAGTTTTTTATACATTATTGATTGTGTCATTTTGTGTGATGGGATTCATTTGTATGTTATCAGCAAGTCGGCGTTGGTATAGGCCTTTTGTACTTTCGTTTCTGAGCGATTCAATGTTGATTTTTTCTATCTTTCCGCATTGTTTAGATCTTGTGCGTTGTGGAAGATCCAGCAGTATCTTCCCTAGGACCTAGTTGTGGTCTGTTAGGGGATGTTAGAGCTTGTATATTAAGAACTTGCTCGGGTTTCATGTTTTTGTTGGTAATTATATAGTCTATTACTGATGTTCCTCGTTTTTGTGAGAAAGTAATCTTATGTTGTGGTTTGTGTTCAAAATATGTATTGCATATTTGCATTTCATTGTGTGCACAAAAGTCAGTTAGTGTTTCACCTCTGTTGTTTTGTGTTGTTCATTAAAACGGTTCTTGGCTCCTGATATGATGGAGTTTCTTACTTTGGCGTTTAGGTCGTCTAAGATTATCAAAATGTCTTTGTTTGTTATGACGTTAACTATTTCCTGCAGCTTTTTATAGAACAGTGCTCCTTCTTTGTCCGGTTTACTTGCATCAGGTGCATACACCGCAATTAAGTGCAACTTTTGTGGTCTTCATTGTTATGTGGAGGATCCTGTCGCTATGGTATGTTATATTGCTTATTAGTCATAATAGTTTGTTGGAAATGAATATTCCTGTGCCAGATGCTGCTTGTTCCCCTTTCTTTCTGCCTGAAAAAATGAATGTATAGTTAGGGTACTGGGTTGTGCCCTTACCTGGTTTTTTAGTTTCAGAGATAGCACGTATGTCTATTTTGTGTTCTTTCAGTTCTAGTTGTATTTCTTGGACTTTGCTGTTAAGTGATCTGACGTTCTAGCAACCAATTCTCAGCTGATTTTGTTGTTGTTTTCGTCTTGTTCTTTGAGCGCAAATTCTGTTTTTTGCTTATTTCGTCAACGTGTATCTGTCCGGTTCCGAGGCTTGTCGTTTTGTACTATCAGTCTTTTTTTCACTCGAGGCAGGTAGCTAGCCTAACCTTGAAACTTTCTTCTTTTACCCGGGCTTGTCACCGGCAAAAAGGCCTTTCGCGAGTTACTCAATCCCCCCGCGTCAGATCTCTTTGGCAGAGTTTTATGTGATGCAATGAAGTGAATTCAAACCAAGAAACTCCGTAACTTCTACAACGCTATCAAAAAAGTCACTTTTACTTAAGTTCACATCATGGGAATTTTCTAAAGACTACTTGTTTGGGAGCTTTCATGCGTCATTCACATTCTTTCAGACTGCACTAAAGTTAATCAATTATATACAAGCGCTAGTTGCTAAGAATTTTTTCTACCTTCGAAACTAGTCCTTACGTCCTTCAGGTCACCTCCTCAAAACCTACAACACTAAATCAAGATCTTCTAAGTCTTTAGACTACGCCTAACATTATTAACGACGCCCACCAGTAATGTGTACCTGCTGCAGCATCTACAAGACTCAAGCAGCAGCAACTAGAAGCAAGCCGCAGCCGACAAAAAAAGATGTCTTTACCACACTTCACCAGCGCCAAAGGACAGAAGATCAGAATGATAAAAGATTTTCAAAATTCACCGCCGCTTCCAGACATCACTACATCACACAACACCCACACATTTTGGGATGTGCTCATATGGAAACTACAACAATCGCTACTCTTCTGCACATTCTAAAATTGAATCGTCACAAAATGGCGGCTAAATAGAATTAGTAAAAGCCTTTTTCTTTTAGGTATCTATGGGATGGACCGCACACAATCACGGGTAGTAGAAAAGTCAGGAAAGTACTCTGCTGTAAGGAGCAGTAATCTTGACTTGATAGACTTGACTCAACACCATCCATTATACCTTACAAAAACAACCACTACTCACATACTCTAACATCACTATACACCGCACCTACATACCATCTCCATAAATAGCACCAACTTTTCGGCCTCATCCAGAAGCCGAACAACCGCTCCAACATAGCTGACTCCCAGCCAAGTCTTCTATACAGCAATACCTAAATTATTTTTTTCATTAGTTTTCCAATTATTTCTCTTAAACGGAATATTATAACCTGAATAAGGTTGGTACTTCCAGGTATATCTACCAAAAAAAGTCATTTATAGCTTGAAAATTGCACAAAAAACTTTTTTATGTTTCAAAAACACAATGGTTGCTCCAAGTCATCTGAAAATAACACGAAAAGAACTATTTATTGCAAATTGTGAAATTTATCAAAAATTAACACGATATTTATCAAAAACTGCAGAGAAAATCTTTTTAAAAAGTTTCTTTTTGCAAATTTATTAGGAAGTGCGCAGAAAACTCAGTTAAGACACTTTATTTACCTAAATTCTCTTAGAAAACACAATGGTTGCAATAAATACACAAAAAGCATATTTGTTAAAGTTCATCAAAAATTTAACAAAAATCATCAAAAACTGCAGACATTTTTTATTATAAAATTCATCAAAAAATGCACAGAAAAATTCAAAGAAATTGCTTAAAAAATTGTTGTACGAAATTATAAAAAAAAACATTTATTGCTAATATTATGCAACTAAATAGTAACTAGCATGAATTAGTTTTTAGAAAAAAATGGACGGAAAGCTTCTCAGCATTATTAAAAAACCCAAATTATTTTTATGTCAGCACAGTAGGTACTAAAATATTCATTGGAAGTGGATTACCCGTGGAAAAACTTTTGCTTTTATTGTCTATTGACTAATTCCGTGTGATGCTTACAATGACATCAAATTTACTGCAATGGCTTTGTTATATTTGTAGTCAAGTTATTTCAGTAGGAAGAATTTTTTTCAAAATATTCTTATTTCTAATAAATTTGTAATCAATTTTTTGTTTAAATGTTTTTAAGTAACTGCGTGTGCTTGCTTACAACATCAATTTTAATGCAATAAGCGGCTTTGTTATGCAAAAAATTTAATTTTTATTAATAAAAGTATTCTCTAAAAGTGTTCTTTTTCTGTGCAAAATAAGCTTAGAATAATAATTTATGAACTGTTGTAGAAATGCATTTAGTTACATCCGAGCATCTATATTACATTCATGATGAAATACAACACGCAAGATGTTATATTTCTTGGAAAATTGCATCAAAAACTATTACCGCTTTAATATAAATAAAATCTTATAATAATATTTAAATTAAAACATGCAATTGTAAAAAAGACCAGTCGTGTCTATTTATTTATTTATTAAATTTTTTTTAGCAGCTAATAAAATCCTATTGTTCACCGGCAAAATAATCGTGAAAAGGAAAAGAAAAGAAAAAATATATGTAAACGGCGATTCCACATGCGCGCTAAGAATATAATATGTAACGGGACCCCATTGTATGCGAACATTAAAAAAAGATAACTTAATTATCTTTCTCAACTTATCTCAATTGCAGTCACTTTATTTTTGTGCGATCTTGAACCCGCTCATTTCCCATACTATCCATCCGCAACAAATATGCTGTAGTAATAACATTACTCAATAATATAAACTAAAACATGTTTTATATGGATTACTGGGTTACTTGTTATACCGTACGCACAAAACGTGTTATGTGTGCAAAATTTAAACTGCAAAATTACATTAATAAAAAAAGATACAGTTTTGTGCTAACAGTGCAGACCGGTATCTCACCGACTGAACTTAAACTTTTCCGCCGGATAATCATGCGTGAAGTGCTTGATTTAATAATGAATTATGCAATTGTATAAAGATTTATGGACGGGAGTTATTTATGGTTAATTTACAATTAACATATATTATGAATGATGCTAATTGTAGATTCAATGAAAAAATTGTTTTTTCTAATGCATGATTGATAACTATTTAATTGATTGAAAATTGTACGTAAATGAATCTTCATTGTTGCGATGTTATTAATTAGTAAGGATGTTTATGTGGCTCATAATGTCAATGGTTCAACAATGCTCAATGATAGTAAATTAATATTACAATAATTCATTATTGTATTAATTATAACTTATTCAACGCGTACAAATGACAATGATTGCAGGAGTATAAGGAAATTAATAATTATGAAATGTTTAAGACAATTTTAATACAATTTATATTAATTAATTATCTTCTGATGCTTTAAAAAGTTATAATAATATTTTTATTAAAATCATATAAAACGTAATAAAATGATTTTGAAAATTTAACTATAATATGCAACGATTGGATTATTATTTTTTTTTTCTTCTTACTATAATATGTTCATTGTGCAACCATTATTGCTACGGAAAAGTTTGCAATTATGATTATACTTACGGTTCCATAAAAAACAATAACAATTTTTTTTGTAAACATTATAGTATTTTAAATACTCGTATAAATTGCAGCAATTGCCTAAGGCGCCGCAATAAAGTTTATACTTGTGGGAAATTTATATCATTATGTGCTAGTTGTAGAATATACTATTATAAATCTAAATTTATTTTACATTTTGATTGTTTAATGTGAACATGACAGTTTATAGTTTTTTTTTTAAATTATTTAAAATTAACTTATTCCTTTATGATTGATTGTGGGTAAATGATCAACGTGGCATTCCATCCAATAAAATTAGCTTCTTAAGGTTCATCTACTGTATTTCTTGTACCATTACTTACTTATTCAAAATAAAGATTACCATGTTTACCTTAAGAAAAAGAAGAACGAGTTGATGATACCAACAGTTTTCTTTAAGACAAGTTTGATAGAGGTCGTTGGGGTTTTTAGGGTGTCAAACGATTGGTATTGTCTGCGAAAGGTCAAAAATGCGCCAAGTAGTCATTGTGGTAATTTGGTGACGACTATGGTTGATGGTAAACTTTTATTAAAAAATAACTCAAAGTTAGACAACAAAGCTTTGAGTTATACTTTTATAAAAGTCAGCTCAGAATAGATAGGATTTGTTGCTTACACCCCAATTTGTTTTTACGAAAGCATTTTTGATTGGCGTTAGTCACCAAGAAAATGTCAATGTACATTAGTTGGTTGTATTTCCTTTTGTCATACGCGTAGTATGGGGTTTTTGTGGGTTGTGGTTGGAATAACACCTTCGGTTTCTAATGGTTTGGAAACGGCACTTGGTTACATGAATAATCATGTATCGTGTGGTTAAGTGTTACCTAGTTTAGCTTAGCGCCCTGTAGTTGGTGTTTAGGTATAGGCAGTTTATGTTTAATGGTATATAGTAGCTGTTAAAAGAGTGGGAGGTGAGTGACTACTTTTTTGAGAGTAGCTCTATTACTATGTTTTACAGGATTTTGGGAGCGAGTCTGTGGTGCAATGCCTCAGGCCGCTTGCTGGTTTAGGAGCTTGGAGGTTTTTCCAGCTGGTATACTGATAAGTGTTGAATGATTGCTCCCGGTGATTGTTACAAGATCGTAGAGTTATGTGTAGCCAAGTAGTAAGAGCATGGACAATTTTGCTGGTGTTGTCGTCGAGGTGGATGTGAATTGATTTAAGTTTGGCAATATGGCAGAGGACATTACTGGTACGTCTTCTTCAAATTAAACGGAAGGTTTTTGTGATACTAACGAGAAAAAGTCTCATAGGCTATCAGCTAATCACCAACCAGCAGATAGGCAGACAATCAGCGAAAAGTATAAAAGGACCTATTTTTTGAAACGAGAATCAGTTAGGCGCAAGAATGTATCTAAACAGCCTAGCAGGAAAAACCCTAGGCCAAATCAAAAACTGAGTAATAGTGACACAAGTGAACCCAGGCATGCCCGACACCCACTCCTCAAATAATTGAACAATGAAGACCTTTGCGATAATTTGGTGTACGAACATGGACAGACACTGGAAGACGAACCCTGTTACGGACTGGCTAGATCGACAACTATGTTCCAACTCTCTAACGCCGAGGAAGCGTTCAACCACCCTTACGTGGAACAATACGCGCTAGGGGACCTGGAACACTAGAATTTGTTTTAAGCTCGGATCCTTGCTCATTGCCGTTGTGTCCGCTCCATAAAGGGCTACCATAAGTAGGTCAGGACTATTGAGTTTTTATCCAGGAGAACACAAAAACCCAACTATTTATTGGCCAAAGTTACTGTAACAACCGCAACATCTTTGGAGTGTTTCCATGAATTGCATGCAGGTCCAGAGGACGGTAACACCAGTTTATAACTGGTCGAAAAATGATCTAATCACGCATCAGCTTTCAATTGTGTGTAATGAATGTAATAAGGTGCTTTTTTGATTTTCTCTTGTTTAAGTAGGATAAAACTGGACATGCGTATGTCAGCATTGGGCGAATAATTCATTTGAACAGACGCAACTTGTTGCAAATACTCATGTTGTTGTCCTTGCGTAGCATTGGAGTTAATAGATAAGGCTTTTATGTGTAATCTGAAAGTGTCTGAAAGTCTTTTATCTTTTATCTAACTTTATTTTTAGGTGCTGTACAGTACCCATCTTTAGAATAGTGTATTTAGGCTTGTGTAGCCAGTTACAGCTTTGTGGGACCGATAGGACATTTTTGTAGGACCACTAACCTTGTTAGCATTTGCACTGGGCCACGTCTTACTATCAAAAAATCTATCGTTTGAGTCAAAAAAAAAGTAAGAGCGAAATTATCTCTCCTGGTAGTCCAGAGGCTTCTTTTAACAAACACTGACATTGTTTCCGGTAGAGTTTCAAGCTGCGCCACTGCTGATGATGGGTCTGGAGCATTAAAGATGGAAGTCGGTTGTGTGGGGGTTTTTCATTGTATAGGAATTAAAAGTTTTGTTCACTAATACTCTCACTCAAAGAACTACGTATTTTGTTTGTAGAGCGACTTGGAAGTGCCGTAGCAGCTACTAGTGGCTGTCCTGAAACCCTGGCAAAATGTGTGCAAGTACAGGGTGTGAACTAGTGTAGTTCTTTGAACAATCTTAAAAATTGACTTCCAGGAAGTTGCACAAGGTGGCCCAAGACGGACAACCCGGTCTATGTGGGGCTTGCGGTTTTTGTTCCAGTTTTGTTGATGGTTTGGACTTTACTAACTCAATTCTAAAATGTTATACTTTTAAGGGGGCGGGAATTAAAAATGCGTGATTTTACCGGCTGCAACAATTTTTCCTAATTTTTGAGGCTTTTTGTTTTATTTGGCACGTAGATTGTGTTTTGGTAGTTTTGGTTTGGGTTTGGGACTATTGCTTGAGACTGGAGTAGTCTGTAAAGTGTTAAAAATGTCCACTATGAGTCGAAATGTTTGAGCATTCGCGTCACGGGAAGTTTGGACACCGGTTATGGTCTGGGTTCCGGTATGGCCTAAGGTGTTTCTTGGTTAAGCACTTATTCTATTTGTGGAGGCGGTTGGTAGAAGTGATTTTTTTGCGGTATTTATCCTTGTATGTTAGGCTTCATTTGCTATGTCATGGTTGCGTTGTCTAAGTGTTTGGTTTGACCTCGTCTTTGGTGGTTTGGCTGGGTTTGACGGTCAATATCTTTTGGACTTAGTTTTCTTGCATATTCTGTTGTTTTAGCTTTTGTTATGTCTGTTACGGTCAGGTGTTTGGATTCTTCTTAGATGCGTATTGCCGTTGTAGCAGTTTAGTGTGGGTCAATGATGATGGCGATTGCAGTTTTGCTTACAACTTTGTTAACCACGAATTGGATTTTGACGGTTTGTCTTAAAATTTTGTTGGTTTCTAAAGTGGTCTATAAGAGAGCCGCTGTTTTAATTTGTAACCTTTTTTTTAAGTTGTGTCTGCCATAGACGTCATCCGATTGTGTAATGACCAAAGGTTATGACGGCGGTAGTTTGTTATGTCCGCGCACTAAGGTGTTGGGTGGTTGGTGGCTATCTGCGTTCGATTTTTAGTCGACGGGGTTCTTGTTTATGACGGTGGTGTGCGACGGTAAAACCACCATTGGGATTATTCGATAATAACGCTAGGATATTCTGTTCTGCCAAGTATTTGGTCAGTTCATGGTTGATCATTTAGTTGTACTTTAGGCTGAGGAGGCTTGAGCATTACCTTTAATAAGACATCTTTAAGTTTTGCTCCTGGGGTTTTCCGAGTTGTTTTAGTCGTATTTCTGTTTGATGTCTTGTACGTTAGTATTCTCTGTTTGGGCACGTCGAACAATGGTTGCAAAAATATTTTTTTTCTAACAGGTTTTGGAGATAGGACTGTGATTGGACCGTGTAAAATAAACCGAAGAGAAGTTTGGCGCCTGGGTGTTGGCTGAGAGAATTTGGTAAAAGATTTATCGGGCTAGACCTGTGTTTTAATTTGAAGTCAAACTCTTGTAGAAAGAATGGCTAAAAAGTTAAAAAGTCAAATTAGAGCCTTGTTGTTCGAGAGAAATGTAAAAGGTTTGTTTCCAGGTAGGCTTTATATTTTTCGGATTGCCAGATGATCCATCTTGTTTGAGTGGTAGCGCGTCTGACATTCTGTTAGTTTGGTGCAGGCAAATTACATATGTCTGCAATTTTTTTTAATATAAAACGGTACGTACTTGGCTTAGATAGCTTTAAGTGTTTGTCTGTGGTTCTTTTGGTTTTTTGGAACATTTTCTAATTCCGTTTAAATGAACGGTTTCTTGTTGCATTGTAACTCTATTAGAGGTGCAGCTATTTGTACACCCGTAACCACGTACTTAGACTGAAAAAGCTTTGGAGTTGTTTCTTGTTTTGAGATGACATTGTTTTGTAATTAGGTTGAAATGGTGCATTAAAGTTTGGATACTATCTGAGCTGATCTGTTGGTCCATGTATTTGACAGATGTTGTCCAAGTTTGTATTTTAATTTATAGTCCTACAGGCGTCCTCCACGTGTTTTTTATAGTTGCTGGAATACATAAGAATGTTGACTAGGCAGACAAAGGCTGCCTTTTCTAGTAGCCCGGTTGCTGGCGCGTTCTTTAACCCAAACAGCATGACCTTAATTTAGTAGGTTTCTTTGTCAGGGGCAGCAAAAGCGACTAAGGGTTTATGACTTTTAACCATGGAGGCTACCGATATCTTGTCTTCAGTTTAATTTTACTAAAAGCTTAAGCGGAGTGCAACTTTCTTGTTGGTGAGTTTATGCTTGACTATACTATTTGCATTGTATTTGTACCTTGCCGTTTGCACTGGAATGCTGTGCTGTTTAATGGCTGTATTGCGCGGCTAATTCTAAGTGTTGTGGTGGAGGGTCATCTTTTCTTTAAGAACCAATGTAAAAGCTTGGATCAATTTTTCAAAGTTGGCTAGTTTGGGAAAGGCATGTTTTGGTAACATGATTGGTTTTTGAAAATTTACTTATTTTGGTCATTGTCATTAAAACACCTAAAACCCCAAACCGGTATTAAAAATCTTGGTTGTCTAAATAGAGCAAATTGTGTAGATTGTTGTTAATTTAATATAATTATTTATTTATTTATTCCTTTGCCTTTTTTACCTTTCGGTGTAAGGCAAATTTTATATAATAATACGTTCAAATAGTGTAATACGTTTTAGAAAATCATTCTGCTGGTAACTAATGACATACTTTTAATATCAAACATAACTGATGCGCCCACGTTTTAAGAAACAACTTTAAATTGTTTTTTTTTTTTTAATTAATTGCTTAACGTCTTTGTACTGCGGGATTGCTTATGCTTCTTTGACTTTTTTAGCAGTTTTACTTTTTTAATTAGTTAAGTTTAGGATTTTTTTCTCAAAGATTGTATTCAGTTATTTTTTAGTTAACTTTGTTTGACAAAATAAGTCAGCAGATGTAGTTGAGTTTTTTTATCTTCCAAACGTCCGTGGCACAAGGAGTTTGTTTTTATTTTCATTTCTTGCATGAGCTTATAAAGGCCACAGTTTCTTGTAAGTTTTTGAAGTTTGATTTGACTCATATATGATAACACGTTTTTGGTATTTTGTGATGGCCTTGACAATAATTGTCTTAAAATAATATTGCATTTGTTGCTATCTAGAGTCAAGTTAAAAAGTTCATGCTAGTTAGCTTGAATCTGAACTACATGGATATAGTTAGACCACACTAGTTAAAATAATTTTGGTTTGATCTTATAGGATTAACAATCTATAATAATATGTTTACTAATCAAGGTTTGGTTGGTTGTGAAAAGAAAGCTACTTATTTTATCAGAAAAAATATAGCACATAAAATAAACATAGACGGGTTAATTGCTTATGTTTGACCCATCAAGACACTACAAAAAAACCTTTTTTAGGAACTTACTTGAAATACTTTTTTGATAGGATTTAAAGCTATTTTGATAAAACTTTGCAATACTTGGCCATTGTTGACTAAACCGTTTTTTAACCGATTGAAGATGTCTTTTAAGTCATCAAGGGATTTGCTTCTGGTCAATGTCTATTCGATTACCTAAAGGGCATGTAAAAGATAAGCCCTTTATATATGCACGGATAATAAGGTCTTGGTGTGGTTTGACAACTTTAGAGGTGCAAATTCTACAAAGTTGTTGCTGCAATTTGATAAAGAAGGTTAAGCAATTTAAGAGGTCTTTAGAAACTAGCTCCACTGCAGCACTTACTTTGTATCACTGATATTTAAAGCTTTTCTACACACTACACACATAACATATGGTTGCCACCATCCGATGATACTAACGAGAACTTCTTTAATTCAAAAAGTAATCTAAAAACTTTTTATTGTATCAATTGTTGGAAAAAGTTGGGACATACTCTTAACTGTACTTTTTGGATACATTTGAACACTTAGGATGGAAAAGACAAACTTAACTATCTTTTGCATTTCCCATTGGCCAGATAAAAAGTTCTATTTTTTAGTAGGCAGCTTCAAGAAGCAATTCTTTGTCACTATAACAATTTTCAACTAATTTCAAACAGCCACGCGGCCAGTAAGACATCAAACGTCAGCTGTTCATTAGATTAAACTTTTGTCAAGCAAAGTAATTTTTTTTTGTAAACCAGGTTGTTCAAGTTGATACACGTTAACACTATTTAGTTTGACGTGCCACCTGCCAGAAAAAAATGCTGTGACTAGACTAAAGAATTGGCAAAACCTTAGAGGGAAAACTTACTCTTATGCTATTGGACTCCAGGATTGATCCAACAGGAGTATTTTGTCACAAAGACTTTGCAAACACACGCTGTGAATACAAGAAAAATGTATATGATCATTTTATTGCAAATTTTATCAGCTTTTATTATGTATATAGTTAACTTTTACTTCCGACCTACAATTCTTGAGATATTAACTAAAAACCAAAAAAATGCCTTGTTTTTGGTCATTGCCGCTAGAGCTAGTGTTATATTTGTCAGGACTTTTAGTATATTCTTTACTTGGTGAGAGGTGAAAAGTTACTTTGATTGGACTAGTATGGCAATAATGTAGTACATTAAACTCTACCGTACCTACCTGGAAGATGAAGTCTTCTTACTACGCACGAATAACAAGGCGATGATATGACAAAACCTGAGATACCAAATCTAAATTTATCAAATAGTAGGTAGGAGTTGAGTAGTTACAAAAACAAATTTTTGATGTCAAAAAATGTCTGCCAAACGCCTTGTCATAATACCAAAACGACAATTTATTATCTGGTTTGTTTTTTAGCAAATACTGGTACCAAAAGATTATCTTGTAGAATGCATCAACAAAATGTGAAAAACACTTATCTTGCAATCAAAACTTTTGGCGTATTACGTGACCTTTATTTCATAAGATGCTTAAAATAAACTACTTTTTTAATAAAAATGAAAAAGTTAATTTTTAAAATACATAGAAAGATGTCAAGCATAAAAATCTGTGTCAGATCTACAAAGCAACTTCTTTGTTAACAACAAAACAGTTAATATACAAACTTTAATCAGCAAAGAACAGTAGTTAGTTAAATACGATCTTGTTAATTGATAGCCAATCAGCCTCATGTGTCATTTTTATCAAAGGTAATATCATAGACTAATAAAGAAATATTTAATTTGTTTTTGCAACGATTATTCAATAATTGCAAACTAAAACATCTCACAAAGCTAAATAAATGCAATTCTGTTGCTGTTGTATAGACAGCATCTCAATCAATACCAAAACCAACGATTGAAGGGCCTCTTATTCATCCCATCAGAATCGATTTGGTGTACAAAATGTATTATGTCAAATCAATCATATTTAAGTTTAACTATAAATATTTGTTTTTTCAGTAACTAACATCAAAATTCCATCGTTTCAAAATTATAAGAAGCTAGCAACACAATGATGTTATGTCTTCTAAACTTGTTGGATTTCTTGTTTTAAATTAAGATAAATTAGTTGAACGAATATTTAATCAGTCACATCTGTAGTAAAATAATTTAAATAAAATATTTTCCCACAAAGAATTCCAGTGAACGGTTACTAATTAACCGCATATCTAATTCAACAAAATTATTACATTTATTATTTCTTTGCAATTCTATATATTATAGTTTACATCCCCAAAAATGTCTCTTAATGGTGCACGCACATCCACAAAAATGTAAGATAAAACTGGTAACCGTATAATAGCCCTTTGCACAGTTTCCTTTCATATTCTTTTCAACACCATGTGTCGCACGTGGCTTATTTCCTTACAACTATGTGTCATATTTCCCGTATGGCACAATACGGTGTTATCTGATGATGTTAACACGGGTCACGGGATGCGTGTGGCTGGTTGTGTGGTGCACGCGTTCGCCCTCGCATCTCACTTCACGCACTCAGATCTGGAAAGATAACGAGCAGCGCGGCATCTCTTAAACATCTGTACCACCATCCGAGCGCATCTAAATTGGACGGGTTTCATTGCTACATAAGTATAAATGTATTATAGCAAAAAATATTTTTAGTATAAATTTATTATATCAAATAAAGTTGCTGCGTTATAATTATGTCAATGTAATTAGATTGGTAATTAGATATGATTAATCCATTAGTGGCACATGAGGAAATGTAGAATTTTAAGTAGGTAATTGATTGTATCTAAAAAGATTAATTGTTGAGTCATTAAGGACGATATGTGAAGAAAATTTGCAAAAATTGAACATTGTGCTCAAATACAATATTAATTAGTTATTCGAATAATAACTTTTATCAGATTTAATAACAGCTTTCAATATTATTAAATCTGAAAAAGTGATTTCCTGTTAAAAAATAGATTATTAAATTTGAAAAACAAATTAATGAATGACACTCAATTTTTTTGTTTTATAATATTTATTCAGCAAATATTTTTTTTATAAATAAATTGTAACTAAAACAAATTGATATATTTTGCTTTGAAAGACAGCACAAACATTGTTACATTATTTTATCTTTGAGATAACGTAATAGACTAAGGAGAAAAATTAGTTACTTTGACTTGTTCCAAATACCGTGAAGTGTTATTGTTGTATTATATAAGTTTAACTTAATATTTTATTATTATAAGTCTAACTAGTCCAACCTTTAAATCTGATAGAAATACTTCACACAGGTCTTAACTGTTTAAGTCAAAATTATGATGGAAATTAAGATGCACTAACAAAACGTCGAACATTTTTTTAAAACGTTAAAGCAGATGACCTTGATATAATCTAATATGTATAAATCATTTTAGTCGACGATTATACCGACCATGTCTTGTAAAGACCATTAGCGATGCAGTGGTGATACAAGGCACACTGACGAGGTTTGTAAAACCTAAACAACTAAATCTATGCTTGATCGTGATTGTTAGATTGAGTTTGAATAAATTATTAATTTATTTCACAATTATGTTTGTTTTTCTAATCTTAGTTTTTGTTGCTTTTGAGCGTGTTATGTGTCAGTTTGTTATGATGTGGTTTTGGGTGTTGCTTCAGATATGTTTTTTTTTACATCAGCAGTGTGGTGATTCGGCACTGTGGACAAATGTGCAGTAGTAGACTTTTGTGTTGCGTAAGATTGGTCGTTGTGTTTTCAATCCAATAGAAGCTTTGAAGTCGGAAGTTTAAAATCTGGATTACTTTTTGGGAGCGGTGGCGACACGTTACAAAATGTTTCTTAGATGGTACATCATGTTTTTTTTTGTGGTATGGAAGGAATCTTTCTAAAAACTTGCAAGTGTCGGCTTTTTTTTTGAATGTATAATTTGTCGAATTTATTTCGATGCGTTTGCAAGACAATTGCAAACTAGTGATGTATGCTAGTAAACCCCTTTATTGGTGTGCTTTAGATTTTACGTTAAACAGTAGGTCCCGCATGTTTGTGTAGAACTATTATCGCATACCACAAATATACGAGAGGGGTGCCTACGCTCGTAGCGAGCCCGGCACTTTAAGAACAAGAATGCACTTGGAAGTTGTCTGGCCATAACGCTGGCAATGCAGGCATTGTACAATATCTGCGGATTTGCGTTTGTATTTATCTGGTACCGTGAGGTTGCACAATTTGGTGAAAGACAGAGTCTCGCTACTTTTTTCCTTCTGGAGAAGTCAAAAGTTGATTGGAAGGGGTGTATATCGGATATGTTCCGTATGATATACTTTAGAGACATTTCAGTGCTGACTTGGAAAGTGCAATGAAAGATGTCATTGTCTTCACAATGTTTTATTACTTTGGACTAATGTAAATTTGATTGTTCCGTTTATAGATTTGAACGTGGCAGACAATCCTTGAAATATACTTTTACAATGTGGTGAGAGGGGCTTGTTGAGCATAGGGGATTGTTAGGCGGATCTAGTTTGATTGACTGGGTTGATGATCTTTTGGCTTTAATGGCGCTGAAGGCACCTGATGTGGGGCGACTGAGAGTCTTTAAGAGATTGCCCGAGTTACCAGAAGAAGATCACTTGGTTCTTTTATTGGTTTCTTTGTTTTTTTTTTCTTACGGTTTGGCAAATTTCTCTACTCGGAAAGTGGTTTTACTTTTATCATTTCTTTATCCTTGAAAGTTGCAAAGTTGATCATGGTTGATGCAGGTCTGGATTGGAACTTTTGATGTTATGGGAAGCTGAGTAGACTGGCTTGTGTTGGCTCTACGAAGCAGCTGGAGAAGAATAGGGTTTTCAGTATTTCTTTGGTGGTACCTTGGGCCAAAACTTAATAAGGGAGCTGGATGCGCAGCTGGTGATTGTCTTCAGTCTTCAGTGCTGTTTTGATAAAAGCTTTGCTTTTTTTTGCACGCATCTTTAATTTCTTGGTTATGTCCTGTTTTATTGCGCCCAGTATGTCATCCTTGTCAAACCGGATTGGTTTGATTTTGTTTCTATGAACGTGATATCTTTTAGATTAATCTTTAGCAAGAGATTTTTATTTTTTTTAGACTTTAATTTTTTTTTTAGCAAGATTCTCTTTTATTTGGTTAAGTAGCTGGTGGCATACTACTAATTCACTAGAATTAATTAAAAGAGTTCTCTTGCTTTATCCTGTCTATTGAGTAGATATTGCAGTAGTTGTTGATGCCGTGAACAGTCTGCGGAACTCCAAAATAAAATCTTTTTATGTGGGATGGCCACGCCTAGTCAAACAGATGAATATCCGCTCTTTTGTCAACTGAAACGTGGTAGGAATTTGCTCCGATCTGTCTAAGCGGAAAGACGTATCTCCGCGTGAAGTATGTTTTTCTACTCTGTAACACGGCGCAATGAAGCGTTTGCTTGAACAGCGATACGCCATCAGGTTTTGCGTGCGGCTTGAAAAGAATGCAACCAAAACATTCCAGATGCTTCAAGAAATCTTCAAAGACAACTGCATTTCAAGGTCACAGTCCGGGAGGTGGCACAAGACGTTCATGGAGGGCCGGGAGGAGGTTGTTGACAAACCATGTTCTGGACGCCCTACAACGGCCAGAACCGACAACAACGTGAATCGTGTGCATACAGCACATTGCTGACCCCCTAAATTTGTCCACGTTTGCGGTACATGGGATAATAACCGAGAATCTGCAAATGCGCAAGGTCTGCGCAAAGCTTGTTCTGAAAGTGTTGGCGGAAGAAAGAAAGAACTTTTAGTTTTGCGCTGTCAAGAACTTTTTGATTTGATTCAAAATCGGCCGGATTTTCTTAACTCTGTTGTAACCAGAGACAAATTCTGGATGTTCGAGTACGGTCTAGAATTTTTTTGCATCAAAACGATGCTCATTATCTTCTTTGGCGTCCAAGGAATTGTCCATTTTGAGTTTGTTAACTTAGCCTTTTACCTCGAAGTGCTCAAAGGATTGAAACGCCGGATTGCGCGCGTGAGGGCTGACTTCAAAGACACGGTCAAACTCCATCATGATAATGCCCCCAGCAACACGGCCTTTATTGTTACCAATTTACTGGTCCAAAGCAACACCTTGGTGGTCTCTCAGTCCCCTTCCAGTCCCGACTTGGTTCCGTGCGACTTTTTTTTTTTATCGGACTGAAAAGAGAGCTGAAAGGAACGCATTGGGAGTCCGTGGAAAACATCCAAAAGCATGTTACAAGATTATTAAAAGACATTATTGTCGAGGAGTTTCAGGGTGGTTTCTAGATGCGGCAGACACGTCTCCGAAAGTGCATTGATGAAGGGGGAAAATATTTGAAAAAATTTTAAGCATCAATAAATCTATTTTTTATAGAAAATACTTTCATAATGGACTCTATGCTTTTTCACTCCCCAACTCGTCTTGTTAGCGTGGGGTTTTATGGTAAAGATTTTTTTCTGGTCCAAAGTAGATTAATAGTTTTTCTAATTGTTTGAAATCTAATCGAAACTGTAGGTCTACCCGTAATGTAAGTTGCCAGCATTAAGGGCAGAGAAGAACAAAAACTTACAAGGGGACATAGGGAAGATAAATAAGGACATCAATCAAATGGCGATCTCTCAGACAGGGGTAAGACAAAGATGCATCCTATTGCCAATGCTCTTCATTGCTGGTCATTATTGATTACATAATGAGAAAAGTTGTATACAATAAAACAGGGATAAACTGGAAATTATAGAAAAAACTAGAAGACAGAATTTGCTGATGACGTCTGCCTAATTGAAGAAAACATAAATAACTTACAAAAGAAAATAACGAAACTAAGAGATAACAGAAAAAGTGGGATTGAAAATAAATGTGAACAAATGCAAGTTTTATCAATAAATGAAACCCAAGATGTATAGATTAAAAAAATGCAAAAGAGATAGAAAAAGTAAGCAAATTCTGCTACTTAGGCAGCGTTATAATCGAAACAGGTAGAAGCGAAGAAGATAACACACAAATAAAAAAAGCACAAGAAACTTTTAACATGTTATGGAAGATTTAGAGATCAAATGAGATATCTTCAAATAACAAAATTAGATTTTTCAATAGCAACGTAAAGAGTATATTACTATATGCATCGGAATCTTGGACTACCAACCAAAAAACAATGAAAATAGTACAGGCATTTGTAAATGAATGCCTACGGAGAATACTAAAAATCTACTATTCTGAAATAATCTCAAATGAAGAACTGTGGAAAAAATGTAAAACAAAACCAGTACAACACTCTAAGAAAAGGAAATATGGATATAACCAGAGCAGCACTAGAGTACAGCATAAGAAAGAGGAGGAAAAAGGAAGGCTAATAACCACCTGGCAAAAACAAATGCACAAAGAACATGGAAAAATAAACATATCATGGAACGACCTAAAAAGGAAAGCAGAGAACAAAACCAACTGGAAGGGAACAGTAGAAGAAATCAGAAAACAGAGAAACACATAAGGCTGGCATCTTTATTAAAACAAAAAGATAAGAAACACCGAAAGCGACAAGGATATATAATAAAATAAAACAACTAAGAGGTTCTACCACACACAGCGTGGACTTCAAGAGTTATTACAAATATCATCACAAAAGTGTTGCGTCTTTGCTGGACGGCCTTCATGTCCAGACGATAGCGACGGCACAGTTTTGTTTACTGCTACAAACACTCTACGCCTCAGCGTAATAGCATATGTCGGTCATAATTTCTTTATTTTTGCAAAAAGGTATAAACGTGAGACTTGCGGGGTGTAAAGCGTATTCGTATGAAATCATTGTACGCAGACCGCAGCACTAAAGTTTGATTTTAATTTTTGTTTGTCTTGTTTGTGTAAGAGTCACTTCTGGGGTAACGTTTTGATCCATCTGAGTTTAATATATGATTTGCGCATTAATTCATTTATTTAAGTGTTTCTGCTTTTTCAAAAGATTATTTAGGGTGGCATTGTGTAAACGCAATTTATTTCGGTCACTTTATAATCTTTGGGTTTAGCGAATACTGGTTTGTGTTGCAAGTTAATGTTTTGTGTAGGCCATAAAGGTTGTCTTCGGGTAATTTGCTGCTAGACCTCGTTCATGTTCTCACTGCATAATTTGGTTTCTTAGTTGGTAAATCAACCTTTAACTTGATTGTTAGGCACTAGGAGTTAGCGAATAATTCCTAGAGAAAAGTATGGCTTTGTTCTTGTTAAGAATGATCTTTACCTTAGCCAAATTTTAAGTGTCTTTGAAGTTTTAGCTTGATGACTTTTGGGTACCTTGAAGTGTACAACAATGCCGCAGTTTTGAATGATTATGACACCATGCGTGGTGCATGGTATGTCTGATACATACAAGTTAAAGAGCATTGGAAATAGTACTGAATCCTGAAAAACTTCTGCTTTGATTGTGCCTGGGGTAGTCACGTGCACAAACATTTTTACGGCCACTGTACTTTTTTTTAGATAGGAAGCAATAGTTTTATTAATTTTAAGTTAAACATGTAACGCTTCAGTTTTAAGAGTAGGCCTTAGTGCCAGACTTCATCATAGGTTTTATTAACATTGAAGAATATGAGACCAGTGGCCTGTTTTACATGAACTAGTCTCGATTTGATCAGTAGTTTTGGTAAATTGATAGGCTTTAGAGAACCGATGTCTGAAGTATTTAATTCCGGATTCTATCTGAGATTACCGTTTTTGTCACTTTATTTAAAATTGATAAAAGACTATTCAGGCGGTAATTTTGTGGAAATTGTTTATTTTTTCCAATTTTTGGGATAGAAATGACATAAGACCTCTTCTTTGAAGACGTCTTTAGCATTGCATTTGTAGTGTTGTGAGGAACATTACAGCTTTGTAAAAAAATGCTTTCAAAGCTTTGTACGGAATTCAATCTGAACTTGGTGCCGATTTAGGTTTGAGTTGAGTGCAGCGCCGTAGCTAAGGCCCCGCAGGCCCCGCGGTGCGGAGGGGGCCCGACATGTTTTGGGGCCCCTAAGCCTCAAGAATTAAATAACCAAATTAATTAGATACATTAATCAGTGATCGTTATTTAATAAAAGTAATAATACAAAATTTTTATAAAATAAAAAAATAATGTTTAATTTACTATAAAGGCATTTCAGCCGAGCTGATCGTCGCCGTTGTCGTTGTTTATTTGGTTGCTTTTAGTGCTTTTGTTTTTACACGTAAATTGCGTTGGTTTGTTTGCATGCTTCAGCCAATAAAGAACTCGGTTGTTACAGGCACATGCGCTCAATTCGTTAATGAGCTGTTGCCATACATATGAAATAGTAACAGTGCAAGTGATGTTATAGCCTAGAATAACATTAGTTTTGCATTTGTGTTGTTCTTCAATCTTTATACTGTCGCTCTCTCGCATTCTCGTGTTTGGTGTATTTTTTCTTGTCGAGCATAATGTTATTTAGTATATTTAAGATAAACGTTAATTGTGCCAACTTATAATCAATCCAATCATTAGAGTACCTACATTTTCAACAATAGACACGATTCTGGTAAAAAACTCCAATAATTATTCTAGCTTCCTCATCAAAAGGATTAAGACATCATTGAGGATTTGGTTTTTGATTTTTTGTCGATGAAGGAAGATATTCCCTCAATTTATCAATTTCAAATGCAACAACAACTCAAACTTCACTCAACGTTAAGTTTTCAATGCAGAAACCTGAAGTGACTACATAGTCAAAACCGGTCGTTAATATATTTAATTAATAAAATACGAATATAGATTATAAAGATCTCATTTTATTTTATTAATCCAATATTTGGATTAAAGATTAAAGACTAAAAATTTATCAACACATCAATCAAGTCAAGTAAAAAAAAGTTTTTTTATGTATACGTTTGTTTGCAACCAAAACCAAATAAAACTTTTTCACACATACACGGTCCATATTGGGTTTTGTGTTTTTTTTTTCGTACGTAGGCTCATTAGTAATCATAATGAAAAAAATTAAAATTGTTGCCACGTTGTTTTTCTATAAAAGAATTAAAAAGAAACGAAGGAAGAATACTATAATTCATTGGAAGCACCCTCTCATCGCTTTATGGGGGAGTATTTGGTGCTATATTGTTTCTATTAGGTACCGAATAAAAACCAAAAAAAAAAAACAAAAACAAAACAAAAACGAACCGAACCGAATGGAACCCCATACGAGTGAAACGAGTCTAAGGCGCTAAAAAATTATTTTGTAAGTATAATACAAACACGATTGGGGCCCCAAGGAATTTCTTGCGGGGGGGGGGCAGAATTTGAAGCTACGCCACTGGTTGAGTGATGATATTTCTTACCTACGACTGCTACACTGATTTATGAATTGAGTCAGTGTATTATAGGCACTGTTTTACGTTGATTTTTTCCACGTGGTTCAAGGTAAGTCTTTGTTAAAGATGAGTGCAATGAAGTTTAAAGTTTTTAGGAAATATTTTGACATTGCCTTCTGAAGTATATTTAATGCTTTTTTTTTTAATTTAAATAAAAGGAACTAGTGTACGCAGGTTTTGAAGGGCTCTAGTTATCTTTCACATCAGATGTTGCGGAGTTTTGAAATAAATTTCTTTTATGCTCTTATGCTCTGTGCTTGTTTATAATTGTTGAGTAAGCGTGTGTTACGGTAGATAGCTTTACTTAGCGACTAATATAATTAATTGAAAAAGTTTCAAGAATACTGTCTATAGATCAGCTCAAATAAAAATGCATCAATTACATCTTCTCTGATGGTATAATTGTATATTATATTGATTGTTTGATACCGCACCGCACCGCAGGAAATTTGTATCATTAACATTGTTACGCAAAAATGCAATGCCGCAATTTGCTTTTACTTGCAATGAAACTAGGCTTAAATAAGCAAACCTAACCGTCTAAATGTAAGGGACGAAGGCAAAAGAAAGAGCAAGTGCCAGTCCTATTGTCAACCTCACCTGCACGAGTGGTAACAATCTACCCGGAACTAACAAGGCTCTGGCGACCGAGTAAACAGCGGTATAACTGTTAAAACACAATTTGAAAAATAGCTTCTTGCTAGCTCACTTTTCAACACGTTTGGCAAGCGCGGGAAGCTTAAACGCCAATACTTTCCTATAGGAACCAAATATGTTGAACTGTAAAAAAAAACTAGAACCCAAAACTCATAGTCCCGCACTGTACGCACAGTCATCCCTAAGGATTCTATAAACAAAAAACACAAAGAACATTTAACAGAACTCAAAGAGGAACTGAAAAGTATCAAATGGCAGATCATCGGCTTATGCGAAATTAGATTACCAAGAGAAAGGGTGAAACAACTCGGACACAAACTACCATATTGGAGGTGTTGGCATTATGGTGAACAAGAGTATCCAACACCCAATGACGGGATACGAAACATTATCAGATGGAGTATTTTACATCATGCTGGAACTAAACAAACGATATACCTTACAAATATTACATACATATGCACCACTATTACGTCGGAGGACGAAGAAGCTGAAGAGGTATACGAGGATGTTTCAAAAGCCAGAAAATTGGAAAAATCCAAATACACCATCTTCACCGGCGATTTCATTGCCAAAATAGGACAACAAATACAAGGAGACCATGCAAGCATTGGAAATTTTGGATCAGGCAATCGAAACGCTCGAGGCAAAATGTTCTTAAACTTTTTACTTAAAGAAAACCTGTACTGCCTAAATACATTCTTCCAAAAATCACTACAACGAAAAAGAACATGGAAAAGCCAAGATGGCATTACAAAAAACGAGATAGACTGCATAATATCAAACACCAGATTTATATCCCAAGATGTAACAGTGCTAAACAAAATAAACACGGGCAGCGACCACCACTTGGTAAGAGCCGACTTTTATTTTGACCTAAATAACGAAATAACTAAACTAACCAGAAAGCAACGTTACCCAACTATACAAGAGTTGATACTGAAGAAGAACAAATATCATAGAGAGCTTCAAAGAAGATTACAACCTACAAACTATATATTGAGCAACTAGCTCAAAACAAAGAAACAAGCGTAAAAAAGTTATGCACCACCAGCGCAAAGAAAACAACTTCTAACAATAAACTTTTCTTGTCTACACTAGATCTAATAAAGACACGCAGCAATATGGTTAGAGGAACAAATCTTTATAAAGAAACCAACAAAAACATTAAAAGGGGTTACGCAAAGATATAAGAATCTATAACACAAAGACTATACAGGAAACCAAGAATATCTAACGGCAAATTCCATATAATCAAACTACGAACAACAAATGGCACAATACTATTCAACAAGAAAGCCATACTTAAAGAAGTGGAGAATTTCTATGCAAAATTCTTCTCAACAACTAAGAGAGATCACGGCACAAGAACTCATGTAACAAACGTGGTTTTGAAAGAAATACCCGACATTACCACATAAAAATGGACGAGGCTCTAAGACAACTAAAAAATAGTAAGTGCCCAGGGACTGACAATATTACTGCAGAGAAGATCAAACTAGGAGATCAACCACTACTAAACTCAATTAAGGCCCTCTACAACAAAAGTGGCTAGAGGCAGAAGTTATACTAATATTCAAGAAAGGAGACACGGCCAACGTATAGAACTACAGACCGATCAGTCTATTATATATACGTCTTTAAACTCTTCACAAAGATAACAATCAACCGACTAACAACTAAATTTGACGAGTATCAACCGGTAGAACAAGCCGGAATACGAAAGAACTTTAACACAACTGACCATCTACAAACGATTTGAAACCTTATAAAAAAAAACACGGAATACAACGTACCAATCCATATGGCCTTTATCGATTTTTCAAAGGCATCAAAATTGATGGAGCATACCTGAGCCACTTACGTTTTGCAGACGACATCATACTGGTATCAGAATACTAGACCAACTCACTAAAATGCTTAAAGAACTGAACCAGACATCGGAGACGATAGGGTTAAAAATGAACTGCACCAAAACGAAAATAATGAGCACCCAGAACCCACTTGCACTCATAAAGATTGTGATTGAAAATGTTACCGAATACATCTACCTGGGCCACATAATAATGCTGGGGAAGGAAAACCGATCAAAAGAAATATCAAGTCAAATACAGCTGTCATGGGCAGCATTTTGGAAACTAGGATACATAATAAGAAATAACACCATAGCTATAAATTTTTAGAGAAAGGTTTTTGATACATGTGTACTTCCTGTAACTACCAACGGGTTAGAGACAACTGCCTTAACAGAGAGTTATGAAAATAACCATGCTTGGCATAACGTTAAGAGACAAAAGAAGTCAAGAAAAGAACAAAAGTAAAAGACCTAATTCAAAGAATTGCAGAACTAAAATAGCAACGGGACACGTCGCTAGACGAACAGATGAACGCTGAACAGCTAAAATTGCACAATGGCGGCCCAGGGAAACGAAAAGGGGCAGAAGACCCCAAATACGATGGATTGATAACATCAAGCAAACCGCCGACAAAGATTGGCACTAAAAGACACAGGACAGAGACAAATGGAAGAGTGAAGGAAAGGCCTATGTCCAGGAGTGGACAAACACGGGCTGACGAAGAAAGAGAAGAAACGTTTAAATATACATTAAATTCTGATTTCATATTCAATTTGCTAAGACATTGTTTGATTTCTGAACAAGAGTGATAAACACAAAACTTGCAATTTTTGACAATTTTTTGCATTTTGTTTTAAAAATTTAATGATGCCTTTATATGCCAACTTGATAACGTGAATTTGCAGTTAGTTTTGTATCTTTTGACTTTAGTTTTGTTTTGATAAGACGATATTGGATTTTTGAACGAGAGTGACAAACACAAAAATGCGACTTTCTGAAAGTTTTGTGGATTTTACTTTTTTATAACTTTAAAATAGGTCTTTGATAAGTTAACATAACCACGTGAATCTGCATTGAATTGTTCACCTTTTAGCACTAGTTTTATTGTGACGATATAAGATATAAGACGATATAAGACTTTCGAACGTCAGTGACAAACATGAAACTTTGACGGTGTGGCAATTTTTGGAATTTTACTCAAAAACTTTAAACCAATCCTATTTAAGCCAACGTAATCACGCCAAACTAAGCCTGTTTAAGCAAACATAATCACGAGAATCTTCATCAAATTCTACATCTTTTAGGACTAGTTTTTTGCTAAAACCACATTTTATTATAGAACGATTGAGACCTGACAGTTTTTAGCGTTTTAGTTATAAACTTTGAACCAAGTTTTAATAAGTCAACATAACCACATGAATCTCCGTTAAATTCTGTATCTTTTTGCTATATTAATTTTACTAATACGAAATTTGACTTCCGAACAAGAAACAAATACAAAACTTGTTACAAAAATGTGACTTTACGACGGTTTTTTGCTTTTTACTTAAACTGAGCCTATTTAAGCTAACATTTGCATTTTTTGAAATTAGTTTTATTATACTTCTAAACTATAGTGACAAACACAAAACTTACAACAAAAAATACAGTATTTTGCATATATCATATGTTATCAATCATTAATCATCATTAATTAAATGAGCGGTGAAGGAAATAAGAATAATAATATAATAATAAAATTTATGTGCTTTTAAATATAGTATTTTTGAAATATGAAGTTGAAATACCAAACCCAGATTAATGGACAAATATTATAGAAAGCTTTTAATTTAAAGCTTATTTAATTATTTTGTATAATTGATGGTTGTAATCTCTATTCTTACGGATATAACTCATTATACCTTTAGAAGCCGAAACTAGTAATGTATTGGTAAGAATAAATCTGTGATAAGAAACATAGTAAACTGTTTTATTATTTTACTTGTTTAATTATTTATTTGTTATAACAATAATGAAATCAAATAATATTTATATGTTTATTCCACAGCTCCTGTATTATAAGAACATAATCTATTAAACAAATTTCTAATAACTTGTATGTACATAATGATATAGAATTAACAAAAAAAATTAAATGCCATGCACCTGTTGTTGTCGCAAGACCTTCAACCCGCTTACAAAATAAATTAACACTTACATTTTTAAACATTAATCATTAATTACACATATTTAATATTCCAACAACAATGTTTTATTTTAAACATTTGAATATATTACCATTACAACGAATAAACTTTACAATCCGGACAATAACAATAAATTAAATATACTTGATTTGCAAAACAGCGAATTTATTCCAGTGCAGCAAATTAAATCCCATTTCCATGTATAAATTGATTAATCGTAATGAAAACAGTCACATATTAGCACATAATGAAATCATATTGAATGTAAGTGCTTGAACATTATTGCAGCTATGTTATAAATTAACTAATTCTGATAGTAAAATTGATGAATGCAGGCCTCCGACATAACAATATTCTGCAATTATGTATAATATTAATTTTCGTATAATTTGTAAATACATTTATTGTCGAATTGCGATGCTTTCATTTCGGGCATGTTAATTTTGCGTGCATTCATTGGATGGTAATGTATGCTAAACGTCCGTCAACGTGACTGCAATTTTAATATTTTGCCGTTGGGTATTATGCGAAATTATCTGAATTTATTGTATTTTTGTTTTGAATAGCATTAAATACTTATTTTAATCGAGTTGAAAATAAACAGTATTATTATGCAAAAAAGTCATTTGAAATACGAACGGGAATCCAATAAAAAAACAAATTTCGACCCCACAAGTTTATTCACAACATTTGTTCCATATACGCTCGCAATAAACTGTAAACAACGTTAAAAAACTGCATACAAATTAGGACAAGCAACTCTTAAAACATTCTTCATTTTTACATCATATGCCACCACATTACAACAACATACAGTTAAAACCAGTCCTATTAATCCAACTCCATGCACATTTTACAATTTTAATTTCCCTTTTTTCTACTATACGACTACTGTTCGGTAATATGAATATCAAATGTGAACCAGGTTATTCCGTTTCAAACACTTGTCGACACGTATTATTTTTCTATTGTTAACTATGTATTGAAGGCATCTTTACAGTATCCTTTTGGTTGGTGTTAAGGATGAAGCATTGTGGGAAAAGGTATGATTTGCGTCTTGACACCCGGGAATGGATTATGTGTGCTATTACATGCTCCAATAAGCATTAATAAATGCGAAAAGGTATGCAGTTCTTCGGGCTGCTTTTTATTAGGAGACTGACTTGTCGGGCCCGATAGATCACCAGGAAATGGAATGAATTGAAATCACTTAAGTAGATTGATTTTATTTCATAAATAATTGATTCTAGGCCAATCAAGTAAGAAATACATGTTTTGCAAAATTGTGTAGGTTAACAAGCAATACTAATTTAAGAAATCCGTTTTAGTTATATTTATAATTACAATTAGCATTATATATAGATTATATTAATATTAACTAGTACCCTTTCAAACGAGAAGTATCTTCAATTATGAACTTATTGTTTGACAAAAGGGTTTAAATATTGTATATTTCAACTGACTTTTGGCCGTATTCTGTACAATTTTAACAGCAATGTAAATCTTTTAAAAATTGCTGGTAATATTTGAAATTGAAAAAACTGATACTAAAATCGATTTGTGTCTAGATTTTAACTAACATGATGTTAAACATTTTACATAATAGGTTATTTGGCTGACTATGAATATGTACGTAACATAATAAAATTACACAAGGTACAATTCTTACATATTCACTATTTTAAAGGAGATGCTTTAAAACTTGAAGCGGACGTTAATTTAAAATAATAAATAAAATTAAAACCAAAACCAAAACCCAACTTTTTTTCCAATTTTTTTTTTCTTTGTTGTTATCAAATATTGACAGTTATTTTATATAGTTTTGTATTTTTGCGAGAGTAATTTGGATTAATTGTTGCAATTTGTAATCTGATTACTTCTTTATAGGACATTCTTAACCCAAATAGAACTCTAAAACAAATACAATTTTTTTTTTGGGCATTGGGATGACAATTTTTCTAAAGACTTGCAAATGTCGTATTCTTTCTCACGGGCCCTTATCGACTAATCTCTGCTCCCCCTCCCATTTGATTTTCTAAAAGTTTGGTACCTACTGGGCCACTGACCTTCATGTTAACCGTGTATATCTGGGAAGAGACATTCGAACATTTAGACTGGCTGGTTTTTACATCACGAGATGTAGTGTAGATATAAACATCTTCTTAAAATTGGCTTTAGTTACTTATGCCAAGCGAATGAAAACATGCCCTGATTTTTTTGTTTTAGTGCAAGTGGAGCTGGGATGGGTTCCAGCGCATTTTACGCAATCATTGTACCTAAATGCCGTGTGGCCATATTGCTGGCAACGGTGCCATTGTACAATGTCACCATATTTGCGTTTATACTCTACCTGAACCGTTAGGTTGTACAATTTTGATAGGTCTAGGACCTCTTGATTTTGTGGGTTCTGTGGTAGCTGGACGTTCCGCATTGGAAAAGTTCTCTGCTTGCACCGTTTCATCTTCGATGTGTTTGGGCACATTTTTAATTACATATTTTAAGGTATTTTTGGTCTTTATCTGATCAAAAATCTTTTCACGTTCAAGAGGATTTTGTTGAGATCAAGTCGGATTTGCTTCATACTGTCTGCAAAAATGTCGATCCTTTTTTTTTGTCCTTGACCACCTTGATGACCGTTTTCTGGATTAAAAGTTAGAGGGTAAACCAAAGTCTACTGCACGTAGGCCTCATTATGTCCTTTGTACCTCCTCCAGTGGTGACCTCACTCCGTTGTCTTGGCATTCAACCTTTCTATGTGGCTGATGTATGGTAGTACAGCGCTTGGAGGGGTCTCTTTTATACTGGCCATGTCAAGCCAGCAGCTCCTTAACATAAACTCTCTATTGTATAAGAGGGCCTGGCATGTGCATAGCACGTGCTTGATCGTCTCGTCGTCTATTTCACATCCTCTATGCTGTTTTCACAGGCTGCTAAAGTAAGCTTCGGTGTGATTCAAGGCTTGTTTATAGCAGTGAGAACAGCTCTACTATCCGTTAGAATTTGGACATTCTTTCCAGATATTTTGCGGTTCACAATTTCTATAACCCTATAGGTTATCCCGAATACTTCTGCTTGGAAGATAGTCATGTGAGCTCCTAGTTGTAATGATATTTTGAGGTCCAGGTCTTGCGAGAAGATTCCCGCTACAGAACTTTTATTGGTTTTTGAGCTATCCGTGTAGATTCTAATCGAATTATTGACTACGTTCTGCTCTTCTTGTTCATGTGTGCACACGTTGTAGGGTCTTTGAAACACAAAGAAGGGTGACATGTTATCTGCTTGCGCTCCTAACAGAGGTGTTTTCTTAACAGCCTCTTCCAGGAGAGTACAGTATTTGCTGCCAGCCCTCCCTGCTATGTGCCAAAGTCCAGTTGCATTCAGACGCAAAGCTGCCATTGTCGCCATCTCCTCGACGTAAATGTTGAATGGCGGCAGACACAACATTGCCTCCATAGCTGCAGTTGGTGTTGTCTGCATGCCACCTGTTATACTTAGGCATACCATTCGTTGCAACTGATTCAGTTTGTTTGCCGACGTTTTTGTCTAGCTTTTGGCCACCATATTAGTACCCCGTATGTGATCATAGGTCTTATGACGGCTGTGTACAGCCATAGCACTATCTTTAGAGACCGTCTCCATGTTTTTCCCACAGCTTGAACTTTTTTACATATTATATTTAGATGTGGTCCCCATGTGAGCTTATTATCAAAAACTACTCCAAGCTATTTTACCTTGGTTGATAGCGGTAGTGGGGTATTTAGGAGTTTTGGTAAGTTTAGATTTCCAATTTTCCTTTCTTTAGTGAAGAGAACCAGTTTGGTTTTCTGAAGGTTGATCGTAAGAGCCTGGTCTTTGCACCAATTTTGATTACTCTTAAAGCCTCTTGCATCAAGTTGCAGAGTATGCTTTTAAATTTACCACTTAGTAGGATTGTTATGTCTACTATATTTTATAGTAGTGGAGATAATACACCTTCCTGGGAACATCTTTTAGCAACGACTTTCCTGACCGTCGAATCGTCTACATTAACAGTAACGGTTCTTTTCTCTAACATGTGTTTTATCCATCCACTGATTGTGTGGTTTACAGCATGTGTTGCAAGAGCAGTTTCTCTTTTTTTGAAGGTGGTTTTATCGAAAACGCCTTTAATATCTATAAACAATGACCGTTTTTTCTAGGCTTTTGAATTCTTTGTTTTGCTTCTTTAGGTGCGCTTCCATCTTTTGGGACTTGACGTATAGTTAGACCAAGATTTGGTTATTTGTCAGTTTGGGTGCAGCGAGATTGGTTGGCGGATCCATGCTTGAAAAAAGGCTGAATTAATTAATTAATCAAATGTAATTAATTACTTTAGCCAAATTAAATCATCAATTAAATTGCATTTGTTTCGAGCTGCGAGCTTTCTTCAGTCGGGTGGTGAAGCTCGCTGGCTGGCTGCTCAAAAAATTAATACTTGTAGTAAGCTTCGTTAAGGCAAGAACTATTAAGATTATTGGAATGATACTTTTGATTTTAGTATAAATTCTTACAAGTTTCTGTAATAATGTTCTCCAACAGTTTTGGTGGTGAAGTTGTGTAGTGTTGACAATGGGGGTTGCAAAACGATTAGAAAGGTTGTCTGGATGTAGGCGACTCGTTGTTTGCTAAGATGTGAATTAAAATTTTTAGCATCTTTTGCTGCAAAGATTGTAGTGTATTGGTAGCAAAGCAAGCAAAAATATTGATTTTCTTTTTGAGGAGACAACTATGCAAATTGCTTGGCTATTAGGAGTTTGTTTGTTTGTATGCTAATTTTTGCAATGTTTTTGAAATGCCGTGCATGTTTTGCTCATAAAATTTTATTTTTGGACAAAAAGGATTAATTTTGGCGCATTTTGGGTTGTTGCTTTTCTGCTCGCAATTACTTTATTAGTTATAAAATGAATTAATAATTTATTCAAACTCAATCTAATGATCACAGCAACCAAGGCTCAAGCATAGATAATTGTTTTGGTTCTACAAACCTCGTCAGTATGCCTTGTATGACCACGGCATTGCATGATAGCAAAAGACCAATTTGAATAAATATGTTTGTGCTTATAAAAACAATTTATGATGTAATTAATGAAACGAATCATTCAATTCATTATCTGCTTATCTATTAGTTGTAAATTTTTGGATCACCATTTTCAGCTTGTTTGGTACGGTGGTTGGTTGGTTTTGCGTATTATTACATACCAGGTCTGTAATTATAAAGTCGGAATTACACATAGATGGCGTTGGCTGTCAATGTAGTTACCGTCAAACCACGTCATTGGCGCCATTTTCTTGTTGACCATCTCTGACAAGTATTTTCAACCCACAACAATACAAGTTTTTTATACAACAGCATAAATTGTATAGCGTTGAACATGTCGAATTTTGTGCCTGGAAACTACGATTTGTAAACAGCATTGATGTTCTGTTACCATTTGAAGAAAACTGCTGCAGAATCACATCGAATGCTTGTAGGTGAGCATGCTCTTAATAAATCACAATGCTTTGAATGGTTTAAAAAAATTGGCGATGTTGGATTTTAAAGTGTGAAACGAAGAATGTGGAAGAACATCGAAAAAGTTTGAAATTAAAAAAAAGTTATTATGAGCTGCTAAAACCTGGTAAAACCGTTAATATTGAACCCTACCGACAACAAATGATCGATTTGAATCAAGTTTTACATGAAAAACGACCAGAATATTATAAAAGGTAACACAAAGTGATTTTGCTTCATGATAATGCACCATCTCACTCAGCAAAACTGGTCATGGAAATGAGGTGTTTAGTTGGGAAATATTTTTGCAAGCGGCTTACTTACCAGACTTGGTTCCGTTCAACTTCAACTGAATGTACGAAAATGGCTCGGTGACTAGTTTGCCTCAAAAGAGCAAAAGTTTTTATGCCGGGGATCCACAAATTGTCAGACAGGTTGAAAAAATTTATACCTAGCAATGGGCAATACTTTGAATAAAATTTTTTTTTTATTATTTTTATACAACAAACGTGTATTTTCTATACAAAAATTTTGGTTTTATGTTTGCATACCTGGTAGTGATGCAAGTCGAGTTTAAGACTATAAATTTTTTTTTTGTTTTTTTTTTTAATCTAGTGCATCTGTCGTCGGTGTAAAGGTTACGTAATCAAGTCTAGCTGAGATACTGTTTTCTTAATGCAGTGGTTTTTGGTTTGTGTTGCTTCAAGGTTTTGCTGGTGCTAAAAAATGATATGTGAAAGCTATTTGTTCCGTCAGAATTCTGCAGTAAATGTTCTTGTTAAAAAATTGTTTTAGTCGTAGACTTTTTTATGGCTTTTCTGTTTTTTAGAAGCCACTGATGTTTGCCAAACCAAATTTTTAAACAGGTGTGGTTTGTTAGCGACCTGTTGGTGTATTTAGTTTTCGCAGAACATCTGCCATGTCTACTAGATGACTTAGGGTTAGTCAGGACAGTCTTGGGCATGCATTGACTGAGTGAGTAATTTGAGAAGTTGGAGTTTTTTTTTGTCCAATGTTATCAGATAGATTCTGAGTTAGTTTTAATTAATATTTTCTTTAGTTTTTCTTAAGTTTTAATATAAATGTTTATGATTCCGATTGCATTGCACATTTTTGCAAAGCAATTGCCACTTCTTCTTCTTTATATGCCGTCTCCTACTCGGAGGTTGGCAATCAATATGGCAATTTTTATTTTTGATACTGCAGCTTTGAACAGATCGTTTGATGTACATCGAAACCAGTCTTGAAGGTTTTTCAGTTAGGAATTTTTGCGTCTTCCCGCACTTCTACTACCTGCGATCTTTTCTTGCATTATTAGCTTCAATATCTTATTTTTGTCACCTCGCATAGTGTGACCCAAATACTCTAGTTTCCTAGATTTGATGGTATGGATCACTTCCATTTCCTTTTTCATCCTTCTTAACATCTTGACATTTGTGATTTTGTCCTTCCATGAAATTTTTAAGATTTTCCTATACATCTACATTTCAAAAGCCTGGAGTTTGTTGGTGAGTTTTTGGTTTAGTGTCTATGTTTCCATGCCATACATTAATATGGGTAACACGTAGCATCTTACCATCCTAGTTCTTAGTTCCAGCTTTAGATTGCGGTTGCAGAAGAGGTTTCTCATTTTAAGAAAGGCAGTTCTGGCGCTCTCTATTCTGCATTTGATTTCTATTTCTTGGTCGTTATTATTTGTTATCCAAGTACCTAGATATTTGTACTTGGTTACCTTTTCAATACGGATGTTGTTAATGAATAAGTCGACATTAGGTGTTACTGTTTTGGAAATGATCATATATTTGGTTTTCTTCAGGTTCATTTTTAATCTATATCGCAGGCTAATAGCATTTGTTTTTTCCACCATTTTTTGTAGATCAACTATATTGTCTGCTACTATCACCATATCGTCCGCATATCTGATTTTGTTGATTGGTTGTCCGTTAACAACTAGTCCTGCTTGTTCTTCTTCAGGTATTGCTTCTTGGAATATAGCTTTGGAGTATAGGTTAAAGAGCATCGGTGATAGTATGCACTCTTGCCTCACGCCTCTTTGGATATTTATGTTTTTTGTGTATTCTCCATCCACTTTGACTGTCGCTGTTTGGTTGCAGTATAGATTTTAAATGATGCGTATATTTCCTTTGTCACTGCTTTTTTTTAATCTTACCAGAAGATGGTGTAAAATGCAAAATAACGTGTTACGGCTTTTCTGATTGACGTGGATTTGTGGATGTTTGTGCTGAGAAAACTGTTTTGTGGTATTTGTATTGGTTAATTTTTTTTCTTTTGGATTAACTTCAATATCTGGTTTATGCTTTTGGAAAATTTATCCAGGATTGCACACTAAATAGTCATTTTTGATTATGTCTGGTTTAGAACCAGCTTTAGGCCACTCTGAACCTTCACTCTTGTTACTAGTAGTATTTTTGTTTGGCTTTTCTTCATGATCTGCTGTGCAAGTTGGTAAACTGCGACGATTTTGCGTTGTTTTGGGTATTTACCGGAGTATTTTGTTTTTTTATGTTTTTTTTTTTAATGAATCTGGTCTTCTTCTTCTTCTTCTTCTTTTTTTAGCCATCTTTAGACATGCCTTATTTTTCATTTTTTGGCCTACTTCTGCTTCTTTTTCTAATATATGGGCGCCATTTTAGAATAGCGTGGTTCTATCTTTTGTCTGTCTGCTTTGCGTTGTCATCTATCCAAATCCAGCATGCCTCTTAATGTCGTTGCTTTTTCTTATTTTTGGCTTACTTTTGCCTTTCTTTTTATTAGTCATTTTGTCTGTCTGTTTTTCCTTGTGATCAGCGAATTTCCAGTTCAGCATTGCTACTGCAGTAGTCACTTTCGTCTTTTCTTTAATTCAGTCTCGTAGGGTGAAATGAGGCATTTGTTGTTTGTTAACGTTCATGTCTGCGAACCGTAGGTTAATACTGGCACTACACAAAAGTAATGTGTGCAATGCAAACGTTACCGATGGCGGTTTGTATGTGGCATTTTGGGTTTGTGTATGTCTTTTAGCCGTATCACGCCACTTTTGGTGCAGCATTTGTATGAGAAGACTACTGCTCTATTCTCTTCTTTTGGGTTTGTGTGGTGAGAGAAATACTTGAATATTCAAAAAAGGAAATAGAAAGGGCCCTGCCAGTGACGTCCTCCGACGTGTGAGTGTATAGACCAAAAAATGTTTTTAAAAATAAATTCAAAACAGCAATGATCGGCAGGGTTGATGCAACAAAATACAATCACAACAACGCTAACTCAGCAAAAAGAATTCTGCGATATAAAAACAGAAAAGTGAATAGATAATTAGAAAAGTTCTTTTAAAAGTTTTGAAAAAGAGCTCCAATACTACTATTTACTTTCAAAAACTTATCAAGCACCACGAATGCTACTTAGAAGTATCTATCAAAAGCTACTCAATTTTGTTAAGTTGTTCCTTGATTTTCTTAAAACCTTCTTTGTTTAACTGACATGTTTTTTATTGTTGCGTTAACATTATATTCCTTAGGTTTAAAAATAAATGTTGCGGTTTTTATTTGGGTTTGCGGTGACTAGCTACATGAGAACTATGCCACTCTGATAAATTGTTGCGTAAGTGCAGACTTTGAAACGATAGGGAGATGCAGACAAAAATTGCTGAATATTGATGCAATTTTTACTTTAGAGATAGCAGAACAAAATAAGTTTACCGATAACATTTCAAACCTCTACCCGTTTGGTTGTTTCTTGCATTAAAGCCTAGTTTTCTATCTTGTACAGGAGTATCTAAAGATGTATCCATGAACTTTTTTTATCTTTAGATTTTGGCTTATACCTGAAGAAGTCAGCATTTTTTTTATTTTGGCAATTTCTTTTCTAGGCTTTTTATGTTTATTTTCAGTTTGATTTATTGTTTGGTTTTTGAAATTACCATGGTTTTTGTTTGGTTTATTTGAACTCCGTATTCTTTGCCATTTGCCTCTAAGCTACCAATCATGTTGTCTGCTAGCACGACCGTATTGTCTGCGTATCGGATATTATTGATTGCTTTACTATTTACTAACGATTTTTGCCGGGTTTTCTGAGAATGTTTTTTTGAATATGGCTTCAGAATAGACACTTTTTTCTGTTACTGAACAGTTTGTTATTGATATTAATTTTCTGTCTGGCCCCAATAAGGCTTTTTATGCTTAAAATTATTGAAAGCTTTAGTAAAGTAATATAGCAGGCATACACATATTTGTTAACATCCCGACAACATTGAACCGGTACACCAAGAGCCTAAAGTGCTTCTTTTGTTTTTATAGATGTTGGTGTGAACGATCCTAAAAAACACTTTTGCATTTTACTTCTATAGAATTGAACAGAGTTATTTTGTTGGAATGAGTATTATTTTAAATTGTTTATATGTGGATTTTTGAAGCTGAAGATAAAAAGATCATGAACGAGCATAACCACTATAAGTAGATTTTTGCAATACAATTAGTTACACTGGTAGGAAATGTTGAAAGAAGCTTTTTAATGACCATTTACAATATAAATGGGCCGCAACACAAACTTTGCTATTAAGCCAAAACGATATTTACCTACGAGGAAAGAGTTTTGACTTTAAAACAAATTGCAACAGTACCATCAGCAAGGTCTTTTCATAAAGTTTTCGACTATGTTGTCACTGTAAGGCCACAACCATACACACAGTATTAACTGCGAAGCAACAAACAACACTTAGAGCCACGTAACTTGGACTTACAATAAGTAATAAAGTGACACAAGGTCTTTAAGTTAATTAAACTTAATCAAGAAGCGACCAAATCACTTTAAATTAAATCAAATTGGCAATGAATCTATTTGGAAGATAAAATATACTTTTAAGACTTAAGCAACAAAAAACATGTAGAACTTAACTTACAATAAATAGCAAAGTGACAGAAAGCACTTAAGTTAACTAAACCTAATTGCTTAGCCACAAAATAACTTTAAATTTGATTAAAATGGCAATGAATCTAACAAGAAGTGATAAGTTATACTTTAAAGGTTTTGAATTAACGACAAAACAACAAAAAACACTTACAATAAGTAACAATGTTACACAAAGCATTTAAGTTAACTAAACTAAATTGCAAAGTAACAAAATATCTTTAAATTTAATCAAATCGGGCATGAATCTATCGGGAATTGATAACATATATTTGAAAAACTATGAATTAATCACAAAGCAATAGCTAACTTATAATAAGTAACATATGTCACAAAGTACTTAAGTTTAATTTTAAATTGACTGGCAATAAATTTATAGAGAAGAGACACAATATATTTTAAAGCTTTAGAATTAATTGCAAAGTGACTAAAGACACTCAGAAATAATTTTTGTTTCTTGTTATTAATTTAAATTTTGTTTGTTCTAGGTAAGTTTTTCAAATGGTTCTTTTGGCTCTGAAATGGTAAGATTTTTTTGTATGCTTTAATGTAATTAGACAACATTTGAATAAATTTAAAAATGAATCTTTTATCAGCTTGAACATTGCTTTGAACGCAGTAAAACTAATGTATAGTAATCCCAGTACAGCGTGGCCTATGGAATGTGTGAAATGTAAGCGCGAGAAATGGATCAAAGCAAACAATCTGTTTGTGTATATTAAGTTGTCTGTTATACCGGTTACGCTGTATTGAGGTTACTGTATATTGTTACAGTAAATTTTCAGTAGTAAGATGTTTGAGTAATATATGTATTTGCGTAGCAAATAGCACTGTAGATAATAAAAAATAATAAAATTATTTGGGGCTATTCTCAAGAAATTTTTGAAGAATAACTAACTTGGCATACTGCCAAAGATATTCTATGGATGCAAGCAGCAATTTACTTAGTTTGATCACAACCGGGACATTAGATGTTGCTACTATTTGCTGAAAAAAATGAAAAAAAAGTTATAAAACTGATGGACCCGGCAAGTCTAGTCGAAGCAGCCAAACAAGCAGAAAGTACCAAATAATCCTCAAAACCCAGATTAAAACTTATTTTTGATTTGGGTACCCTCAGCACATATTGAAGCAAAGAAAAAACAACAGCCGTTACTAAAAAAAAATGTTTATGAGATTCTTTTGCCGTTAGTGAGTATTGTAGTAACTTAGACATCAACTAACAAAAATTCATTGATGATTCCGACTTTGACATTGACGCCGATGTAGATTTCATGAAGTTTGTCTAAGCTTTTTCAGGAGTTATGCTACTAATCAAATGGTGATGAAGTAGTTTTTGGTGGATTAGCTAACAATTTATTATATAATTTTGTATGGCTACTGGAAGGTTAGAAACGCAACGGCACAAGGTACATGCCAGAAACGAAAAAAGATTTTTACTTAATAAGCCTCCCTTCAAACACTTTGTAAGATTTCTGAGGCCATTTAAAATTGCTGTAAAAGGCATAATAAAGAAGGACCCACCAATCAACAAATAACTACCAGAGTATAAAAGAGTGATTTTTTCTTTCAAAAATTTTGAACTAGACAAAAAATAAACCAACAAAAATATAGGTTTTACCGCAAACTAGAAACTAGTAGAGAAATTGAAAAAGACCTCAAAAACATATTTAGCAATATCCAGATAGTTTTGTTAAAACAGAAAGAAAAAAGAAGATAGAAACCTTAATATACCTGATTTAACACTCTGTTAAAATTGATAGATATAGATCGAGCACCAATGTCTTGCTAAAACATAGAAACCTAACAGACTGCAGATTGCAGACAGCTGACAATTTTGGTGTAAGGAAAACCTTTAAATAAAAGAGGCTAAAATCAAAAGCAGTATTCAACTACAATACTGATCTTAAAATCTTTACGAAACTTGGCTGTGGAGAACACCGCGACATAGTCCAACTTTTTTCCGTTACTATGTCGTCGATTGCACAAGTAGGAAAAGAGACTTTGGGAATTTAGTGTAGTAGCGATGAGAACTGGTTAAGGTAGTCGATTTATATGAGTTTTTATTACATATATTAGAAGTTGCATAATTTTTTTAATTGAAATATTTTTGGAGTTTTCATTTTTACAAAAACCAAATAACGCTTTTTACTAATTATTTCGGTAAACAATAAATATTTGTTAAGCAAATTGAATGTCATGCGAACAGTGTCAAAACAAGTTAACAAAATTTAATCATTCTGTTTTAATTGGCTAATGAAAGAAGCAAATAATTATACTGAGACAATACTGTTTAATAATGAAATGTTAATGCCAGTAATGAAAGAGATAATCCAGTCGTCGCGTCAATCCCTTCTTAAACAATAAGTCGCGTATTATTAATAAACGCGCTGAACAATAATCCGTCTAATACACAGAATTCATTAAATTTCCACATCTATTCGGCATCATGAGCGGGCGCGGCGGCAACTAGGAGGAATGAGGACTAGAGGGACCGATTAAATTGGGAGAAAAGCGTCTGACTGCTGTGAGATTCGCATATTTAATTAATAATCGCAGTTACTAACTGTCGAGAGTTCTGGCACATGTCCCCACGATTGCGTCTAGGAATCCAGAACATCTCGCATAATTATGAGAGGAGAATTATTTATTCAACGATTAACAGTATAAGGAATGCGCAAGGCGATGGGATCGAAATTATTTTTCACAGATAGCTAGTTTCCGGTCGTAATTTTACATTTAGTAGACGCTTTTATGTATGTAGATTGAAAACAACACACGCATTCCTTTGATAATTTGTTTTATTATAATTTTATAACGGACAATTATTATATTTACTAATATATAATTACTTTCAACCCCCACTGATTCATTTGTAAGTTCTGTAGATTTCTATAGAGGAATATAAAATCTGATTAAACAGGATAATGATGACATAAAACGCATGATTAGCGTATAGAGTTGCGCTGTTACATTAGTAATGAAGATTTATTAATAAAATATCTGGATTGCATTAAAATGCTCTAAATGTGGCTATAAAAATGCGCTCACGTATCGTCGGTAGATAATCCTTTGATATTTGATAGACGCCGACAGTGAACGTTGCGCAATCTATCTTGGACATCAACACATTATTATTATACGGAAACGCAAGCATACCTTATGTATGTCTACCACATCCTCAAACCGCCATTGTCAGCCATCAGCTTTACGACGTTTGTGAATATGAAATTCATAAAGATAAAACGGGAAGAAGTGGGCCTCGCGGGATATCTTCTGCTCTACGGTGATACCACCACCGAATGAAAAATATATATTTATTTTGATAAGGCGGGTGATGTTAAGGGGCTTATCAATTTCACCGAGCATCGAGAGGCAACAGTTTAATCTCTGACGTTACGCAACTCGTAACAGTGAAAGTTTCTTTTTTCAATTTACACATAGTAAAGTTTTATATGCATACGCTTTTACATCTTCATACACGATACTCATATACATATGATAAGATTACATTCAGGAAAGGAAAAATAGCGTAAGGGTGTAGATTGTGTCGGCTTTTATATTTTTGCAATTTGTTTGGAGATGTGATTATGGATATGAGTGGGGAATCAAAAATTCATGTATTTATGTAATACATAAATACCTTTAATTAATTCCAAAAGTTATATTACCGGAAGCAACAAAAATATATTTGATTCAAATTCAGTTGTATTAGCAATTTATAACATATCAATATAATCATACTTTATTCAATTATTTAATATTATGGTGATGTATTCAATTATAGTTTTCATGTTTACAAATAAACCTTGTTATGAGCATTTATAACGGCCGGTAAGGCTGAGCTGATTTTTACAAAAAGTAATGTTTAATTTTTTAGAACTTTACTTTTAGTTCCGCTTACTGCAGATATGTTTGTTTTTCTTGAAGCAGTGGTGTGCTGTGAGTAATTGTTTGTGTAATGCTTCTTTAACAAAGATTTATTATTTTATATCGTCATAAATTAACAATTATTTTAACAAATGTTTAAACTGAAATCCGCCGACATCTATACATTTTCAGCAATGCCGAATCAACGCATCAATTGCGCTTGATATTTTTATTTGATTTTGCTTCTTCATCTCTTTGCTTGTTTCTTCAATCTTTAAAATTAATTGATTTTTTGTATTAACTGGTGTCTCATATACTTTATCATTTTGAGATCTCCAAACATAAAAACGGCTCTGTACGTCTAATTTAATGCTGTGGATACTTTGTAAATAATTATTCTCGAACTATAATCTAAAATGTTCCGTAGCATCATCGAAATGAAACCAGTTTCAATTACTAAAGTAAACTCCCGTTCGCTACTAAATCTTCCAAGTTATTTGCAAGAATAAACTCATGAAATAAAACTGCATTTAATCTTGTTGACAAAAAAAGGGCCACAGATATTATTATGTATTGTTGCTTATTATTAATATCTTACCTGTGATGAGCCAGCAACTAATTATGTATAAATACTTTGCTTTGCACAAGAATCTTTTTCTTTACCCTGTTTACCTTGTTACTGTACAAGTGTTACGCAGATACCAATCCAAACTTTAACACTAAATACATTTTGATAAAAACTAGGCCGTGTTTTTACCATACCTGAAAATTATGGCAATTAACAAGTCTAGCTTTTGTGAATGTAGCTTCGTCCGTCCACAAAATTTTATTTAGAAAATCTGGGTTAGCATCAGATTTATAGGTTTTAAATGAGAAGCTTTTACTCTATCTTGGTGTAATGTACGTAATACCTTAAATTTTGATACTTGAAATTGTTGAGTTGTTCTTCTAGAATTAAGCGTAGGATTTAAATCAATCTTTTTCTTGTCCTGCGCATATCTATTAATGGATGTTTGCGACCACATGTTCTATTTCTACTCGATCCCAAGCTGTACAGATCAAACTTTCTACAGTTTGTAGTGCCGTCCGCAACTAGGACATCTTCTTCCTTCCTATTCCCCTTTTTCCATAAATTTTGCCTTCGATTATTAATTGCAGTATGTGGTACTTTTGGTTGCGCATTAGTTGGCCCAGGTACGCAGTTTTCCTTTTTTTTATTGTAATTAATAATTTGCGGTCTTTGTTAATTTGTCTAAGCACTTCTTTGTTTGTGACTCTTGCTGTCCATGGGATCTTAAGTATTCTGAGGTACAGCAACATCTTAAAGGCTTCAAGTTTGTTTATTGATGCTGTTTTCATTGTCCATCCCTCCATACCGTAAAGAAGAATCGACCATATATAACACTCGACGAGCCGTAGCTTGAGTCTGATATCAAAGTCAGTGTTTGTTAAGATTATTGTTAACTTTATAAATGCTCTACGTGCAGTTTCAATTCTGCATTTTATTTTGATGTCCGATGTCCATTCCTCAATGAGCCATGTACCCAGATATTTAAATTTGTTCAATTGTTCAATTTGTAACTTATCAAATGTTAATCTGTTATTTCTTGTTGCGTCTGGGTCTCTGCTAATTACCATAAACTTTGTTTATTCAGTGTTGATGTTTAATCCCATTTGCCTACTATGTATTCCTACGTTATTAACTAATTGTTGTAGATCTTCTATGCTTTTGGATATCAGTATTGTGTCGTCCGCATATCAAATGTCTTTTATCCAGTTTCCGTTAACTTTAATGCCTTTTTCAATATTGCCAAGTGCATCTTGGAATATTTTTTCTAAGTATAAGTTAAACAGGAGAGGTGTTAGAACGCACCCCTGTCTGACTCCTCTACAAATCTGTATTGGTTTGGTTACTTCGTTGTCAATTTTAACTTGTGCTGTTTGGTTTCAATAAAGGTTCTCAATACATCTGATGTCTTTTTGATCAATATTTAGGTTTTTAAGGATTTTGATAAGCTTGTGATGTTGAACGCGATCAAACGCCTTTTCGTAATCTATGAAGCTTAGGTATACACTTTTTCTTTGGTCGTAACAGTTCTGCCCGAGGACTTGTATTGCGGTTATTGCTTTTCTTGTGCCCAAGCCTTGCCTCTAACCTAAATTGAGTTTCACTCATTGTGTCTTCACATTTTCTGTAGAGTCTTTGATGTATGATTTTTAAGAACAGTTTTAAAGTGTGGCTCATAAGGCTAATCAGTCTATGTTCTTCTCATTTTTTGACTGTTTTCTTTTCTGGAGAGAGATAAACGTTTACGTGAGCCATTGTGCAGAATATTTACGCGTATCGTATATTTTATTGAAGATTTTATGTAAAGCGGAGATACCTTTTTCATACAGGATTTTGAGGATTTTTGAGGATATTTCATCCGGTCCCGCTGATTTATTTGATTTTGCAGTTTGTATAGCTTTTACTACTTCACTTTTGCTAATTGAAGGACCTGTTAAGTTGTTGTCTTCCTCAATTGCCTTATGTTGTCTTTCGTCATCTGCAAATACTTCCTTGATGTAGTTTTCCCAAATATCTTTTGTTCTGTTGTATATCTATTGCAATTTGATTTTGTCGATTTACTAACATGAAGATATTATTTTTTTGGAAAGTTCCTGTTGTCTTCTTTAGTTTTTTATGGAGATTGAAGTCATCATGTAGAGCCTGCAGTTGTTCAATTTCTCTATATTCATGGTTCAGCCACTCGTTTTTTGCTGTTCTAATCTTTTTACGAATCTGCTTCTGTATGCACTTATATTTGTTGCTCTGATTCGTAACTTTTTGCCGTTTTTCCATTAGTGTAAGAATTTCTTCTATTATCCATGTTTGTTTTCGGGCTTTGTGTTGTGTGCTGCTTAATAGAATTTCTCTCATTCTCAGGTTTACATCCTCTCGTTCCATATTTTTAGATAACTTGCCCTCGATTTGCTTACTAATTTCTGTTGTTACTGCCGCTTTTATATCTTCCTGTTTGCAAGATCCATCTTCCGCTTAGGAGTTGTTTTGCTAGGTTTTGATAGTTTGGTCTTGATCGACGCCATAAGTAGTGTATGGTCAGGTGGGACATTTGCTCCTGGGTAGGTGCATGCCTTTGTAATAGATAAACCAAGCCTTTTATTAATTAGTATAAAGTCTATTTGATTTCTGATTATATTATGCGGTTGGTCTGCTGGGGATTTCTACGTGTACAGTCTGCGGGCTGGTAGTCGAAACCATGTGTTGCTTACTTTCATTTTTTTTTTGGCAAAATTGCAAGAGTCGGTCTCCTCTTTTGTTACGTATCCCTAATCCAAAGAAACCAACAAGGTCTTCAAATTTCTCATTCCCCAGTTTTGAGTTGAAATCCCCCATTACTATGTTTATGTTCTGTTTTTTCGTAAGTTTGAGTAGATTTTTTATCTCAGAGTAAAATGATTTTTTTTTTCTGCTGCATTGGACGTTGGAGCGTACACCTGAATGGTGTTGAGATTTACGAGCTTTACATTGATTTTTAATAATGCTGTTCTTTCAGAGTAGGGGGTAAAATTGGTGACGCACCTTGCGAGAGGTTTAGAGATGAGAAATCCGACTCCTTTCCTGTGATTCCTGTCTTGATTACCCGAGTAGAACAGGGTTTACCCCAAAGTTGCGCATTTTTCTGAGTCGGGCAGCCAAGTCTCGGCTATGCCTATTATGTCTATGTTAAGCCTTTTTGCTTCTTGGGTTAGGTTTATTAGTTTTCCTGCTTTGTATAGGCTTCGTACGTTTCAGGTTCTTATTCTGATTTTATTTCGTATGTTTGATCTTGTGGTTTTATTTATGCCCGTTCCTCCCGGAGATCCGAATGAGGAGCTGTTTAAAACTCCGGTAGTTTGATTTGAGTTGAATGTAGTCATCATGTGGTTCTCTTGGGAATGCTAATGGAGATGGTTTCCCGTTGCCTTTCTCCATTGTACAGTATGTATGCGTGTACTTTTCTTTCCAGATAGATCTGGTGTTCTGAGCTATCTATCGATCCGTCTCACTTAATATCATCAGCGCCGCCACGTAAAGGCGTGAGTACAGCCATTTGATACCTCTCGAAGGTGATCGATTTGCAGTTTCGGACTGAACCCTACTAAATTCAGGTCCAGCAGAGCACTACTTGGTTCTAGTGGCTCTTGCCAATGCGGTTATTATTTGTTTTTTATTGGTTTTGTTGTTTTTGTTATGCTCAGTATTCCAATTCAAACCTAATTCACAAAAAGTCGATGCACAATGAATAATTGAGCACTTGGGAGTCTTTTTTTTTTAAACGCCTTTTGTACTAGAAGCAATAATTAACCTAAATATTCCTTATTAAGTAATAAATATATATAATTATTAGTTAATAACGTTTTCCGATTTTCAGTATCTATTGTTCCCTGTCCATCTATTGGTTTTCTCCCTTTCTTTGGTGTTCTTCTTTTGGTATCTATTTCCATACTTGTTTGGGGAGTCTTTTTTCCGACATTTGTTCAAACTATCTTAGCTGATTTATTCTGATGTTTGCCGCTATATTGATAATTCTTTCTATACTGGATTTCTTTGATTTTTTTTCTAGAAATTCTTTTTTGTTGTTTTTAATGCTTTCTGCTCTGTTCCTAAATGTCCATACTTTATTACTATAATTGTTTATGCATTTCTAGTGTACCATTGTTAGTTAGCAGTGCTTTTAGATATTTAAATTTTTTGATTATTTTTGTGCATTTTTCGTTTTCTAAGATGTGGTTCTGTTGTAGGCCTCCTACACACATATACGCCGTTTCTGTATGTTTATTTCCATATTCCATTTACCATATTCCACTATGATTTTCCTGGTCACATATTTAATATTATGCTGGTCTTTGTGAAGCATGGTGTATAGATGATGTTGTCGTTTATAAGTATGCCTATGTTTTTAAATTTTCTTTTGTACTATTTTAGTGTTTGTTTTGGGTACATTTTAAACAAAGTCGTGGACAGGCATGTTGTTTGTTCCTTAGTTATTTTAAACCTTTCTGATACTCTTTGTCCAATCTTTATTTTAGCTTTTGCTTGTTTGTATAAACTATTTATTATTGTAGTTGCACTGATGTTTGTTCATTTAAGTACTTTCCATAGTTTATTCTGTGGTACGCTGTGGTATGTTTTTTTAAGTATATGAATACCATGTGAGTTTTTGGTTATATCGGTTTGTCTTTTTTATTACTTAAGACTGAGAATAAGTGGTTTACTGTCTTTCCACTCTGAATCCCGTATATTTCTCCGCTTCTCTGCCTCTGTATTTTGCCTTTTTTTTTGCTAGCATCTTACTATAGACTTTATAAAAGGTGTTCAAAAAAGAATGTTAAATATTTAAGGGGGTGGAAGTACGAACCACAACAAACAAAAAAGTCTTTAATAAACATGGGTTGTCATAGCATCGGTTTTGGAGATATTGAACATTATTTATTTTTATTATTCTTTTTTCCTCAATTTTTTTTTTGCGAAAACGTTCTTATCATAGTTGGTTGATGTTTTGTGAAATAAACATTCAGTATTTGACAGTTGTTGTTAGTGCACAAGTTTTTATTGCTCTGGCTGATTACTCTAATGCAGAACTGGCCAACATGCATTTCATGTATGATCGTGCTAATGGGATTGTCATCAAAGCGCGACGTCTTTATGTAGAAGCTTATCTAAATTGCCAGATTCCTTCACATTGTATGTTTGGAAGAATTTGCCAGAGATTGAGAGATACCGGTTTATTTTTAAAACAGTTTTATCTTTCCGGCGGACTAAGGTCGGTATTTACTTCTAGAGCAGAACAAGAAATTGCACGGATAGAGCATAATCTAGGAACGAGTGACCGGAGAATATTAGCCGAGGTAAGAAATGGTACTACTTTTGTTTGGAAAACCTTCCACGAGCAGCTGTTCTATCCATACCATGTACAACGAGTACAGGCTTTAAATCTAACTGATCATCAGGCACGTTTGTTTTGTTGTCGCTGGTTTCTACGCAAGAATGCTGAAGACCCGCAGTTTTTTGCCATAAATTTTTTTTCACATCGTTAGGCCGACGAAAATTCCCATGCTATAATTGAATGTGAACATCAAACACGTTTTTCATTAAACGTTTTTCATTAAACGTTTGGATGGGTATTATGGGCAACAGATTTCTAGGTCCTGTTGTTTTACCAAACCAATTAACAGGCGCTGCTTACCTCAACTTTTTGCAGAACACAATGTATGATCTTTTGGCTCACAGACAACAAATGTGGTTCCAGCATGATGGTGCTCCAGCTCATTTTTTGGTTGCCGTTAGAGAGATTTAGACCAAACTTTTCTCATAGCTGGGTAGGAAGAGGCGGACTAGTTTTATGGCCAACAAAATTGCCCTCTTGATTTTTCTCTTTAGGGATACTACTCCTGTGAATAGCCTCAAGAAGTTGCAGTTAAAAATTACTGAAAAGTTCCAAAAAAATCCGAGCCAAAGAGGGGGTTTTAGAAAGAATACGAATGTTTTTTAGACAAAGATATTGTGCCTGTTTGGAACTGGAAAGAGGGCACTTCGAACATCTTTTATAACTCCATTCTTTCTAAAAATATATAAAAATAAATAATCCATATCTCCGAAACAGTTGCTATGACAACTCATATTTATTAAGATTTTTTTGTTTGTTGTGGTTTGTACTACTACCCCTTTGATTTTTTTTTTAACACACTGTACAGTGTACTTGTTACTGTTACTCCGCTTTAGTTGTGTCGTTTAGTTTGTCTCTTTTTCTGTGTATTATGGATAAAAGTGAAATGTTCCATTTTTTTGGGGTTAGTTTTTCATTCAAGCAGTTGAAAAACCGTCGTTAATTTTTGATTGAGTTATTTTGTTTTGTTTTTGGTTCTGCTGAAATGTTTCCGGGTCATGGTGTTTTTCTATTCTTTAATAATTTAGAAGCTTGTTTTAGTTATGTTGATTTTTTTTAATGTATTATTTTGGGGTGATTTGGAAGTAACCTAATAAGCAGTTGGTCCCATCAAACCCTTTAAAACAAGTCGTAAGACTTTTGGGGATATAAAAAACTGTAAAACGTACAATAAAGCCAAAAAGAGTGTATCTTTTGTTAGTAATCATTTTAAATATTATTATTATTTTTTTAAAGTAATTGGAGATATTAGGTTTTTTATTTTTTATTTTTCTTTGATTTTAGTACTTTAGAATTTGCTACTATTTTGCCGTTCAATATACGTGTTTATTTGTCCGCATTTTTGTATGTTTCATTTACCTTCTAACAATTTTTTTTTGGGGGGTTTTGCATGTGCTTGCTTATACAATACTTTGAGTTCATTTTGACCAATTAGTTAAGAATGCTTGGTATGTTTCTTTTTTTTATATCTTCTTCTGTTTTCTCGTCCTACTAGTACTAGTATGGTATTTTTTATTGTCGCTTTTGTTTGTAGCCTAATATATATTTTTTTTTTTGGCTTATGCTCTTATGAACGATTTTATATGTTGGTAGTTTTCTTTGTTGTTCAAAGGTTGCGTAGTTTTGTTTAATTTTGATTTGTATAGGTTTTGGATATTTTTATTATATAAGCTGTTTAAATTTTAATCTCTTTTTTGTTCTTTTTTTCCGTTTTTCGTGCTATTTTTTGTACTTTTTTGGAAATGTTATGTTTTGTTTTAACAGATAGTGGTTGCTACTACATGTTGCCCCTTTATACACCCTTATGATGTGTATAGCCAAACTCGTTTTTTGTTTAGTTATTGTGTAGCTTATAATAGATGCCAGTGTTGATAGTTTGCTTATTAATTGCTTCCCATGTTGTTATAAATCTTCTCAGTTTGTTCTGAATAAGATAGAAGTGATTGCTTCTGAGGCCTGACCTTTTCTTTGTTTTTGTCAATACTATTATGTCTGCTTTGTATTCTGTTAATTCTGAAGTTACTTCATTTATTTTTGTTGAGAGGCTTTAAATGTTTCAAACATTATTTTTCCGTTTTGTTGCATATGGGTAATTTTACGAGAGTTTGGACAATCAGCTCAAATTTTGTACGCATGTTTAGGGTATCAAAATATAACGATTCTTAATTAGATTTCTAGGTGCAATACAGTGTAAATGGCGGCCGTTTTAATTTTTTAGGAATATTTTGTCTTATATAAGCAAAAAATATTCAAAAATCATATTCAAAAAGGTGCATCTTATAGGAAATTTTTCGTAGAACACAATTCCATTTTTGGTTTTCCGAAATTTCCCGCGGAAAATGGGAAAATTACCATTTTATCAAAAAAATTATATCTTTGATTCTGCTACACCTGGAGACTTGAAATATGATTATGATACTCTTGAAACATAGTACTTTAATACGGAAAATTTTCTATAAGATGGCTGCCATTTTGAGCAAAATTGGAGATATCGATGTGGAGCCGATTGTCCAAACTATCGTTGTCTTAAGGTTCTTAATCTGTTTTGAGGCTGTTGAGTAGTATTGAAGAGTTAGCCCAATGTTTCAACTCTTTACCAGGAAGACTAGGATTTTTTATTTGAAATATCTTTCCTAGACTGCTGTCTTTTTTTACAGCTATGAGCCCAATCTGTCCATCTTGTTTTACCGTTGTTGGTGAGAACTTTCCTTATTGGCCACTTGGGTACGTGCTTTCTGTAGAAGCTACAGGCTTTTCCGAGGAAAGTAATAAATAAATCTATATAAAATTACCCAATTTTTGGTAAATATATGATGATGATATTTAATGATCAATCACAATGACCAAACTTTAAAATTGTTATAAAAATTATTGTTTTTTTAAATTATTTTTTGCAGTTTTTTTAAAGAATATATAACCCAAATATACCAGAATAAGTAACTAATATATCTACATAAATAACCCAACGTTTGATAGTTATACTTTTTCTTCTTATTATTAGCCCTTATACTTCCATTGTTGGTTATAGGCATATTTTATTCTTTTTCATGCTTCTCTTTTGTTTGCTGTTCTCATTCACTGTTTTTCTGCTATTGTTTTTATGTCATTGATCTATTTTGTTTGGGGTTTTTCCGAGCTTCTTTTTGTTTCCCGGGTTTTCCAGGAGGTATTCTTGAGGTTCCATTCTTCTGTATTTTTTCTGGTCACGTGTTCTGCTCATTGCCATTTGAGTTTTGCTGTTCTTTTCATGACGTCTATTATTTCTGTTTTTGTCCAGATATCTGTGTTGCGCACTTTATCTCTTAAAGTGGTTCCCAGCATTGCACGTTTCATTGCTTTTTGAGTCACTCTAAGTTTTGCAGCTGATTTTTTAGTGGTTGCCATCGTTTCTAGGCCATAGGTGGCAACGAGAAGGATGCAACTGTTGTAGACTTTACGTCTTAGGTATATTGAGACGTCTCGATTATTTAGAATATGGCTGAGCTTGTCAATTGGATTCTGCATATGATTTCGGCAATTTGGTTTCCTTGGCCAATTTTAATTGTATGCTCCAGATATGTATATAGCTCTACTTTATCTATTATGGTGCTATCTATCGACATTTTCTGAGAGCTAATAGTTATAATTTTTGTTTTCTTTATATATTCTAACCTTATTTGCTTGGATAGGTTAGTTCTTCTACTATAATTTTTAATTTGACAATGTTGGCGTTTGTTATAATTATGTCGTCCGCAAACCTTAAGTAACTTAAGTATGCCCCGTCGATCTTATTGGCTTTCTCGTCCCAGTTTAGTTGTTTGAAAACCTTTTCACTGTCGAACGTGTTGTGGTAGTCTATGAACGCTATATGTATTGGGATATTGTATTCTGTTGTCTTTTCAATAAGTGTTCGGATTGTTTGTGGGTGGTCTGCTGCCTTTCCGAAAACCTGCTTCCTCCACTGGTTGGTAAAAATCTAGTTTCTTTGTAAGTCGTTTTGTGATCATTTGCATCATAAGCTTATATAGGTGCAATAACACGCTTATTGGACGGTAGTTTTCTATGTTTGTGGTGTTTCCTTTTTTGTGCAGGATGATGACCTCTGCGTTCTTCAATTTTTTTGGTATTTTTTCCTTGTACAAGCATTTGTTTGTTAGTATCCGCAGAGCTTCTACTAAGGTTCCGCCTCCCGCTTTTAGCATTTTTGATGTTATTTGGTCCTCTCTTGAGGTCTTCAGGTTCTTCATTTGTTTTAACGCATGTGTAATTTCAACTGTCGTTATTTCTGGCAGTTCATTCAATCGGAATATACAGTCTCTAAAATAAAAATAATAAAAAACAAGCAATTTTTTCTTAATTCCATTTGATTTAAATTTCATCATAAAGATGGCCGACCTAAATGGTCTAAATGGTTTATGTGCATTGCAAAGAAGTGACCATACAAATAAATACAATCATTATGATTGAGACTACTTTTTCAAGACACCTCCAGGAGCTAATTCAGTTACAGAATACCATTTAACAACAATTTTATATTTGGTCTAGCACTGACCACCAGTTTACAACTGCCGAGTCTCCACAAAAGGACCAGTGTATGCAATTTTTCTTGTAAAACATTGTAAAGATCAATATCAATGGTCAATATCAATAACATTAGATACACACTGACACTGATCTCTTAAAGTATAATTTGGAAGATTTACATTTCCTGCTCAGTTATTGCTTAATAATAAAGTAATTGGATTTGAATGATCAAGATTTGAATTTGTATCTTTGTAAAAATGCAGATACTGTTGATAAATCTAAATTTAAATCTATTGTTTAGGTTTTTTTTAGCTTGTTGGACGTAGGGTTTCCTGGGTTGCTACCCTATTTCTCTATGTTGTGCCTTTTTTCGCTTTGATATTGTCCAACCATTTTTTTTACGCTTCTTTTGAAGTCATTGAGCGCCAATAGGTTGTTCTATTTGTCCACTTTGTTGTTTTTTACGACTTCTCCATTTCTACATAAGACTAGCGATGCGGTGAATAACGTAAAGTAAAGTTACCATTTTTGTTTCTTATTTTTATTCTTAAACTAATGCCAAGATAATTAAATGTGTAACTCTAAGCTTTTTGCTCTTTGCCGCAGTTAGTGACATTGTTTCTATTCCATAAGTTGTAACTGATTACACACAAGTCGTATACTGTGAATTTATTGACTCTGCTTGATTTGTCTTCAATTCTTTGCTTTTTGGTTATTTTTACAAACTGTTTGCTGTTTGTCTCGGTTTATCGTATTAGCTTTTAGATGTTCATAGCGAGACCAATACGTTCTGATGATTTTTTCAGCTCTTCTAACATAGTTTTTAGATCAATTTTATTATCACTGATCAGGACCACGTTATCTGCGAATTGTAGGTAAGTATCTTCAATCAATGTTAATACCTTTTGTCTTCTAATAAAGGTTCTTGAAAGTATCTTCTATTGCAAAGGTACTAGCTTTGGAGATATAGGGTCACTCTCCCGTACACCTCTTAGAATTCTTATGGTTTTGGTGATCATATCTTCTTCAATTTTAATTTTGATTGTAGCATTGTTGTAGATATTTGTCATTAGGATGGAGTATCTTGGATTAACCCTAACCGAGTTTAACGATTTTGTTAGGGCTCACATTTCTAAGGTACATATATATGGTCTTTTTATAGTAGTACTTTTTTCTATCCTATTACGCACTGATTTTAGGTGGTCAATTGTACTATGCGTAAAGTAAATAAGACCGAATATTGCAGTTAGTTATACAGGGTGCTAGGTAAACATGCGGCAAAAATTCAAGGGGTTATCTTTAGCATATTCTAATAATATTTTGTCTTGTGATGATTTTTATAAAACTCCTTTGTTTTGAAGCTACAGGGTGAACAAAATTTGCGACAATTACAACATTTTATTATCAAAAAGTACATGTAAAGTTGTTGAATCTACAATAAATGTTTGAAATGACTTTTTTCAGCTTGGATAGAAGCATTCAATTCTCATCATTGAGTGCCGAACTCTTTCAAACATACCAGGGTTGTTTCTAATTGAGTTACACCCAGTAATTATTTGATTTTGCAAATTGTTCAAATTTTCCACTTTAGTAGCGTAAACTAATGACTTCAGATAGCCCCATAAGAAATAATCTAGCGGGTTTAAGTCTGGGGATTGAGCAGCCCATGCGTGTGGCCCACCTCGACCAATTCAGCGATCTCGGTATGTTGCTGTTAAATAATCACTAGCAACCAAACTGAAATGTGGTGGTGCACCATCATGCATGAACGACATTGCAATTCTTAATGCCAATGGTACATCATCCAGAAACTGAGGTAGCAGGTGTTCCATCAAGTTGGTACATACACCTCGGAGGTAAGTCTTTCTGGTAGAAATACTGGTCCAATTAGACAGTCGTCTACAATTTCAATCCAAAAATTCAAGAAGAAAATGTTGAAAACCATCTTTAGATACCTGATGCGGATTTTTATCTGCCCACACATGGTTGTTATGAAAATTCTTTATTGCATTTCTTGAGAAACTCGTTTTTGTCGGTGAAAACGGGTACTGGATGGGAGATGAAAAGATAAAAATTGTACGCTATGCGGATGACGCATTACTAAACTCTAAAGACGAAGACAGCTTGCAAAAGATGCTTTAAGTTTAAACAAACCACTTCAAAGTTTAACATAGGGACCCGCGTAGATGTAACCTTGCCATATACAACAAAAGCGTCGAACAGGTCATGCACTTCAAATACCTGGGGGCCAACATACCAAGCGACAGGAACATAAAAAAAGAAAAAAAGAAATGAAAGCCCAAACAACAAAAACAGATCTAATATCGGGGTACTTGAGAGAAATGTTATGACGAAATGTATGTAGGAAGCAAAGCAAGAATCTACAAAACTAGTGTCAGGCCAATTATGACATACACGATCGAAACCAGAGCAGAAAACGCCACAGCAAACTTTAATATGCATGGTAGGATGCAGTCTCCGGGACTACATAAGAAGCGAAGTGCGACATTCAAGACGTGGTAAGATGGGCCTGAAACAGATGGCGGGAGTAGAGAGACCATGTTGACAGAATGGACAAAGCCAGACTGATAAAAATTACCAGAACGAGGCTAACGAGATCAAAAAGACTTCTGGGATGAAAGCTGAAGCTCGGCTCTTAACTGCGACTATAAATATTGAAGAAAAAAACATGATCTAATCTTAACTAAAGAGGAAGAAGAAGAGAAGAGAATAATTATGTATAATTTATTGGCTACTGAGTGTAGTACATTTGGATTGCGTATTTTTTAAGAAAATTGTTGAATATGTTGTAAAACAGTGGGTTGGTTACAATTTTGATAATCTTTCAAAAAATGGGCAATTAGATTTAGATTGATTGCTTGTTTATTCTTTGAGAAAACTCAAACGAGAATTTAAATTTTAAAAAAATTAAGAAAAATAATGATGATACTTTTAGTTAGGAAATAACCTGCAAGTTGGCTCAAACTAAAACTTTATTTTCAACCGACCCAGAAACTAAACCTCGAATATTAAAACTATAGAGTTAACTAAATGCACTATCCGTTTATCCGGATTACCATAAATCAGGAGATCCAAACTAGAGAAGCTCTGATTGATTTGGGAGTGAGCAAGTATATTATGTGGATCACCTTACTTAGCATTTGACGATAAAAACTATCTGCCAACTCAAACTAAATACGGCTCTAGTCCAGTCGACCGACATCCCCGTAAGGGAAATTTAACAGAAAACCGAATTCCTTATTGTCCTTGATGACAACGTCTACAAAGTCTTTACACATGTGGCAACTCCATTCCCAAAGAAAAATATCCGAACTATGGAGAAGTTGTGCTTTCTAAGTTGGATGCTGACGTAGGACGTACCAGTTGCAGATAATACTGTTCGATCTCAAAAAAATCCCGTTTTTTTTTTAGAAAATGATGTTCTAAGTATTGAGCGGGTTTTTTGAGAAATTGCATCCTAAAATACCTGGATGACTTTTTGATATACTTGAACAATGACGTAAAGCACAAAAAACTTCTGCGACTGGTTCTGGAAAGAATTCTAAAACAAGATTTTTGATGAAATCAAGCCAAGTGCTAGTTTAGAATAGGAAAAGTAGAGTATATCACAACTGATGCAAACGAAATTCTCGAACACCACTTAAAGTTAATCCGAGCACTAACAAACGACTTTACAGTTTTATTTGCCTCTGCAAATGGCTAAGAAAATATGTCATTGACTTTGCAAAAATAGCAGGACCGCTAATGATCATGCAAATTTACAAAACAAACCAACACAGCTTTCAAACAATTAAAAAAAAACATCAACAAACCTTACAACTGGCGAGGCTACAAATCGGTCTGCACTTTGTACTTCAGGCCGATCCCTGCAAAACTGAAGTAGGTGCAGTGCTATATTAAAAAAAAAGCCTAAAACAACATGTCATAACCTAGGACAGTTAAAAACTGACAAAAGAAATACTATCCAAATGAATTGGGAGCAATTATGAGCTACCCAAGCTTACTTAGAAGACAAAAACTTTACTTTTGGTGGTTGTTTTTACCGGAGGAGTTTAACAACTTTATGGAACACACCATGGAGCTATCAGGGACGTCTTTTGGGTCGGCGCTATTGCTCAAAGCTTTGACAATTTACTAGGAATTGTAGACAGATAACAACATTTTTGCAGACTTAGACGTAGGGTACTGAATTGGTCAGAAAGTGAAATTAGTTAGCCGTGTTTGTCTAACCAATTAGTAGGTTGGAATAAGAAACCAACAACTCAGACTTAGATTGCTTATTAAAACATTGCAAACATTACCAGGTTACATATAGAATACGAGCACCAACCAGCAGATATGGTGATGGTAAGAAGTAAACTAAATATCTTTCAAATTATAAATGTATAGGTCTTAAGATTACGTTGGCTGGAAGAGCTAAGAGTACAAAAAAATAAGTTTTTATAGAAAAACCGTGGCACAACTTGGGATTATTAGTCGGGATAACTAACCTAAGAATACACTGCTAAGCATGACAGATTCTTTAATTTGCAATAAAAGTAAACTTGAAGAAAGAACAATAGGATGACTTTGGATAAGAAAACAACAGTAATGGAGAATTGATGTTACGAATAAATATTATTGCTAGGCGTAGGCTAACACTTTAATGGTCCAATTATTTTTTGATTAATAGTTTAATTCTAAGCTGAAAACATAAGGTGATCAGAAGGAAGAATAAGTAATTTTTCTGCTTAATAGATAAATTGTTAAGAGAGCGTTCGATTGTAAGGTCAAAGTGAGAGTGTGGTCAATTGTAAAGTCAGAGGTAAATCCATAAATGGCAAAAATATGGTGATTTTGGCTACACTACGTTTGGGAACCCGTCGAGGCATTTTTGAGGAATCATACCGCGCTTTATTGGCTTTATTGGGCTACAGCCAAACGGCAATGGCAAACATCTTAGCGACTCTAGTAGATCTTTGTTTTCAACAATCAATCAACACTTACTATTTCACGTGACGTAACAACCAAATTAGTTAAATAAGCAAATTGTGCTTCAGCAAGAAAACGAAGTTAGTTGACTCAATAGCACCTGTAATAATATACTTTTCAAGACCGGTTTAACCCAATATGACTTCCTGCAACTCTGGCTTTATTTTCAGTGAAAGTAAGATGGTTTTACTTCAGACAATTAATTTTTTTTTTATTGTCCTTGAATAGTTGTTGTTTGAGATTAGACAATCAAGCAAAATTTTTAATGATTTTTTTCTTTTTTTTTATTTCACTATCGTTTGCGAACTTTCAAGAGATTCAATGCAATTTAGAGCCAAATTAGATGTAGATAAAACTATTTTTTCAAAAACGTCGTCTATTGTGATTTTATTTTTGGATAATGAGTTTCTGTGGAAACCTAGATTAAAATGAGTTTCTGTGGAAACCTAGATTGTTTAAAGTAGAGAAGACAAGTTTGATCTTTACCTTATTTTTTGGTAGGTCATCTTGTTTTTCTTGTGATAATCTTTAAATCTATGTTTTGTTTGAAGCATTGCCAACAAGAAAAGAAATACAATGATTAACATTTTAGATTACTTTTTCAAAACATCTCTAGGAGCTAAATTAGCATTACAGAATACCATTTAACAACAATTTTATGTTAGGCCTAGCAATGGCTACCGCCGGAGTTTACAATTGCTAAGAATCTTCTCAGACCACAAAAGCACTATTGGATGCAACTTTTTTATAAAGCAATGGCAAAATTAATATCAATGGTAAGAGAATTAGTTAAATTAGATTTGCAGATGACATTTTATTTACCGGACAATTTTAAAGATTTACAATGAACATAAAAAACGAAATTACGATATGACCCAATAGTCCCTTCAAATTTGACATTTTTTAGAGAAATTTTACCCACAGCTTAGCGACCTGTATACTAGGTGTATTTGGACTGTCTGAAGTCTAATTTCACCTAGCGCTCGTATGAAATAGGGTGGTATTGGAGTAATAGATATATGTATACCAATATTTGCGATTTTTAATGTATTCATTTTGGCCAAATATTATCTCTATTAAAAGTTGTAGAGCGGAAAACTTCCAATCGGTGTAAGTTTTTGAATTTTCCTTTAATTTTTCGTTTTTCCGCTAGAGGGCGCTGAAAATAAAGTATATATTTTATTTTTCTGCACTTAAAGCCGAAACTATGCATTTTGGTGAAAAATAACAAAAGATTAAAGTTGTAGAACACAAAAATTTTTGATTTATATTAGCTATTTGGATTTTCCGATCATGAGAGCATTTTCTGCTAAAGAATGTTGAAAAATTGAGGTTAGGGTATTTTAATGAAAATTTTATAATTTATTGTGCTGATTTTATTTTTATATATTAAGACCGGTTTCGGCGGTTAGGCCATCATCAGTTTTTTCTTTTCTTTTCACAGGTGTTGTTGTGTGTTGCGGGTGGTGTGAATTTGTTGTGGTTCACACCACCCGCAACATACAAAAAAACAAAAAATTATAGAAAAATTCAAATGATTTATATCGATTGGAAATTTTCCGTTCTACAACTTTTAATAAAAGTGATTTTTTCCCAAAATTCATAGTTTTTGCTAAAAATGCAAAAAACCATTCAAAAACGCAAAATTTGATATATACAGGGTGTTTCAAAACATGTGTTGGAAAATAAAGGGTGGGATTGGTTGGTTAATTATAAGAAAAAAAGTTCCCGTTAACATGGTTTTGCAAACGCACCGTTTTCAAGACACAGGGTGTAAAAAAATAATTTTTTTAAAAATTTTTGACGATATTTTAGGAACCGTTTGAGATACAAAACTCAGCTTTTGTACACATCTTAGCATTAATATTAGCTACTTTTTAAGGGCTTATTAATTTTTTTTATGTGTCCGTGACGGAGATTTTAGGGTTGCGTGAGGTTTTTGCTTGCGTTGTGATAGCAAAATGAATAATTACAGTGATAGCGAGATGTGCGATATGAGTTTTGTTTATGGCGTTGCCGATGGAAATGCAGCAAAAGCTTGTCGAATTTATCAAGAAAAGTTTCCAAACCTACAGGTACCAAATGAAAGAACATTCATTTGTATTCACGAACGTCTACATCAAACTGGAAATGTACATAAAAAAGCTGCGGGAAATGGGAGAACTTGCTTGTTACCTCCGCAAATTGAAGAAGATTTTCTTTAAGAAATCGAAGACGATCCATCAACTAGCAATAGAAGAATAGCTTAGTCACGTTACAGTGTAGAGGATAATATAAAGCCTGATGTTATATCCTTATCGCAAACAGCGAGTAGTAGTCAATGGTTTCAAGAAAGAATTGCGCAAAATCCTCGATTCTTAGAACAAGTTTTATTTACGGACGAAGCAAATTTTTCTCGCGATGCGATTATGAATTTCTATAATAATCATGTATTAATGGAAGGCCATCATCAGCAAATATTTTCCGTTAATGTTTGGGTAGTGTTGTAGGAGACTATTTAATAAGTCCATATTTTTTGCATCCTGCAATACGATACGAAACACTCCAGGCATTTTTGAACGGGTACGTCAATCCCTAAGACGTAATTTTTAACATTTTTTTGTGATTTTTCTTGCTTTTTATGTTATTGCTTAGTTTTGTAAAATAAAGGTTTTGTGATCATGTTGCTACTTTTTCTTTCCTTTCTTGAGATATCCTTGAAAATGGTGCGTTTGCGGAACCATGTTAATAGGAACTTTTTTTCGTATAATTAGCCAAGAAATCCCACTCTTTATTTTCTGACACATGTTTTGAAACACCCTGTATATAAATATGTATATGTCTATTACTCCAAAACCACTCCTTTTTTATGCGTGAAAGTAGTGTTCAGACACTCGAATTACACCTTAGTATGCAGGTCGATAAGCTGTGGGTAAAATTTCTCTAAAACGTCGATTTTTTTGTCTAATTTGAAGGGATTACATATTGCTGCTCAGTTAACGCTTAATAATGAAGTAATGTAACTCGTTTGATACTACAAATACCTTATATGTTGTTTGAATAAACAGTGGAAGTACAGCAGAAGATCAAATTTTGAATTAGTATTTTTGTACAAATGCAGAAACTGTTGATCAATTTAAATCTAGCTTTTAACTTTTATTTTTCTTCTTAATTCAGCTTGTAGTTATTCACTGCTGGACATATGCTTTGGGTTAGTTAGTTACAACGTCGCCAGAGGTTAGTTGAATTTTGCCGCAAATTTAAGAATTCAAATTCAAATTTAAATTAATGAGTATTTTAAAGTGCACTCAACTTCAAGGCAGTATACGGGACATATTAAAGTTTTTCTTTTTATTTGACAGATGGCATACTAGTAGAAAATCTGATCTAGATATGGGGCTTGAATCTTAGATCGCTGGTGAAGCAATCGAGTTCCCTAACTACTACATCACCTGAGCAGGTATCTAGGCCTATATCGTTTGCTGACACAGTTTTCTATTTTGTATCTTTTGGTTGATATCATCCAATGATCCTTTCTGAAGCTTTTCCACTGTTCTTTTTAAGGTTTTAGGGCGCCATTGCGTTTTATTTGTCTACCTCGATGAAGAATGTATTTTTGATGATGAAAGATTGTCTTTGGGACTAAAGCACCAAATTATTTGCGACTGCAAAATCAACTTAAGTATTTTTAATTAAATTTTAGAAAAAAATAAAGGGGTTTCCAATAAGAAGTTTCATTTTGATTAGCAGGCTATTTGGGCAGCTGTCAATTTTGAAACTATTATCTTTTGACATTTGACAAGTAAAAACTACGCCATTATTAAAAATGGAACGATACACGCTTGAACAACGCATTGAACTTATTAAAATTCACTACAAAAATGGTGAAAATTTTTCAGTCACAGTTCGCAAAACTAAAGCACTTGTTGGTCGTTGTAAAGTACTTTCTCGGCCGGCAATAGTAAACCTGGTGGAAAAATTTGAGCTGTTGGGACAAGTTTGTGATGTGAACAATCGAAACCGTGTGCATCGCTCAAGATCACATGAGAATATTAATAATAATAATAATACTTTATTGACGGTATAATCTTACCATTTACATCTACATCAAATATACATAAACAATGATGTTTTACAATACAAAAATAAAGAATACAAATATACCATTCATAAAAGCGCACATATTAGACATTAGTCAGCATGACTTAGCTGACTTCTGAACGTAGATTTAGAGACACAAAATACATTAATATCAGTTGGTAAATTATTTGCAAATCTACACATTCTACCGAGTGGATTGTTGAAACCATAATTAGTAGAATGAGTAGACTCGCGAAATAAAGAAGAATGTCTGCTATGCCTATTATTAGGTGCTACATGGAATGGAAGAGTACCAAGTAGCTCCGGACAATCAATCTCAGACATAATTAAATTACGCAAGAACGACAAATCAGCTCTTTTGCGGCGAATCTTCAATGGCGGTAGATTGTACAATAAAGCAATGTAGCAGTAATCATAATTTACAGATAATATGCCGGATTTATAAGACAATAAACGACAAAACTTTTTTTGAATTTGTTCAATACTACGGTTATGAATTTCATAAACAGGACTCCAAACTGACGGAGCATACTCTAAATGCGAACGCACCAAAGCACAATATAAAAGTTTAAGTGTACTGGCTGATAAATCCGCGGACATTCTATATACAAATCCTAACATTTTTATGGCACGATTGCACATGATGTTTATATGTTCAACAAATGTAAGTTTATGATCAAAAATAACGCCTAAATCTTTTATTTGTGTGACTTTGTTTAACACTTTAGTGTCAATTATATAGTTAAAAGAAATTTTACTTAAAGTTCTATGGAAACTTATTGAAAAACATTTATCAGCATTAAAAAATAATTTATTAATAAAACACCAAGTATTTATAGAATCCAAGTCCAGTTGTAAAAGATGGCAGTCATTGAGAGATGATATTCTTTTATACATTTTTAAATCATCCGCAAATAAAAGAAATGACGATGAATTGATATACTGTGGGATATCATTAATGAAAAGCAAAAATAAGATTGGTCCACAATGAGATCCTTGAGGAACACCAGATGGAACAAGAATGGGCTGTGACAAAAAGTTATTAATTTTTACACGCTGCGTGCGATTTTTCAAAAAGCTGAATAACCAGGAAGTCACATCATGATGAAATCCCAGAGCACTGAGCTTGGCAATCAAAATATTATGACTCACACGATCAAACGCCTTTGAAAAATTGGTGTAGATTGAGTCAACTTGTACTTTAGATTCAAATGCATTTAAAATATCATTTTCATAACAGAGTAAATTAGTAAGTGTGGAACGCCCTTTACGAAATCCATGCTGCTCTTCTATTAAGATGCTTTTGCACATCCATTGCAACTGACTAGTTACAATTTTATCGAACAATTTAGGTATAGCAGATTGAATGCAAATGCCTCTATAGTTAGTGATATTCTCTTTGGCTCCAGATTTAAACAAAGGCGTAATATAGCTTTGTTTCCATATTTGAGGAAATTTAGTTTCATTCAATAAAGCATTGAAAAGTAAGTGCAATGGCTTTGCAATAGAATAAATGCACTTTTTTAACAGTAAAGGGGGAATGCCGTCGGGTCCAACGCTTAAATTACATTTAAGGTTTTCAATTTCCTTAAAAACATCACACAAACTAATAAAAAATTTTGAATGTATTACGTTATTATTAAAATTAAACAATGGAGTTGGATGAGTTTCGTTATCATAGACTGAAGAAAAAAAATCTGCAAAATTAGTTACAAAGTTGTTCCCATTATTACAAGTTTGATTTTTATAATGCATTGTGGCTGGAAAACCATTAGTTTTTTTGTTTTCATTAACAAATCTCCAAAAATGTTTTGGATTATTTTGAATTTTACTTTCAGTTTGTAAAATATATTGCTCGTATTGATGAGCACTGAGATTTTTGCACGTAGTACGAATAGATTGGAATTCATTATAGTCCGACAATAGTTTTGAAGATTTATAACGTTTGTGTATAGTTTTCTTGAGTTTAGTAAGTGATATCAATTCTTTGTTGAACCAAATAGGAAAATTGCTTTCACGCCACAGTTTTTTAGGGACAAAACAATCAATAACATGATCGATTACAGAGTAAAATTCATCAAGACACATATCAATATCACAGTTATAAAATAGTGCAGTCCAATCAACATTCAACAAATAATTATTGATTGCGTTGTAGTCGGCAAGTTTAAAATCATTAAAAACATAATTACAATTTAAAATATCACAGGTAGTATCACATTTTATAGTTAACAAGTACGCAGTATGGTGTTGGCTTAAATTTAACAAAACATCTACAGCTTCTATCACAGAAATATCACGATCGTTAGTAAAACATAAATCTAAAAACACACCCTCACTATTAGGAATAGAAATGCATTGTACGCAGTTTAAGAACCCAAATGAATTAGCTACTAAATGAGCAGGGTAACTATCATTACAAATTACTCCTATACCTAAATCATCGTTAGCCCAAGAGGCTGCAGGTAGATTGTAATCGCCCAATAAAACTAGTTTACTGCTTGGAAACTCGTCGGCAATAGATTCGACGGAATAACAATGGTCAAGATATTTGTCACTAGTTGAATTAGGTGGTAAATATACCGCACAAATTATATAAGACACAAGATTAAACTTAACAACTACAAACAAATGTTCAACACTAATAAACATGGGGTAAAGTAATACAGATTTGAGGTGAGTTTTGATAGCAATTAAAACACCACCTCCGCTTTGTTTAGGGCTTGTAAGGGCCGAGCGATCACACCTAAATAAATGATAGCCTTTTAGATTTAATTCAGAGTCACTGATGTCTGTAGAAAGCCAGGTTTCAGTGAAAACAATCACATCGTAGTCTGATACGGCTACAGCTAGCAAGAGTTTTCTGAGTTTAGTTTTTAAACCCCCGACGTTCTGGTAGTAGATGGAGAAGCCGTTATCATTCTTGAAGATAAGTCCAAGCTGTTGACAGGATTCAGGCTCCGAAAATCCATTGGAGATAAAGCAGGAACATTTTGTGAACTACCATAACTCACAAATTTTTTGACAGCAATGTTAGCTGGCCAAAAGTCTTTGCAAATAAAAGCTCGAACATGGTCGGCTGGAACCGAGACTTTAAAGCTACTGTAGCTTCCAGATTGTACAACTAGATCTACAGCGTGGATTGATATATCGGGGTATTTCAATTTAATGTAGTTAATAACATCGGATTTTTTAGTTCCGCGTTTAAGTTTTGAGACATGTATATATGAGTTTGGCACATATGCCTGCAACTTATCGTTACTTGGACCACAACCAAAAATTGTTGGGGTTTTATGTTGAACTTTCTGTTTAGGTTTTGTTTGAGCAGTAAGGGTTGCAAAAGAAGAAGAAGAATTATTAATTACAGAATTAATTGCAGATGGATGTGTAACTACACAAGGCATAGATTCTTGAATACGAGTTTTGTATTCAAGTATTACCTTATATTGCTGATGTAGCCCGTAGTGTTGAAGAATACCCAGGTTTGTCAATTCCTTATCGATTTTTCGAATTAGACATTCCACAAACGACATTACACCGTATTTTGCATAAAGACTTAAGTCTTAAGGTTTTTAAAGTTTAGTTAACACAAGGACTTAAGCCGGTCGATTACCATAAACGTCGTATCTTTGCTGATTGGGTCCTTCAAATGCATCAAAATGATCCGGAATTTCATCGAAAAATCATTTTCAGTGATGAGGCCCATTTTCACCTCGGAGGCTACGTTAATAATCAGAATTGTTGCATTTGGGGTTCAAAAAATCTAAGAATGATTGTTGAAAAGTCTTTGCATCTTCAACGTGTCACTTTTTGGTGCGGTTTTTGGGCTGGCGGTGTGATTGGACACTACTTTTTTGAAAACGAGGCTGGTGCAACTGTTAAAGTGAATAGATGGCGTTACCGAGCTATGATTAATGATTTTTTATGGCCGGAATTGGAAGATATTGATGTAGACGACGTTTATTTTTAGCAAGCGGCGCTATGTGCCATACAAGCAACGAAACAATCGCAATTTTGCAAAAAAAGTTTTCTAACCGTGTTATTTCTTGAAGAGGTGATCATAATTGGCCACCTAGATCTTGTAATTTAACACCTTTAGATTTTTTTCTTTGAGCCACGTGAAAGATAAGGTCTATGCCATTCCTCCACAATCGATTCAAGACCTTCAAGTTGGAATTTGTAAAGTTATTGATCACATACAGCCGCAAATGTGCGAATTGGTCATTGGAAAATTTCATGAAAAAAATGTGGTACTGCATCTGTAACTTTGGCGGCCATTTGACTGATATTGTTTTCAAATGTTAATGGCATACCTTTTTCTTTACAATGAAATAAACATTTATTGATTTCTCTTAAAAACCACCCTTTTTTTTATATCAAATTGAAACCTCTTATTGGAAAACCTTATATTTATTATTTTAAAAGTTCTAATCATATTTAAACATAAACTATTTCATTAATGACATTTGACTTCATCGTCATCATCAAAAACGCGTGAAAGACATCTGAAGTGCTTTTGATACAGTACATTGACATTGTAGCAGCGCTAAAGAAAAAGAAAGTGGCAAACGTATCACTTACTGTTCCACTTATTAAATTATTTGATTTAAATTTACTCAAATTTCAACAATAAATAACATAAAATTAAAACCCTGTAATTTACATTTAGATTAAAAAACTATTTTAATAATTTTTAATTCTTTCACAAGAAATTTGGAAATATTTCCATCACAAACACATAACTATGTGAATATAATGCTATAAATACCATTCATTACATGAGAAAAGACTACTAATAATTCTAATTATATACTTATGCTATAAATAAAGATGAACATAATTATTGTGCGTGTCATGATAATCTTTAACATGCAATAAAATAATAAAAACTGGATGAAAAAGTTGGATTCGTTGAAAACGTACATAAATAGTTTTACATTAAATTTTAATGATTTCTTGTAGAAAACTCATTAAAATAATTTTACTTTATTACTTAATTTAATATTTAATAAGGTCAAAAGTCATATGATTTAAAGGATTAACTTTAATTATCTGCTGATTATTATACTTAAGATAACTAAATTAAGGTTCAAATTCTTGATGATTGTAAGAAATTTATGATGTAATGAAAATAAAGACTTCCCGTTTCATTAAGATATTAACTAACTATTCGGTATATTTTATATTTTGTAATCAGTTACCTACATCCTACATCCAAAATAGTTTTCTTTAGTGTACAGTAGTTTATAGACATATAAAATACTTTTTCTTGGTTTTGCTTCAATAAATTGGATGTTTTAATCCGTATAATAATCGACAATAAAATTTGACAAAAGTAAAAAATGTGTTTTTATTGTTAGCATATAATGGCCAATTATAATACAATTGAAATTTTTTGCATTCAACTAATATTGAAAAGCCAGTATAGTACCGCGGTTAACGTCTAAGACTGCAGACATTTTTAAATTAATCAAAAATACACAAAGCGCGTCTAATATGTTTACGTTTTTCCATATTAATTGAAAAATAACGCGGAAGTGAATCCGCTTTTCACGCTCAACGTGTTACTCACTTAATTATTTATATTATTGCGGTGGAACATCTATATTAAACTTTGTTGCAACTATTAATCCGATGGATAATTAATGCGCGTTTTTTTCTTTCTACATACTCATGCGTGCACTTGAAACAAACTAATTTTCACACAATAATTACAAGATCCATATCTGCAAAATAAATAAAACTAATTAATCATAGTCTTAATTTATGCAATCAGTAGATGTATTAATCATGTTTTTCATTGATACATTTTTTTTTCAATTTCTGTAAAGTGAATGGGCGGACCACCCAATTGACCGTTGCATGAAATAAATTGAATTATAATTTCGGAGGCAATTAAGCATGAAGCTCGGAATTTTCGGCGATTATTGGCATTTTAATGGATCACCGGTGAAATACGGGCCTCTCTTCACACGAAACAATTACAATTGATTTGCTGCTTGTTAGTCACGCATGTGTATGTATTGGCCATTAACATCGAGGATAAACAATAGTCGAAAGGGCTGAATTGCATTGTTGCTTTCAATTAAAAAAAGATTGCATGAGAACTACATTAAATTTTAATTGCATTGTATACTTATTAATTAATGTCAGTAATTAGTGTCTTGAGTAATCGATTGAATTTCCTTATTGGTTTATTTTATGAATCTTAATTCTAATATAATGAGGGATTTTCAGTTGAAACGCTTTTATCGTCAAGGAACTTTGTGCTGTGCATCTATAAATCATTTAATTTTCTTATTAATGGAGCAATAATAAATACAGGCTTTGTACGCGGTTAATCCCCATAAAAAAATAAGAAACATCTTCGCAATATCGCTGTATACTCTTTAATCTTCACGCGCGTTTATACAATTAATAAGTACGTTAGAGCACCGTTAATAACATCCCACTTATCATTTGCATAATATTCAATTTGTCCAGTATTTATTAATAATAAACTACGAAACGAGTGGAGAAGATGTTCACATATTTAACTCAGCAATTATTGTCCAGTCTCCAAAATGATTTCGCAAATTGTTTACTCAATTAAATTTTTATTCACATGTGATTTCAATGGTTAATTACAACCACAACTGTCTTTCTAACTGTACGAAAGGAAAATTAATTTCGTTAATTTTATTCGGTCTTATATTAATAAAACTGTTTATTATTATTATTATTAGATGAATAACTGTGATGATTTGGTGTTGTTATTGATGAGTAAGGAGTAATTTTAATGAATAGTCCATTCATAATAACAAACTAATTTCGATATCATTAAGTTGCAATATGTCTTACAGTTAGTTAAATTATTGGTATGCTTTTTCGTGTTGATTAACGTGCGAAATTATGTGTAAATTATAATTCCAACAGGTTCACACCAATTTTAAAATTATTTTGGTATTGTTATGATTGGATTTCCGTAGCTACTTATGGAATTTGTGGTTGAAACGTTTTTTTCATTCACGTTCAATGTCTTATAAATTAATTTAAATTGAGTTGTAATATAATTGTAATTGATTTTCTATTGTAGTATTGAAGATGGAATTTCAATTTTTGTTATAATGAAATTTATTACATTCTTTAGTCATCAATGAGATGGATTGATTGGTACGCCTTGTTCTGGGTCAATGTCTATCTCACTTCATAGTTGTTTATTTTTACTTGCTCTTTTGTAATCTAAACTGCAAATATTTATAGAAAAATAAATATTAACCACAAGTTTAAAATTTTATTTGGTATGGTATAAATATCGTGATTGTTGGTAAAGTTATCTTGTGGCTGCGTTACTCCAGGTGATGCCTTAATGCCAATTTTGCGGTAAGTTTTTGGTACTAGATGACATTGCTATAAATTTTTTCTATGCTAATGTAAACTCAAATTGCAATGTTAATGTAGATGATTTTTGATGACTAACATAAAACACAATTCCTACTCCGGGTGTTAGAAAAATTGGTTTTTATTGTCTTTAGGGTGCTTGAGGCTATCCCATAACGTTCAGTTAATTGTCCGATCTTAGATTCTCTTAGGTCATTTTAGTCTATTTTGTTAGACCGTTATCCTACAGGATGCTTAGTTAATAGTCAGTTATGGAAAACTTTGTGCTTTAGTAGTTGCCATGTTCGCTGGTACAAAAGATGTTTTGTCGTTGAGTGCACATATCCATCATTGTAAGGGCTAATCAGTTGTCTGCTTTAGTGACGTTGCATTGGACTACGTTGTAGGCGACACTTGATTTATTAGTAAAGTGTGGGTGAAGGCGTTATCTCTTGGATTCTTCTTGCTCTGATGTTAGAACAGGAGCTGTTTGCAGTTTTTGTTATTGGTATGCTTTTTATACCTATTTTTTGTTTTGTATGTTTACCGATTCCTACGCCACAGTTCTTTTAAGTGACTTTGCTAGTGGTATCTTTTGAATCATTTGTTATTTTGACAGTGATAAGTCTTTTCCGTAGGAAATCTTGACAGAAAGTCAGTATCATATATATATCTGCGGAACGAAATGAATCGCTTTACGCTTGAACTACGTTGGGAAATATTGCAAACTTATTTTCAAAGTCAATGTTGTGTAGCCTAAACAGTGCGTTTATTGAAAAAAAAAGTTTTGGCCAAAATGAGGCCCACACCGCGCGTGCTATACAGAAGCTTGTGCAAAAAGTTTGTGAGACTGGCATGCTAGTGGCCAACACACACGGTCCCCGCCGTCGTATGGTGCGCATTGACGAGAATGTGGTTGCTGTATCCGGGAGTGTGCGACTCAGTCCTGGAACATTGACGCACCATTGATCTCAACAACTCAACATTTCACGCATCAGCCTGATGCGAATTTTGCACAAAGACTTTGCATTATTTGCTTATAAGGTCCAATTAACTCAGCAATTGAAAGCACACGACCATCCGGTTTTTTAACGCTTCTCCGTTTGGGCCTTAGAGCAGCTCAAAATGGACAACGATTTTGCTCGAAAAATCATCTTTTTTGACGAAGCGCATTTTCATCTCGGCGGCTATGTTAACAAGCAAAACTGTCTCATTTGGGGATTGGAAAATTTGCACGTGATTATCGAGAAGCCAATGCATCTTTAGAGAGTGACAGTTTGGTACGGATTTTGGAGCGGTAGCATCATTGGTTAATTTTTTTTTTTAAATGCTGCTGTAAATGCCATTTTGGTCAACGTTGAGCGCTACCGAGCCATGATAAACGATTTTTTGTGGCAGGAAATTGAAAACATGGACTTGGACGATCTTTGGTTTCAGCAGGATGGCGCACTATGCCACACAATCAATCTTTTGCGCGCCAAGCTTAATAATCATGTTATCAGCAATCTTGACGATGTCAATTGACCACTTAGGAGCTGCGATTTGATGCCGTTAGACTTTTATGTGGGGTGCCGTGAAGGACCAATGTTATGCGAACAATCCATTAACGATTCAGGTCCTTAAGGCAAATATCGATCAAGCCATTTGTGAGATAGAGCCAGAAACCGTCACCAAGGTTTTGGAAAACTGGGTTAACAGTATGCGCTACTCCGAAGCCAGCCATGGTAGCCACATAAATTAAATCGTGTTCCATAAATAAGGGGAATGTTTGCTTTTTTTAATAAACCAATAGTAAACCGAAAAAAAATGAATTTTAGTTCATTTTTTTTTAATTTTTAAAAAGGGACTACTAAATGGACCACCCTTTACTCTGTTTAGTGCGGCGGAGATGGTAGAATCCGTTGATAAAATGTATGGGGGCGTGCAGAGCCACATTGTTGTAGTCTGTGTGGTTATCGTCTTGCTGCAATGTTATTAGAGTATGTTGCTTAAGCGTTATAGGTGTTATGCAGGTTTCGTCTAGCATAACGCAGTTTGCTAGAGTGGGTGAAGCTGAGAGCTGGTGGTATGTTTCTGGTGCAGTGGTCAGTGTAGAAAAGTTTGCCTTGGAGTCAGCCGTAGTCGTAGCGGATTTCCTTGTAATAGGGGTCAAATTGCGGTATCTTGTTGAAGTAGAGGACATGATTCCATAGTAAACGGTTTAACTATATTTGTGCTGTTATCGGATATTGTCCCGCATAGTGAAAAAGGAGTGAGTCGGCGGTTACAAAAAGGTTACTTTAGTGAGTCCACGTTAACATAGTTTGGATTTTGTTGCTATGTAGCGTTTACCTGGTGCTTGTTAGCATTTTGGTGAAGTCGTTTTGTATAGGTCCACTATGTGGATGGACGCCCCGGAAGATCAATGGAGGAAAACTTTAGGGTTGCTGTGGAAGCGACGTTATTGTCTTGTAATACGTCTGGTACGTATGTGTGCTTTTGAGGGAGCGGGACGGGGACTACGGTGGTGAGTGCAATGCCGTCAGTTGGTAGTGGCTTTGGAGGGACGTGCAAGTCCATAAGGCAGTGGTCGGTGTTGTATCGTGATAATAACCATAGTCCGGGCATAGCACAGCAGTGGTCAATAGTGTGGAATTTTGGTTGCAGTTTTTTTTTTACGGGAAAATGATCTACAGCGGGAAGTGCTATTAAGAAGTTATGGATATTAATCTTAGGGCGGTCGTTGGTGTAGAGTTTGAGATTCCAAAGTTGGTGGGATTAGCGGTGGTTCGAAAAATTTGTAATTATGGGGTTGCCTGGAGGCTTTAGGTGAAGACGGTTTATTTCCAGTCGGTGCTTGATAATCACTAGTGGTGCGACGCGAAAGTTTAGTATTTATAGCCTTTGCTTGGTTCTCACTGGTCTGTTGATGATTTGCTCACAAAGCGGTATCATAATGAGTTTAGTCATGTAGAGCACATTGAGACTGGTGTTTTCTCCTGTGGGTAGTGCTGGTTTCGAGCTGTTAGCGTACACTTTGGTGGGAGACGGTGTGGTAAATCTTGTGTCTAGAAACAATTTCTTCCAGCAGCGGTGATATGGAGCTTGGGACTTATTCATTGATAATGGAACCTTTTCAATAGACCCCGGACTATTACTTTTTTTTCTAGTTAGTAGCGATGCTTTCTGCACTTTTGGTAAAAAAGTTGGTCTAACTGTTGATATAGGGCCTGGATGCTGTTACTGGGGCTTTAATCTCCGGATCATACCTTTTCTTCTTGCTGTTAGTAGTACGAAATGTCGGTTTTCTGGGATACTGGCAATCATGGTACGTGGTCTAGCGGTGCTTAGCCTGTTGTAGTTGGCGGTCTAGATTGTTCTGGCTTTGTTCAGCGTGGTTTTTGTTTTAATTTTCTTGTTGGTAGAGATTTTGCCACAACATCAAGTGGTCTTGTTTTTTGGCTGCGTTGGTACGTTGGTTGTTGTAGTAGACGATAGTAGCTTGTCCCAGTGGAGTTTTGGGTGTTGTTTAGTTAGCTTTCTGATGTTTTTTTTTTAGTTTGGTGTGAACGCTTTACTTGAAGTGTCTGGGGATGGCACATGGCTTGAATATTGGGCGCATTTACATTGTTGGATGGCTTTTGCAAAGTAAACTATGGTTTGTTGTCAGACAGTATGGCCTTGGGTAACTAAACCAATGAAACAAATTTTTTTAGCAAGCGGACCGTGATTTTTGCGTTGGCTGTTGGGGTGGATACTACTTTTACCCACCGACTACATAAATCTATCTGCATCTTTTTTTTAAGAATTGTTTGATAAAACTATATACTATTAACTATCGGCTATTTTCTGTTTTAATAGTTTTAGCGGTTACTGGTACGATCAGTTGGTCCCAGCCTGCCCCCGTAGTTTGCCGTTGTGGCCCATTTGGTAGGCCAAATCCTTGCCCGGGTTAACGACCGACTTTCGTTAGTGTTGTACAACTGCCAGTGCTTGGGGGCATTATCGATAAGCTTGTTTAACAATTTTTGCCATTGCTTCTGTTTAAAAGACGTTACATTTTTTGTGTTGGAATTGTGCTAATTGTTGGTATACGACCTGGACGTTGTTACTGATTATAGTATTTTGAATGTTTGTTTTTTGGGAGCATTATTCTATTTACTTTTTGATTTTTTGCTGAAAGGTCCTCGAGAAGTCGAGTGAGTAAAATAAACTACTTGGTATTTTTTGCCTTTGCGTTGATGAAGGTGTTTAGCTAGACTAGAGCCTTTTAGGTATGGCAGATATCTATTTATGTCTGGGTCATAAATAGATATCAGCCATACCTAAAAGGCTCTAGTCTAGCTAAACACCTTCATCAACGCAAAGGCAAAAAATGACAGTTATTTACTCCAGTTTGTTGAAGCAATAGCGAGTTAGTTGGTCCGTTAGCTTTGTGCTATCGTATGAGATGATGTGTTATTTTAGTCTTTGTAGACTGCGTTCATGTCATCCAGGCATTCGATACATATTCCTTTAATCAGGTGCATATGCTGAGGAAACTTCCAACCTGTTTTTTTGCTGGTTAGTTGGGGGTGGTTTTTTATACGTTTCAGGTGGTGCTCTAAGGGTTTGTTTCCGTTTGTCATTATGGGGTAGTCCAGATATTCTACTTTTTTTTTCCAAATTTCTACTTGATCTTGATGTTCTTATTTGTTTGAATAGACTATGATGTTGAAAAGGCTTTGTATTTGATAAGTGTTTGTTATTGTATTACCAAAAAAAAGCTTCTTGGCCTCTCATAGTGAGGTTGGTGTTTGCGAAGGATTTGATTTTTGCTTTGTTCTTAAAGCTTTGAAGTACACTATGTGGTAGGTCAACGCCTTGTCTTTTTGGAAATATTTTTCTAGTCGCTGCAGGATCTTTTTAAAGTATTTGTGATTTTTTTTCTAAGTTTGGTATTTACCACGGCTTGGGATTCAGCTTGTGCTAGGGGTGGATGGTCGGGGTGCGGAGTTGGCGGCTCCCAGGTATACTTGGGCAGCTTACACTTTAATTGAATTCATCGAATACTTTTTCTAGATGGGTGAAGTGTTTTTTGTGATTTCTACAAAGAAGACTTAAAAAACAAATAAGTCTATCTCATCCAGTAGCCAAATTTTTAGTTAATTAGCTTTGGAATACTTTGGGAGTATTTTTTAGATATTAAGATTTATTTGCCATTGGAACCTGGCAATATCCAAGTCGTAGAGGGTCTCGTAGATCTTAATGGAAAACTTGCGTTAAATAAAGGAAAAAAATGAGTAATTTAAACTAAGTAAAATTAGTTTAGCTCTGGGGAAAAAAGATTTTAGGTTAACCGTTAATCAAGATCATGGTGACGCATATGTGAGTTGGGAGGGTAAAACGTTTTTGATTTTTATAGTTTTCCGATTTTTTGTCAGTTTTTTTTTTGTGGTATGAGTGTATCTTTTTTTACTATTACAAACTAATTAGCTCTTTCAATATTCTTGTTCGTAGAGTTTATTTTATAAGTATTTTTCTCTTATAATTCTCTTAGCATAGATAGTTTTCTTTTTGGTGGATTTGTGTGGATTTAAGAAATTGTCGTAGTTTGTATTGTATATTTTACTTTTGTTTTTGAATGGTTTGATATTAGTGTATCTCTGGTAGCTGATATTTTTTGCGGTTTGTAAGAAACTTGTTCTGTTACGAGTACTAGTAAGAGTTGCTAATTATTGCTACTAGACTAGACTATTTAAAATCTTGAGCTTTAAACAATGCAGTACCGAAACATTCTGCTACTAGGTGATCTTTTAGTCATTAGTTTATTGGACAATTGTACAAAACCTAAAAAAACTGGTACTTCATTGGCGTATACCAACAGAGCGAATGTATGTGTCCCTTTTTAAAGTTTTGTGCTCAACGGACGGGAAAACAAAGTGAATGTATTATTTGATCTTAGGAGGAGGAACTGCTGCTTATAATCATAGAGGAGGTTTTTGGAAATACTTAGTAGCTGAGAATCTTAAAAGATTGCTTGTTGAAGTTGTTTGAACGAAAGTTGGTGAGGCTTCTTGACAGAAAAATTTCGTATTTAAGCAAAGAAGGTTTCACCAAAGGTAATGAGGCAAACGCAAGTATGCGTTGGGTACGAACCAGCTCATGCTGGATTTGTAGGCAAGAATTTGTACGGTTCAATAAAATTTAAGTGAATTAGTTTAAAAACGTGTTAAGGGCGCTTTGTAAACTACCTCTGAGGTCAAGCTAGCTGCCGTCTAGTGGAAATTAGATCACGTTGTCCATATGCTGATTTTGAGATTAATCATAAAGAGCTACAAAAGCTTAGCTTAGCTTAGCTTATGGGGATTTAAGAAGTTGTAAGAGGCGTAAGACTACGATTTCAGGAAGGCGATATACTACTCCGAAGTCTTTACACCACACCTGACATAGTTACTCTCGAATCCAACGCGATTGTAGTTATTATATTAGGTATATCTGCATTTTCAAATTACATACCAAACCGTTCTAACTTAACTAATACTGCGGACATAGACGCTATACTGAGCGATAAACTACTGACAATAATTGCTGAAGACCTGAGGGCAAAACATTTAGCATGGAATAACCTTAGAACAAACGCCACAGGGTAATAGTTCCACGATTAGTCCGTGCAAAAACTAAAGAATGTCAATGCAAGGTTGAACATAAAAGTAGTGAAGTTTAAGCTCAGATCACGGTTATATAACATTTGCTCGGAAAGGGGTTGAGTGGAGGCGGGAGGACAGAACGGAATTTTTTTTCTTTGTTCAATTACTGGACAAATCTTGCCAAGCCTAAAGAAAGAGCCGTAGAGACACTCTTTAACCAAGTCCATAACGCTACGCAAAGAGCAAGCAGGAACGTCAGCGTTTCAGTAGATTATTCACTAGGGTTACTACACGCAAACAAAACGCTTATACTACGTGGCGCAAAAATAGCAAAAGATTGTTTGGTCCGAATACTGAAACTAACTAGCAAAATGTCAGTTAATTATAAACTCCGCATCTACATCCCAATTCTAATAATCACTTTAACATTGCATGGGGCACAACCTCTAAATTATAAATAAATTGAAGCATCTTAAAGCTTAACTTTGAAACCAACGATTTGCTAAGATCTTAACATTGCTTTGATTTGAGAACTCATCAACGTGCTTGCCGCCAAGTGTTATGAAAAAAATTGCTGAGCCAGATAAGGACAACGTCTCCTCATGATATAATAGTTCAAGTAACATACTACAAGCATAACGCTCGTCTGAATCCCCTCACCAGATTATAGAGGTGACTTTCTAAACCATTCTATGCACCTCTTTGTGCTGAATTTGAGTGGGTAGGCGCTTTTGATCATAAATCGAATTGGACAGTTGAGAGTCTTTTAAAGAAATACCAGTAAATGACCACTAATCTACTTGACAACTTGTCGGCTGTACTAGAGAAATTCAAGAAAATAAACATCAACCTTACATCGCAGACTTTTTCAAATGGAAATTTCTTCAAACTATATTGTAGGTTCTCAAAACTCTTTAATAAAACTACCGTACAACTTTGAGCCACAACATAGCTGCTGTCTGGTTGGGTCTTATGCTGATATTTGACTTATTTGTCCGTATTATTAAAAACAGAATTGAACTAGCTAGAAATGCCTTTTTTAAAATGAGTCAAATGTTTAGCTATGTCTTTCCTATATTACTGTACGGCATGGAAGCATAGACACTGAACCAACAACTTACAAATAACTCCAAGCTTTTGAAATGTGGCTATACAGAAGAGTCTTTAAGATCTCATGGACTGATAAAAAGGATGGGAAAAAAACTTGAAGAACCTTAGGGACTGGTTCAGTTGTACCTCAAAGAACCTGTTTAGAGCAGCAGTATCCAAAGTAAAAATAGCCTGGTTAATTGCTAACTTCCGTGTAGTAGAAGACACATGAAGAAGAAGATTGTCTATTTGTGGCAAACAATCTTTTTCGTATTCAGATGGAAGTTGTTTTGGAATTTTACTGAATGTAAAGCACTTACAAAACACTCGAAAGTTACATTTCATTTATAAAGCATCATGTAATAAATAATCGGCTTACATAAAAAAGATTAATTTTGATTCAATTAATTCCACAAAACATATTTATATTTATTTTAATAAATAAATAAATTGTTAATGTTGAAAAAATAAATGTGAATAAATGAAATTAATATTTTTTTAAATAACTGCAATGTAATTGATTGTTGGAAACTACATACGTTTATAATTAACAACAATTTAATTGTAATTGAATTAAAATGGTATTGCATTCTATATTTATTTAAAATTAAATTGTTTGCAACGTTTCCAAATATTCTGGTAAATCCACGCAAATAATTATTTTGTTATTTCATCCATATAGCTGAAGGCTAATGAAGTTAACTTTTTATCATTTTGTTTACATTGTAATTGATAAATACATCCTGAATATTACAACTTAATTACTACCACATTACATTCTTTATTATTATTAAATTGAAATCAATAATTGAGATTACAGGTTTCCACAATATTTTAGTATGTATTATTCCAACATTTATTTCTTTTATATGTTATTCATACATTCAGAAATGATTGACTCACAGTTTAACAAAAGTGTTAAAGCATCACAAATCTTCCGAATAAAATCCTTCATCATTTATTCGCATATCAGAGACTAAATAATAACCATCAAGGTACATTACACGCCCTATCCAATTCACATTAGTATAATACCCGGCCATTTCGTGTAAGATATGATAAAAAATGGGCGCTATTTTATCGGAAGATTATATTATATTACAGAACGAGGAAGTTGGAGACGTTGCGAATTCAGTGGAAATTAAATGGCCGCATTCTTCCTTCGCTATGTACTTGGTAGACCTTTAATAACTATTTATTACTTTCTATCCTCTCAATTTTCCTCATGTAATTTTACTGAACTGGCGCTTCCAGATCAACTTTTCCCGGTCACATATATTTACTTCTTTACCTTTTTCTTCTTCTTCATCTTCTCGATCGTGATGAATTCAGTTTCGTTTTCGTTTGGAATAAATGTGTCTGGTTCAATTGGAATTTATAAGCTCTCGTATGTAATTATAGAAATGGTATTTTAGATTCTTTCTTTGTTTTTTTAATGTGACACTGTATTTAGATTTATGTTATTTGCTGTGCTTACTGTGGTAAATGGAAATTATGCAACGAAATAAATTGTGCGGCGCAAATTCCTCAATTTGCATTTTCACAAGTAGAGAAATGCCCGGCATAATTGCATTATATTACGCTACACATCATCTTTTATGTGCTCTTTCAAGTAATGTAACATACCGGAATTGAGTAACTAAGTGTCTTTAAATGTGAACTAGAAATTAGTTGGATGGTAACGATTTTTAAAATAAAACTGGTTTGTAAATAAATATACATAATTATACAAATATTTAATATTTATATACTGAATTATAAAATTAAAATTCAAAAATAAATGCTGCTATTGTTTTGTTATCAACTGAAGTAAAAATAATGTTAGTGAATTAAAATTACAACAATTTCATTAAAACTGCACCTGCATGAAGTTATTAAAAAACAATATTTAAAAGATTGCATCCAGGTAGTTACACTGTAGACTAATATTGGAACAAAAAAAATTGAAACTTTTCGGTCGGCGAAATTTTTTAACCCGCCGGTAAACAATTGAAAAGGGGCCTTAGCAAGTTTTGGGGCAATCTCAAAAAATGCATTTTTTGAAAAACGCACATAACTTTTTACTCTGATAGAAATGTTGGTCTTTTGTTTACCAAAACCTATCGGAAATCAAGATATGTTTGTTTTTCCGGTTTCCAGATCATATTAAATAAAACTTGCGTTGGAACACAGTTTTCAAACAATTAAAAGTGGCTATCAACAAACCCTAACAGCTGGAAATACCACGACGTGGTCTGCACTTAATACTTCAAATCATTGCAAACATTGAACACTGGAGTGGATGTCGTGCTGTGTCAAGAGAACCTAGAACGATAAAATAGTGCAAAATGGACGGACGTAAAAAAAAAATTACTCAAATGTCTTAAAGAGCAATGCCGTGGTATTCATCCTCAACGAGATCAAAGAACCGCAGCGACTCTCACAAATTGTATACTCTCGAATTCTGAGATACTTTGGGCACGTAACGAGGAGAGATGTTGACAACTTTGAAAGACTGATAGTCTAGGGAAAAAATGGAAGGCACAAGACCAAGAGGACGTTTCCTAAAAAGTTGGTCAGACCAAATAAAAGATTTAACGAGCTCTACACTAAAAAAGGTTACCAAGGACGCTAAACATAGAAGCCGCTGGCGTGATATAGTTTGAAGAGTCACTGCTATTACTCAATAGAAAAACATGACAACGACTCCTTTGCCAAAAGGAAACCGAAGAAAAGAGCCATGGTATTGGTAATTAAAAGTTTATAGCTAAACACTTCCACCGATACAAAAGCAAAACCGGAAGTTTTTATTACGTTCATTGCTTTGTCCGATTACTCGACCCATCCAACTATTACTTCACTTTACTTCACTTGGTTCTCGATTATTTACACAGAAATGCCACACAACAATACCGAACACGGCTAATATCAACGATAGGTTTTTTTTTTAAACTTGGGCGCTGCTTTCTAGACCGCCTTTATGCTACTGTATCCAGCAAATATTTTAGATTCTAACTTGAATCAAAATTTTGCATAAATTGTTGCTGAGGATACAATTTTTAAATTAACAAATTAAAATTTGTGCAATACTTAAGCTAGGTCTAATATTCTGTTGTACCAAGAAATAGTTTTCAAAGACTAAAATTTTTTTTTATAGTTTTTTAAAACATTTTGGATTATAACTTAAATCAAAGTCTTGCAACAATTGTTGCTGAGGATACAATTTTCAAACTAACAACTCATAAATTGTACAAAACTAAATCTAGGCATTGGCCTATACTTTGCTATATCCAGAAATAATTTTTAAACTTAAAAATATTTTTTGGATTCTACTTTAAATCAAAACTGTTTCATAAATTGATGCCGAGGATACAATTTTTAAACTGACAAGTCAAAATGAATACTAAACTTAATCTGCCTAATATTTTGCTTTATCTAGAAACAATTTTTTTAAATTTAGACATTTTTTTAAACATTTTGGATTTTATTTTTAATCAAAGTTTTGCATTATTGATGCTGGACACAATTAGTCTTGAAATTATGTAAAATCCTCTAGAAAATACAAAAAAAACTTTTTTAGTTTTTTTTTGAAAATATGAAAGTTCTTTTAAAATATATAAACAACTAAATACATTAGAATTGTTAAAACTCATTCTAGATTTTTCTGACTTAAAGTGAATCATTTTAGATCTTTCCAAATTATCCTATATTGTTTTGAAAGCTTTTAAAATCTTCTAAAACAAGTAAAAGGCTTTTAAAGATTATACTAAGTACTTTAAGATTGTTACAACTAATTCTTAATCCTTTTGATGTAATCATCAAAATTATTCTATATCTTTCCAGAACATTTGAAAGCATATAAGATCCTCTAGAAAATATAATTAACCTTTCTAGATTAAACTAAATACTTCAAAATTGTTAAAACTAATTTTAGATCTTTTTGGCTTAAAATGAATCACTTTAGATCCTTTTAAATCATATAATATTTTATACAACACTGTTTGTAGATTTTTTTAAATTAATGTTAACCATTCTAGATATTACTAGATCATACTAGATTCTCTTGAAAATTTGTTTCTAGAGTTCTAGATCTATCCTAAATTAATCATCTGGATTATTTTAGATGTTTTCAAATCAGAGAAGTTCCTCTTGGAAACATGTACATAATATCTTTTAAAAAACAAAAAGGACCGCTGTAACTTATTGTAGATCCTTATGCATAAATGTGGATTATTTTAGTTTTTTGAGATAGTTTTGGTCAAATTTTTAAATCATACAAGATTCTTTTAAAAGCATGTAAGATTTAATGTAAAATAGAAAACATCTTTCATGATATGGAAAGACTAAATACTTTAAAATTGATAAAACTGATTATAGATGTTTTTGAGATAATAATGATCCTTTGAATCATACTAGATCGTTTTGAAATCATGTAAGATTCTTTAAAATAAATTAAATTTTTTTCCAAATTATACTCTAGAATTGTTAAAATTGATTTTAGAATCAATGTGGATTTTTCTAGATTTTTCCATATGTTACCAGATCTTTTTGAAAGCATGTAAGATCTTCTAAAAAATATTTAAAAATATTTCAGATCATACTTAATAGTTTAAGATTGGAATAACTAAATATAAATCTTTATGAATTAGTCTGGTTTGTTTTAAATATTTCCAGATTATACAAGATTCTCTTGAAAGCATTTAAAAACTTGTAAAAAAATATTTATTTATATATAATTATTATTAAAACAAGAAATAAAAGTGAAATAAATTATATTAAATTTATTTAATTAATTGAAATAAGAAATATTAATAAATAAAATAATAAGGATTATAAAAGGATAGTTTGTACAGTGGTAATTGCGACGTTGCCAAGTATAAAACACGCCGAGATGACAAAATAAATACAAATACAAGGAAGGAAATGGTGAAAATGGAGGAACTAAAAAGCATGTTCAAGGAATTAATGAAGGAGATGGCAAAGAACACTAAGGAACTAAAAGAAGAGATTAGAGAGCTAAAGAAAGAAATGAAGGATAAAGAAGTAAAGTGGGAGCAAGAAAAAATACAGATGATACAAAAAATTGAAAATTTAGAAAATAAAGCTGAAAAAGAAGAAAGACAGAAAAAAAGAAATAACATTATAATAACTGGCATAAAAACAAATGAAAATGAGGAACAAATTAAAGTGGAGAACTTCTTGTAAGAAATACTTCAGATTCAAGTCAAAATAGGAAAAGCTCAGCTAATACATAAAGAAAAACAAATAATAAGAGTCGAAGCCGGAACATGGGAAACAAAACAAAAAATAATGAAAGCCAGAAGAAATTTAAAAGGGACCAGAATTTACATTAACCTAACCTAACCTAACCTAACCCATGAAGAAAGATACGTACAAAAAAAAATTAGAGACATAGCAAGAGAAGAAAAATCGAATGGCAAGAGGGTAAGAATAGGTTACCGTAAGTTAATAATTAACGGAGAGGAATATAGATGGAATAAAGAAATAAAAGGTTTAGAAGAAGTTGAAGATCCAAAAAACTAATAGGAAAACGGCGAAAATAGCAAAAGTACAAAAAAGAAAAATAAAGAAGAAAGAGTAGGAACATGGAATATAAGAGGATACATGGGAAAAGAAGCTGAACTGGTGAAAGAAATGATAAACCAAAAAATAGAAATACTAGGAATAACGGAAACAAAAAAGAAAGGGCAAGGGATAGAAAGAATACATAGAGGTTATTGGTTAATGTGGACAGGAGTGGAGGAAAAGGATAGAGCAAAAGGAGGAGTAGGAATGATAATAGCTCCGGAAAGGATAAAAGATACAATAAGAGAAAAACACATAAATGAAAGAATTTTGACAGTAGAAATGAAGCTAGGAGAGAACGAAACATGGACCATGATAGTAGCATACGGACCAAATGAAGACGCAAAAATAGAAGAGAAAGACAGCTTCTATACAAAATTACAAGAAGAAATAGATGAGGGAGCAGAAAACATAATGATATTAGGAGACCTAAATGGGAGAGTAGGAAATCAAAACAACGGAATAGAAGAGGCTATGGGAAAAGAAGGAGAAAAAAATTAGAAACAACAACGGAGAAAGAATTATTCAACTATGCATTGAAAACAATCTAGTAATAACAAACACTAAATTCAAACACAGGGAAGTTCACAAATACACAAGAACACAACCAACCAGAAACGAGAAATCAATAATTGACTACTACCTAGTTAACAGAAAGAACTGGAACAAGATAAAGAATGTAAAAGTAACAAGACAGGCGGAAATAGGAAGCGATCATCATTTACTGCGAATGGATATGAAATGGAATGCAAAACTTAAACCAGACAAAAGAAGGAAAAAAGTTAAGATAAAAATTAAAACATACAAACTAAAAGAAGAACAAATACAAGTGGCATACCAAGAGATACTACAAAAAAAATTCAGAGAGAAAGAAAAAAGAACGTCCATAGAAAGAAAATTGGAAATTTTTAAACAAATTATTCTAGAAGCTGCAGAAGAAAGCTGTGGATCAGCAAAAATAGTGAACAAAGATACTAAAAAAAACTAATTGGTGGACAGAAGAAGTCAAAAAAGAGATAAGGGACAAACAAGAAAAATGAAAAAGATACTTACAAACAAAGGAAATAGAAGATTACGAAAAATACAAAGACAAGAGAAATAATACAAAGAAAATAATAAAAGAAGCAAAGATAAAATCATGGACAAAATTTGGAAAAGAAATGAATGAAAGTTTCAACCGAAACCAAAAACTATTTTACGGAACGTTAAAACATTTAAAACAAAAAAAAGAATACAATATGATGAACATAAAAGACAAAAATGGTAAAATAATAACGGAAGAAGATAAGATAATGGAAAGATAGAGGCAATACTTCCAAGAACTAACAGAACAAGAAGCAGAAGAAAACAAAACAATAGAAGATGAAGAATTGCTACAGGACAGAAGAACGGAAGAAATAGAAGAAATTAAAAAAGACAAAGTAATAGAAGCAATTAAAAAAATAAAAAACGGGAAGGCACCGGGAACAGATGAAATAACGCTGGAAATGATGAAATACATGGGAGATGAGGGAATTACACAAATAACGGATTTAAGAAACGACATAATGAGGAATGGGAAAACCCCAAAGGAATGGAATAAAGGAATTATTCTACCCATACATAAAAAAGGCGATAAAAGGAAATGTGAAAACTATAGAGGAATCACACTAACGAGCATACCAAGCAAAATATTCACAAGAATTATTGAAAAAAGAATGAGAGACAAACTAGAAACAACAATAGAAGACAGCCAATGTGGATTTAGAAGAGGAAGAAGCACACAGGATCTAATATTTATAATAAGACAAATAAGTGAGAAAATGATTAAAAAAAATAGAGTAATGCACGTATGCTTTGTTGACCTTGAAAAGGCTTTCGACAGGATCAAGAGAGAGGACATATGGAAAGAACTAGAAGAGAGAGGAATTGAGAAGAAAATAATAAACGTAATTAAAAACATGTACACAGAAAACAAAAACATAGTCAGAATGAATAACGAAGAATCAAAAGAATTCTAAACGAAAAAAGGTGTGAAGCAAGGATGTGTGTTAAGCGCATTGCTTTTCTCAATTGTGCTAGACAGGGCAATAAAACAGGCAAAGAAAAAAATGAAAATGGTAAAAATAGGATATTGGAAAATAGAAGTAACAAAAATAGCAGAACTGCTATTTGCAGACGATATGGCAGTGATTGCTGAAACCGAAGAAGAGTTACAACACAACATGGAAATAATAGAGGAGCAACTAAAGAAAATAAACATGAAAATAAATTATGAAAAAACAAAGACCATGATAATTGCAAAAGAAAAACTGAATCACGAAATAAGAATAAAAGGAAGAATAATAAAACAGGTCGAACAATACAGATACTTAGGAACAATAATACAAAGCAACGGAAAACTAGACAAAGAGATAGAGGACAAAATAGGAAAAACAGCAAAAATATATAACATGTTAAAAATACTTTCTTTAACAAAAAAGAAATACCAAAAACAACAAAAACAGAAATTGTAAAAAAAGTAATCAGACCAACATTAACATATAGTAGCGAAACATGGACGATGACAGGAAAACAAATAGAAAGAATAAATGCTATGGAGATGAGATTTCTTAGGAAGATTGAGAACAAAACAAGAAAAGATAAAATAAGGAACGAGACATATAGGACGAATTTAAATATAAAACCAATACAAAAAAAAATTATTTGAAGGTCAAATGAGATGGTATGGACATATCAGAAGAATGAGCGAAGAAAGAAATACTAAGAAAATTTATGAGACAAGAGTAACAGGAGAAGAAACAAGAGGAAGACCCAGAAAAGAATGGAACAGCGCAATAAAGGAAGAAGCTACAAGAAAAGGAAACACGTGGGAAGAAATAAAAGAGATTGCCAAGGATAGGAAGAAATGGAGAAAATATTACACAAACTAATAATGTATACGCCTGACACCGAAAGGTAAAAAGGCAATTGAATAAATAAATAAATAAAAAAATATTTTAAAAAACTTTTCTAAACTATACGAAATAGTTTAGGATCATTACAAGTTCTAGATCTTAGTGAATTTATTATCTGGATCATTTTATATTATTCCAGATCATACTACATTTTTTTAAGGCCTGTAATTTTTTTAAGATATAAACAGATCAAATTAAAAAAATTATGATTGTAAAAACTGATTCTAGAATTTTTTTAATTAATGTGGATCATTCTAGATGAAATCATTTAAGATCTTAATATTAAAACCATTCCAGACCATACTAAATTCTTTATGATTATTTAAACTAATTCTAGATCTTTGTAATTTTAACATCTGGATCATTCTAGATTTTTTCAGATCATCTTAAAGATATGCAAGGTTTTCTAAAAAAAATTTTTTTTTCTGATCATACTAAACACTATAAAATGATTATAACTGATTGTAGATCTTTCCGCAGTACTGTGGATCATTTAAGATTCTTCCAAATCATACTAATTTTTCTTGAAATCATATAAGATTTTCTAAAACAAATAAAAGATTTTTTTAAATTGTACTTAATACTTTAAGATCGTTATAACTGATTCTAGGTTTTGTTAAATTAAAGTGCATTTTTCTAGATTTTATTAGATTCTTTTGAAAACATGTTAAATCTTCTAAAAAATTAAAAAGACTTTTAAAAAAACATTCTGAACACATTAGAATTATTACAACTAGTTTGAGATGCTTCTGAATTAATTATTTGGATCATTCCATACTCTTCTAGACTATACTTGATCTTCTTGAAAACATTTTATGGAAAATATAAATCTCTTTAAACCTTCACAGACTATACTAAGAACTATAAGATGGTTATAACTGATTTTAGATTTTTTTGCAGCAATGTGAATTAATTTAAACCATTTTAGATCTTACTAGATCTTTTTGGTATGTAAAATTCTCTAGAAAATATAAAAGATCAAACTAAATAAAAGTCTTCGTTATAGAGAATGAATTATATATATTAGGTACTGAATTTAAGATGCCCCTAAGAATGCTCTATACCTGGAAATCCCCACTCAGCAGACCAGGACATTTCATTAATAATGAAAGATTTTGAAATAGTTGCACTTGTGTTAAAACATTTCCCGGTGCAGATATTAATTCTGATCATGTACCAGTGGTTGGAGAATTTAAAGTTCGGTTTAAGAAAACAAAAGCCAAAAAAAAAAAACAAAAACAAAAACAAATGCAATTTGAGAATACTTAAAGATCCTAGCACAAAAGAGAGGTAGAAAAAGAAATAAATGAGAAAATCAGTAAAGAAATGAACAAAACCGAGTCAATAGAAAAACAAATAACAGTTTTGATTAAAATTATCCAACATATCCAGAAGACACATCTGAAAGAAGGGGAAGAGAAAAAAAAGAAGAAATCATGGATGACAAATGAAATAATAAATCTAATGGAGCTAAGAAGAGGTCAAAAAACAACAATGAAGATTTCAGAAAAATTAACAAGACAATTAGACAAGAAATCAGAAAGGCCAAAGAAAGCCTCATGAATCATTTTTTTCTAACTAATCCTTAAAATACTACACAATAGAATTTACAACAAATGCGAAGAACAAATCTCAGCAAAACAATTTTGCTTTGTCAATGCTGTAGGCACAAGAGAAGCACTTTTATCAGTACAGGTGCTCTTCTAAAGAAGCAGATTTGTAAACTGCAATATCTGCAATATGCCTAATTGACTACCAGAAAGTTTTTGATCGGGTGCAACATCACAAGATGATAAAAATCTTAAAACAAGTAGGGATCGACGCTAAAGATCTTCAAATTATTACCAACTTGTACTGGAACCAGACCGCATTCTTGAAAATTGAAGATGAACAAGTAGAAGACATCAAAATAGCGAGAGGGGTAAGACAGGGGTGCTTACTTTTGCCGATTTTGTTCAATTTATACTCCGACTGAACGGAACTAGGCTGAACAACATCAGATATGCCGACAATTCAATGATATTCGCTGACTCTCTTGTAGGATTTTAAACGCTAATAAACAAAATTTTATGAAAAATTTGGACTTAATATCAAAAGCAGCAAATCATGGGAAAAGATATACAATGTAAATCTATACGCTCACAATCAACAAATAGAGAGAGTGAGGCAGACAACATACGTAGGCACAATTGTGAACGAAAACTGGGACAATAGTCAAAAGATAAAGAATAGAATTGGGAAAGCTCGAGTCGTTTTTAATACAATGAATAACTTTTTCAAAAACCACGAACTCCATCTTGATACCAAACTACATATGTGGAGGTGCTTCTTATTCTCAATACTACTATACGGAGTCGAATTCTGGACACTCAATGAAGCAACAACAAGAAAGCTGGAAGCCGTTGAAATGTGGCTCCTGCGGATGTCTTGGAAGGACAGAATAACAAATATAGAAGTCCTCCGCAGGATGAAGAATCATACTAGATCTTCTTGACAGCATGTAAAATTTTATATAAAATTAAAAAAATTATACTAAATATTTTTAAATTAATGTGGATAATTTTAGATCAAACTAGATCTTATTGAAAGCATGTAAGATCATTTAGAAAAAATAAAAATTTAAAATTTTTTAGAAATTATAAAAGCTTTTCAGATCAAAAATAATTTGCAAAAGTTGTTTTTAAAATGATGCGAGATCTTCCAAAAAAAATATAATCAATAAAACGTTTTAAGATCATATCAAACACTTTAAAATTTTGCCAAATAAATCTAGATTTTCAATAATAATTCTATTCTATTCTATTCTTATAGATCATTTTAATGGAAATCGTATAAAATTCTCTTGAAAATATTAGACTTAAAAAGATTATAAAAAATATTGTAAAGGTGGTTAAAAAAAATGTAGGTCTTTATAGATCCTTTAAATCATATTGGGTATTCTTAAAACTATCCCAGATTTTTCAAACAGATAAACAAAAAATTTTCAGATCATATATCAAAGATCATTAAAACTGATCATATACTTTTGCACATTAATAAAGATTATAGTAAACAATTTTAATTATATTTAAATTAATTTAGTCAAGTTTTAAGAATTGGAATTGGATGAAATGAAATTAGCGTTTTTACACTCTATCGACCTCACCAACTTGGTTCTAGCAGGCCGAAAGTCCTTCTGAGTATGAGTGAGGAAATTAGGCGTGATGATTATTGTTTGTAAATTTTTTTGTCGCTGAAACCACGAACGCCGAAGCGGTTAAAGCTGTGAACAAACTTACAAATAATATACGGCAGAGTAGGATTTGAACTCAGAACCTCCAGCATGAGAGGCAAGCATCTAAGCAACTAATCCATGCTGCCGCTTTGATATTATGATTGACCAAATCCACTACAAAAATTATATAAAAAACATCTTCATCTGGCATTAGAAAGAGTATTAAAATAACAGTTCTTAAAATTGCTTTAATAACCTCTTCAAAAGTTGTTGGAAATGTTCACGTTTGCAAAATAATGTGGCATATTGAGTTCATAATGCTTAGCAGTAGTCTGAGCTATCATATGGCATACCTAGACAATAACCCAATCTTGCAAAATGCTCATGACAAACTCTTCGTGTGGTTTTAAAACTCTTTACCTTAGGCAAAAGCAACTTACCAAAAATAAAACTACAGAAACGTTTATTAAACCTAAAACTGCTTTCGGAATTTCATACAAAAACAATAAATATGACACGAAACACAGCAACTTGTAAGAAAAATGTTAGGGGATGAAGTACTTAAAGCTTATTCCTAACAGAATTATCCAAACTATGGTAATGCATATGAGCAAAAAGCTGCAAAAATTTACAGGACTTATATCTGTATACTGTAGTCTAACAAAAACATGCATTAAATGGGAATCTAGACGGACTTCTAATGTCTTAAATGTTTAGAATACATAAAACGCCGCTACATTTACAAGTGTAAGCCCAATAAACACAGTTACGTTTAAAATACGTTTACTTTTGGTATTACACCTAAGTGTAATATTTGTTTATTTGTTAAGTATATTATTCGGAAAAATGTCCGGCGACTAAACGGATATATCTCGTATATTTAGTGTGTAATATACGTATAGGTTATATGTATTTTAAACGTGTAATTTACACGTATTATCAACGTAAAAAATGCGTTAAAATATAATAAATATATTTGTATATTTTTTCAATTGAAATACACGTGTATTATAGGTTAAACTTTATCCGGCGAGTAGACATGTGTATGTTTGGATGCCTATACGAGATAACGGACTCATATTGGGAAGAATTGGGTCACCCATCCAAGTCGTGACCGGAGCGGACGTTGCTTAACTTTTGTTAACGCTGGTATTTGTACATGCCCTCTCTGCCGTACTGCCTACTTTCTCGGATATATAATAATATAAAATATGTATATCATTTTAACATAAAATACAAAGTATTACATCTAAATAAATAAAACATTATAATATTTAACATAGATATTAAAAAACATTACAATTAAATTAAAGATTCATTTTGATTTTTCAACCAGTCTTTTGGTGACATCTGAAAAATATACTGTGTGTATTTCCACAACCTCATATGACACACATATGTTAATCTTTATTTTAAATAACTTGACTAGTTTGCTATTTGTATTTATAATACTATATATAACAATAGCAATTAATAATATTAAATTTAAATTAAAAAAAATAAATAAATCGATGAATTGATATTAATGTTACTGTAATGGCTATAAAAATAAGTTATTTGAACCAAAAATGTCATTGCATATTTTCAGACTTAGCACAAATTAGGTATTTCATATTAGTACTCCTAAACCTGCGCTTCCAGTTCAATTAAACAACACTTCAGCACTGTTTGTGTAACAACACTCAACTTAAAACTGTATCGGATATTGCAACTAATAGCAAGTGCACATTATGGTTAATAAAAAATTTAAAAAAAAGATGAATCATGCATCTCAACATACACTTTTCAAACTATATTCACGCGCTCGGGTAGCCTCGGACGTCCAAGACAACATTGATCGGCAAACTTAACCCAGAAATAATAAACGTTAAATATACGTAGATATATTATGCAGGTTATTTATACAAGTATTCTAATGGATAATATACGTATATTAATCAACGGTAGAAAAAAAGGAAAATATTAACGTTTAATATACAGATATACATATCTTACGTGTACAAGAAATGTATATTATACGAATACACATATACCATATACGCTTTTTACACCATATATACGTGTAATAAACTTATATTATCTAAACTTGTGTTTACTGGGAGGCTTACAATACAAAAATTACTGTTTTTTTTTTTGGAAAGCACAACAAAAATAAGTTTTTGATAGTCCTTGGCAAGAGTTCATTAAAGAAATAAAACTATTAAAGGACGCCAGACGTGCCACGTCAAAACAGAAAAAAGTGTTGCCACTTTTTTTTATAAAACAAATGAAAAATGGCAAAGCGGCGGGGCCAGACGATATCCAAGTTGAAATCCTGAAATTCCTAAATGAGAAACACAATAAAAGTTTCACCAACAAATTTATTAGAATATACAAATTGGGTAGCATACCAAAAGAATGGTTGAAGTCAGAATTTATTTTATTACCAAAAAAGTGGGACCAAAAAGATGTGAGGAATATAGAAGTATTAGCTTCATGAGTCATCTTCTCAAAATATTTCTTAAAATACTGCACACAAAAATTTACAACAAATGCAAAGAACCAATGTCAGCAAACCAATTCGGCTTCATCAACGCTGTATGCACAAGAGAAGCACTTTTCTTAGTACAGGTGCTCTTTCAACTAAGCAGAGACGTAAACTGCGGTATCTACGTATGCCTAAATGACTACCAGAATGCTTTTGATCGGGTGCAGCATCACAAGATTTTAAAACAAGTAGAAATTGACGCCAAAAATCTCCAAATCCTAAAAATTTAAGATAAACCAGTAGAAGACATCAAAATAGCGAGAGGTAAGACAGGGGTGCATACTTTCACCGATTCTATTTAATGTATAGTTCAAACAAATCTTTAAAAAAGCCCTAGAAGACACAGAAACAATATCAGATATGCCGACAATAGAATGATATTTGCTGATTCTCTTGAAAGACTTTATATACAATTAAACTTTATTATAAGTTTGGACTTATTATCAAAAGCAACAAAACAAAGTTTATGATCATAAGCAAAGACAAGATATTCAATGTAAATCTATACGCTCATAATCAACAAATAGAGAGAGTGAGGAAGACAACTTATTTAGGCATAATTGTGAACAAAAACTGGGACAATAGTCAAGAGATAAAATATAGAATTGGGAAAGCTTGAGCCGCTTTCAATACAATTAATCACCTCTTAAAAAAACACGAACTCCATATTAATACCAAAATACGCATGTTATACGGAGTCGAGTCTTGGACACTCAATAAAGTAACAACAAATAAGTTGGAAGTTATTCAAATGTGGCTATATCGACGCATCCTGCGGATATCTTGGAAGGACAGAGTAACAAACATAGAAGTGCTCCGTAAGATGAAGAAAGAGACGGAAATCATTATCTAGGCCACATTATGAGGAACGAGAACAGGTACGTCCTATTACAAGCCATCGTTCAAGGCAAGATACCCGGCAAGCGAGGTCTAGAACGAAGGAGAATATTATGGTTGCTGAATCTTAGGGCATGGTACGGGAAGATGTTGAAGGAGCTCTTCAGAGTAGAAACCAATAAAGTGAAGATAGTTATGCTCATCGCAAACATCCGAAGTTGGATATGCACCTGAAGAAGAAGAATAAAGGAACATGTTTTGTTGACTAAGTTTCTTAGATTTGTTAAAAATAGTTTGATAATTAGTGTTTTTGTACAACAAGCCCAACATGACAATCCAATTTATTTAAGTTAGAATAAATTGAGAATGTGTTTTGGCCACAAATGGAAACGATCTAGAAAGAAATTTTATTGTTATCATTGGGTGGTTACTTTATTTTGGCACACACACTCTAGATCTCGAAGACTACAAAGATAAAGGACAAAGAAACGGCAATTGCCTACGAAATTATTAAACCACTCATAGGAGTGTAATTAGAGACTAAAGGAAACTACTGCTAATGTTGCGCTAAATGTGTCTCCGGTGCCCAACTATGCAGCATAGTTATATATCTAGGAATCCAAAAGAGGCAAAAAAGACCTTTCTGAAGCCAGTGGATGTTATATTGCACGGATTTTTTCTATGGAATTTCCTTGCTCCTTTGTACTTTATAGTGGGATTAGTAAAGATTTATTTGTCATTTGGTGTGATAAGGTGTAATATGCTAATTTTAGAATAACTTTGGCATAGCTTTAATGTTGATATTCTTATGTCTGGTTTTGCAGTAAGCTGTAGCTGTTGGTGTTGCTACAAATTGGGTTTGTCTAAAGCTACAGTTTTACACTTACGCACTCATTCAGAATGCCTTGCTCTAAGTTTTCGACCAAACATCACTTGCTTAGACTGTTTTGTATTTGTTCTTTCTAATAAAACGCGTTGACCGATCAAATATTGCTAGTATGGTGTTGCTTTGGAGAAAAAGATTTGGTAAGGCCAGAATGTTTAACAAAATTCACCAGACCAGTTTAAATCAACATCGAGGTAACCCACCTCACTAATTTTATACAGAATTTGTTTTCTGACAAGGAATCCCAACTTACATCAAACAAAAAAAATATTTTTTTGCACTATGTATTTGAATAAGTAGAATCTACGTGAGCAAACGTCAATGAATTTAATTGATTTTTTTTTTTAATTCTAATGCACCGAAAGAAATATTCAACATAGCAATGGATATTCTGAAAATAACGATTATGATGTATTTTAAATAAATTATTGATTTGGCCAAAAATAATATAGTTGCATTGCGTTTTTAAAATTGCTTCTTCGAATCCGAATTAAGATTTTAATTTTTTTTAATTTATTTTGACTGATTGTCGATTTTATTACTTGTCATTTTTTTTTAATGAAATATTTTATACATAGTTTTAAATTAAATTTTATTTATTATCTAGTTTTAAAAAATTTTCATACTTTTTACTAATATTGAATGTAAAATCGACTATTGAATTACGAAAAATTATCTAAATAAATACATATTATAATATATACAATTTCACAATATGAGATTCTGAAGATTTCCAATTCTTGTATCCAACAAACAGGCGGTGTACTTCTTTAAAAAATGTTTCATATTCCTACCCGTGCAATCCGAGTAAAAAGCATTACATTACATGTGCTTACTCCGCATTGAAATTTATTTAGCCATTTAGATGAAAACTCGAAAAATCCTCGAACCGCGTCACTTATTGCATGTGCATCTGCATGTTTATGTAGATATCCTCTAGGTTTATTCTGATTAAATTAGTCGTAAACGGTGTTTAGTACAAACATATTTATCGATTCGCGGCCGCGTTTAAATTAATTAAGCCCGATGTGGCCGCCGGACGTTTGGGATTTTTTTGTTGTAATGTGCCATGAGTGGAGGAAGGAAGATAATGGTTTTTGATGGGCTGTCCCTTTAGGTTATGCCGCGTGAGTTATGTACGTAACATTGCGGTTCAGCTGCGTACACTTGTATTGACCATATGTACCAACTGTAAAAAGCCAGTACAATCTGCTAAATCATTTCCTGGTTAAAAATAGAATATAATATATACACATTATTATGCATGTGAATTAGTTTTAATAAATTTCATATACACTTATGTGCATCTGACTTACACAATTTAGTTCATTTATTAAAATGAATTACAGCGTGGCCGCGTCATGTGCGTGTTGATTTATAATATCGTCTGTCACCGTTCGTTAAAATATCACGGAAACTGAGCGAAAGAAGTTATTTATGGCTGTTTAAATGGCGATAAAATTGCTTTCGCATGTAACCACGGGGCGGGAGGGATAAGCGCACTGATTACAAGAACAAATAGTTACTCGGGGCAAGACAAAGCGCAAATACCATTATTTAGTAAAGATAAACAGAGTGCAATCCAAGTCGTGTAAGCACCGGCAGTTGTCAACCCGCAAACTGCCAGTTTCAGATGACGATACGCCCACAAACTGGATGAACACCCGATGAACAAGTACGGCACCCGATACGGTGCAATACTGTATTGCTCTGTTGCACTTGCCTGACTGGAAACCATCTCTACGCAAAAAAGAATACAAATAAAAAGTCACGGATAAAACAAACATTTGCTCGGTTCAATTAAACCACCAGCGTTTATTTCAACAGCACAGCGAGTGGGTAAAAAATTCAATACGGCGATATTAGCAGCTAGTAGAGATTTATAAATTGGCTTAGCTTTGCTATAAAATCCACATACGAACAGTCAATATCGAAAAATTAAATATTTACATAGACAAAAGATAAATACAGGTTTTTAGTGCAAATTGCGAGTTTTTATAACATGATTATGAACGGTATTTCGAATATAATAAAGAGTAGCAAATTAAAAATAACTTTAAAGTGAGGTGTAAATACAAAAAAATTCTGAAAATATACTATTCACTTATATTTATCAGTCTGTGAACTGTGATGGTTAATACATTCAGTTTTTTTAGTTCTATTAACAAAGTCATTTGGTAGTAGAGTAATCAATAACAGCAACTGAAATTTAACAAAATCTTTTTTTATTTTTGGACGCTACCGGGATGCAGAATTGTGTACACATAAATGGACCATTATACAGTTTATCACTCAGATCTCTTTAAGAACGTGATATGGTTTTTATTGTTAGAAAATATTTGCATAAAATTTTAGATGCTTTGACAATAGAGCATATGATCAGATGAATTTGTAAACGTTTTCTCCACTTGCTCATAAACCGTTGAATCTAATTTGGCAGTTTTTAATAGTATTATGAATCTATTAACAGACATTACAAATCAATTGTTTTTAATTTTGTTGCTTTATTTTACTTCGCATAATTGTTTGTGGTAGAAAAAGTGTCTTGATTTGCTTATACGTACCATTATTGTATATTATACGTGAAAAATAAGTTAATTGATTCTACATATTTTATGCATAATCTGATATTGATAACAAATATATTCAGCGTATGTTAGTGTGTGTGGCCGTAGAGTATTCAGTGTTCTAAAAGCAGCAATATAACTCCTGTAACATTTTTTGAGGTAGTTTGCGCTTGAACGCTGAGCTGCGAGCATGATTGTATTAGATGCTTTCCTTTCACTGTTCTGGACGGTTCTGAACAATTTTGTGCTTGACGCCCCATGTACCTTTCATTGAGAGCGCGATGCCCCAACTTGTTCCGAGTTTCCTTCCTCTCTCCCCTCATGCACTACCTATCGCGACGGTGCATCAGAACGGTTCTGTGCGTCAAGCCCCGGGAGCGTGTTGCTCTTGAAAGGATAGCAGTAATTGTTGTGCATCTCTAACGTGTTACTCATTTAGCAACTCTGTTTCTTCTTCACGTGCAATCTCTTTTGCGAAGGTTGTCTATAATCATTGCAATTTAGATTTGACACCGCTGCTAGAAACAGTTGGGCGGAGCTACCTTCATACTGCAGCAATTGGTATTTCTCTCTTTGCGTGATCATGGGATACATCACGTCTTAATGATAAGCAGGATTTTTCTTTTTTTGTTGATTTTGTTGAGTACTTTCTGAATAGTTATTCTGTCTGTATACGATATTTTCTGAATTCTCTAATATCTCAACAGTTAGTTTATTTAAACATTGTTTAATAAGAGTTCACGTCTTTATCTCATATAGAAGGACAGAAAAAACGTAGGACTTAGGAGGCGCTGCTCTCTTCTCTTCCAGGTCTCCGATTACCATGATCCATACAATTTTCTGTTTGGTTTGGTGTTATGTCATGGTTATTTAACTAGAGATCTCCGGATGGATCTTTACTGCAGTGATCTCTTTTGCATTTTATATCTAAATGCAGTTTACTACTTGTCTATATTACTTTAAAACCACTTTTTTTATGCGTGGGCTAGGTGAAAATAGTCTTCAGTCAGTTCAAATACCCCAAGTAAAATTTCTCTAAAACGTTGATTTTTTGTCTAATTTGAAGGGACTATTTTTAGATCTTTTGCCTTTGGGCCCAATTTTTTAACCACAGAGCAATTGTCTTCTCTTAGTTGATTAACAAGTGGGACTACTTATTGCGTTAGATTTCTCTGCATGTGAGGTTGTTGTTTGGGTTAGCGTATCTTTTGCCCAACACCACTTACACCTGTTGCTTCAATAAAGTTCAAAAACTCTTCTTTGGATTGTCTTTAGTTTTTTTTTAGTTAGCTTTTGCTTCTTAAAGTGAACTATGCGCATTATATATTGTATGCTTCACATTCACTAAAAAAATTTACTGTATTTGATTTGACATACATGTGATACTCTTTTGGTTCTTTGTGATGGTTCTATTGAAAATAATTTTGAAAGTTTTATTTCTTGACAGTGTTTTACATGTTGCTATATTCTTCTGCAAGTTTATTTTGGATTTTTTTTTGGTTTCGTATGGAATCTTAAAAGCAAAGTTAGGTCTTTGTTTTTTTCATTTTGGCATGGACATATTCTGTCATTTGTCGTTAATGCTTCCAGACTGTTTACTCTGTGCGATTGAAAAGTTGTTCACATCAAAATAAATGTACTTTTTTGTATTATTATGTATTACCGAAAACAAACCTAGACGTTATTGTAATGGAAACTTGTTACTTGACGTCTGTAGCATTTCAAATTTTCTCAAGAGTAACGAGTTTCCCTTATTAAACAGTATTTTTCCAGTTTTTTAACGATCGACATAAAAAGTGCGATGCCGGTTTGCCTTTAAATAACTTAAAAAGACTGTCAACACACTATCAGATTTTGGATGGTATTACTCAGAAAGCGCGTAAGAAGATAAAATTTTGTGCATATCATGTTTGTAAAAATTAAAAGAGTCCGATTTTTAGACAACTGCAGAACTTGACTGTATTTTTTACTGATAGTTCATGGTTTCACTTTAGTGGATACGTGAATAGTTCAAACATAAAAATTTGGTCATCCAAAAATACTCATGTCTTTTATAAAAATTAAATGCACTATCAGAAAATTGGAGTGTGGTGTACTGTATCACATTGTCTAATAGCTTTTTTTTAAATTAGAGTAAACGGTGCTGTGTACCAAGATGATGTTTTGGTATATAGTATTTTGTTGCTTGCAAAGATGAAAGTAATTTTTGGTTCTAGCAGAACATGTGGCTCATGTCACACACTTAATGAAACAATACGTTTCTTACGCAAGTTGTTTGGAGAGCGTATCAATTGACCATGGCTTTTTATAATTTAACGTCTTCAGATTATTTTCTTAGGGGATAACTTAAAGAAAGGGTTTACAAAAACAGAATGAACTGAAGATGAACATAACAACAGATTAACAACGTCAGTAAAGAAGTGTTGCATAGAGTGGTCTCAAACACCGTAAAACGTGTGTACATTACTGTTTGTGATTGCCGAGATATGAAGTATTTATATTTTTGTTTATCTGTACTTGTTATTTTAAACCATTACAACTAAGTGTAGTGTTGGTAGTGAGAGAAATGTTTCCATGGTTATTATTATCAACATGCATGGTAATTTTTGTACTTTGCCTAGTTTAGTAGTCTTACTTTTAAGAATAGTTTTTTCACCCCATACAAGTGTAACGATGTGTCTAATCACCAACATATAGCCATATTAGGTGTCAGTCTCTATGTGCGCCAGATCATTATTTTGGTTTGCGTTTCCAGGTAAGTGTTTAATATTAGTATAGTTTCAATCGTGAGACTTGAGTATTTTACTTTTTTTCTTACTGGGAGCGTAGTTTCATACATCTTTAATTTTTTTAGATTTTGATGTTTTTGTCATTTTGTATATTAACTCATACAGACTTTCCATATAGGGTTATGGTTACAGTCCAATTTTTGAGTATAGAATTGGTCTAATGTCAGTTGAGAGGATCTACTACTTGGTTCTCTATTCCTATTGAAAGGGATTCCTTCTTTTTCTTTGAGTTACTTCTTATTGGAGATTGGAATCGATCATAAAAACACGTATCCTGTTGACAGCCGCCCTGAACAGTTTGGCAGACGTACACTCAAACCACTCTCTCAGGTTGCGAAGCCACGATATTCTCCTTCTGTCAATAGTTCTTTTTCTTCTAATTGTACCCGGGATAATTAGTTTGAGGATGTTGTATCTTTCTCCTTTTAGAATGTGTCCCAGGTACTCAAGTTTTCTTTTTTTAATGGTTTTATGGATCTCTCTGGTTTGGTGCAGTACTGCTTTGGTGCATGAAATTTTAAGGATTCTCCTGTAACACCATATTTTGAAAGCCTTCAATTTTTTGATGTTTTCCGTCTTTAATGTCTAGGTTTCCATTTCATACAACAAGGTAGGAAAGATGTAGCACTTTAGCATTTGCTTTCGAACCTCTAATTTAATGCTGCGGTTACAGAGAATTTTCTCTATTTTAGAAGAGGCACAACCGGCGAGTTCTATTCTCCAGTTGATTTCCTTGGTGTGCTTTGCATTATCTGTTACCCATGTTCCCAGGTACTTATGGGAGGATATCCATTCTAAAAGGAATTTAAATGTAGTATTATCAAATTCTTTCTTTATCCAAAACACTACTCAGAATAATTATCTTGCAATACATTATTTAGCTAGTGTATAACTAGCTTGAGGAAAATTTTCTCGACTGGTAGGCGTACTGGTGCCGGTGCAATGCCGGAATCTTTGGTAGTTCGTTCCGTATGTATCTGTTGGATATCTTTTTTCAATAGTTTTGTATGAATGATGTCAAGCTAATTGGTCTATAATATTTAGCTTGGGCATGCTACTTGGTATGTGTTCAAGTGCCAGACTTGCTTTGAGAATCTTGCATAGACGCTCTTTCAGAGCTGCTCACTCGTTTTGTAACATGATATTGACATATCTCATAAGCTCCTGGTGACTTGAATGGATCAAACATATTGCATTTTTATTCTAGACTACTTTAGTGTTTTTGTTTTGTTTTTAGTTTAAATTTTTTTTAGATCAGGAGCTTTTATTTAACGTAAAGCTCAGGAAATGTCTTCAATAGTTTCTGCAATAGTTTTTGCAAAGTACTGTTGACTGACTCTGACTCTATTTTTCACCTCAGCAGTGGTTCAATGTTCTTAGTGTGAATTTTGCTTAAAGTTTTTTGGAAGCATGAGCTTGTGAGCTTGTTCTAAACCCTCTCACAGTATTTTTTCTAACAGTTTTTTTGTTGATCTTTTTCTATAACATTATGATTTGTTTGTTTTTTTTTTGTTGGCTGACAAAATTTAATGTATTGGATTCACTTTCTAAAAGCAGCAAATGCCTTGCTTTTCAAAGTGTACTGGCTTCTTTTGCCATAAATGAAAGGAAGCGGTGTTAGCGGTGTTAGCGGTGACACGTACCACTTCATATTTATCAGTTTACTGGCTTTCTTGAGGTAGTGTAAAGTTCGTGGATATATATTTAAAACTGCTGGTTGAATTAGGAAAAGTTCTTTATTTAATCTCGGCACATATGTACGCGAGTGAAACGTATAACATAAGAGAGCGAGTACCTTGCTACGCGTTCTTTTATACATTTATATTTAAACAAAAAATACATTCCATAAAATAATATCTATACAATATAAATAATAAATATACATATTTAATACAAAATAAAATAATGTCCATACATTACAATACCCTTCCCTTATCCTAACAGAATATATTCCCAATAATTTTGTTAAACAATTCTAATTATCTAATTCCGTAATTAACCTTGATGGAGGTTTTCTCACTCTATTACTTCTTCGTAACATTTCGTCATTACTAACATCTATGACTTCTTCAATTTCGGTACCATTCGTACCTTCAGAACTAGTACCGTGAAAAAAACTTACAATTTGATTAATATGTCTTTTCCACGTTTTCTGTAATTCAGGTATAAATACAAGATAAGTTCGAGGTCCTAAAATTTTATTTACAATAGCTTTAATCCAAGTCGGTTTTTGGAATCTAAAATCCCTAACAGCTACTTGCGCATTTACATCAAACATTCGTTTTGATTTACCTTTATAATTTTTTATTTGTTGTTTTTGCTTATGTTTTACTTTGCTTACTAACGGTTGATTGTCCGTTGAGTTATGTTCTGGTTTTAACAAGTCAAATCTGGTACGCAATTTTCTACCAAACATTATAGCAGCTGGACTCTTTCCAGTGGTACAATGTGCTGTATTACGGTAGTCAAACAAAAATTGATTTATTATCAAATTAATATTTTCTACTCCACCTTTCCCTATAGCTTTTAATATTGCCTTTTTAGTTGTTTTGACTGCATTTTCGGCAGCTCCGTTAGTTGCCGGATGGAATGGAGAACTAGTTTTAAATTTTATGCCATTGGAATCCAAAAACTTTTTAAATTCTTCAGATGTGAATTGACTGCCATTATCTGATACCACTAGTTTTGGAATTCCAAATCGTGCAAACAAACTTCTTAAAGCTTCTATAACATGAAAACTATTTGTACTAGGCATACAAAATGCTTCAATCCATTTTGTGTGTGCATCAATGATTACCAAAATGTTTTTGTTATGTAATGGCCCTAAGAAATCAATATGTATGCGCTCCCATATTTCCTTAGGATATTCCCATGGAATCAGTTCATTTTTATTTGGTGAATCCTTATACATTAGACAATTTTCACATGCTTTAACTTTATTTTCAATGTCTATATTCATAGTTGGCCACCACATGTACGATCTGGCTAAGCTTTTTGTTTTTACTATGCCCATGTGTACCTTATGCACTTCATTTAACATAGTATCAATTAACGCTTGAGGTATAACTATTCTGTAGCCAAATAAAATTATCCCATCTTCATAGGTTAAATTGTTCCTTTGTTGGAAATATGGCTTAATAATATTCGTAACTTTATTTGGCCACTTATTAGTTTCGATATATGTTATAATTTTTTGAAGTATCCCGTCTTCTTTAATTTTTTCCTTTAATAATTCAGAATTTATTGGAATGTGTTCATTATTAATAACATAATTTATAAATGAATTTTCATCTTTGTGAATCATTACGTCATTCAATGGTAGTCTTGATAGACAGTCAGCATTATTTGCATTAGATTTAACATAAATTATATCATATTGATAGTTATTCAAGATCAATGCCCATCTTTGTAAACGATTTGCTGTTATTAATGGTATACCCTTCTTGGGTCCAAACAGTGTAACCAGTGGCTTATGATCGGTTAATAAAGTGAATTTCTTACCATATAAATATAAATAAAATTTTTGAACACCAAACACAATTGCATATGCTTCCTTTTCGATTTGTGAATACTTACATTGAGCTTCATTTAACGTTTGTGATGCAAATGCAATTGGTTTTTCATCACCATTTTCAAAAACGTGTGAAATCACTGCACCTACGCCATACTGAGATGCATCCACAGCTAATCTAATTGGAAGATCTTGATTATAATGTACTAACACATCTGCTGATATTAAAACGTTTTTAATTTCTTTGAATGTTTCATTACATATATCAGACCATTCATATTTAATATTTTTCTTTAATAAATTGTATAACGGTTTCAACAGCGTTGCTGAGTTTTTTATAAATTTATTGTAATAATTGACGAGACCTAAAAATGATTTAAGTTGTGTAGTATTCCTTGGAATGGGTGCCTCTTTAATTGCTACTATTTTATCTTCACATGTATGAAGTCCATGCTTGTCAATTTTATAACCTAAATAGGTAATTGATTCTTGAAAAAATTTACATTTATCCTTCCTAACTGTAAGTCCATATAATTGAAATCTTTCTAATGTTTTAGTTAGTCTTTCAATATGTTCTTTCTTATTACTTCCTGTTACAAGTACGTCGTCATAAAAGCAAACAACACCTTCTAATCCTTGAAGTACATTCTCCATTATCTTTTGAAATTTTGCAGGAGCACAACTTACACCAAAAGGTAACCTAGTATATTTATATAACCCCTTATGAGTGCTTATGGTTGTTAGTTCCTGCGAATTTTCACTTAATGGTATTTGTTGATATGCTTGAGAAAGATCTATTTTAGAAAATTCAACACCATTTTGTAATCTACTAAATAATTCTTCTATTCTTGGTATAGGATAAGAATCTGTGATAATAGCTGGATTAATTGAGATTTTGTAATCTCCACACAATCTAATTGTGTTATCTTTTTTTAAAACTGGTACTACTGGTGTACCCCATTGACTATAATCCACTTTTTCCAATATATTTAATTTAACAAGCCGATCGATTTCTTGCTCAACTTTCAATCGCATTGCAAATGGTAACGGTCTAGCCTTGAAATATTTTGGTTCTACATTTTCTTTTGTTTTTATATCAATCTTACCCTTATTAAATTTGCCTAGCTGATCCGTAATAACATTATGAAATTTGTTTAATAAATTATTCATATTCATATTTTCATTAACATTTAATTTATTTATGCTTAAGTTAAACAATGAAAAATAATCCCTTCCCAATAATGGAGGTCCACCATTTTTCACAACATATAACTTTATTTCTCTGATAACATTTTTATACTCAATATTTACAGATATAAAACCTACAGTTTTAATTTCTGTACCGGTATAGCTAATAAATGATTTATCTGTACTAAACAATTTATATTTTGAAAAATGCGTATTTTTAAATTGACTTGAAATAACGGATAGACTTGCACCCGTGTCCAGTTCAAAACTCAAAGGATTTCCATTAATCCGTACAATGACTTTAATTGGATCAGCAAAATTATTTGTTTTTAAATTATAAAGGTTTACATTTTCTTTAATAAAATTATTTTTATTTAAATTCGTTCGACAAACATTTGATAAATGTCCTGGTTTTTTACATTTATGACATTGATAATTTTTATATCGACATTCACTTGCCTTATGATTCCATTTTCCACATACCGTACATTTTTGTTGTGATACGGCTCTATGGTCGCTGCTCCGTCCGGAAGGGCCCGCTTGCAGACGCGCCGTCGTCCCGTGATGCTGGCTCGGTCTCCCCCGATCCTCACGGCTTCCTCGTTGATGTTCTCTCGTTCCCGTTCGGAATATTTCCTGCGGCTCCTTTTTTATGTTGACTTCTGGGGAATGCCGACTGCTCACTTCCTTGCTAATAGCAATTTCTATTGCCCTGTCCAGTGTAAATTTGTCGGTAATTTCTTCCTCCAAGAGTCGATCCAAAATTTTTCCTTCTCCCAGCCCCATGATGAAACGATCCCTCAAGATGACTTGCAATTCTTTATCGAATTCGCATTTTATGGCTAGATTTTTAATTCTAGCCGCCCAGTCCATGATGTTTTCAGATTTTGATTTCACAGCATGATAGAATGTGAAACGATGTGGCATGGCGGTTCTTTTCGGTGAAAAGTGCTTATTTAATAGGGATACCAATTCTTTATATCCTTTATCAGATGGTTTCTCCCCGACACACAAATTACACAATAATTGATAACTTTCTTCGCTGCATGCATTGATTAATAACGCACGTTTCAAATTATCGTCCTTCGTTTCGTTGGCTATGAAATATTGTTCCAACCTGTCTCTATACAAGGTCCAATTGCTATCCTTGCAATTAAATTCCCTTAATTGTCCTATGTACGTGGACATTGTGCACGTGTCTTCCACTTTTCACTATAACACTTCTATTTTGTAATTATACACGCACTAATCACGTTCACGTTTATTTTGCGTGAAATAATTGCACTTGTTAATAATCCTCGTCGCCAGTGTAAAGTTCGTGGATATATATTTAAAACTGCTGGTTGAATTAGGAAAAGTTCTTTATTTAATCTCGGCACATATGTACGCGAGTGAAACGTATAACATAAGAGAGCGAGTACCTTGCTACGCGTTCTTTTATACATTTATATTTAAACAAAAAATACATTCCATAAAATAATATCTATACAATATAAATAATAAATATACATATTTAATACAAAATAAAATAATGTCCATACATTACAGGTAGATAACAAAACGTGAGTGTGTTGCCTGGGTTTATTATACTAAAGTTAGATTCTGTTGTCACCGCCGCGACTACACGTAGCTACGCTTTCTTCGGCAATCCGCTCCAACAATCACGGGCGAATCGTTTCTATAAAATTTGCCAGTTTTAGAACTGTAAAACAAGTGACACTCTCAACTGTATGCTCATGGAGCAAGAAACACGATTCAAGGACCGGAACTTTGTCTGAGAGCCCATTCCACTTTGATTCCAGTAGAGCATTGAAACGGCACCACAGCGAAGACGTCTTCCGGTTGGAATTTTGTCTACGACGCATTTTTCACTGACGGTCCGCCATCAAACAAACTCGCGACTCCTAGATCTAAGATTCGGCACACACCTCCAATGCACAGAGGCTTGGCTCTCTGGTCACATACAATATGGCCACTGTGAGTAGCTTTAATTTCCTTTAATACCCTACAAATATTATCAGGTTCTCTCAAACACTGCACTCTATGTGAGTGCGTTTGCGGTGATAGCGCAGGTACAAAGTACAAAGGACACTCTGGGTTATTGTGTTACAAATGTTGCCCTTTTTGGTGGAGACGAATGACGAAACATAACGATTAATTTGTTTATAAAATGCTTTCTACGCTACCACAAACTCTATGAAACACCTTTGGAACGCTTTGCAATTTGAACCGGCCGCTTCTGCAACTTTCATGGAAAAAACGTTGGTTACACTGTTATAAAGTATAACAATTTATTATCTTTTATGTTCTTGCTTCTCTAGGCTATGTGGTAGGCGTTTGCATTGCATCTACGTAAGATACCCAGATATTAAGTTAAGAACTTATTTCCCTTCTGGTAGACTTTGGCTGCTACTATATTTCTGAATTATACATCTTATGGTTTTTTTCAGATTTAGTACTTACATGTTTTGCTATGACACATAAGGCTTTGACTGCGAATAATTTGGCCGGAATGTATATTTTTTTAAATCTTTTTTGTTTGGATCCAAGATTTTTGGACAAGGACGATATCAAAAATGTGTTAGAAATATATGCTCTAAGTGGTGTAGATTGATCTGCACGATATTTAACATATTAATTAGCGTTAAATTACCCCAGAGAATGGCAACGAATCTGCATCCATGGTATCTTCGATGGAACTGTGCAGTCTGTTTTTTCTTTTACTTCATTCCCTTGTCTATAAGTAAAACATGTTTAATCTATTTGGGATCTGGTTTAGAGTTCACAACTTGACAGGTCTTGGTACAGATGTTTTGCACTGCTAATCTATTTAATAGGGTTTTAATTGTGGTCCCGGTATCTATATAGTTACCATTCTTGGATTTCTCAATTCCTTCAATGCAATGACTTGAAGTTTGCTTCTTGGTTCTTTTTGGTCGATGTTTTAAGGAGTCATTTATTTGTTAGCTTGTCTATGATTTTCAGGAATTCTTTTATAAGTGCATTCCTAAAAATTTTTCTTTTTAAACTTACCAACTCTAACAAAAATGTTTGTTTTAATGATTTCTGCTTCTTCAGAGTTAAGGGAGCAATTGTGATACTTATTTTGGATTATTGATTATGCAATCTTTTTGTTTGAAGTCTCTTAAGTCCTTTTGCTTCATTGCCGGTTGTTTGCCGGTTGCTGCAATGCTGGCGTATTACTATTAAATAGGTTTTGTTCTTGCAATTTTTTTATAAGAGCAATAGTTTCTAGTGTACGTGGTATCAGGTGCTGCTGTTGCGTCTCCAATGTAGTTGTTAAGCGTTTTTGCTATTGAAATTGGCTAGGTTGCTTGAGTTTCCTGAGCTTCCATTTATTTACACAGTTTGCGTTTGGCTCTTTGACATTGCTGGACCATTTGTGGTTCAGTGTTTGTTTTTCTGGTTCCCTATCTAGTTGCAAGAGTACATAGAAAAAAAATGTCGCCAGTTACGTACGGAAAACTAAATTTTATTGTTTTTTGCAATGAGAGGTTGCTGGTATTTCATAGGCATTGTTTGAGACGCAGCATCTTTTGCATTATGCATCTTTTGACACGATAGCTTCCACTTTGGATTAGTGCCCTAACATGGCAGGTCAATGCAGTTGCTTGGATTGTGACGCGGAGAGTCAGGGTTGTTTGTGAGATTGAAACACATTTGTTTCCGTTATGTTTTTTAGTTGGGCACTATTTGTTACCGTTTTGGGGGTTTGTAGAGAAAGGAGATAGAAAAGAGATGGCAGGGTTGCTTTTTGATGTCAGTTTTGAGATGGAAATCAAGGTTTGCTTATTCTTAAACCAGCCAATCACTGCATTTTTTGTGGTTTTTATTTCCTATAATTAATCAAATCAACGCCAAGTCTTATATACTGGAAATTTCTTTATTCTTGGCCCACCGTCTACGACAGTGTAACGCTGACTTACCTTTTCATTGTTTTATGCTTTGGAAATCCGTGCGGGCATTAATATGTTTGGCCCGCCAAAGGTGGTTTTTCTGTACTGTTACTCTTGTTGGATTAACTCTGCATCACGTCGTACAACACAAATCAAATATTTTTTTTTTAGAACATCTCAGCTCTCTGTGTACGTATGACGTAACAACAAAAGTCAAACGCTGTACGGTACAAAAAACATACGAAGTACTAAGTTGCAATCACTAACATTACTACTATAGCAGAAAAACCCAGTGGAATCCTTCACCCTCAACGTGATCTCATTACTTTCAAAGAGCGTGCCGGTAACAAATGGCGCCCAACATGAGCAACAAAAGGTATTTGTGACTTTACGCTTAAAGACACCTCAAAGAAGAAAAGTAAAGCAATCACTAAACTACCTTACTACTATAAACAAATGGAAGAAAAAAAAAGAGCAATTACTAGAGGAATATCTAGCCGACATCAAACTCTAGATTAGATGATGAATTACTTTGGCGTCAATACATGCGTAGTAAATTGGTTTGTCAAAGTTTGCTCAATGAATAAATAACTCTCATTTAACACATTAAACCTAAATAAATTAATGCATTATTGGATAGCTATTTGACCTCAAACTTAAAAATTGAAGTTTATCTTTTTGTCAAAGTATTTAATGGCTGATTATTAAGCCTAAACATCAAAATTGCAACAGTTTTTTACATTTTTTTCAAAAAATAACATCCAAAACAAGTATTAGTTAGCAATTAATAAATATATTGCAAATTATATGGAGTGACTGAGGCCGAAGGAACTGTTGCGTGCCTAAACCCAAGGATAATAAATAAGAAGAATAATCTTTTGGAATAGATAGTATAAAATAGCTAGGTATTGAGTGCGTTAGCAATAATTTGAGGTATTTTCTAACTTTGATGGTTTGAATTTTGTTTCTACAAAAAATGAGTGTAATTATAGTTTTTTAAATCAAATAAAAATTAATTTCCCTGATGTTCAAGCGTAGAAGGTAGGTCTATCAGGTGGTCTTTTAAAAATTATGACTCTTTTTTATAGTCTCTACGCTCATTGCCAGCAGACGTAAGTTTAAGCTTATTGTTGTAACGTTTTTCGTGTACTTACTGTATGACATAGATTTTAGGTGTTTGCCATGAGTAGATTGTTTACGTTGACGGTCATTACAAGTTTTTTGCTTTTTCTGTTAACTTCAAACTAGAATTTACAAATAACTTTTATAGCTTAGTATAGGTGGCCACTTCTACTAAAGCTAACATTATTTTTTAAGGCTGGTATAGCTTTAGTCTAATTTATGCTCTTTGATGCTGAAAGATTATTAAATTATTGCTTAAATAATTAATCATTAAGTTTTATTACTAATATATAATTAATAATAATAAGTAGATGACATTAAATTTATTGTCGATTTTTACAATTTATGTTTTGCCAACTTCCTTAATACGTCCTGACATAATATTATTAATGCAAACCAATAAAATATAATTTAATGTGACCTAACACTTATTTATTCATTATCTTCATTTCAAATATATTTCTGAAAATACTTTAATGGATTGCCAAGTTAAAAAAAAAACATAATTAAATAAATGCTTAGTCATTAATTATAATTTTTAATAAACTTATTTACATAAACATATTATATACTATTTTAACAACATTTATATTTAAGCTTGTCACAGATACAACTGTTTCAGTGTATTAATATTTGCTACAATTGTAGACACACGAATGATTATTATTTGCTTAAACAATGTTCAATTTCCAACCAGGAAATTGTTGTTGTTTGTTCTATACATACATACATACTTATACATATTTGTTCTTTCAGTTAGTACTACAATTCCTTCGACGAAAATCTTCTAAATACACAATTTCGTAACTTTGTGGGAACAGTATTGAGAAATAGTTTACCCATCAATAAATTACAAAGTAGTCACTTTCTCAATTTCCTAATTGAATTAATTAGAACAACTAGCCACTGTAATGGTATTTAATCCTGCAAGTGTCCTGTAATATAAATTTATGAATTGGGATTACGAAACGAGTCCACATAAATATATAATTCATTCATTCATAAATTTGAATAAAGGAAATAATTAATTTTAATTTGTACCTTGTGTTTTATATTTGTAATATTGTTATTTATAATATTATGATTTTTTTTTTCTTATCTATGCGCATAATTTATATTCACACTTAACGTTTTCCTTGCGTATCTAGGCTTTAATAATATTTAATTGACACATGTAGCTAACACATGTATTATCTTCTTTATATGGCAATCTGCATAATTAAACCGCTACATGTATAATAATTAGTTCAACGTAACTTTATTAGCATGCATCGTGAGACCAATATTGAAAATTATAATATGTATAATATAATATATAACTGCATCGAACAAATGTTATAATCTATATGTATTATTGATAAGGACATAATCATTATCATAATATTTGCATTGCAGTAGGTTCAAAATAAATATAATAAATAAGGCAAATATGAATATGAAAAGAACGAGATGCAAGATTTTATTTGATTGAACATATCACCAGTTTTACAATAAGGTTGTTTTTCAAAACATTGTTGACTAGGTGACTTTGGAAGTAATTGGTTGGTGACAGATTAGTTTGTATGGCATTACCAGAAGATGATTCTTTAGGAAAGACTGGTTAGCAAAGTAGATCGCGCCCGGCTGGTAAAAACTGCAATGGTTTTAAAGAACACATCTTGCAATGATTTGATTATTTATTGGTTTGAAAGGCTGTGTTAGTTCTGCTGTTAATTTGTTCTTGTTATTGCCACTAATGTGGTACTAGTTTGAGGTGGGTTGGTTTTGGCCTAAAAACCCTCCATAATGTTTTGCGATTTTTTGGGGACAACTTAGGTTTTACAATTTCTGACGTGGAATTTTCTTGTTTTAAGGTGGAAATTTGGCTTACAAATGGTTTGATCCCGGCGGCTCTATCATAAAATAATGTTTTTGAGTACGTTTAAGAATAAAACGTTGTTGTAATTAAGGTTTACAATTTTAACAGATGGTGAAATTAATTAAAACAGAAAAAAAGACTATTTTTATTACAGAAAGTTTATTAACCGGCCGATTTTACCGAAGAAAATAGTTAACTCGCTCATTGTAAGTATAATGACATAAAAATAAAATTACAAAATTTCTTTTAAATAACAGTGGAGTAATTATTTGCATTTTGCCGTAATGTTATATAACTTTACTTCCACGCTACTAGATCAAAATTAATGCATTAGATAATTTTTATGGTGTATAAAATTTTGATGTTTTCTGTGTGTTTGCTTAAAATCGACGGTAATAAAAAAGTTATAGTAAAATAAATTTGTGGCATTTTTTGCAAACACACAATTTGCGAAGATGGTTATATTTCCGAAACAAAAGCGACAACTTATTATTCTAAAACTGTGAATCTTCTGCGATTGGATTTGTCTATATGCTGTAAGAATTTCAAAATGATCTTATATGTATTTTTGGAGATTGAGTTTTATCTATATATACCCTTTAGAACCTTTGCTGGAAGTGTAATTTTCTCAAAAACTGTGCTACTTTTGATAAATTGGCGAAAAGTCATGCAGAAAGGATTGCGACCAGAAATACTAGATATGTCTAATTTTGACTAGTTCTAGAAGAGATTGCTATAGGAGCCACAACTTAACATTTTTAAAGTTCTAATATTCAATGTTTTATGGGGTTTGGTGTTAGGGCCGTTAAGAATCCATTTTATTGTGTGTTAGTTTTGAATGTGCTAGTCAACCACTTGGTGCTTGTTTTGTCTTTGTTGGTGTTTTTTCATTTTTTAATCTGCTAGGTGGAAGTGGAGGAAATTTCATGTTTTGATGGCTTTAGCAAACTATCAAATTTCTGACTGTTGAACTGTGTTTTGTTGAACAATGATCAGGAAGTATCTCTAGTGATGGATAATTTTGTATTCTACTTACTAGTATAAGGAACTCTTTGTTTTATTAAGTGCTCATATCTGTCAGCATAAGAGCAAAATGGTAACCTCTTCTAACAATGTTGTATGAACCTAAGTAGTTGATGACGATTCTTTTCTATGCTTTGTTAAGGTTTTTTTTTTGTTTTTTTTCTAAATTTTTTGTTTGTTTTTTTTAAGTTTTTGACAAAAAATATTCTTATTAGATTTAAACAATTAAGAAGAAATGAGACCAAATGCAAAACGTCCTCCAAAACAAGATGAGAAGAGTTATTAAATAAATTGTGACTGTTGCTGGTGGAATACGCTGGTCTTTTTAGGTGCTTTAGAAGCCTTAAAGCATCCCTATTTAACTGTAAAGTACCGCCAGATACCAGGAAACAGATCTCTGAAATTTTGTTTTTTCTTTTAACTGAAGGCCGTTGATGTGATAGTGAACCAACAGCATCTACACCAAAGAGTATGACTACAAGAAGAAAGAAGGTATGCTAATCTTTCTCTTCATCTAAGAAGCAAGGTTTAACACTCCTGACAATAACGAGGAACTCAACGGCATTGCGTAAAATGGACGAGATGGCAGTAAACCAAAGCAAAAACTAGCTGGCATTACAATCAGGGATTTTGATGCGGATTGCACGAGAAAGACTTGATTTTTAGATTATAATAGAAGATGGAAGCCTTCTAACGTAGCAACGAGCGCTTTCAGGACAACGAAAGCCCAGAAAAGATAGGCAGAAGACTTTAGAGAAGCACGTCCGGGACAATAAAGGTCTTGAGAAAAAAAAAACGACGACACTATTGTCATTTTTTTCAAAGACGGAGTTACGTATGCAGACATAATGAAGCATATGAAAGCCAATGTAGACACGAAGAAAATTACAAACTCAAAATAAAAGGAGAGGACGAAAGCAAAGAGTCTTTTGCGACACAATCATCACTAATATGACCACTATGGAAGAAGTAAGCGGCAGGCTAAATAAAAAAACTATTATATTCAAACTTGATAAATCTACAGAACAGTTCCAAGCCTTGTTGGAAGGTAGAAGGTGAAAGCTGTGCACAAACTAGCGGTCAAAACGATGCAATCTAAAAAAATCTTATGCAAAACTAGGGAAGTGGAAAATCTGCACAGGTGCTGCGAATGTAACTGAGTGGCTATATTGTATAGAACCAACAGTAATGCCTGCTTTAAATGCGAAGAGGTTGGACATAAGATATTCAAATAAATATTCACTCACAGTTCAGAGATGTAGGACCGAAACTTTTAAGAGAGTTTTTTTTAACCGTACCATTGACACATGGAATAAACTACCTAATCCAATATTTCTTGAGACTTATAAGCCACAAATATTTATGTTCACAAACTGTTTATATCAAGTCTTCAATGTGATAGTTGCAGCAAGTGTGGTTTTACTTGTTGAAATTTAGAGGTGTTGTGACAAATAATTCCTAAATATCACATATTGAAATTTAAAAAAAAAAGATAAAAGATTTTCTAAATTCTTTGAAATGCTATCTGTGCAAAGAGGAAGGGCATAATATTTGTGTTGTCCTGCATATACGTATATTTTAAAAGCACAGGAGAAGGATAAGATGGATAAATCTAATTCAATATAGTAGTGATTAAGATCACGCAATCAAATGTTGGCAGGGGTAGAAAAGCTTTGGACCTGCTAAAGAACAAGTGCATAGAGAAGGAAGTTATTCAGATCTGCTCGAAGCCAGTCAACGTTGGCCAATCTTAATGCGAACGCTGCTGTATACATTCTACATACCTCTTCTAAGGTTTGTAAAACGGACCGCGGGCAGCGCTATATATTGGTAGAGTGTGAGAACATTGTCCTTTACTAAAGACTTTACCACAATTCTATTTGGCACAGTGTATTAAACGACTACTGATAGGTGGAGACTTTCCTACCAAAAACTGAAAAGGCAGCATGCTTGCTGACTGGACAGGGAAGCATGATTTTGCAATCTCTAACAAGGGGAAGCAGCCAATATTAGAAAAGGTTGGTGGCTCATCTTTTATAGGCGTAATTATGTGTCCAGCAAGCCTGGCTAAATAAATACAATAATTGGAGGTGAGCGGAGAAAAAACTTTAGCCTTTACAACATTATAAACATAGAGATTGGAACCATAACAGCAGCGCCAAGCAAGTACTAACACAAAAACAGAAACTGGTACAAAAATAAGCTTGCGGGCTAGCTAACTAGGAATAAGTTCTACACTCACACGGTCACTAAACTGATGGGGGCCACTTTAATGTTACAATAGCGTTTACTTTAAAAAAGAGATGAAAGTGCAATAATGCAGTGCACTGGTAGAGCAACGAAGTAGCCGAGCTAAGAAGCGAGTGTGTACGGATGAGGGAGCAACTTACAGCTTTTCTGAGCTAAGAACAAATTAACTTGCTGATTGCCTCAAACAAACTGAATTGCAAGAATATCAAAACTGCAATGGCAGAGGCAAAACGAAAAGCATGGAAATTTGTATGCCAGGATATAGACAGCATGGGGCACTGGTTACAAGATTGTTACCGGCGGCAAAATTGGCATGCGCCCACCAGTACATCTTACTGCCGAGGAGAAAATAATGGTGGTTAAAATTCTTTCCGGAGTACCCGAAAGCCACATGGCCGACATTTTCATGCAAACCTGAAGATTTACCCTATCACCGTAACTAAGAAGACGGGCAAAGCTGCCGGGCAGCCATCAGAGCGATTGCTGAAAAATGCCTAGAAGAAAAAATGCATATGATCCGCTGTGCATCCTAAACTTGTATACAAGCAAATTCCTAACAGGCAAACTAAAAAAAAAGTTTGACCTTTAAATTGGTTATAAGAAGGGGTTATTCACAAATGATGCAGCAAAAAAAGTGCAGAACACAAAAACTGAGCGGAAAAAAGTTTGTGGTTTTTGTAGCGTTTGATATTGCAAACGCTTTTAACTCCGTACAATGAGCGTATATTATTAAAGCGCAACAAGAGATTAGTGTTATTTGATCAAAGACACTTTCAGCTATATATAATAATAGATATCAAGTACGCAATAGACACTATGGAACGCCATCTACTACGAAGTATTGAGGAAAGAAATGTTTTAAAACATTTCCCTAATTGGCTGATGACGGGCAAAAATATTGAATATTGAATGAGATGATGAATAGGTTTGTCAAATAGCTTGATAAAAGAAAAGTATAAATTACTACGCAAAAGACGGAGTCTGTTATTCTTGCAAACAAAAAAAGCCTCAAAACTTTCAAGTATATGAGCGTTACTTTTGTTCACAATATGAACATTGCGATAGCAGCAGGATCAATGGCCAATGCTAACCAGACTAACTATTGGAGTAATTGAAAAGGGGAAGAGAGTGGCGATCTTCTTCTTACGCTTTGCATTTTACATGAATGTGTTTTGCATTATCATGCCAGAATAGACATCTTTCCTTTTTTTTTCTTTTTTTTTAATTTTTTGCAGGAACTTTTCAAAGGCTTTGTGTCCAGTCAGTATTTCTGTTGTATAATTGCACGTCTTGGGTTTATTTTCTATTCATTTGTTTATTCTTTCTTTTCTCCTTTACTTTATTTTGCTTTCATTTTTGCTTTCTTTTTTTTTTTTGGTTACTTAACGAGTCATTTTATTTCTAGCCTTTTCTTAGCATCAAATCCGCAGGAGGTGTTGCCGCGATCATCTTAACTGTCTTCTGTGATACTGTTCTGCAGGCCCTGCTGATTCTTTACGAGCTTGGTCACGTAGTTCCTCTTATTTCTTTTGTTTGTTTTTTTTGGTCTTTATTAGTTCTATTACTTCTTCTCCTGGATTTTTTATGTTTGACATAACTCTATTAAGCTTTCTCTCCATTTTTTTTGTTCCTTTGACCGCTTTTTAACCTGTTCAATTTATTTCTTTGCTTGGAGTGTCTTGTGTCTTATCTGTTCTTTTATTAGTACTCTTAGTCGATAGCTATGCCGCCTCTGTCTATTGTGTTTGCTAATTTTAAACTCATACTTTTCATCTATATCTATGTCTTATATATTACCAGCTTTAGTTTAATACTACCATGTCTACGTCTCTATTTACTAGTGTTACGTTGTTCTTCCGGCAGCCTTATCAAAAGTATAAACTTGGTTTTACAATTTTGGTCTTAGTACGGAGCCATGTGGTAAACCTTTAGTCAGTTTTAATTTTTCCTTCTTGGTCACTGTTAGTAGCTCTATTTTTTGTCTTGTTCAGTTTTCTTTTCTTCAGATGCAATATGTTTTTTAATTATAATGTGATTCCAATTTTATTTTGAATTTGTTAGCCACGTCTGGTTATTTATTGAACATGGCTTTTAGTATTTCACAATTTGATTTTGTTGAGATATTGTTTTATTTCCTTCTGTCTGTAATTAAGTTAAATAATTATTTCAATTCTGTTTTAAGAACAGTGACAATATTTTTCAAAATTGGAGTTTACGTTGATCATATAAAAAATGAGCTGTATAAATTAAAAAAAAATCGACTATTTAATTGTTTAACAAATTCGGTTTGGCTAGTGGTTTGTAGTCCGGAAAACAACACCAGCACTTGGAATTGCAGGCGCAATAATTAGCATTTCCTAATGCAATTAATAATTTGCATTGTAAACAATAGCTCATAATCTCGAGCAATTAATTACTTTTCAATTCATTTCACATAGAGTTTGAAATTGTTATTAACCCTAATGGTTTAAAAAGTCATGGGAAGGGAAATGCTACATTAGATACACCATTTTTCCACAACTACAAATTGCTTCCTATTTATAATCTACCAGTTTTTCCATCCAGAAAGGGCTGCTATAAAATTATAATTATATTCATAAATTTGTGTAATAATATTAAAAAAATGAATCCAATTATTGTTAATTAAATCGATTTGATTCCTGAGAATATAATGTTTTGTAATTTGATAATTTCTAATTTTACTTTCATGCCAATTAAGAGACGATCGCGACCTTCGCTTTAATTAATTGTTTGCTTTCGGATTTAAATTTATAATGCGGCTAATTTACTTCTCCTTTTTTGTTTCAGGTAAGCGATCCGAGTTCATTTTTTAATTACCCAGAGCGTGTAATGTAAGTAAGTATGTACATGTATTTAATTGTTTGTCTCGAGGAAACACGGACTTGTTTAAGATACTCTAATTAATATAAATATGAGAACATTAAAGCTTGAGGATGCTATATTGTTGTAATTATCAATTTAGTTTTAAATGCAAATTTGTTTGGGTTAAAAAATGATCAAACTACCCTGATGTAGTAATGAAATGCTGTAGTAACATTATTAAATAATAAAGCAAATACATGAAACGCAACAATAATACATGTTATTAAACAAAGTAAAAAAAACTCAAAACTATTATTTTATGTAAGCAGTAATATGCGTTGATATACATATGCACATTAAATAAAATGCGCGCATTCTCTAATAGCGCATTAATGTTGTTATAGAAAATTGCCTTATAATTTACAATAATTGCACTCCAGTAATTTATGTCGTGGATATGTACGGCAGGGAAAGAAAAACAATTTAAATTAATGTAAAAAATGGGCGGAGATCTATAGAAGCTCGTCACAGTGCGTGCATTGATTTAATGTTAATTGCCGGTTTTATAAATTTCCTAATGGCGATTAGGGCACGGTTTTATAGTTTCAGGTCTTTTAGTAAGTGTATGAAGAAAATTTGTTTAACAAATTTAATAGCATTTTTTTGTTTCAATCTTGATATTGTGTTTGGAATTTCTTGGATAATTTTGTAATTGCTGGTTTCAATTTAATAGGACACCGTTTTAATAAATGATGGATATTATTTTATTAACTAATTTACTAAACGTTTTGTAACTTATTCATCAATCAATTTATAATTTATGGTAAGTTCATTAACTTAACATATATTATTTTATGTTGTCAGGTTTATACATACAAGATTAATTATTATTGATTTCATTCATTTTACAGTTTTTTGCTGAATTTACAAAAACATTGATTTGCAAAAATATTATTTATCATAATTGGTGGACATTGAACAAACAAGTCAATCACAAACTTGAAAGCAGTCGATTTCTTGCAGAAGAGTTGGATCTGGCGTTCGAAGGATTCTGGCTTTCAGTGGATATATCCAATTTTTGAGGAGGAGTAATATCCTAACTTACCAAAATTTTTGTATATAAAACATACTTTTCTACTATTGCTGTTCTCATTTGCTGATGAAAATCCTATTGCATTGTGAACAGATAAATTTGCCTTTTTTTATTAAATACGTATAATTGGATCCGTTTCTGTTTTTGTTCTAGTAGATTATGTTTAAAGTTCTTTGTTTTAGTATTTATTTGCGGTTTTTTGTATGTTGTCCTTGTATGTTGTCTTTTGACCGTCTATTTTTTTTTTCACCATAGAACAGCTCTGAGATCATTGTTTTTCTTGGAAGGCCGTTGATTTTTTATTTTTTGGATCTATCTACACCATAGCATCTGTGTTTTGTCGATTTTGGAAAATGAAACTTTTGATCAGCTTGGATAGGGACTTGTAGTAAGGATGTTTCCAATGTAAGATGGTAATCAACAGTCAAACTTGAATTTTAGTAAATTTTGGTTTAGTTTGTACTTAAGGAAAGCCTTTTGGGAGCAGGTACTCTTTGTTTCCTGAATGCTTTAGGCGTTAGATGCTATTTGTGATAAGTGTACTTTTGTAGATGATTCAGAAATGGTTGTTTCCAAAATACTAAGATACTTTGTCGTAATGTACGTTGGTGGATTTGATTTATTGGTTTTGCTAATTGATCTGTGGGCAACAAATATGAATTAGAATTTTAACAAGTATCTCTCATACGCTTTTGTATTGTAAAGGTGGTCTAAATAGATAACTCTGGACAGAACTTTAAAAGTTTATTGGACTTGCTAAAACAATATCTAGAAGTTGCCGAGTAGTGGCTTAAATAAAGTCTTGTCAGTGCACAGTTGTGCTTGTTCTGGATCTTATGGTGGTTCTTTTTGGATTTATGAGGCTAAGGGACGTAGAAGGAAAAATTGTTAGTACAGTTTTACTTATTTAGAGATTGTAAATGAGGAAATGTCCGGAGTTGGTGAAGCCGCTTTTGTAGTTTTTTGTTGTGGAGGCAGTGGACAAGTATGCAGTTGGCGTGATTTTGTTTTAAATCTTAGAAATTGAGTATTGCTTTATGTGTTGCTTCCTCAGATGTTTATTGAGTAGATTTTGTCGCTGAGGCCGTGAAACTACATGAGAATTTTATTGTGTTCTAGATGAAGAAGAATCTAAAAGTTTTTGGCACATAATTTAATATAATTTTGTTTTTTAACTACAGAAGTGGGATGTGCCATTTAAGATTTTGTTAATGTTCCAAACTTATAAGCGTCATTTTAGTTGTGGCTTGCGTTTGCTATTTTACTCTCAAGCTCTACTAGCGCACCAGGTTCAACTTCGCATAGTAATGACGGTATTATGATGCCTCATAAACTTAATTTTTTTTTTAGTGGACACTTTTTTTTTCAGTTTTTTGTTGTCTACTTTTAGACATGGCTTTTCCCATTCTTTGCCAGACATTTGAAGCTAAGTAGTTTCAGCTATTTCCCAGATGTTATTTTTTATTGGTTTTGTGACCTTCCAATTTTACGTTTGTTTTGTCTTGGTCGCCAGTATGTCAGACTATATGCTCAATGGTACATGCACTGTCTGGCTATGCTGTGCGTATCATAACATCTTAGATACAAATTTGTTTTGGATATCTTTGTACTTGATTTGTTTTTAGCTAGTTAAACTTACTTCCAACATTGCATGTTTGATTGTTTGCAGTGTTGTTATAGTCGGTCTGCGTTTTTTATGAAAATGGTATACTATACGTTATGGTTGGGAGAATGCATATATTGAACACATTTCTTTTTAATTTTAGGAGTAAGTCTGAGTGTTTAAAAATATTTTTTTTGTTTAACGATGGTTGCCTAGGCTATACATCTCCACTGTTTGATTGTTATTGCCAAGTTTTTTGGTGTGTTTAATGTAGATTTTTTGTTGACTACTTTGATTTCTTCATTTTTGCCAACGTTAATAACTTTAGAGAGATGGTATTGCCATGCCAAACACTATGTTTTTGAGCAGATTAGTGTACTTGGGCTCTATTCTAGAATGTGGTCACTTCCTGCGTGAAATCTATTTAGGACTGTAACGTCGGTTACTATGTGTTTTTTGTTGGAAATAATGTAGTCGATCTCATTTTTTGTCTGTGAGTCAGGGCATTTACATGTACATATTTTCTGTGTGCTGTGATGGATAAATCATGCGTCTTAAATATTTTTTGGCAGTCTTCTAAAGTTATTGATTAATACTATTTATAAAGATTTCCAGGGAAAGGTAGACAAAGTTTTTGTATAGTGGTTGGTATTGTTCTACGATTTTTGCTTGTAGTGGACGATGTACAAAATTGCGTCTCATGTGCCTCTGTTCATGTTCCATAGCCATTGTTATTGTCGCCGGTTTAATTTTTTGCAACTGATAAACAGGGCGTATTGATGTATTGGTTTAAACCCATAAAGTTTTGATTGCAAGAGACATATTTGGGCTTGCTTAAAATCAAAAATTGTGTTTTTGTGACATTTGCGCAAAGTATCATGAGAATAGAATGATCAAAATTTTTGTTAACTGAAGCAGTTTTAGATTTACTTTTGTTATTGACCAGTCTCGTCCAAAAATGGCAAATATAGGAACTTTTTGAGAATACTTGGACATACACTTTACTTCTTGTATTCTACACAGCCAACCAAATCTTGGCTCCACACAATTACAAGGAATAAACATTATACGAATATACTGTAGCTATACAAAAACTAAGTTTAAATGTTGCGAGCATATGATTTGGATTGGTGTCGTTCACCCATCCGCCCGAGTGTTTGTTATTTAATTTCTTGAGTATTTGTGATCCATTTTTTTAATTGAATGGGCAGCCGAGTACTAAGTTTAAATGTTGTGGGCATATGGTTTTGATTAGTGACCGGCCACTCATCCAAATGATTGTAATCTAATTTTTTATTTGAGTGGGCGAGCGGGTACAAACATAAACTTTGTGGACGTGTGGTTTGGATTGGTGTTGCCCATTTAACCACCCAAGTGTTAGTGGTCTAATTTCTTGATAACAAACACTTGGGTGGGTGGGCGGGAACAAAGTTTCTATGTTATGGGCTTGTGGTTTAGTTTTGTTTTGCCCAAATACTCACCCGAGTGTTTGTGATCTAATTTTTTACTTGCGTAGGCAAGAGGGTACAAGTTTAAATGTTGTGGGCGTATGTTTTGGATTGGTGTAGCACAACCAACCGCCCGAGTGTGCTAGTTTTATTTCTTATTTGATTGGGTGGGCGGTAACAAAGTTTAAATGTTATGGGGGTGTGCTTTGGATTAGTGTTGCCCATACACCCACCCGAGTGTTTGTGATCTAATTTTTTACTTGTCTGCCCAGCCCAAGCGGGTACAGTTTTAAATGTTGTGGGCGTGTGGTTTGGATTGGTGTAGCACACCCACCTGCCCGAGTGTTTGTAATTTTATTTCTTACTTGGGTGGATGAGTGGGCGGGAACTAAGTTTAAATGTTGTGGGCGTGTGGTTTGGACCGCCCACACCTTCAAATGTTTGTAATCCAATTTGTTGAATACAAACACTTAGGTTTGTGGGCGGAAACTAACTTTAAACTTGCTATGAAAAGTAAAATTTTTGATAGTTTTTTAAGTTTTGTTTTTATATGGCTTAATTAAGTGCTGCTTTAAGTGCACATAATTAGTTAAATGAATCTAATTTTTTTTTCAATTTTTGATTTTATTTTCAGTCAAAAACTACATACTAGTTTCACTTCACTAGCGTGGACAATGATACCAACTGGACCCTTAATTTAAGTCAAATCATTCAAATCTGTATTGCACTCTAAAACGCTTTAATTTTGAAATATCCACAATAATCACCATCAAGAAGTAACACTAATAGATTGTATCTAGAAACTGTCTAAACGTTACCTAAAAAGGAAATTACGAAAAACTAAAGACGATTCCAATATAAGATACCTACCAGTTCTCAAAGAACACTCCTTTTTACTAATGGACAACAGCCAATGGGAAACAAGATGGCTGTATAAACAAAAAAACTGTTTTGAAAACTCCAACCAGTTGAGTGTCGTCTACACAACTGAACAATACTCTTAGATTGGAATGAAAGCAGCAAGATAACTCGCATCGTGTCACGCCATGTACCGGCGCACAAACTACTTTTTAAAACTTATATACACTCTTCCAAGACGATACCGCTCTGTGGACCATGATTTGACACTTATGGAAACTTAACAACAACCCACGCAACCTACAACGACGACACCGAGAGCACCACTTTTGTCCTTGGTCGACTACTACCGTGTCAAATACATACCGGAACGGTGACTTTTATTCCTTTATACACACACCTGGGTAAAATATTTTGATACTTGGTTTTGGAAATGTTGAGAGTGCTTTAGTGGCACGAAACCGCACGCAAAATTAAAATCAAAAGCAAAACCTTTTATTGACTTTGGCTGGCCCTTTTCACATCTACTTTAAGGGCAAAACCGGTAATACATTTTCTTTCTCTTTTAGCATTATGACATCTGTCAATAATTTTTTTATATTTGTAAGCTGCATGAACACAACAAGAAGAAGATACCTTGATGATAAACATTTGGGCGGGTAACGGAGACACCAAAGCTCACTTTTTCAATTTATTTTTTTTGCGTTTTCGAATTTTTATGACTGGCCTCATGTCCTCATTCATGACCGTTGTGGACGCCTCCGTTTACGTTTGAACGGAGGGACCCACTTAAACAGCCTCTTGGGCAACCGATCTTTATCCATGCGCATGTTGAATCAGTTTACTCCCCGTTTTTTGCATCCGCTAACTTGCATGCATTTTATAATTTTGACATTAGATATTTTTTCTAGTCTAGACACTCTAGCGCTACGTTGCAAATAATTTATCTTAACCGAATTTATTCGGCGCTCAATAAATTATTAAAGTGCATTTTACTTAACCTCCTTAAACTTAATAACATTTCTAAGAAATTTGTAAAGTTTGGTTTAAAATCAAAGTTTGGAATTATATCTCCAAGTGTTTGAAGAGAGAGAGCAATCTGTACTGACTACCTTCTACGCCAAATTCCGGACCAACATTGCACTTTGTTGGTCGGACACAAACTCAAACGTAAAAGACTTCAGCAAGGACAAACTAGCCTGAGTCTTCAATCTTATTGCGTTTGGTTTGATCGACCTATAAAAGCAAATGAAAACTGAACTCGAACATAACAGAAGTCAACTACCCATCCCTGGACAGCAACATGGTAACCATAGTATACCCCAAGCTCAGGCGTAAGCAACGTCTGGAAAAACCACGTAACCAAAAAATTTGTCAATTCCTACTCAACTTGGACCAAGCAAGTTACCCGAGTCAGACACCCGCGAGCCTTTAAGACCAGTGACAAGTGAAAACCGTGCGTACATTAATAGGTCAACTTACAATCAAACTCAATAGTGGCAATATTGGAAGTGATTTTTAGACAAGACAATATTGTGAACGAGAATTGCGGTCACACACGTGAGGTTTTATTCTGGACGTATTTCCCAGGAGGATTAACTATTTTATTTTCCTGGGCAACGCGCAAAGACATGAGTACGTATCATAAGAGCGTATAAACCGCTACCAAGCAAACATCAACCAGGAGCAACTCTATTGGCCGCGATGAGCCTGCAAGGTGTTTTTGTCTACTTCCATCAAGACCTCGCGTATCCATCACTATAGAGCTGCATCTATTGGTTGAGATGGCTTAGTTCAGTTAATATAATTTGGGAGAGTATCTTCAAAGTTCTTTGCTAAGGCCTTGTGGTAGCCCTAGAAAATAACCACTGCCCCCATCTTCAGAAAGAAATTCCCTAGAGAGAGAATCCCCATAACCGTTTTTACTCTCCGAGCTACTTTTTAGGGTAAAATAAAGTCTAAAACTGCACAAACCTCACATTAGCAACTGTTTTGGCAATCAATAAACTGAGTGCTTTACCTATCCAACTGTTTGTTATCAAGAGGTTGGATCTGTTTGCCTTTTTTGATTTAAAAACATATGACATTCACAGAAAGAAATATTAATTTTTGGAACTATAACACCAACACTTAGTTGTGTGGTTAGGGCACTCCAGTTGAAGTTATTAACCCGTAATTAATGATCTGAGTGTCCTGCTCATCCACACGACTGTTTGTTAACAAGAGGTTGGATCTGCTTTTCCCTAATTCAAAAACAAGTGACATTTACAGAAAGAAAAAATCTAATTTCTGAAAAACCAGCACTTTGATGGGCGGGCGGGGCTTTACAGTTGTAGTTATTGATTGGATTTGTCACTCGTTTCTATTAATTTAGAGACAAGTGACATTTGCAGAAAGGAGAAAATCCAATTTGTAGAACACTTTTTTAACCCACAAAAAGTCTACTGCTTGCAAGCAGTTCTCCCTATGTGCTTCAATATTTCAAAGCACGGGAGAACATGGAGTTTTATCTTAAAATGATCTACCTTAATGAGATGTTATTAGACCTGGACTAGAAAAGAACGTTGCGGCAGTGGATCTGCAGACCAATGGCAAAAAAATGTAATACGTCACTTTTGCATTATAGCGGTTAAGAGATCATTTTATAAGTAACCAAGTCAATTGATGACCAATGAATTAGTAAAGAACGTCGCCTTGACTGTTTTTGAACAATTTATCGCTGAATCAGATTTTTTAGTTAAGTACATCTTGTGTGGTATTTGCAGCTCAACATTGACAGCAGCGTTTGGAGTAGATTAGAACCTTTAATGTTGTATAGCAGTGTTTTGTGATGAATCAAGGTTTTCTTTGAGGATGCATAATGGTTGCATGAGGGTGAACAGCAAAATGTTGAGCTTTCAATTGCAAGGCCTGTGCACCGAACTGCAGGCATTATGGTATGGAGTGCTATTTTTAATAGAAGTAGGTCTCTAGTCTTCATTCGAGAAAGTTTGAACGTATATATATGTTGATGAGGGCTGAAACCCCACGTGCATTCTTATCTAATGCGGATAGTTAGATACTGCCCGTCTGCATAATGCTAGGACTAAGAATTCTTTGAAAGCTTACTTGTTGCCTTATTATGGCCAGCTAGAGACTTACAAAATTGGAAAAGTTTCCGCAAATATTAGTGGCACTCTACCATAAATTGCTTAGACCGTAATAGCACAAATTGAACTAGGTCACTTATTGGAATTGGCATTATTAATTTAAAAAAGTGTCTTTCTCAGTGTAGTAATTTCTATGTCAATATTTAAAAAATGGCTTAAATCTTCTTCTCGCAATCTGAGGGATATATAAATATAAAATAATATTTTAAAAAATCACTCACTTCGCACGCGATTGCTCTAATATTACAATAATATAATATAACAAAATAAAATACAAAAATTTAAATAACAGCGTTTCCAGGCACACTTCAAACAATACAACAAACATAACACTTGATTACAAAAAGAAAAAATATATTTGTTTTTTCTCTTTTATACACATTTTCTGCTCTCATTATTTTGTAAACACAGAAAGCTCACATCACATTTAAATTAACAACGAAGGGGAAAATAATATAATAAAACAAATAACATTTATCCAACTTAAGCATTAATTAATTTTGTCAATAATGTTTATAATATTACGAGTAAACCCCCTAAAAGAAACTCCTCACGTCCTTCATACTTTGATTTATTCACTGAAACATTAAATGTTAATTAAATTTAACATTCAAAACGTTATATTATTATCTTGATATGAGAAAGAGAGAACATAAGCAATTTTTACAAATTAAATATGCGAATATTCCACTGAGAGTAGTGTAAAGCACCAGGCGTGTCATAGCGGATCATTACCAGCATTATTCAATATTTATCTGTCCCTTTAGACATACCCGGCTTGAATGGGAAAAAATGAAAATTTTCCCATTATGTAAGAACTCATTGATCCATTGTGCAGCTGAGATGCATGAAATTATCGAGTGGCCGCCGTATGTTTGTTGAATGTAGAAAAAAAGTTCCCTATAAGAGTGAAATATTAAAAAAAAGTCTCTCGCGGACGAGATTTGACGTTTCTTGGTGCAGCAGCAGCAGGCGAGGGAGCGAAGAAGACAAGTTCATTCCACCCGCGACCTTCGCATCCCTGAATCGGCCTTGTCCCCACTCGATGAGGCCGCGTTGCTTGCATAGCGTGCAGACAGCTGGAGCTGGTGGATTTGAAACGTGCCTAGGCTACTACAACTCCACGTTGCCAGCTATGACGTAATTACTGCGTGTTAACGACTTTTACAACATCGTATCAACAAATTGCGCTCATGCCAGTTCACATTAATAACCTGCATTATTGCTAATGCTCAAATAATAGATTAATGCTCGGTTTAATTGGGATTCGACTACACAGAAAACGCAACAAACTGCTGCGTATAATTTAGGGACAATAAGTGAGTTATATGCATTGCGGTGCTGCATAATCTCTGCCTGTTAACAATATCCGGCATGATTATTGTTAGTCTATTAATTAATGTGTAACTGTATAGCAAATTAATTCGCATAGTTTTAGATAAATAATCCATCTGGTGGAAACATAGTTACACTTGAACAAACATGTAATCATAATATTTACATAAATTTAATTTATATTTATTTTGTTATATAAATAAATAATTAAATATCGATTTAAACAATTAAAAAAATCGTAAGTGTTGTTTATAAATCACTTAAAATAAAGTCTTCAAAGCACACAACTACGAATGTTTATTGATAATACTTTTATTGTAAAAGCTCAAAAAGTACATAAGTTGCTTTTTTTAATAATAAATAAATTTTGTTTTTTATCTTACATTATTTGAAAAAGGGGCAACTTAACCTATTTTTATATTTTAAATATAACAGCAGTGACAGCTTGAAATTGTTCTTCCGGTTAACGTCAACCTTTGCTTTTTTAAATTATTTCTTGGTTTTTATATATTATATTTATAATTTAAATACATCTAAATTTTTTGTAGTTTGATCAAAGTGTATGCTTTAAGGGTTTATTCTAGTAATAAATTTTAGATTGTTATTTTTATTTTGAAATCTGCCATTGAGTGAGTTTCAGAAAATAGATTTTTTCATTGTATGGTGATCACTGACCCATAACCTTGGGTTTGTTGGGAGGCAGATTTGTGCAATCTACGTTTGTTTTGGTGGTATAAGTGGGAATTGTGTCGATTCTCTGCTTATATTATTAATTTACTGATGGAAGTTTGTTTGAGTTATAGTTGAAAATTGGCTGCACGTTTAGTTAAGGTCAGGTTTAACTGATTTAGGTACCTTGGAAAAAATATTGTCCAAGTCCATGGACAGTAACGCTTTTGTATTATTTTTTATCGTTTTTGACATTGATCTGAAAGCAAACGATTGCTCTTTATGATGTGGTACTAAGAATAAAACTAGGAAAAATATCACTTTTATAGCATAGCTCAGTTTGAAGTATGTAAATACTTATGTATAAATAACAGGAGTAAACACTGTTACCATCAAATGCGGCCGACCTTGCCACAATATTGGTTGCAAGCAAGGAAAACTATCTAATCAAGACAGCTTACAAAGTACTCCAAAAAGGAAGTAATAATCAAAAGAAAACAAGCTCAAACTAGACTCCAAAAAATGATAGCAGTTCTGTTAATAGAAAAATGAGAAGGTGACAGAACATATTTGCTTAACCGCTAACAGCCGATGCTTTCCACGCTTTAGCGTACGTGAGTTGGAACTACGGGTTTGAAAGTTGGAACTAGAAAAAGAGATTAAAAATAGGAAACGGTTAGTCCAACATCACCGACGGCAATCCAGCCGGAAAATATTTTCTACTACGATAACCTAGAAATCTTTTTTGAGAATTGTCACCCATTGACAACCAAACTAGCGAACTTCTCAAGAGAATAAGCTTGACGTGACATCTTTAAGTCTGAGATACTTATTTGTCTGAAACGAAAGGTATATGATCAATGCGTGTTACCCGTTATGATATACGGAGCTGAGACCTTGCAAACAAGCTACGCGTTGCCCAGCGTGCGATGGATAGGTCTATGCTGGGTATATTGCTTAGAGATAACATTTCAAACGAAACCATTCGCCGAAGAACTGGCATAACAGATGTTATTGAAAGGGTATCCGCTCTGAAGTGGAACTGGGCTGGACATCTAGCCAGAACTAGAGATGGTAAATGGACAAAGAAAATATTGGATTGGAGACGTAGACATGACGCTTATAGGAATAGAGGACGATCTCAACAAGGTGGACCGACGATATTAAGCGCATCCGAAGGAACTGGATGCAAGTCGCACAAGACCGTGATAAATGGAGTGGGATACGGAAGGCCTATGTCCAACAGTGGACGCTTATGGCTGCATGATAATGATGATGATGATGACTCATTTTTTGGTTCCATTACGTGTGAGTTGGATGACTGCTATAATCACAAGATCAAACAAACTTCAAGATTTTTAAACTGTTTAACTTACTCCAGAGCAGCATTGTACAGATCAATTTTACTTTATTGTTGCCGGAATGAAAGAACCAGAAATCTAAATAAACGGTTAAATCTGCCACTTCTTTCCTTGTTCTCCAGTTGGAAGAAAAAATGTTTTTCAGAGATTTCTGGCTGGTGGTGATGGGTGCGATTCTGGATTATGGCGGTCAATGCATCCCATCATAATACAACGAATAGAAGATATGTCAGTACGCAGCTATTGCATTCATCTCTTTCTCCAATATGACGTCACAGGGTTTGTTTTGGCTCTGTATTTAACTATTTATGTCAACAAAAACACACTGCACAATAGAATAGAATGAAATCTATAGACATACAACATACAAATATTTAGAAGCAGTGAGTCGACAAAAGTGAAAGAAACGATAGCTTTAATCCGGTTACTGCACAAGTATTATGCATTAAAGTACATCTATAACTTTACTCTCTAAAGTTTGCACAAATACAAATTTATATTACAATGAAAGTGAATAATCAGTTAATGCAGTGGTGTGGCTAGGATATTTGGGCCTTACCGCAAAATATTGAGAATGGCTTCAATTGCACGTTTTTGGAAGAAAAGCGTAGAAAATTTTGTTATTTTTTTAATATTATCTATTCAAAGGTGAAAAATTCTATTTATAAAATGTTAAAAATAACAAAATTTGATCTTGAAACATCAAAATATTGTTAGAAAACACTAGAAACTGGCCAAAAACAAATAAAAAGTACAAAATTTTATTATTAAGTGTCAAAAACATCAAAATATTGTTAGAAATCACCAAAATGCGGTTAGAATTTTATTTTAAAAAATATAAAATTTTGTTATAAACTGTAAAAAATGCAAAATTCTATTTATACTAAATCAAAAACGCCAAAATTCGGTCATAAAATTAAAAAATGTGAAAAAATTAATGGAATTTAAAAAAATGTAAGTTCCGCTATGAACTATTAAAATATTATTCTATTTATAAAAAGTTAAAAATGGCAAATTTTTGTCATAAAATTTTAAAAATATCCAAAATACTGCTTGAAAAAATCAAATGCAAAATGCAAGGGCAAAATTTTGTTCATAAAATGTTTAAATAGTTAAATCTGGCTTTGAAGTTTCTAACAATTATTAGAAATAGACCAGAAAGCACCTAAGTCCGGTCATAAACTGTCAAAAAGTGCAAAATTTTGTTTATAGAATGCCACAAATGACTAAATCCGATCATTAATTCTAAAGAACGGTTAAAAAGTGCAAAATTTTGTTCATAAAAAGTCCAAAATTGCAAAATTAGACCTTGAAGTTTTAAACAGTTGTTAGAAATATACCAAAAGCCATAAACTGTTAAAAAAGTGTACAAATTCTCATGAAATTTTAAAGATTGTAAAATCTAGCTATAAAACCATTGTTAGAAAGTGCTAAAGCTAGCAAAATCCGGCCATTAAAAATAACCAAAATAGGTTTTGAAACATCAAAATATTCTCAGAAAGAAAACAAAATTTTTTATTTTTATAAAATATCACAAGTGCCAAAATTCGGCTATAAAGTATGAAAATATTGCAGGGCGCGTCTAAATAAATAAAGCGGCAAAAAAAATTTGAATTGAATATTGAGTTAGGATTATTTAGCAAACTTTGTAAAGAGGGAAGAGGGGATTGTATACACAGTGGGTCAAAAGGTTTTTTGCACTGCTACCAACTTTAATTTTGTGTAGTTATGGTATTTTTTGCAAACTTGCAATATTATGGACAGCAAATGAGTTTTTTACAATTTTTTTGCTTTAAATAGGTTTTTTGTATAATTTTAGATAAATTGTCTTTAATACATTCATTTAATGTCCTTCTTGATCATTTTTTTTTTCAATAAGTAGTTTTTTGTAGATTTTTTGCTATACATTTATTTTTTGCGCAATAAGGATGGCGTTTTCTGCAATTTTTTGATATACATATATTATATATATAAGTTTTGTTTCTTGTATTCATAGTAGCATGCACCCACGATTAAGACGGACGTTTATTGAACTAGGACACTCCTCACTAAACCGACCACTACTGAAAAGTTGATTGACTGTTCGTTTTACTTCAATTTTTGCCAAGTTGCTTACACTGAGCACTAGAATCATACTGCACTACATAAGTTACGTCATCAAACTCCAGTCCAAGTTGGTCCATATTGCCAACTAAATTTAACTTGCAAGTAGAACACGTCTCAGAGGTGACAAACCATTTACCTGATTAGATACATGTCAAAATAAGTTGGGGACAAATATTAAAAACGTTTCACTACACAGACTTACGTCAGACTTAGATAGGAAGCATGAGAATATACATTATTATTTGTCACAAACTGGATGTAGGTATCAGTATGTGGAGAGCTTTTACATAAGGACAGACCCAAATTTGTACTACTAGATAGATCATCAGATTTTGCGGAACACACCTTGTTCCAGTTTGTAAATTGGAAAGAAGAAAATAAAAAAAATTGATGAATGGAAAATAATTAACTTGCACATAACATAAATTTTAAAGAAAAGGAAATGGAAAAGTCTGTAATGACATAGAGAACACCAGCAGCATGGTTGAAGAAACAGGCAATACCAGCTAAACTTGCAATGAAAATGTAGGTGGTTTAGTGGGTAGGACTTCTTTGGAATAGGTGTAAATCAGTTTCCAGGTGACTCACATGCGTTAATTCATTTTGCTTCACTTAAAGAATAACGGCAATGCTTGACATGATTATAGAGGCCCCTGGGCAGTTTTTTTAGAATTTGCTGTGTTCTACTCTTGGCTTAACAATGGTTTAGTCAGCGTTGTCTGATGTGATATAAAGCGGGTGCGGATTAATCTCCGCAATCAATTTTATGCTTATTGTAACTAGACTTATGCATAGCAAGTGACCTAGTTTAGCTAAGTATAGGTTGCATTTTAATAACATTAGTTAAGAGTAATAACTTTTAATTGTTTACATGAAAAGTTGCAATATATGGTACAATTTAAATTTCTGGATGGATTTTTTTTATTTGAATAAATCAAAGTTGTACAATTTATTCTAGGATTATGCCAAAATTTTGAAATCATTAAACGTTTACAACTGGCTACAGGTTAAGTTTTCGTGCTTTAAAAAATTGAAGAAATTTATTTAAGGATTTTTTTTTCTTTCTTCAATGGTCGAATGTCGTCTTCAAACGGTAACTTCTGTTTCTTTATATTCTATTCTCTATGGAGTCTTGAATTTGGGAGTAATATTTATTCTTAATAGCTTTTTTTCTGCCTAATTTACATTATTTGTTAAACTTAAAGCAAATTTCTAGGTATTTACACATTGTGCTTAGGGGTTTTTTCTAATGCTTCATCTGAAGTTATACCCCTGGAGGTGCCAGTCGCAAATCATTTGCATGCACCTTAGTAAGGGGGCGTTGAAGCAAGGCTTTAACCCAAAAACAGTTGCCTTCCGCTTCAGTGATTAGGATTTTTTGGCCAATTTACTTGTGACTGAACCCTCCGGCCTGTCCGAATTATCTTTTTGCCGGTCTTAGTCTTGGGATTCTTGAGCATTAGTCGTTTACTTCTTGGTTAGTGTAAATCCTACCCTAGGAGCACATAACTCGGGCTTTGTCTGGTGGCTGAGTTAATCTTTACCTGGTTTGCCTAGAAATGGTTGATAGCCGTGGTATGGTTAGGTCATTTCTAGCGCTACGTTGCGTCTGTAAAGTGTTTGCTAGTAAATTGTAGCTTATTATCAGACAGTATTATCTTGGGGTTTCCGAATTTGTGGAATAGCTTTTCAGTATGCGTACTGTAGTCTTTGCATTGACGGCGGGGGCGGATACTGCTTCTACCCACCAGGTGCACAGGTAAATCATAGTGAGCACTACTTTGATTTCTTTGGGGGTTACGTTAAAGGGGCCGATGAAATCTATGGCCAACTTTTGTCACGGTAGTTTTTTTTGCGGTTGGTTTTATGACCAGTTGGTAAACCAACTGGTCATAAAAAAGTCGGTTTTGGTGCGACACAACTTGCTGTTTTTGCACACTTGATATTCCAAGTTTATATCTGCAGGATTCTCTGAGTCCGCGACCGTCTCTCGGTATTTTCAAATCATGTTCTGAATTTGGGGCGGCTGGGCGCGTATTATCATTTTTTCCGTTACTATTTTGTCGTCCGGGTGTATGGATAAGGCGTCCGATAGTAAGTTTATTGCCCCGGGTGTGTGTTCTACTGTTTAGTTGAACTCTTCTAGAGATAACGACCATCTAGTGAATTTCGATTTGACGTTGGTAGAGGTGTTTAGCCACACGAGCGCCTTGTTGTAGGTTTTCAAGGTGAACATCTCATCTTTGAGGTACGGGCGATATCGACGGCCAATAGTATGGCCATGCATTTTAACTTGTTAGAATGGAAACGGGCATGTTTCTGTGTAAGCTTTGTCAGATGAGATGATTTGTTTCTTCAACCCGTCTTCTTGGTACAGGACCAAACCGACCCCTGCGTGGCTTGCATCCCTTTGCAAGAAAAAGCGCAAATTTGGTTGTGGCTTTTCTAGTTTGACAGGTTGGCCAATGGCCTTTTTCAATTTGTCAAATTCAGCTGAGGTTGTCGGTCGTCCTCCGAAAAGTTTGTTTGGTTGCAAGGCCATTCGTGGTCTTGCTATTTTAGCGAAATTGGGTACGTACTCCCTAAGCCATATACAGAGAGCCAGAAAGCTTCTTAACAGCTTTTAGTGTTTGGTTTGGGTAGTCGCGAATCAATTTTAGGTAGTGTACAAGCTCGTTTCCATCAGCTGTGATACGATGGCTCAAATATTTAATTTTTTTTCCGAACTTACATTTAGCAAGGTTGCAGCGCAACCCATGTTCTTGCAGCCTTTTAAGAACCAGGTGGTTTTGATGTTTGTTTTCAATGTTGGAGAATACCATAATGTCATCCAGGTATACCAGGACCCATTTTCCCAATTGGCCGGCTAGCACCTGCGACATAATTTTTTGTAATGTACCGAACGGCATCACTTTAATTCGGTACGTACCCCCGTCGGAGGCGGCAAAAATGGTGAGATACCTGTGCCCATTGTGCATGGATATCTGCCAGGATTGGGCGGTAAAATTTATTTTGATAATTTTCTTGGTTTTGGCTATCTCAGTTTTGTGAGTACAGGTCTGCGTGGTTGCAAACCTGGGGTCTTTGCTGAATATTGATGGAATGCGTTGTTGGTGGGTTGATAGTAATTTCACCGCAGTGTCGTTTGACTCCAGCCAGAGTTCTTTATTTCTAGTAAGCGGTGGAGCGAGGGTGGTTGACAAAGTGCAGGAGGCGATCAGGAAGTATACATTCTTTGGTTGTCATTTATGGTGGCTGAGCGGGAGCGGTGGTGTTCAACGTTGAGTTAAGGTTAGCCTGCCGAACCTTTCTAATGATTGGTTTTGCCATAGGGAAGCTTAGCCTTGTAAGGTGGCTCTGATGTAGATTAAGGCTTCGTGTTTTAAGCCATTCATCTATTCTAGACGGCAATGCGGGGTACGCGGTTGGCGCCGGTAGGCGTTAAGTCGGCCCTGTTTTCCGGTCAGTTGACGAAATCAAACTGTTTTGTATCGATTGATTGTTGAATACGGGGTTTAACCAGTGCGGCTAATGTGTTGACCATCATCGTTGGGTGGTGATCTGGATAGATCCGGTGATAAAGCGCTGCTTGTCGGCAAAGGAAAGCTTTTTGAATTAATGAGCATTGGCCATCAAACTTCTTGTTATGTAGGCTATGGTGTTGTGGTCGGCATATTGCCGACTGGTTCAGCGTTTATATTATGGTTGCGGTTCTTGCTTAAACTGCTTTTCAAAATTATTTGCATTATTGTATAAGCTTTGCAAATAGGTTTTGTGGAAGGCCAATGACGGAATCTGATGACGGTGAAGTAGTCCTCTAGTTTTTTTAAGAATTCTACGGGGTGTTTTTGTCTTTCTTGGGGTGGCCTGGTCCAGGCACAAAGGTTTGCCGTCTGAGTTCTCGGTTTAACCATAGAAGGTGCTGTTCCGGGGTAGTTAGCTACCGGATGCACATGCTCCATTTTTATTGTGGACGATGGATACACCCAATAGTGTGGGTGTGTCGTCGGGGTTTTTTGTTCAACGACGTGGATACTGAAGCCGAGTTCCCGGTGAACCCCACTTTGGGTTGTGGTTCAGCCAGTGCAAGTGGTGACGGTGATGTTGGCGGGTCCTAGGAGAACCTGGCTTTTGTAGATAAAATTCCCAAAGGGATTGTAGGTGCTACCCGCCCATTCTGCCACTGGGTAGATCGGCAGCATCTTTTTTTTATTATATTTTATGTCGACGGAGAAATCATTTTTCTTTGTCGTCATAGGGGACCGACTGGCAGCCGTGACAACATTCTTTTAATTATAAACACTGTGGCGGGTGGGTCTGCACTTCAATTTAACTATTTGTCCGCAGTCATAAATTTAAATACACTACTCAAGCGTTTAAATTTTTGTAGTATGTAAACAGATGTCTCTCTTTTTTCATTTAATTTATTAACTATTGACGTCTGCAATCAGGAAAAACATCGAATTTCTTGATAATAAACATTTTTTCCAATGAGCGAGGCACTCTAGTTTAAACATGTGTTTGCAATTATGAACTGAAGTTCTATGGATTTTATTCTTTTCTATTTTAATTTAATTGCTTGCGTTTGAAGGAGGAAAAATATTTGGTCTTTTCATTACAAACACTGGTCTGTAGTGTAGTGTGATCAGTAAATAAGATTTTACTCACTTTTCTTTTAATTTAGTGACAGTGAAAGTTTGTAAAGATTTATTTAAAAAAAATATATAATCTAGTGGCAACATTTACTTTACTAGAGAAAGCTCACAAGGACCTCTAAGTTAAGGGCGCAGTTTAACTTCATTTTAAAATCGGTTTGCAGGGAATGAAATTTCCAGTCTAATGAAATTTATAAAAATTTAAAACTTTCAATTGACTATTAAATTTTAAAATTTAATTATAATTTTTGTTGTTGAAATTGTTGCTTAAACTTTGAGTCATACTGCATTGAATATAAAATTTTATTTTTTTTAATATCAATTAGTTTGAGAATGTATGATAAAATGTGAACCACGCCTTTAACTGTATTGATAGCCCGACTTTAAGCAAACAAGCAGAGAGAAAAAAATCAAAACTCTTTAGAGCTACTTGTTAGTTAACCTTAGATACGACTAAAACAAGAACCCAAAGCAAGCGAGCTTCATTTTACAGTTACTTTATTAGTTGAGGACCTACGATTGATAAATAAAATATAACCTTTAAATCACTAATATTACTAGCCCCCGTCTAGTAATATTAGTGCCGTAATACTAGGAAATGTGCACTAAATGGTACTTATAACAAATTAAACAGTAAATAGAGAAATGGAAGAGTATTTTATATTTTATAAACTAAATTATATTTTTCAATTTCATAATATTATACTAAATATTTGCTATTGCTGACTGACAACATTATTATATATTGACTGATTCTTAAAGTATATTTTTTTAGAATATATATTTCACTGGCGCTACTTCTATAGTAAATTGTATGAAACATTGGCTTGTTGTAGCTTTTTTGAAAAGATAAATCTTGATTATTATGAACAAAATACGAACGGAAAAAATAAAGCTATTTATAAAATTTTCCGCTCGGCATGGCTCCGTTTTCTCGTTACATTGTTTCATAATCTAATGCCCGATCATTCGTGCAAAAAGGCAACAGGAGCCAGCAACAGCAGCAGCCCTGCGCTTTGCAGAACGCTGTTCCGAGAAATTGTTAATGCTTCAGTTTATAATTTATAAACGAATCGGTAATTTGTTTTGAAAAAATCGTTATAAACGGGCATCACTAAAGGTAAACATTCCACGAATGGATGCCATTAAAAGAGCATTAGTTGCAATAAAAAGTATCATTTTCTTTATGGTAAAAAGTGTTAAATTTCCGATAATAATTGAAGTGAGATGTTATTTATTGACAACACTACTGGTTTTGATAACGTTAATTGGGGTGTCTGGCAATTATAAAAAATTGCCAGCAATAAAACCTTCATCTGTTTGAGTTATGAGGTGTGCTCGAACACCACACGCTACTGAACTGAAGAAATTACACGAAAAAATTATATTACACATGTGAATGCGCCGCATGTTACATTTTAATTAAGCATTAACATTTTAATGACAATAATATTATTTTTGTTTTATAGTCTCTCCCTTTTTGATGACAAAATGCACGAAAGGGATTGCATGATAATATATGTTCAATATAAAAGCTGCAGGATATCCTAGCGAAACATTAAAAGTCCTTCCCTTCTGCCAATGTATTTTAAACAACCCTCACAGCATCACCTCCGGCCGCGAATCAAAAGGAACCACCCCGAATTCTAAATCCGGTCCGGATGTTTCTCGAGCCCGAGATTGGGGACTTAAAAGTCACTTTAAACCATGCAGATTTGTATGGCTAAACGCGAAAGATCTCGGAAATATTTAACAAGACAAAAAATATACATATAAAAAAACAGGAAGTAAGAAATGAGGGTGAAAGTTTGATTTATTTTTGCTATTTTGGTGGGGCCTTTGAAATCCAGTCAACAGTTGTCAGAGGATGATTTATTTTAAAGAATTAATTATCTTTACCTAGACGATTAAATGTATATTTTGTTAATACGAAGTTTTATTTTGTATTGAAAGTTATAAATTAAATTAAAGCGTTTGCGAGCCAGACGTAGACTAGTTTTGTCTCTAATTAGACTCAGCTGTGTGCAGGAAGGATACATTATCTCTTGATAACGAAACACTAATTTGCATAAAGTACTAAAGTGTTTAAACATATTACTGAATGCATATAATAAAATAAATAATACGGTGTTAGTTTAAATGTACTTGGATGAAGCCGCCAGTGGCCGTTTTAACATTTGTTACAATGTTTACTTTCAAAACGTATAAAAATACGGCGAGATAGCTTAATCTGACTAAATATAAACTATTCAGGTGGGGCGCAACAACAAATTTGAAATTTTCAAAAGTTGCCATAGTAGGTAGCGTGCCGCTTCTGTGTATTAGGTTATATCACAGTTATGGTTGTACAGATCAAAGATTACCAATATTGTTGCAAGCGTCATTATAATGTGTCATAGTAGTAGACACTACAAAACATCTTAGCCGGTGCTGCACACCCTGACACAACTATAAATAATAAGTAAATCTGTTAATGGTTTACATCCTCCATAGGGAGCATTGGAAGAGTTGGTGTGCAGATGTATTGTTTTTATTAGTAAGTAATTTTGTGCCAAACTTCCAGAGGTGAGCAATTTGGTTTGAGAACCATGGCAGTCGAATGGGTAGCATTCATAGACAGCAACGGTTGATGCGGAGGATTTGTGGTCTTGGGTTGAATTGTTTTTTCAGGGTTAGGGAATTGGCTTACAGCAGAGGATCTATGCAAAGTATTGGTTTCCAAAGCGCTTTTTGTATTTATGTCGGTTAACGTGGTCAGAGGACATAGCAGTGGTAATTTTATAAGATTTGTTCAAAGGTTTCCTAGAAGTCTGAAAATGTACTAAGTCGGAAGTTTGTAGAGGCGGTCTTTGATGTTGATGTTTAATAGTCCTAGAAGTTGTGGCTAGTAGATCTCATTGTAAATTTGAAAAAAAAAACAGTTTAAGGCTATATAGGGTTTGACTAGTTATTGGTGTTTTGGGTTCTTTACTGTTACACTTGTACAAGCTTCTTCTTCTCCGACTAGTTGGGTTGATGTTATTGCTTTAAAGTTGGCGATGGAACTGGTTGGCAATTTCTGGCGCGGAAAGGGTTTTGTTGCGCACTAGTCCTTTAGTGGTACACTTTACTAAGATACAAAACTTGAAATGTCTACTGGTACTCGAACTCGACGCATTAACAACTGTAGCGCAATGGCGAGTTTTTTGAGATAAGTCAATGTTTTGTTTGATGATGTCTTTTAGATTTGTTTAAGGTTTATCCACCATAGAAGATGATAGTTTTTTTTTTGACCTCTCAGCCACAATTTATCTGTGTGCTACTTCTTTGTGTGTGGTTGAGGACGGTATAAATCCGGTCTTTACGTGCTCCCTTTCATTCTGAATGACTATGATATGGTTAGATTTGTTTTGTGATTTGTTCAATAGTTTTAATAGAACTTAACTGGGCAACAGTTTCAGTTGGTTTGACTGATTTTGGAAATACTTGCTTCCTTGTTTGAGCTGATGTCTCCAATTTTTTTGTTGATTTTGGCTTTACTGCTGGTGGGGGCTTGCAGTTAATTTTGTTGGCAATAAGTATTGCTCCGCATACTAGACTAGTTTGGGATTACAGTAGTAATGTGTCCAATGAAAGACACCTCAGTTGGTTGACCGAGCCTGCGATTACATCAGTCATAGTTTTGCAAAACCAATCCATCTGGTGACTAACGTCCCACATCGTAGAAGTTGTTTTTTTTTTGTAAGTAGAATTTTTAGGAAGAATGACTTTTATCAATTTTATTTGATTGTTTTTCAGTTTTTTTGTATTTGGACTTGAACATTTGTGCGGTTGATTGTTTGCACATTGCATGGTTGTTTTGGTTTACGGGTCGCAGGTGCAAAGAGCGGAAAAGGGACCTTAAGAAGGTGATAAAGGACTTAATAAAGAAAACGTAGCGCAAGCTATGCGAGGAAGTGGACATCTGCGGAACAGGGTATAAAATTGTAACCGGATGATGAGACTACGATTGCCAATAACTCTAAGCGACGCGGGCAAAAAAATTAAGCTCTGAAACTATTCCCCAACCACAAACCCGACGTTTTAGAGCAATTACTAAATATGCGACTTTTGAAAGAGATTGAAGAAGATGGGAGATTGGCCGACATGAAGTTTGAGTTTTGAGAGGGACGATCAACGGTTGATGACATACAGGCTATACAAAGGTTATTGGCTGAAGCTGGCATGACGCGAGAGTACGTCGCGCTCGTTACTCTGGAAGTATAAAATGCCTGTAGCTCTGCAAAGTGGAGAGACATAAAGAAGGAAGAAGGAAGAGCTCACAAAGTTTCTCTATACATAGGAAGTTATCTGCAAGACAGAAAGATCTTGATTGACGAAAGCCAAAGGATGAAAATACCTTTGTTGTACTACAGGGTTCCGTCGTTGGGCCGACAATCTTGAACATCTTATACGACGTTCTACTGAGGATGGTGGTCTATGAGAAAGAAAGAGATGCCATACAAGAATACGCGGCATCAAAAATAGAATCCTGGATGGCCAAAAAGAGCTTAAAGCTTGCACACCATAAAACTGAAGTGGCGATACTAATTCGGAAAAACACCCTGAAGATCGTTGAGGCCAGAATAGGAAACATCAAGGTGGCAAGCAAATATGTTGGTAAATACCTTGAATGAATTTTAGCCTTTACATTGAATGCATCATGGAAAAAGCAGGCAAGTACCCTAAGCAAACTAATGCCCATTTTGGGCGGAGACAAAAGAAGGGCCTTGTACTCCATGACCAGCTCAGTTTTTTTTTTGTACGCGAGTACACAAGGACCATCAAGCAAAGAAAAAGCTAGAACGAATGCAGAGCCAGACTGCGATATGCATTGTAAGCGCCTATAGAACCGTGTCTACAAAGAAAATATAAGTGGTAGCTAGCACGATGCCCATCCACTTGCTGGCGAAAATACGATTGTATAGTAGGGGAGAGAATCAAACGGCATTTTGGAGCGCAGCTAGAGTTGATACTCTCATAAAAAGGGAAAGGAGTGGAACGAGGAAGAGCCCACTGGAAAGTGGAGGAAAACACTGATCGCTAAGGTGGAACAGAACGCAAGACAAAGTGAACTACTTTCTAACTCGGTTCCTCATAGGACATTTGTGTTTCGGATCCTATTTGATGAGGATGGCTATTGCGAATAGCGATAACTGCATGTACTGCGGGTGGTGGACACGCCTGAACACACTATCTTTCAGTGCCCGAGATGGATTGAGGAGAGAGGTGCCATACTGAGCAAAGGACTGACAAATACTGGCAACTCAATAGCGAGGATAAGTGGGACACCAATACCGAAAAAGTGATGGCCACAAAGTGGCAAAAAATGGGAGGGAAAACTTTTTTTTTCATTTAAACTGCGGTAATCCGTGATATTACGTGTTTTGTGGGGTCTTTTTTGATCAACCCGGGTCTTTCCTTTAAACTGTGTTGTGGAGTCTTTTGAATAAAACTGTGATAAACTGTGATATTACGTCTTTTTTGAAACGGATAGTGAGATTTTTGATCAATTTAAACTGCTGTTCTGTATTAGTCTTTTTACCAACTCATGTTTATTTTTCTTTTAAATTTTTAAATTGTTTTGTGGGACCATATGAAGTAGCAGCGCAGAACAGGTGACACCGAAGCAATACTGAGAGGTGATCCCACTGTCACCCTGGGAATGAGGAGCTTTCCTAAACGAACTATACTACAACGTAGAAGATTTCTCCCCCCCCCCCCCCCCCCCCCCGCTTACTTTTGCTTTGTCATTGAAGGTAGGATCGTACGCTTTTATGGTACGCACTGATGTCTTCTACTTGTCCGAAGAACAAATTAATAAACAGACAATTTTTTGGGAATAGGTCACGTGATAAGCTCAGTTATGGTTTACATTAAAGTCATTTTCTGTATTTAGACTATCGATTGGTTGGGGTTTGACCGTTTGCACGCGGTATATAATTACTGGGGTTTTGAAAGCGCCTTGTTTATTTAGAATTTTGATTGCGTGGTTGTTGAGTCGGTATTGATAACTATTTGGTTTTGTCTTAGTTTTTGTTGACGACATTTTCTGTCTCTATAAGACGTGGTTTTTTCTAGATTTGAGCTTTAGGCAGGCTAAAGTCATTCTAGTGCTGCTCTATGGGAGTTGTTTTATAGGGTTCCAGGTTTGCATCCAGTAGTGAGGAAACCTTGTTGGCCAGTGATGATAGATGACATTAGAAAGGTTTGGGTTCAGGATTTTGGTGCTTTTTCTATCAAAAGATCAAACGTGATTAAATCGGCATTTGCAGATCTGCTGTCGGAGCGGGGGCGTTGTTAGTGTTATGCAAAGATCTATAGTGATCTTGGTATAGCTGTCAGATTTTGGCTTGTTCTTTTTTGCTAAAGTCCCCTATGTTTGAATTCGTGTCTAACCTATTGGGTGTAATATCACACTTGGATAACACTTTTTTGGGGAGTTGCCTATGAATCGTAGACACCTCACTACTCAAAACAACACAACAAATCTAAGCACATTTTAATTGGGTTTTAATGGAGAAGTTAATAACTTCCAACCAACGAAGACTTAAGAAACTTTTTGCAACAAAAGCTTTCAGGTGGTCAAGTACTACATCGGTCACAACTTAACGCCAGTTGTTGAAGCCCTCCAAAACTCTAACAAACAGGAAAGAAGAAATAGAAGAAAATTGAAGCATACTACTAGCGGATCACCGAACATTAGTTAAGACCAATCAAGATACAGGTCTAGGGTTATCTATCAATCCGCACACATTGATTGCACTTGCAGACTACAACTACAAAGATTTATTTTATTATCTAATACTGTGCAGAAACAGACCAAGCATCATCTGCCGTGCAGTCCAGTGAAGTAGAGATTTGCTTAGGGATACATCATACGGGAACGCTGTAATTAATTTTCCAGCCTACACAGATAAATTCAGGAGCATGGTTTGATTCAGACGGCAGAAACTATATGTCAAACAAATTACAATCTGGATGTTACAAGATAACGACTTGCAGAAGCAGCAATGTTGTAGGAACGACAACCCCAAACATTGCTCTACAGTTGGAGTACACTGGAGATACGTTGCAACTAGGGAACAGAGAACAAAACACAGAAACCGATGACGCCCTCAAATCGGTTTTGGGCAACACAAAGCCATGTGACACTCATTGCACCTGGAAAACACCTCGAGCGGGTGTCACACAAAAATCTAAGAAGTCTCTGCTTACTTCTGTAGGGGTTTATTGGCTGCAGTTGGTACACCAATTACATCATCTCTAGAGTATTTTGTCCTCATTAAGCCACTTCCAGGTTCCAAGACGGTAACATACAGGATGTCTTTAGTTTACTGAAAGCATTGCTTAAAATAGTTCTTCTGTAGGTTAGGACACGTACATTGATCTATTGATCACGGATAAATTAATAATAAAAGTGATCAATAAACGTATTCTTTTACCTAAAACCGCAGAGTTAACATCAATTAGAAATGACGACTAAATAATGTGGGTGTACGTTGGTGTCGAATCTTTCAAAGTTTAAATTAACTACTCCAGAAGGCCAGAGAAACCATCTATAGATGTTTGCCGAGTGTTGGTCTTCTAGATATTGCAAACGATTGATACAGATTGCTGAGAAAAAACGTGAGCAGGTTACAGCTTACACTGTTAGTAGAAGTGGATGGTATTGTAGGGGTCGGTAATAGTCTTTTTATTTCGGGATACCAAAGCTTTTGTTTGCGCTAGATTCAAATTTAGATACAAATACTTTATGACTGTTTGAGGTGTTATCAGGAGGTCGTTGAAGTTTTATACAAATGGATTGTTATCAGAACGATTTGCGTTGGTTTATACACCAGACGCAGTACGAGTAAGACCTTTCATCTCGCCTTACTACAAATAACTTTAAAAATCTCGAGTTAGAAGAGTTAGCTGAAAAACCCAAAATTGTGACAGACATCAAGGCGCGAATTGCAGAACTCAAGTGGAGCTGGACAGGCACGCCAGACAAGACTATTGTTTATGGACAAATCGTATTACTTTCTAGCGACCAAGGGAAACAAAACGAGGAATTAGAAGACCACGAAGAAGATTGCAAGACGACATTAAAGAGGTAGCAGGACGAGCCTGGTATGGCCTAGCCCAAAATAAAACATTGTGGAAAGAATTAAAGAAGGTCTACGTTCAGAAGTGGACAACAATGGGCTAGAAGATGAAGAAGATTTGTTTTGTTTGTGTCCTGTGAACTAAGAGAGCAAAAGGATATTAACTGTAACTGTAACTTTGGTTGGGCATTGCTTTTTGAGCAAAGTAACTTCTTGATGTAGATTCTAAGGAAGAAACTCGTTTTTCTGCTGGAGATCAGATTCCAATTGTTAGGAGTTTGTGGGAGAATTTTAAAAGTTAGCTATCAAGTTTTTGATAGTGATTGTGTTTCTAAGAACACAATAGTCTGAGTTGACTGCGTTCCTATGTTCTTAGGCTTTTGGCCTCTATATTTTTGTTTGTTTCATACAGATACTGTGGAGAAAGCATATGATTTAATTTGTGTTGCCAGTTTTTACTACGGTGTAAATCTGTTCTGATTCGTGGTCATAATGTTATTATGGCGGGATTGCTTGTCGTACATATCAACGATGAATTTACTACCGTAGACGTTGAAAACGTAGTTTTTTGTTTGGTATGTCATTAAGACGAGAAAATGCATTTTAAAACCACATTGGTTGTAAAAGTCTATGGATCAGCGGTATTTTGAAGAGGAAAATTTTGAGCAAATTGTCATTTTAGCCAGGCATTGTAATTCCCACAACAGCTATCGAAAAGAAGACAATTATCAACCCTTTCTCACCTCCGTTGTGAGCTTTGATTAAAGTTTCCATAAAAAAGATGACAATTCAAAAACCCACCTGAGTTGACAGAAAAAATGTTTTAATATTATATATTTCACTGAAAGACTAAAAGATTTTAAAATGGTTAAACAGCCTTTTGTTTAATTATTTTGTAATATAAATTCAATTTAAATAATGATTCAAAGTCTTCCACACTTGTAAACGAAAGTAGAAGAAGAAATACCTTTCGATTTTTGTTCCTGATAGAACATTCTCCTGACTAACTTGAAAACGGTTTTATTTGTATGTATATTTTATATACGAGTATATAATTAAATATTTCACTTCATTACAATTTCTGCAAAATGCGCAACTATAAAGCTAAAACAAAACGAAAGCGAATCTATTAAAGTGATGATATAAAATAACGTTTAATTAATTTACATTAACGACCGAAATAGATTAAAACCGGCATTTTATCGGGAGTTTACTGTTAAATGAAAACTGTCGAATTGCAGAACGCGCATCTGTTTACATATAAATAATAACGGTCTTGGAAAATTAATGCAAACATTTAATGAATGGAGTAATCAAAGTTTTAATGCGCCAACGTTATTTATATGAGAAATAGCAATCTCAACACTACGCAATTCACTTAAAACGAAACTATATAAAATCGTAATCAATGGGAATTTCATGTAAAAAATCGATGCAGGGCAATAATGTATCAATCGGCAAAGGAACTTCCTTATATGGATTACGCGCATGATTAATGGTTTCAGTACTGTTACAGTGTTAGATCACATGTTTATATGTATACGCGAAACTTTGTTTCAAATAACTGTAAGATAATCTGTAGATTTCTATACAAGCATACACTTTATAACTTCCTTATTTCCCACTACGATTTGCATCGGAAAAATGTTAAGACAAACAAGCTTTTTGTTGAAAGTTATTTTTTATACATTCATTAATATAATTTTTAATTAATATTCGATTTTCTGTGAAATTATGTAATAAACTTGACGCACGTTCCTTCATTATTATTACAGTTAGTTTTGTAATTAAATATTGTAATATTGCTTTAATTGCATAAAAATATGTAATTACTGTACAAAAAGAGATCTTGAAGTGCTAATAATGTAGCAATATTTTACAACAATGCATTGTACAAATGGACAAACATTTACTCATTGCACTCTAATTTTAAAGTCATGTTGTTTCATTAGTGTCGCCAATTCTAGTTCTAATCAGTGTCAGATCTGGACGGTGCTTGAAGTAAATGTATTGGAAATTAAAGCTTTTTTACTTAAATGAAATGGTGACACTGTTACTTTATTTGAAGCTGTTTGCTTTATTTACAAAAGACGTTTTATTGTATAAAATGAAAATCGATTGAGTTTTTTTAATATATTTTTGCTGAATAGGCGTAGATTCAATATGTTATTTTTTGATATACAAGATGTTGCGTGGGCACAAATACCCTTTAAAGTTTATATTTCATTTAAAACATTTATTGTTAATTTTAATACTGTAAGCAATTTGATTATTTTCATAATTTAAAAGTCAAGTAGCGTGTTTTTATGAAAAAATAGTATTTATTCAATCACAAAGTTTTAAAGTGTTTTAACCAGTTATGTAACATTTAAACGAAATTCTTTAAATAATGCATACAAAAAATTAGTTTGTACCAAGAAATATAGAACCCATTTATTGCATGAAATTTACCTTAACTTATAAAGCTTATCAATAATCGCACAGAAATTGTTTTAGTTGACTATTTAACGCAATAAATCTGAAAATTATAAAACTAGTGTAGACAAGTATTGTTGCAATTACTTAATAAATGAAAATAGAAACATTTCATTTTTTTGAAATTAAATAATAAGATTATTGAAAATGAAAACAATGAAAGGATCCACCATTGAAAGCGACACTGATTGAAGCCGCCACTGACAAACATTAAATAATGTAATTCATTCAGGGCACAAATAAAATGGAAATATTTAAGCGCTCCTGTAAATTGACATGTCATGTACACGCACGCTAATGATGTTTGCCATTATTTGATTTGCCCATTGGACATCTGGCCACGATTACATATATACACATTTACATAAAACGTGCTAAATTAAACAAAAGAAAAAATTATTAGAATAAAATACTTAAACGCTACCGGACTAACGGTATCGGATGGCATTACCGAATAAATGACTGCGTCATTGTATGCTTATATCGGAATCTTGTTGTTTCCATCGAACACACACATTCAGAAATAATTACTGTAAAAAGTTAACTTATAAATTATTCAAATAAAATTAGATAGTTTAAATCAACAAGTACTAATACCATACCAGTAGCAAATCGAAGAATCAATCACACAAATAGTTGGAATAGTAGCTCATTAAATTAATTAAATAATGCGCCGTATTGGGAAAGACATTTTATCAGTTCATATGTGCCAGCATTTCCTTATAATTAGACAGGGACGTTTGTAGTTCTCGGAATCAATGAAAATATTTTTAATCGGAATTGTGTGAAGACTCGATTTTACTTGGGTACAGCTGCGTCGTTGATTATTTTTTAGCGCGAGAACATGTGTTCATTTAAATTAACATGCTATTTAGGTACTAATGATTTGTCAGATGCAAATTTTGCAGTCATTCAATATTAACTGTTCATTTAATTGAGGAACGTGATTTGATTATGGTTTGATTAACACTTTCGCGCGTGATGTTATGCGATCTTAGTCGTATTAATTTCAACAATGCTTGATTATAATTTAATATATTAGCAGTAAATCTGTGTGTTACGTGGGTAATACAGACAACTATGAAAGTAGATGGTTAAATCATTTTTTGTCACGTTGCAGACATATGGGAGTAATAATATTGTTTGAAATTATTCATTATTCTTCAGTATTGTTTTTATTGCACTTTATTGAAGATTATTCGTAGGATACCAATTACATCAATAGTATGTTTGCACTTGGACGTGGTCAAAATTACAATCAATCTATACTAGCTTGAAAGTATTAACACATTGACATAATTTAGCAAGTAATAAAAATTAATTTTGGGTCAAACTGGTACTGATGGGTAGTTGTAAGGTCTAGTTGGTGTAGTTTTTAGGGCAATTGGATTTGTTTAGTCAATAAAATGGAACTCCAGATGGTATTAGTAAATGCAATATCTTTCAAGTCGATTTATCAATTTAGTTGACAATCATTTGTTCTCATCAATAGTCTACGTAGAACCCATATTAACAAAACTATTTTCAACAAATCCAAGAAACTTAGGCAAAAACACGTCTTTTAATAAATATTTTTTGGAGTTGTTTGGAAAACTTTGTAAAAAACAAATATGATGATTATATATCGGTTTTCTTGGTCCGTTCACAGTCCATCTTCGATTTCCCTATCTTTCAGCTAGCCGTCTATGCCCTCTCGCCAGCTTTTTCTTGGTCTACCCCGCCTTCTTTTGCCAATTTAGCATTTGTTTTGGGATTCTTTGTTCAGACATTTGTTGCACATGGCCGTACCATATAAGTTGTTTATTCCTAATGTCATCTGTGATTGTGTATGTAATCCCGATTATCTCTCTGATGCATTCGTTTGTTATTCGATCCGTTCTAGATTTTCTAGCTGCTCTTCTCCAGAAGTCTATTTCCGTCGCTCTCAGTATTTGTTCTGCTCTGATTTTCATTGGCCATACTTCCAAGCTGTATGTTGTAATGTTTTTGAATATAGTGTTGTATATTCGTTTTTTGTTTTCTTTTATGATATTCTTATTTCATATTACGCCATTTAGTAAAGAAATAGCAGTTCTTTCCATGTTGTTTCTTTTCTTTACTGCTGTGCCCATTGCACCATCTTGTGAGATAGTTATTCTTAGATACTTGTATTATTTGCAGTGTTTAATGATCTTTCCGTCTTCCACTTTCATATTCTGCTGTTCTCCCTCTATACACATGTACTCGATCTTTCTTTTATTCATTTCTAATCCCCATTTCCCGTATTCTTTGATGAGTTTTCGTGTCGTATAGTTGAGATTTTTATAGTCCAGGGCCACATGATCATCCGCAAAGCATAATGTGTAAAGTAGCATATTGTCGGTGATGGGTTTCTCTATGTTTCTACATTTGTTTTTCCAAGTTCTTATGACTGCTTCTAAATATACCTTAAATAATGTTGGTGACAGGCAGCAGCCCTGCTTTAATCCCTTTGTTACTATGAATATAGGTGTTACCTTTTTTCCGATTTTTATTTTTGTTGAAGGTTTGTTGTATAATGCTTGGACCCTGGACCACTTTAATAATGCCGATGTTTATGTTTGTTTTCTCTAATATTTCCTAAAGCCTTTCTAATGAAACGCTGTCATATGCTTTCTGTAGGTCAAAAGTAAGTGTACTTCTTGGTTTTGTGCTATCTTCTTTTTCTCTATTAATTGTGTTAAGGAAAATAGATGGTCTATCGTAGATCTACCAGCTCTGAAGCTTGCCTGTTCTTCTGCTTCTATTGTTTGTTATTCTAGTTCCATTCTGTTCTTTAGTATTTTCCCATATACTCTGCTCAGAGAGCTCGTGACTGATATTCCGCGAAAGTTTACGCATTTTGTTTTTTCTCCTTGTTTATGTATGGTTGTCATATATGACACTAGCCATTCCCTTGGGGTTCTTTGTGTGTTGATGCACTTTTGAAATAGTGTTCTGAGTTGATTATAAAATTCTTTTGTACCATACTTTACTAGTTCTCCTGCAGCTTTTCCGTTTTTTAGTGTTTTGCATGCTTTTACTATTTCTTCATATTCTTTTCTGATTGGTGATGCTACGACGTTAATATTCTGGTTGTTTGAGTTTTCCCGGCTCTTGAATTCTTGCTGATGTTCCGTTAGTAGTCGTTTGAAGTATTCTTCCTAATCTTGTAGTTTTATAATTGTTAAAGATATTATAACAACTCTCGTTGTTTCTAATGTTTTTTATTATTTTCCAGCTCTCTGAGCTTCTGCTTCCTCCTAAGTACATATTTACTCTTTGACAGTTTCATTCCAAGGATTTGTTTTACTTGCTACATAGTTGTTTTCTTACTTTTGTCTGGGTTAATTTGTATTCTTGTTTATCTTTGTCTTTTTTTAACTTGAGTAATTCTGATGTTCTTTCCGCTTTTGCTCTATGCTGTCTTTGGTTTCTTCATCCCACCAATATGGTTTTTCTTTTGCTATTTGCTGATATAGCCTTACCGCTTTAAAGGCCGCTTTGTGGATTGCCTTTTTAATGTATTCATATTGTTGCTCTACATCATGGAATTCTTTTTGTTCCAATTATTATCCAGTCTGTTCTGGTATAATTTTTTTTACTTTCCTCTTCCAGAAGCGCTAAGTTATATTTTCTCTCCTTAAGGTTCTCTGTATATTCATCTTCTTTACTTTGTGGTGTATCTATTTTCCTTGTTGGAAATATCATTTGTCCCAGCACGTTGCGCCCCTGTAGACTTTTACATCTTGGGTTCTTATTTGTGTTCTTGTTTTAGTTATATGTAGTCAATTATTGATTTGAGGTTCCTTGTTTCTTGGGTCCACGTGTACTTGTGTATTGATTTATGTTGGTAAAATCCTTTTAATATTTTAAGCCTGTTTTGGTTACAGAGGTCTATAAGTTTTTCTCCGTTGTTGATAACTACTTCCTCTCCGTACTGTCCTACTACTTTATCAGTCTCTCTTTGTCCTATTCTGCTATTAAGAGCTCCGAGGATTATTATCTCACGCCAATTTTCATTAGGTATTTGAAGAATTCATCTTTAATTGCTACTACTGTATCCTCATTGATAGCATATATTCCCATAACAGTGACTCTGTATCTCCTTATACTCATGTTTACTTTGATTATTCTCTCACTGGTTGCTTCCCATGTTGTTATATATTTTCTAAACTTTCTGTGTATCATTATGGATACTCCTTGTTGTGCTCGTTTCTCTTTTGGAACGCCGCTGTTGAAATGGTCATATTTTTCTAAGTTTTCCGATCTTTGTCCTTTCGTCTTTGTCTAAGTAAGTACAGCTACATCTACCTGTAGTGTTGCAAGTTTATTTATCACCTTGTTCAGTTTGGTTGCAAGGCCTTGCACGTTCCATGTTCCAGAAATTGTTTTCTGTTTTTGTAAGTTTGTTCGTCTTTGTTCATCCTTCCTATTCCGAGGCTGGTCGTTTCGTTTTTTTACATTTTATGTTTTTTCGAGTATCAAGGGTTTAGCCCGATGTCTCAACCTCTATCCTGGAGGGCCAGGGTTTTTTGTTCGAAGTTTATCCATCTTATATAGAGGTGGCTTTCATTTGCGGTTATAGAGCTCTTCTCTATCTCCTTTTATACCATCTTTAACAGCTGGGTAGCCACCTACGCCAAATCCGCCGTACCAAAGCCTTTCCTCTCCGCCTTTTTTGTCGGTGTGGTTTTTTCTCGTTACCCTGGGTAAGGGTAAAGCAATATACCCCACGATACTGGGTCCTCAGCTAAACTCGGTCACCAACTTCACTAGTTGGGTCCACCACCGCGACTTTGACGTTCCAGCTGAGAGTTACCTAAGTGTGCACAGAGAAGTTGGCTCTGTACACTTTAAGCCGGGTTAATGAGCGTGTATGAACTCACGCCCAAAAGCAAATATGATGATTAAAATGAAGACAACAATTTTGATTTTGTTGTAAGAGGTTTACACGTTTCTAAGTAGAGAAATCGAAAAAAAAAAAGTTAGTTTAAAAGCAAACTAGATTTTTTTTTTACTTGATACGTCTAACGTCCTTGCACTGAACTCATGTTTAGTTAGCTTGTCCTTTCTAAAATGCGCTCTGTATTGTATTACACTCGTTCAGCAGATGTTTTTTTGTCTTCCAGACATCTGCGGCATTCTGCATTGTTTAGATAATGCGGAATGGTTTCTTTAGGAAGTTGTTAACTGGTCTTGTTTAGAATCCCAAAAAGCAGGTTCAGGTCCAATAAATGGATCTGCAATTTTCATTTTGGCGAGCTTGGTATTCAGATCAGGCGTACCCTTGTTGTTTGTTGTTATACAGTTTGGATTTTATTACTGGCGTACGTATTGACTGTACTACCGTTTGCTGTCTGACATGATGGTTATTTGTTTGTTAATCGTTTTAACGTTATTAAATTTTTGCAGGATTGGTCCATCCTCAAGGTGTGCCATATGATAGCTCAGACTATTGTTAAGCATTTTAACTTGTTATTACGCTACATATTAGAGGTGTTTTCTTAATACTTTTTCCAATAATAGACGGTGATAGTTAGGTGGGTAGATTACAATGTTGTCAAATTGGGTTAGAATAAATATACCAACAAAATAATTGACTACTAAATTTTTGATTAATATTAGTTAATCAAAAAGTGAATATATTTTTATTTTTAAAATTTGGTTTTCTAATTATTAAGGTTTGGCCAAATTTTTTATTTTAAATATAAAAAAATTGTTTTTTAGAATCTTTATTAGTGTGGAAGGATATATGATTACTTTTAAGGATCTTTGAGTATATACTTTGTACTTGAAAGATTTCGTGGAATATTTTTAAGATTATCTAATATAATTTGATGGATCTTTAAGGACCTAGGATTGTGTAACGACCTTTACAATACTTATAGTTTTAAAAGGTTTTTTATTATTAAGAAGATTTTGTTTTCAAAAAGTTCTAGAATGATCTGTAATGTAATAATGTAGAACAATTGTAAAAATGTAAAATGGAACTAGAATTATTTTGCAGGATTTTTAAAGTGATATGAGCTTAAAACGTTTTTTCATTCATATTTTCTAGAAGATTTTGCAAAATTTTAAAAATATCTTGTGTGATCTAAAGGACCTAGAATTATTTTCAAGAATTTTTTAAATAGTTAGTATGATTTGAAAAAGTTTTACTATTTTCTAGAGGATATAACATTTTTTATAAAGATCTTACGTTCTTTCAAGAGGATTTAGTTTGATCTGAAAGAATTAAAAATGATTCACATAAATTTAGAAACATCCAAAGTTCTAACAATCTTGAAATATTTGTAAAGGATTTTATATTTTCTAGAATTTGCATTTTGCATATTTTTAAGAGCATCTAATATGGTCTAGAGTTTAGAATGACCCAGATGATTAATTTAGAAGCATCTACAATTAGTTGTAATGATTCCAAAGTATTTAGGATGTTTATAAAAAAAAATTATATTTTGTAGAGGACATGTTTTTCATTTTTTATTTGGTATGATCCAAAAGGTTTTAAAATTTTCTAGAAAATCTTACATAGTTTTAAGAAGAAATGATCTAGAATGGTTTAGATGATAAATCTACAAGGATCTAGAACCAGTTTAAATGATCCTAAAGCAGGGTTTAGTATGATTTGAAAGGATCTAGAATGATTTTAAGACAACAGGATCTAGAATAAGTTTTATCAATCTTTAAATATTTATTTTAATCTAGAAAGGTTAATTAAATTTTCTAAAGGATTTTATATGTTTTCAAAAGGATCTACTAGGTTCTGAAAAGATCTATATTAGTTTAGATGATTAGTTCAGAAAAAAATAGAATTAGTTGCAAGATTTTAAAATATTCAGTATGATCTCTAAAAGTTTTTTATTTGTTTTATAGGATCTTCTAAGTTTTCAAATCGGTTTAGTATAATTGGAAGGATCTTAAATGATCCATTTTAAATCAGAAGGATCGTTAATAAGTTTTAACAATTCTACGGATCTTTTATGTTTTTAGGCGGATCTAATTGTGATCTGGAACGTAAAGTAAAATTTTTTGTATTTTTTAGATTAGGATTTGACATGCGATTGTAACGACTTTAAAATATTTAGTATGGTCTGAAATTTTTTTTTTATATTTTTTGAAGATATTACATGTTTTCAAAAAGATTTGATTGTGATTTAGAAAAATCTAAAATCTAGATAATAAATTTAGTAGGATGTAGAATTAGTTTTAACAATTTTAAAGTATTTAGTATGATCTGGAAAGTTTTTTTTTAAAGGAATTTAAATGTTTTTAAGACGATTCAGTATGATCCGGCAGGATCTAGATTGATCCGCACAAATGCAGAAAGATTTATAATTAGTTATAACAATCTTAAAGTATTAAATATGACCTATATTTCTTGTGACTTTAACGTGTTTTGAAGAGGACTTAGTATGATATGTAGGGGTCTAGAATAGTCTAAAATGGTTCACATTAATTCATAAATGATCTTAAAATACTAACTTTCATTTGAAAAAAAAAATTTTAATTGATTTAGAAAATTTTTCTTGTTTTCAAATGAATTTAGTATGATTTGAAAGGATCTAGAATGCAGCAGGATCAGTTATAGTAATCTTTAAATGTTTAGTATAATCTGCAAAGATCTTTTCGATTTCGAATCCGATCATGATTAATTTATAAGATCTAGAACTAGTTTTGATGATTTTGAAATATATAAATTTAACGTGTTTTAAAGAAGGTATAGTATGATTTTAAAAGATCTAGAACGATCTATATTAGTTTAGAAAGATCTAATTTTTTTTAAGTATTTATTAAAATCTGAAAAGGTTTTTTAAATATTTTCTGGAGGATCTTACATGAATTTAAGAAAATCAGTTTGATTTGTAAGGATTTATAATGATCCACATTAAATCAAAAATATTAAAGTTCTATTTATAATCTAAAATTTTTTTTTATATTTTCCAGAAGATCTTGCATGCATTCAAGCAGATCTTATACGATCAGGAAAAATTGACAATAGTCCAGTTGATAATTTAAAAAGATTTTAGAATTGTATTTTGTAGGTTTTTTATGTTTTAGAGATTTTTACATGTTCTAGCAATATTTACAAGTTTTCAAAAAGATCAAGTAAGATCTAGAAAGTTTAGAAGGATCCACAGAACTCAGAAGGACTACAAATCAGTTCTTACTATTTTAAAGTATGAGGTATTATTTGAAAATGTTTTTAATTTGTTTTAGAAGATATTACATGCTTTCAAAGTGATTTAGTATGATTTAGAAAGATCCAGATCGATCCATTTTAAAACAGAACGATTAAAAACCAGTTTTAAGAATTATAATTATTAGTTATACTTTGAAAATGTTTATTGTTTGTTTTAGAGAGTTTTATATGCTTTCAATCGCGATCTTGTATGATTTGAAAGGATCTAGATTTATTCACTCAGAACGACCTGAAATTAGCTTTAACAGTTCTTAAGTTTTTTGTTTGATTTTGAAAGTTTGTTTATATTTCAGAGGATCATGCATGTTTTTAAGATGATCTATTATGACCTGGAAGGATCTAGAAGAATCCAGATGATTATTTGGAGATGTAGAATTAGTTGTAACGATCTATATTTAGTATGATCAACAATATTCTTCTATATTTTTTAGAAGATCTTACAAGCTTTTAAGAAAATCCAGTATGCTCTAGAATATATTAAAAAGATCCACGTTAATTCAGATGGATCAAGAATTAGTTGTAATGTTTCTAAAATATTATTTTGATCTGAAATTTTTGTTACATATTCTCAAGAAGATCTAGTATGATCTGGAAGGATTTAGAATAATCTTCATTAATTCAGAAGGATTTAGAATCAATTTAGGATTGTTAAAATCTTACAGTATTTAATGTATTTAAAAAAATAATTTATGGAGAATCTTGCATATTTTTTGGATGATCTAGTATGGATCAGATAAGATCTAAAATTATCTAGATTAATTTAGTAGGGTTTAGAATTAATTGTAACAATTCTCAAATATTTAGTATGATCTAGAAAGATTTTTTTTTGCTTCTAGAAAATCTAGAAACGTTTTTAAGAGAAAATAGTATAATCTGACAGGATTTAAAATGATCCACATTCAGAAAGGATCTAGAATTAATTTTAACTATCTATAAATATTTAGTATGAATTAGAAAGATTTATATTATTTCTAGAGAATCTTAAATGTTTTCAAAATTATCTAGTATGATCTAAAAGAATCTAAAATGATACACCTCATTTTGGAAAGATCTAGATAAAGTTTTAACAATCTAAAAATATTAAGTATAATTTTAAAATGTTTGTTTAATATTTGGATAATCTTGTATGCTTTCCTGGTGATCTAATATAATCTAATAAGATCTGGAATGATACAGATTAATTTAGAAGGATTTAGAATTAGTTGAAAGAATTCTTATTATTTCTATAATTTTAATTGTTTTCAAGAGAATATAGTATGATCTGAAAAGAGTTGAAATGACCCACATTGATTCAGAAAGATTTTTATATTTTCTGAAAATTTTTGCATGTCTTCCTGATTGAAAGTTTTTAGTATAATCTGTTTTTTTTTTTAATTTTTTTAATGAATAATAAACGTTTTCTATAAGGATTTGGAAGGGTGTAGAATGATCTACTTATATTTTCTATATTTTCTAAAGATTTTTTTAAACATTTTCGAGTGGATCTAATATAATCTTGAAATATCTACAATAATTTAGAAGAACTTAAAATCAGTTTAAACGATCTTAAAGTATAAAGTATAATTTGGAAACGTTTTTTTATTTATGTTGGAAGATGTAGTGTGATGTAAAAGGATCTAGAATAATCCAGATTAATTCAGAAAGATCTAGCATTAGATATACATTTTTTTATAAGTATTTAGTGTAAACTATAAAGATTTTTATTTTTTTTAATGAATGTGCACGTTTTTATAATGATCTAGCATAATTTTGAAAGTTTTAGAATGATCCATAATTGTCTGAAAAGTTCTACAATAATTGAAATAGGTCTAGAATTTATATTGTTTATTCAACAGAATTTATTGTTTTGGGAAATAATTTTGTATAGGGTCTAATATTTTTTAGAAGTTCTGGGATGATCTACAACGTTTTGAAATAATCTACATTAATTTTAAAGATCTAACATTTAATATAATGTAAAAATGATTTCTAAAACTGATTGATTGTGAAATGTGCCAGATAATAAGCAAATATTAAAAATTACTATCTGGAAAGATCTAGAATTTACTATGGTCTGGAATAATAATTTATATTTTTTATTGGATTTAATAGTTTTATATGATTTGGAAATATCTTTGCAATTTGTACGAGGTAATATATTTTTTATATTTTTTGTCTATTGTTTGTAAGCTATCTATGCTAGTAGCATGAGGAAACATGTTTATTGAAGATAGGTACATTTGTAGAGTAGAGACTTAGCGTAGCTAATAATACCACGACATGTTTGGGTTGGTACAAAAAAAACTCTTGCGTGATGAGGTATTGAAGCAGGTTTATATTTGACTGGTAGAACGACTAGATCTTGAAAACCAGGAAAAAACAGCCAAAACGCAGCTCACAAGAGTAAATAGCCTAAAAGATAAGTCTAACCTAGAGGAACTTAAACTGATCTACAAGCCTAAAAAATGCGATAAATGCTGCTAAGAATTTTGCCTGGCGCGTATTCTGCAACGAAGTAGAAGAAGATATGTGGGGAAATGAGTACAAAATAGTGATCGGCAAGCTTGGTGTTTGCAGCCCAACCTCGCTGACGGACGAAGCACAGAAACAAGGTGGAAAAAGAAGACGATTCAAAGCGACAAAGCTCCTAGGTGCATTGCAGAGGAAGTCAGGAAGGCGGGCAAAAGAATAAAAGTAGAGAAAGCTGCAGGCCCCAACGGTATCTTGCCAGAAGTAGCCAACATTTTGGCTGAACAAATTGCGGAGCTACTGTCCAACTTCTTCGACAAATTGATAAAGGACGGCACTTTTCCAAACGAGTGGAAGGTAGCCAAGCTAGCACTTTTAGAAAAACAAAAGAAAACCGTAAACGAACTGCCGGCATATAGACCACTGTGCTTTATAAATACAATAGGTAAATAGGTAAACTTTTTAAACAGCAGGCTAGTAGAGGAACTCCAGAAGTGTGGTGGACTATATGACCATCAGTTTGGATATATTTAGAACAGGAAGGTCAACTTATTCTTCTTCTTCTTCTTTTTAATGTAAGTCTTGGACCTGTAGTTACTGCTTCTCTTGGGATATTAACGCCCAGCTATCCCGCCATCTTTTTGGTGGTCTGCCTGCTGGTTATATGCCGTGAGGCTTTCCGTCTTTTGTGTTTTTACGGAGTCTGCTGCTGTTCATGCGTGTGATGTGGTCGTTCTATTCTTTTCGGCGTTGTCGGGACCATCTGACTATGTTTTGGGTGTTGCATTCTTTTCTGATGTTGGTGCTTTGCACCTGATCGTGTAGTGTTCTGTCTGTGATTGTGTCGGCCCTTGTTTTGACGGCGTGTGAAAGTTTTGGCCAGACACATGACTTATATATGCGGACTTTACTTTCCGTTTACATGAATTTGATTTACGATTTAAGTTTCTGCAAGCATCCCGATATCTTTGCAGCTTTGCGTGTTTGGTTACCGTATCCGGCTATCTCTATGCTCAGGTAATTAAAATTTTGTACTTGTTTTATCGTTTTGGCATTGATGGAATGCTTGCATCGTAGGTGGTCTTTTGAGGTGCTTGTGCACTTTGGCTTTTTTGACCGAGATTATCATATTGTAGTGTTTGGCGCTTAGGTTAAACGTATGGAGCATTCTTTTGAGGTCGTCTTTGTTTTCTGCTGTTTGTACCGCGTTGTCCGCGTAGCATATTATTTTAATCGTTAATGTGCTCATGCGGTACCCATTGACTACGTTCCTTATCTTTGCTATTATTTTATTCATCACGAAGTTGATAAGAGCGGGCTAAGGCTATTTCCTTGGCAAATTCCTGTTCTTATAGGTATTTCTTTAGTAAGGTCGCCATTACATCTTATTTTCGTGTTTTAGGTGTTGTTGTACCAGATTTATGATGTTGGGCACACCTTTTTCTGGCATTATGTTTATAACGTTTTTCACTCTCACTCTGTCAGTTCAGCTATGGACGCATTCCAATTGGCTAAAAATGAGCCTAGTACATTTTTGCCGTGTCGGTTTTTTGATGTCTCTATGCTATTTTTACTAAAAACCGCGTCTTTTTGGAAGTATCTGCATTATTCCGGTTCTACAATCATGTCCGATCTGCGTGATCCGGTCTGGGGAAATAACGAAAAATGCAAAAATGTGACGACGCAGTTGATTACCAAGATTAAAATTTGTATAGTAAACTAGTATATAGTTTATCTAAATAGGGCAAAATCAGTATTAATTTACAACAATTATTTTGGAAGTTATTAGGCTAATCAAAGACATTTGACTTTACTTTAAGTTATCATAAAATATTATAATAACTAAACACTGATTATGAATCCTTTAAATTTGTATAGTAAATTAGTAAGTAGTTAAGCTTAACTCCCACATTCAGTTCTACTTTTTACCTTTATTCCATAGCAGAAGGACCACTTGATCTAATTTTTAGACAATAACAACAACTTTGTCATTACGACCATCTCCTGTACAGCTTTATTACTAATAGTCCTGTCAAAGTAGCTTTTTACCTCTAAAAAAATTAGCGCAAAACAGCGCATTTTTTTTAGATACTTGTAAATCAATATTTGACAATGTTTTGCCTACACTTTTGGATACGTTGGATCATTGTAGTAGGGGGGTTATGCATTTGCGAGAAATGAGATTGAGGACCTTAGGTTCTGCTGCGTCTTCAGTAGTTACTGGGATCAACCGGTTGGCTCAAACTTCCAACCCTACTGTTCTGGAGGAAGTTTATTTCCTAGCTCAACTTCGGCTTGGTGGTATACACGAAAAGCATGCTGCATTGCTGCTTCTTCTGTGGGCGACAAAGTAGTGAGGTTTGGTTTAGCATTCAAAACTGATTTGGTAAAAACTTTGTAACAATGCATGTTAAGGGAAGTTTGCTTCTGAGGTGCATTGTACTATGCCAAGATTATTTTGATTCCAGTTTAAGCTTTATTACATCAGTAGTACTTTGCAGTATAGCTCGCTTCTTGAACAATTTGAAACAGACAAGTTTCCAATTTTGATATGCAGCGGAAATCGTATCACATCCGCTGAATGCATGCTCAAGAAGTATTCAGTTTTTTAATCCCATAGTTTGCAATTGCTGACTTGAATATACCTTCTTTTCTACTTTGCTGTGGCTTGGTTTAACAAGTAATATATGTCTGTCAGATGGGGTTGAAGCCATGAGGAGAACAATAAGATCAACATCTTTGCCATCTATTGCTACTTTGTTACTAGTTTAGGATTTTATGACTCCTGTGCGGATGATCAATTTACCAGCGTTACTAAATTCTTGTTTTGTTTTAATTTTATGGTTGTAAAGAGCAGTTAAGAGGAATAAAATCTGGATAAATTGTGTTCATTAGAAAGAAAACCATCCTGTTTGACTGTAATTTGTGTTCAAAGTTTATGTCAACTGACTTCTTTAGCTTGTACTTTGGTTTTATTTGAGTGGTGCTGCTGATTACCCATCAAACGCAACGGTACAGCTCTTGCCGGCATAATGCTTGAGAACATAGGCGACATAACATAGGCAAATTGTTGAGATTGAGAAATTTTGGGTCACACCACCTTGTGTAACAGTAGTCCTCCATCCAAAACGATGTCAAAATCGAAAAGATTGGCTTTTTCTTGTAGTACAGGAAAAGTATCGTATAAGGCTGATTTCTTTGTTTTCAGCATTCCAGTTTTCTCAAATAAAGATAAAGGGTAAGGAGCAAGCTTATGTTATAAGTAGTTGTTTAAGTCTTTATTACTCTGCTTGTTGATAGCTATCTCTAGAAACATTGTTGATTACTGCCTTTCTCCATGAACAAAGAGAGACCGCACTAACACTACAATTTGACGCGTATGCCACGCGTATCGTGAACGCTATGTGGAACGAAGGGCTGGTAGTTGGGGAGAAGGGGAGGACTGTAAAAATGAACGGAGGACCAAACAAAAGAGACCAGTTTCTTGGCTCGTAACAATACAAAAAACTTTTTTTTCTATTCTTTAGCGTTTTCAACTCAATGTCCGCTGTGAATACAAAAAAATGTGTATGTTCATTTTTATTGAAAATTTCATCAACATTCATTATGTATATAGTCAACTTTTCCCTCCTATTTACAGTTCTTGAGATATTAACGAAAAACCGAAAAAAGTGCCCTGTTTTTGGTAATTACCGCTAAAGCTCGTGTCATATTTGTCAGGACTTTTAGTATATTCTTCAGAAGGTACCTACAAATTGGGTTACAAAGTTTTAAAACTTTTGGAATTTTTTAGAGGTGAGATCAATATTTGAGCATTATATTTTGACTGGACTATAATTAAATATTTTCTAGAAAAACATGCATTGGTTGATTGGCTTCAATGACCTCAAATTATTATTAAACTACAAAAAGCAAATAGCGAACATATAGACAACGTAACGTTCTATCAGTATTTTAAAATATTGTTTGCGAACAATGTTATAGAAAATTAAACCGCTACAGTTTTAGTAGATTGCGTAAATCAAATTTATAATTACATTATTCTATTCAATGCAATTTTATAATAATGTAATTAACACCTAAACAGAAGATACTCAAATAGTCAATTCCCATAAGTCAATCCATTATACTAATTAATAAAGCACTTCAATACAACGAATGTTAATTACTAACAAGATAATTAATATAATACTAATGATAACTTCCAAATATTATACTCCATAGATGTTTGTAAGCAACAGCATAACGCAATTAATCTTAACTTTAATCGATTTTATATTGGACGTGTTAGCGGCAACATAATAAAATGATAGAACGCAACGTCGATGTGCAACATAGAGAAGGCTGGACAAAGTCCATTGAAATTGCAACGATGATTTATTTGTGTCAACATAAAATTATTTTATATCATATTTGTTTCACACTTTTTTAAATAATTTGAGTTGATTGATTAAATAAAATTGAGTAATTAATTTATTATTTAAATTTTTTATTCTTTGTTTCAGGTGAGTTCTAATTGCTTCCATAAAACCAGTAAGTAAATTAAAAATACATAAAACATCAATCTGATTATTGCGTTCATCAGCAACAATAGAATCAGACATATGGAATATAAAAGAATAATTGATTACCTACTTTCCATAAATAATTGAACCAATTGGGTAAGCAAGATGTTGTAATAATATTCCATATTTTATTAATTGCAATCATCCTGTTTTTAATAGAAACCATCATTAAATGATATTTATGAACTGGTACAGATACATAATTTTATAGCCGCGTTGAATTAAAATTTAACGATCAATGTGGAATAGAATGCGATGGGATTTTAATGCATTTTTTTTAATATTTTTAATAAATTAATTAATTGTTTATTATTCTATAAAATGCATTTTTCTTTCAATTAAAAGGAAATATATCAATTTTAATATCTTGTTTAGGAAATGCTAAATTAATATGGATAGATAGCAATGATTGGGTCATAAATTTTGTTATTGCGAACATAAATTAAGTATTCAAAAATAATGATGTAATTAAGTAGATTATCATTACATTTATATTCATCGTCAAAACTAATTAAAAATTATGTTTTAAATAGATTTACTTATTTTGTACCGGTAAGTTTCAATTATGATATTAAGGTTCTTTCTATTCTTTTTCTATGACTACCTAAATAGTGCATCATCTATCATTATTCTAAGATAAGCAGAAACAAATTTGATTTTGCTCATTGTTAATATTTCGAGAATCTAGATATTGCAGCAGAAAATCTTACAGAAACCATTCCAAAAGTCATAAAAAAAATTTACAAACCAAAACCAAAGTAATTGTACTTAATGCAGACAAAACATGCTATTACAAAGCGAAAACATTCAACAAACTTATTAGTAATCGATTCTTTCAAACTAATCAGGGTTATAAAATGGCTCGTAAACAATTTAATGCAATCTTAAAAAGATAGGATTGATAGGAACAAATAGAATTTTTCAGTTTTCCATAAACAACAAACATTTCTATAAAACAATACATTTTTTGCAATGTAAGTCAAAATCTTCAATACTTTTTTTTTTGAAATGATCACTAATGCAAAGCAAAAAACAATTATTTTAAATGCTCGCTTCATCATTATCGTCATCATGAACAGCGCTTAAGTACTCCGTTACTTGATATATAGTTTATGGTTTCTTTTGTCTATTATCTTCTTTTCATCTTCACGTTGTCATTCCTCTATCTTCTTCTAGATCGGCTTGAGTTTTGTTTTCTAATTCTTGGTTCCAATTTCTGTGATTTTTTTTTTGGGTATGGTTCATATTTTTTTCTCATTACATGCCCAGTTCAAGACCATTTTATTTTATATATATTATATCGGCTACTCTGGTTTTGTTTCTTATCCATAAATTGGTCTTTTTGTTTCTTTTGGTAAGTCCCAATTTGAACTTTTCTATAGCTTGTGTTGTGTTATTCTCATCCTTTTCTTTCTATATTCTGCCCACGTTTCGAAGGAGTATGTAAGTATTAGGAAGACGCACTACTTAAAGACCTATGTTTTTAGATGTTGTAGATTTTGGTTTTAAATACGTTTACCATATGCTGCCCATAGTAATTTTATCTTGAGGTTTATTTCTTTATTCTGGGCGTTGTGTGCCAAAGAAATAAGTTGAATTTGATTTTTTTTTGGGAGGTTTGTGATTCACAAAGTGTTGGATATACCCTTACGGGCGCCTACCGACTAAACCTCTTTTCTCCATTTGTTCTTTGTCGCTCGCGGAGCAACAGCTGAATTTTAGCTTGTTAAAGTGCGCTTTGCACTGGTCCCGCTATTTGCGCATAGGATTGCTCCTTGCGTGCATTGGGTGTGCTCTTGGGAGGAGCGTGAGTCTGCTGTGGAGGAGCAGATACTTTACCGTGGGCCTGGCTGTTGCGTCTAGCCTTCAGTTTATGATAGACTGGCCAGCCTTTACAACTAGCGTTGGCGTCGATCGGATTCTTGGCTAGTCTTTTGAGGGAGGTCAGGCCCGAGGATTCCGGGGTCTTAGTGAGCTGGGGCTTGGAGGCAGCAGCGGAAGAAGATGCGGGAATCTTCTTTGCTTTGTTGGTCATAGCCGGTGTTTTGGGCATTCCAAGACTTGCTTGGCAATGAGGTTGATCATTGCATTAGAGACGGCTTTGCTGGTCCTGATCTTTTTGGAGATGTCTTTGCGGAGTTTAAGGAGGTTTTTCTTGAGATCTCAGCGGCTCTGCTTTGAGTTATCAGCGATGTAGAATTTTGGCTTTGTCCTCCACTAACTATCTTGATCATTTGCTTTTTCAAGCTACTGAACTTTTAATTAAAAACTAAAATTGCATTTAATTTGGGTTGTGGACTCGCTCCAATCGGGTTGTGAAGTAAGGCGCTCTCAAAGTAAACTTGTTGGTTGCATGCAGTCAAGACGCTTGTTTGATGCTCTGTTAACTCACTGCAGTATTCTGTTCTCATTGTTTGTTATAACTTATGATTTTGAGATATTGCTTGTTCAGCTATAAATAAATATTGTGCATTTTAGAGATATTTTTACAATTCCTTAACAAGTCAATGCCTTTTTTGAAGAGGGTTGATAAGACTAATAGCTTATTAAGTGACTTCCGAGTCTTCTCGGTGGATAAGAAGGAAGTCATGTTGAGAATAGAATCTCGACTGTTTACATAGTTGCAAGCGCTGTACCATTAAACTATTTTGTCGTTAACGTCAGTTAAGACTTTAATGATTCCGTTTTTAGTTACTGTGTTTCATGGCGGTTTTTTACGTAGTTTAGATCTGCTCACGTTTTGTAGCGGAGCACCAAAAGAATTTTTATAGCAATTAAATATCCATAAGCAAGCACAGTTATTTATTCCTTATAAATTTGAAAACAAATCAATTGTAGCTTGTACTTCACGGCAACTCACGCATATAATAGTTCTTGGAGCTGTCCTATCCTCCCCCTGTGAAGGCAATGGATGCCGGGTTCTGAACTGATGTGAAGTAGTGATGCTTGAAAGGGCTCACAGCGGTTACTTAACCAACGATACTTGGGGAACCAGGTAGACTTAAGTACCAGAACCTGAGATTTGCAAGAACTTTGTATTGGGAGTGCACCAATGCTGAACTGGTACCACGGGGATCGGAAGCCCTCAAGATAAAACCTGGCCCGGTCTTTGAGGTTGGACTCGTGGTGGCAATGGTTAAGCCGCATGCTGGTCAGAGTTGGATACACGTTGGCGTCCGCGTGCCTGCTTTGGCGAGTGAGCTGCGTACAAACAGCTCGTGTACCAGACCGCTTTCTGGGAGAGTATGGATAGAAACCGCTCCAACCAGTGAGGATGAACGGTCTTGCAACGTAAAGTCGATACTGGTAGCTATGCTTGCATGGCGCGCTGATGTGGGCGTATCCTCATCCCTGTTCATGGGGACAGTGTCGGTAGGGCCCTCTGGGCAGGTACGACAACAGTGGTGTGGTGTGTAACTTTTAGATTGTTTTTACTTATAGAATATTTAGACAATGTAAGCTTTTACGTTTAGGTAGTTTATTTAATCTACGACTGAACAAAGGTGGTCTTTAAAGAGATTTTTTGAATGGATAGATATCAGAATAGATTGAAATCTGATGGATCAAGATTATGAGAATTAGGAGCGGATGTGAAAAAACCTTTTTTTGGATTTTGTACCTTGGATTATGTAAAAAACTTTGCTAACATTGCAGTTCATTTGACAGATTTCTAAGGGACCAAAAGAATAATTAAAAGGAACAAGTAAAGCAAGCTTTAATAGCAGCAAAGCGACAACTTTAGAAGCCATTGGTGCTTTCCAGCGCAGTAATTGCGATATTGGCTGCTTCTAAAAAGCTTTGTTTTATAGTAAAACACACTGCTGAAGCCAAACGTTTACCAGTCGATAAGGAAGCAGGAAAGGGGACCAAATAAGTGAATCAGTTAATATTTTTTGATATGATTGATCAATCAGTCTTGGCTGTCCTATTTAAAACTTTGACAGTACTAGTGAAACGGAGCAAATGATCATGAGAATAGACTTACTGCGTTTGTGATAAATCATGAACGAAGTAAAAGCGTCTAAAGAAGCTAATGCTTGGATGGAAGAATTATTTTGCGCAATTACTACATTGAAGCTGCAAATATTAGTTTTTTACCTTTTCGTTATTGGAGGTTGGTTATCTTAATTGGCGGCCGTACGAAACAGCTCCGTTGCTGTTGTACCGAACTACGTTCTTAGGTTTTTATTTTTTTGGCTTTTTTCTACCATTTACCTTACGTTGAAGTATTTGTTGCAACAAACTATGTTTTTGGGATGTTTCATTTTATGTTTGAGATACTTAAATTTTCTACTTTTGACTGTATGCATAACTTTCGCACAATACATAAAGAAAAGAAACTGATCCTTACGATTAAAACACGAAACCTAGAGTTTCTGGGACAGAGGAGGAAGAAGATCTGTAGGGCGTCGCAGAACTGGTTGAAGAATTTACGTGAGTGGTATGGACAAACATCCAACTATTCAGAGCTGCAGTGTCGAAGATCAGAATTGCTACAGATAGGCTAGGAGAGTTCTGCTTCAAAACCCCATACGGTTTACATGGGGGTTTAAAATTACTTTTTACAATCGGCTTTCCTACTTTACCGACATGATTTTTGGCGCGAAATTTAAATATCCGAAAATTTTCCGCTCGATTTTTTTTTAATATTTCCGAAAATTTTCTGCCCGATATTTTTTTGGAAATTTAAGAAAAAAATGAGCGACTAATCATTTTAACTTAATTGTTAATACTGGGACTTTAAATTTTTAAAATGATGGACGTGTTCAGATAGCTTTTGCTACTAAACATTCTTTTGGACATTGATCAAAATTTGTTTTTGATATTTCCACTGACAAATAGAAGAATCATCACAACACTGCAACCATTTATTTACTGTAAGTTAACTAATCCTAGGACACTATAGAACACCAAATTGCTATTTGCCTCCAGCTGCGCTTCAAGACCAACGTTACGGACTTCAGTCCAAATGAAGTTTTACTGGGAGCAAACATTGGTAAACCCGGTGCATGGGATTTTCGGGCATTTTTTTTAAATTTGGAACTGTTGGACATAAGTTGCTATACTTTTCTGTCTTGAGCTATTGCTAACCAATTTTATCAGTTGCCAATAATCTCAGTTTCTCTACCAACTTTGGGTTCTTTGGCCAAATGTGCCTGTGTGATTTTAGAAATACTAACTATAACTAAAAATTGCCACTAGTTACATCAATCACTACGATCTTTTTAATCTAACAACCGCTATCAAACAGATTATTATTTTCCCCTATAAATATGAAACTTGAAAGGAGCAGATCTCAGTTACTATCAATCAGCGAATTTCTGCGGACCAAAGACCGGATCCTAATTATCACGTCATTGCACGCACCGCCGTATAATGCATTGCGACTTTTAGAGACATGACTCTCTTCACCACTAGGAATATTTATCTTTATTAGCTATTGACGCCGACCACCGCTATACCCCTAGAAACACCTCGGATACCAAACTGCTCCAACGAACGCTTTAAAGGTGACTCACCAATTTCTAGGCCCTACCTGTACCCACGGCATTGCAACATACACCGTGGGACAATTCAAAATTTGGGGAAAACTTGGCGACAGCATTGCTACACTGTACACTACCGCATCAGGTGGAAAACAGAAGCTATATGTTTTAACACACATACTGCAATACTAAGGGGGTAACGCCGACTTCTCCACAATCATCAATTCCCTTTTCTAATACTACCGGTAACGAATGGTTCCCACCGTGGGGCGACTGAAGAGCATGGCACCTTCACGACCCCAAACACACTGCAAAAATGCAAGATACAGATTGAAGCCAAATACCATCCAACCACCAGAAACTCCACCCACCCGCCTAAATGTACGTCATCAAGAGATTGGACATCAATATTTCCTTGTTGCACATATATACTTCTAACGCTTCTAGGGAAGAGATACTTCTAATTTTTGGATAACAATCACACGGGCGGGTAGTGAGCACTCCAGTTCAAAGTACCCCATCTACTCGCTTAAGTGTTGCTCATCAAATATCAATTTTTACTGTTTGAACATAAAGACTTATAATTCTTGCAAGAAAAAGAAACTTACAATCTTACAATTGCTTGGGCGGGTACATGAGCAGTCCTGTTCAAACAAGTCGATGGTAATTATAATCTACCTTCCCGCCCACCCAAGCGTTGGTTAATAAAAGATTGCATATCACTTACTCCTCCTTGCACATAATCACTTCTAACGCTTGCATTAAAGAGAGACTTATTTCTTGTTACCAAACACTTGGGCGGGTAGGCATTCCAGTCAAAACTACTCGATAGTAATTACAAACTGGAGTGCCACACCTATCCGCCTAAATGTTGGTCATCAAAGAATAGATATCAACATTTCTTTCTTAGATTTATAACGCTTGCAGAAAGAAGAAACTTCTAATTACTTGATAACAAACAGTAGGGTGGGTGGTTGATCAGTCCAGTTTAAACTACTACATACTACCATAAGTAAAAAACAATACAAAATTAAATTTCCAAAAATTAACATCATCAGAAAGGATTTACCGCATTGTCAAAAAACGTATGAAGCAAATTGTTGGCATCGACCCAAAATGCTTTATAACACAAAACTATTTTCAGAGAAAAAAGAAATAGAGAGCAAGAAAACTCAGCAACATACAGTCCGCTTTGTAAATTAGAAACTCACAAAAGTATTGCAAGCCAATGCCTAACTTTAGAACAGAAAGATCCAGGTACGGAAAGACATAAATATAATATGTGGAATTTCTCAAAGTTAAACTTTTGGAACCAATGGTGTCTTGGCTTTGAAAAAACAACTTGAACTACTACCCCACAGGTTTTGGGTAGATTTTTAGCCGTTAAAGATTTATCTACTTTTATCTAAAAAAGTTTATCAGTCATGAAATCTCAGGCTATTGACGATATCCAAAAGGTTAAATAGCATTGGAAGCCAACGCCTAGTTTCAGAACTTCAAATCAGAGTAGCCAAAAAACTTATCTATCAAAGACCCTAACAATAAAAATAGATTAACATATTAAAATAATGACTCAATTCAACGAAGAAGAACTGGCATGTTTAAGCTTTAAACGCACTAACACTGGGCAAATCACTTGGACTCAACAACATTATATCAGAGGTTTTAAAAAAAGTCCAAAAGGTATCAAACGACTGGTTGCTAAACATGAAACACAGAAGCACTTGCCTTTTCTGTCAAATGGAAAACGGTAAAACTAATAATGGCTTCAAAGAGCATCTCAACTTCAAAGAATTTAAAATTACGTTTAATCTGTTTTTTAAACACCATCAGTACGCTCTACAATATGTTGATAAGAAGCAGACTCAAAGAAGGAGGAGGTTCAATATGGTTTCCAAAAAAATAAGATCCACTTTGCATGCCGTGGAAACGATTGTTGAAGCCAAGTAAAGCCGGCAGGATTAGTATCTTTAGACTTATAAAACGCTTTCAACACCCTCTCTTGGGAAGAAGTACGGCTAGAGGAAGTAGCTCAAAGTACCTGCAAAACATCGTCACAACACAAATCAAAACCACACGTCCACAAAATTTGAATCTCAAACACTTGAGCGAGTGGAATTTCCGCCCACCCACATAAGTGGTTAGAATCAAGATATTGAATCACAAACACTTGGGCGGGTGAGTGTGCAACACAAATCAAAACCACACACCCACAAAATTTAAACTTAATTCCCGCCCTCCCACCTAAATGTTTGTGATCAGGAAAATTGATCACAAATATTTGGGTGGATGGAGTTTTTCTGACCATATAAAAAAAACGGTTGACAAAACAAAATGAAAAACGAGCGGCAAAGCTGGCCAGAATTATGCCTAATGTTAAACTTTATCACTACCAAGTCAACAATTCTTTATGGTGCACCAATATAATACAAAGTAAAGACATTTAGATACAGACTGATCACTGTAAAGGTAAACGTTGTTGGGGGTGGCAAGCGTCTATAAAACAGTCTTGACGGAAAAGCAATTTAGAAAAAGAAAGCAACAAAAAGAATGAGCAGAATACCAAGCGCATGGCAGCACTGGAGTATGACCAGAGGTAAAACGTTGCCTCCCAACAGACAACTACCAAATATATGAACGCGCTTGCCTACACCCAACAAATATGAGTTACCCTGTTTCAACGGCGAATCGCACAAGGACCCACACCGTTTCTTTATAGTACTGGATAAACGCTTCGCACAACATCAGATCCCATACATGGCCTACAGCCTTCTGTTGGTGCAGAACCTAAAAGGCGAAGTTTTTTTCTTTGATATAAAATACGACCAGAAACTTACAGCCTCGTATAAGAACACCAAGAGTCACAACATCGCATTCCAACGTAACGCCCGACCCAGTTTAAAATCCAATGCAACTACGAGATAGAAACAGAGGGTCGGCTTGGGCAGAAGCGGAAAACAAACCGAATAAGTCGTAAACAATTACCCCCCAAATGTCCCTAGGAAAGCTCTAATATTTGAGCAAGTAGAAGAGCTTTTGACTAACGGCATAATTGATAAGAGTTTGAGCTGTTGTCATTGTGAAGAAAAAAGACGGCTCTTCGCGTTTTTGCGTGGACTACAGAGCTATTAACGATGCGACTCGAAAGGAAGTCGCCCACTGTCAAAAAATCATGAAACCCTTAAAGCAACTAAAGTATTTAGGAAAATCAATTTAAAGACTGCCAAATCCAAGTAACGCCTTTGAAGGCTAAAAAACGCAGAACTCTTGCAAGAGTACAGGTTTCAAATCGCATTTCATAGAATGACACTATGAAATGCGGTTTGGAACCGACAAACTCAAATACCTGGGACACAGAATCAGCTGACGGTAAACAATTCTTGCACGCTATCTATAAAGCTCATCAAAAATTAAGACACTTCCCTGCGGAACAAGAAACAATTGCGGAGTTTTTTGGTTCTATATACTTATCTCCGAAAGTACGTTTCAGTCTATCCAGAATTGGATGGCACAACAAGAGAATAATTGATCGTTTGAGTAGAGCCAAACCAAAGCTGATGCGTCTTAAGCCATCAAACCACTAATGCTGCCGTTTGTACTTTAGACAGACGCGTGCAACTTTTAAGCAGTCTTTTCCTAGGAAGAGGGTTTACACTGACTTGTGATATTCTACAACATAGTCCAAAATTACGCTCTGCCAAACGAGATACCACTCTAATGAACCATGTGGGCAATAGACAAATATTGAGCCTACCTAAAAAACAGGTTGTTATAATCCGGACCGACAACAGAGTTCTGATCTGGCTAAAATACTCAACTAGGTGGTCCCTCCTTTTGCAATAATTAATCTTTACTGTAGAACATACCCGTTGCCCTCAGTCGGCAACCAAGCGACAATCTTATTGCCTCGTTGGTAGAAGAATCTAACCTATTGCTACTACCTAAGTAACAAAATCAGCAGAAGCTAGACACAATACAATGTCTCAATAGCTGGACCGAGATACATTTACTTACCGGAGAAACTTTGGAGGCCCTAATCCGGCGAGCCCATGGAGAATAGAAGCAAATCCATCTCATTATGAGACGTCGTCAGAAAATTTTGATGATCCAGGAAACCTTTTAGAAATAGGCCCTGGCTACAAACTGGGAGAATACGGAGAATTTGTAAAACCAATTTTAGCATGGCCAACTGATGGTGTTATCGAGCGGCTACCAGGAAGTTATTAAACAACATCACTCGACTACCACGGCCGGTCAACCAGGTAGGAACGACACCACAGTTACAATCCGGCGGGCCTACCACTGACCAAATGTGCCCAAGAATGTACGCACTTTTATCAAAAGGTGCATGATCTGCGCCAAAATATAGGCATGAACTTTGCAACCAACACACCCCTGAAATCCCACCTTCTGGTCAACCCTGGAAAAGAGTGTCGATTGATTTAGTAAGCTTCTTAGTGACTACGAGAGCGGACAACCGATACGCTCTCACCATGATAAACATGTACAACAGATGGGTAGAGGCGATAGCAGTGCTTGCAGCCACCAGCAAAGCAATCACATGACTTTTTGAGCAACAGCTGTTTTACCGGTGAGGTTATTTTCTTTTACAACGATTTGCAGTTTACAAGCCAAGATTTTTGAAGGGCCGTACAACAATGGCCAAACATCATACAGTCCCCAGGCTAACCCAGTGGAACAAACAAAACTCATCGGGACACTGTACACAACTGCATCAGGTGTAAAACAGAAGGTACATGATTCAACACACACTCCAACATTGTTAACGCCAAACGACAAACAGTACAAAGTGTTATAGCTAAATTTTGTGGTTAGAATGAAGTAACAACAAACAGATACTGAATGAATGAGGTATATAGGAAATATGATTTTTGTTTAAACAAACAATCATAAGCATTAGAAGCAGAAGTTTTATAAAATTCTTAAAGTATTTTATCTCGGATATTATTATATAAACGTACTGAATATGTTTATTTTAATGTATGCTAATAAAGGTTAAATATTTTATTTCAAACAAATGCTGAAAAACTTGTATGAGATGTTGGAAAACACATAATTTTTGTTTAGAAATTATTAACTGGATACTTATGAGCTAACTTAATTACATAATTATGATAACGTCCAAACAAATTACAACAAAAATAATTGTATGACAAATATAACTGCCTTATAAATAATAAACATGAAATAAAATTTATCATCAGAGAGCTTTGCATATTCAACGATATCTTCATTTGCGTTAAATAATAGTAATCGCTAAGCATTACATTTAACTTTTAAATGTAATTTTATTCTATGGCATATATAGCTTTATAAATAAATACTATCAAGTTATGTGTTTATGGAATTTGCAAAGTTCCATTTATAGAACTACCTGTGGTACTACCAGCACATAAGCAGCGTTTTACATATTTGTTGCATATTTGTAAATTCTCCAAAGAGTAATTTCAAGATAAAATATGTGCCCAATAGGTGTAAATTCATAGACGTAAATCACGACAAGACGCAAACTTGGTGCTAATCATCAATAAAATTAACCAACAAGGATATCTCTGAGAAACGCAATCAATTATAATTTATTACTTGAGCATGAAAATTAATAAACGGGTTCCAAATTTCCCAAATAAGTAATTCTGTGAACATTTCAAATCAGCAATTTGTGCGTTTAAATTATTTGTAATCAATACTGGAAGTGATGATACATGATGTGATGCGCTAATAAGTATAATTTGTGCAATAGTCTGATTACACTAGTTAATTCGTTTGATGTTTTAATAACTGGTATGTGCAACGCTTGAAAATGATGTAAATTGAATGTGTGTGCGATGGGCTGGACGGTACAACAAGGGTGAAACCTGCATTTCATGTTTATATGTTTAGCGAGTTGTTTGTAAAAAGGTGAATTGAAATATAAGTACAGGTTGTATAGGTAGTTGTGAGTTTTGAAAGGTGCGGAATAACATACGATGTGGTTATGAAAATGCAGAATGTAATAAGTTAAGGGAGTGGAAACGTTGATCGGATGAAAATGATCGTTTCGCAGTGGTTATGGTAGAGAGGCCCGGACGTTGCACAATAGATAGGAATTCTCTAGCATAGGTGTCAGTGTATCCAGTGGTTATCAGAGCTGGGATCAAATAGTAATATATACACCGGCGCATTCCAATAATCCAGCGACGAAGGGCGAGAGGTACGAAGAGGGTCGGCCTGCACTGTACAGTAGTGGCGATATCTCATGATCACAATACCGTTACAGCGCCGAACGTGTATTCATCTTCCCAGTCCCTGAATACAAGCCGAATAGAAGTCCCCCATGAATCACGGGACCGTGCAAATGTTAACGATAGAAGTACATAATTTCTAATCAGAATGCATGAGCGAAATGTCTGTCGCCGGTTCGCTTTTCGGTTGTATCGGCGAAACGCTTCCTGGTTGATCTGTCATAATGTCACGACCAGAGACCAACATGCACTCGCATGATACGTCTCCAATATGTAGCTACAACTATATTTATACATGTGGAATGGTTGCAACATCCATCTTTAACTGGATCGCAACAAGGAATACGTGATGGTGCATTCCGAACAATCAAAACATTACTTGTTCATGAACAATACACTCATACGTGCATGCGGCCATCTCGGCCGCATTAAAACCCGCAGCAGCATCCACCCCCACCGATCCGCCGCTGATCTAATTAATAAAACCACAAGCACGCAATTTGCGCCCGACAATGCCGCAGAAATAATCATAATAATCATAAAAACTAAACGGGGAGAGTTTATTACAAATCACAATAACGCAAAAACAAAACGTCATGCCTGATCCCGATCCCAAAGCCATTTGTATATCAGTGTTCGGCGTGCTTCTCCTGCAAAAAGTAAATGGAATGATCTATAGTCACGTGTCTTGGAACGCCCGCCATCATTTATAAATTAAATGACGCAAGGTGTAAAGGATACAATAAAAACTGGATTAATACGGTGTGAGAATATAACAAGGCGCGAGTGAGAATCTCTCTCGGAACCTTCACACATTGTTCGGAAGGTCAAACGTGCACGCATAATGCAGCGCACAATGTCTGCTTAAATATTTATCGCACTAACGTTACTTCTTCCTTCATCGCAAAAATAAAGTACCGCCAAACAAAAATTGCCCACGTAAACGACATGCAAAAATTATTACGTGCCCAACATAATTTATTGCTTTGTTGCAACACGACCTACAATTTCATTGAGTAAACGACATTTAAACAAATATTACTTAAAGCTTCTTTCTCACAACATTTAAATTTCATAAATACTCTTGGAAAGGCTTTTAACCTTCTTAAGATCAAGTTCGGCTGAGTTAGAATAGAGTATAGATATATAAAGTTTATTGTTTCCTTGTATGGTTATAATAATACACTAATATTATCTGGTTGATTATGTTGTGAATATTCTTGCCTGGGTTCTAGAAGAAGCCTCCATCAACACGCTAGTGGGCGAACAAACTCAAACAAATCAGGTGTTGATCACCTTTTAATTAGACGAGAACCTAATACTGGGCCACCATTGGTTAAAAAAAAATTTGTTAATCTGAACTATGCAGAAGAATCCGAGGTACCATCTACTAGAAGAACACACATCCGCCAAGTAAACCATTCTCTCTACCTGAATCGATAAAGGCCTAGCCAAATCATCTGGCGCTGCGCAAGATTGTACAAAATATCAGTGCGTACTGTCTTCACCAAAGACCGAACCGAACTTACAATTACCAAGAACGCAACCCACAACATCTAATTGAAACATAACACGCCCGTACGGGCACTCAGATTTACGTATGATGCCCAGAAGAAGACGATAATATTTGAACAGGTGGAGAAGCTATTTGCCACGGGCATATTAGAGTCAAAAACATGCGTCTACTGCTCACCAGTGATACCAGTACGAAAAAAAGTGAGCAAGGTTTTGCATGGACTTTTGCGAACTGAACCAGATGACTCAAGACGAAGCAGCACTTCTGCTTTGTAACTAAGAAACGTTAAAGCGTTTTGGCGCTTACCGATTTAGGTTGATGTGTTTTCGTGTTTTCGGCTGAAGAACGCCTCAGCAACCTTCCTGAAATTAATGTTCAGATTGGTAGGCACCTTTGTATACTTGGACAATATCATTGTATACTCGGAAACCATGGGAGAATATTTGAACCACTTACAAAAGGTACAGGAAAAATGCAATTTTAGAAAATTTGTCTTTGGACAAGAAGATGCGGAATACTTGGGCCATTAGATAATGACCGGAAGAAATTAACTTATGAAGCACCACTTGAAGCTGATCCGAGAGTACCTTTGACTTACCAATAAAAAACAAGTCTGAAGATTCATGGGCCTATGCGATTGGCTACAGGAATACAGCCCCAACTTTTCCCAAGTAGCCAAACCATTTGTGATGCTACAAAGCACAAATAAGCTTCTTTAATGTTCAGCAGAAGCGGACAAAGAGTTTGAAAGTATGAAAACCTTGATGGAAGAACTCTTAAAACTTGCACGCCTACGCCCCTGCTTACACTACGTTCTGCCCATTCCGGTGTTACATGCATCAGCCGAAACCTTGAAGATGCTGATAGAATAATACAAACCATCTCTATAAACATGTTGGCGAAAACATTAAAGACTCTGTACAATCGTCTAGTTTGGGTTAAGTATCTCAACCGCCTTCAGTATCCTAGTGGCCGAGACATTAGCGCGCACTGATGAACTACCGAGTCGGCAGCTAGGAAGTTATATCTAACATCCGATGGCAAGAATTTAGTTGAATTAGTAGTAATATCAGCAGCAATGGGTCATTACACAACATCATGCATCAGAAACTACTGAGGCCGAGACAAAACAGTTGCTGACATCTTACGGTAATACCATTGGCCAAAGGTGCACGAAGACGTTCGTTCATTTGTTTAAGGATGTGTGGACTGCCGCAGAACGAAACTATGTAGGCCCATAATTTGTCAAAAAAGTTTTCAGCGATGCGGTGAACAGATGGAATATACACCATCCACTGCGACAAATTATTTATAAGCCAACCCTATAGAGAGAAGACATGCGGAGTTGAAGAAGAAGAAGGATACTCTTAATTTTGTCACGTTTCACAACAAACGTCGTACGCCCAGTGCTAGGGCATAACCTACGCAAAACCGGCAACAGGGATGCTCCAAGGAGTCTATGAGACCAGAGGCTACAAGCTAATTAGCAACAAGCGGATTACCGACAAATAACCGTGCGACCTAGTGATGGTGCGTAGAGTAATAGGACTAACAAGTGGATAGTCTTAAAAGGATTATTACATTAGCAAAAACCTATTGTTATTGGATAGCTGACTAGCACTACCGACCACCGGCAAAGATTCATGGGAACAATCTTTGGCCGCCACCAATTTTCAATGGTGCCATCGTCAAAGAAGAGGAAAGGAATTGATGCTACGTGACCAAGTATCATAGACATCATGAGCAACCAATCGGGAGCCAGTAGCTAGCAATACCCTACCGAAAGGAGTTTACCAATGGAAACGCTTTGAACGGAAATTACTTGAACAGCGCACTTATAAAAGAGACAATTTTGTTGTCGGACCGGATATGTTGGTGAGACAGGAATAGCCGCTTCCGGGTTTTGTGGGAATATAAAATAATTAATATATACGACAATATTCTCGTACTTGTACTTTGTTTGGTTTTGAAGCTTTGCCAAATCCTACTATGATTTTGTCGACAAGCTCTAGACGTTTCAGCGGTTTGAGGATGATCAGTGAGAATCGGCGACGTCGAGCGTTGGTAGATGAGTCGGTAATTAGAGTCTCTTTTGGAACTGGTTGTCGATTTTTCTTTCTATTTGAGTTAGTCTACAATTTTTGGAAAAAATCAGTACGAGCTTTGCAATCACAGTAAGCAGGTCTTTGGCCGGATAGTTACAAAACTGTTTAAATCATATTTCCATTTAATTGATCAGTTACCGAGAAGATAAAAATGGAGAAAAAGATGCAGATGTTTTCAGAACAAACACAATGTTCTGCTACCATTGAAGAGTCGCAGTGGAAAACCAACACTATCATTGTCAAAAGGAAACTACGCTACTTCTTCCTCTGCCAGACAGTAGTAGCCCGTAGCAACCCACGCACACAGGCAGCAATTTCTTGAGTTGTTGCTATGCCTATGGCCTTGCTCCTCATTAGTCAGCAAGATGGGGTTTACACATATTTTATTAAAATACACTTTGGAACTGGTCAAAGCTATGAATATCATTATAGAATACAGCCAAGGCTTTCAGCGCTGAAAGAAGAAAACCAAAAAACAAACCCTAAACGCAACGCTGCGTCCGGAGGCTTACCTCACAAAGACACGGAAGCGTTTTTCTGCAAACTGCAGTACCACTTTAATTATTACAATATTGCACAACATAAGAATTTGGAAAAATATTTACTCCGTTTAATAACAAATAGACGCATGCACCGTAGAGCACACACTAGGGAGTTACCCGATGTCTTGTTGATAAAGTGGACCGGCTGGCATAGTTATCAGCCGCAAACCAGCCAGTCAGTTTTGACGGGCTGTACAACTGGCGTTAAAGAAGTTATTAAACCCTAGAAACTAAGCAAATGTATTTGCTAGACTACGTGCGCCGGAACGCGTTAACTGTAAACCTTTGGTTATTACACAAGTCATCTTTTAGGGAAATCACTGACCTAGTGTTGGGGCAAAATTAAAGTTTACGTCCGGAAATGTTGATGCACCACCACGAGCAAGGGGATTCCGTGCATTCTGGAGCAGCATGTATTTAGTTGCGTCTTGCTATTGGATGTTGGCTAATTTGCAAGCCACCAATTTCAGAATGTTCTCACAAAATGAAAAGTGGTGCAATACACAATTTTAACGTTAACTTTTAAGCAAAGTAAAGTAAAAAGAACGACACAGCAAGTTGAAGAAAGCGCTGCGATGTTTCAAGGACCAGGATCCACAGACATATTGGGGCAATTTTTAAATTAGACGTCGAACCACCGCCGCGCAAAGTTTCAATTAGGTACGCCCCTTTGCGTTTAGCATCCTTCACTCACTTGGCTCATTCGTGCTACTAAAGCCGATTTTTGGCCTTTAATACACTATATACTATATTGTTGCCTGTGTCAGTGTCTAACTTTCTACTTAATATAACAGTGTTGGGAAGATATAGTATTGCACTATTTTTAATCTTAGTTGGAGGACCATATTGTGCATGGTTAACAGCTTTTTTGTATGTGTGAAGGCCGCTCTAGCTTGTTTTAGTTGCGGTAGTATTGCTTTTTTGTGGTTCCAGTGTTTATTAACCAGAGTTTCCAGGTACTTGATACTAAAACCAAACTTCATGCTTTAAGGCTTGGTTACACAGTGCGAGCTAGCATCCGAGCTGCCCTAGTCAGTTACTGCAGTGCAGCTACTCGCATCATCATGAGTTATTGTCATGTGCAAGCCGGTACCTAGCATCCAAGTTACAGTAACATTTTTTGTTTTTATTCGCCTCTCGCAGTCAGGTCAGCAACTCGTATTGTGTAACCAGGCCATAAAGCACTTATTTTTTGGATTATTTGCCTCAGGTCAGTTTCATTATCTGTAAGAATAATAATATCATCTGTGCGTCAGGTGTTGTTGTTTTGCAAAAGCCTTACAAAAGATAGCTTATGAGTATATATTAAACGATATTGGCGACAGTATACTTTGTTAAACGCTTTGTTATAATCTACAAAGCAAGCATATAGGTCTTTTTTAACATCTTGGCATCATTGAGCTAACACATTGACTGCAAACAGAGTTTCTCTGGTGCTTTATTTGCATCGGAAACCAAAAACTGATTATCAGATATATCTTCTTTACATTTCTTTTGTATACGGGCTTGTATTGTTTGTAGAAACAGTTTTAGAATCTGACTTATTATGCTAACAGTCCTGTACTCATTGCACTGAGTTGCCTTAGTTATTTTTTGTAGAGCAATAAAGGTTGATTGTAATCACTCGTTGGGTATAATTCCCGTTTTATATAAAACGTTAAACAGGTCGACTATTATCTCAATACCGTTATCATTTATTAGTTTTTAATGTTTCCGAACGTACCATCTGGTGCTTTTTTGGTTTTTGCAAGCCTTATTGCGTTTTCTACCTCGTCACGTTGTACATCGTGTAGTGTATCTTCACCATCAGGTTCCTCCAATCCTATATTGATTCTATTTTTTTCATATACTTTTACTCTTAATAATTTCATAATTTTTAGAAGAGTACTTTGCGTAATTTCTTATGGGTATTGAATTTGTCATTTTTTGGCACATACCTTTATCATCTAGCTACTTTTGGCTTTCCGGCAAGGGTTTGCCTGTTCCACAAACAATCTACGGTCAACTAAGTTTTGTACTCATAAGGCCTGGTCATACAGTGCGAGCTAGCATAAGTAAGTTACTTGCAGTGCAGCTACTTGCACCGTGTGACTCCATCATACGATAATGGCGAAGAACAGTAGTTTGTATGAGTAGTTGCACTGCAGTAACTGACTAGGCTAGCTCGGATGCTAGCTCGCACTGTGGAGCCAGGCCTTTAGACTCAGTTGAAGTATCTAATGAAATTCTTGCGTTTTGATGACTTGTTCTAAATCTACGCCTTCTGCCGGCACTCTCATTTGAAGATCTAGAACAAGTCATCATGAAATATTATTGCGTTTTATACCTATCGCTAGGTCGAGATTAGTAGTTATTGTTAGTAGTTAGATTAGGGAGTAAGTTTTAGAAAGGATTTTATCCTATGATAAATGTTAGGACGTTTTGACAGTTTTGGAATATTGTGACTTGTCTATTGAGTAATGCTACAACGTTTTGATAATTATTAAAAGCCAATAAGTTAATGTTAAAAAACTGGTAGCCTTTTTGGGCAATACACATGTTGAAGCGTTCTACGAAGTTTTTGGCCACTCTTTCCAGCACATCTTGAGGGGTTCCGGTGATTGCGTTCTCAATTGCATCCTTTAAAGCTTCCAGGGTTTGAGGTTGAACTTTTTGTAAACCTCACTTTTGAGATATCCCTATTGAAAAAAATTGCAGAGAGACAACTGCTGCAGAATTACGTGGATGAAGAGCAGTATGTGCCGTGGCTCCATTTTCATCCCATCTTCTTTACATTACTGATCCATTTTCGAATGGTTTTAAGGTCAGGAATTTGTGTCGTAAACCCGCCTGCAAAAAGCTCTCTGCGTCGCTACTACATTTTTCCTGTTTTTAAAAAGGTTTTAACAACAAAGCCGCGTTGCTCTTCCCACCACTGCATGGTCATTACTGAAAATGGTGGCGACCTAACCACACTTCCTCCACACTTCTACCTGCTCTGGGGACCCGTCAGCGATTGGTTGAAACTAGGGAGTTCATTCTGCCCCACCTTGTATTTAATAACTGATGCTACAAAATTTTGACACTTATCTAATACTGTGATTTTTTCTAAAATAATCTAAATTTTGACAGTAACTGAAATACTGTGACAGTTTCTAAATGTTTTTTTAATAATTTTACAACACGTTGACAGTTATTTAAAACAACTTAATTAGTATTAAAAGATTTTGACAGTCCTACTCTGTTGTGAAAGTTTCTAAATGTTTAATAACTAATGCTAAATCATTTTAATAGTCACAGAAGTCGAGTGACTTTCATTGAATGCTGCTAGAGTATTTTGACAGTAACTAAAATACTGTGACAGTTCCTAAATGTTTACTGATTGATTCTAGAACATTTTGACAGTTACTGAAATAATTTGACAGTTCCTAAATGTGTGTTGAATGATTCTAGAACATAAATAATTTTGTGTAAGAACATTTTAACAGTTACTGGAAAGTTATACAATTACTAGATTTCCATTAAATGATATAAGAACATTTTGACAGTTCCTGCCAAATAAAATGTTAGGACATTTTAACAGTTTTGAAATATTTTAACAGTTACTAGATTAGACATCTAATTAACTAATACTAGAACATCTTGACAGTTACTGGAAGTAAAAGGTTATTGTTAAAATATTTTGACAGTTCTGGAACAATGTGACAGTGACTAGGTGTTGATTGACTAATTGTAAAATATTTTGACAGATAGTTGAAGCAAATTATTAAATGTTACAACATTTTGATAGATCGAGAACATTGTAACAATGACTAGTTGTCTATTGAGTAATGCTACAACGTTTTGATTACTACTAAAAGCAAATAAGTCAGATTTGTTTTATAAACTGTCAACTGTCAAATTGACAATAAAATTGTTAATACAAATGCCTGACATATAAAATTTACATGTTGTCGAATTTTTTTTTGACTGAATTGTTGTATGAACTTTTCAACTGTCAATTATCAAATTGACAAATAAGCTGTCAACTTTCAGTGTAATTGTCTAACATATAAATTGTTTTACATATAAAATGTCAATTTCTTTTTGGCAAATTTATTGTATAAACTATTAATTGTCAAATTGACAAATAAACTGTCAACTGTCAATGTAAATTGCTTTACAGATAAACTATCAATTTTCTTTTTGACACATCTGTTTTGTAAACTGTCAACTATCAGTTTGACTAATCAACTGTCATGTTTTATAAGCTTTCAACTGTCAGTTTAACAAATATACCGTTAACTTTAAAGAAGCGTATAACTGACTGACATTAATTTATTGTATTATGTTTTGTATTAACTGTCAACTGTCAGTTTAAACAAATAAACTATCAACTGTTAATTAAACAAATCAACTGTCAACTTTGAAAAAGCGTATAACTATTTGATATCAATCTGTTGTATGAACTGTCAATTGTCAATTTAAATAATCAACTATCAGTTTTGAAGAAGCGTTCAACTGTTTGACATCAATCTGTTATATAAACTATCAACGTACAATAAAGAAGAAATAAACTAACTGTTAGTTAACAATTTAACTGTCAACTGTCAGTTTATCAAATCAACTGTCAACTTTAAGAAACCGTATAACTGTCTGATAACAATCTGTTGTATCAACTGTCAATTATCAATTTAACAATTCAACTGTCAGTTAAACAAATCAACTGTCAACTGCCAATTTGATAAATCATCTGTAAACTGTCAGTTAAACAAATCATCTGTTAACTGTCAGTTAAACAAATCTTTGAACTGTCAGTTGTCAGTTTGAATAATATACTGTTAACATTGAAAAATTGTATAGTTCTTTGATATTAATCTCTTATATAAACTACTTTTACTTGTTCAAGAAGAATACCTGACTTAATTCCAACAATTTAAACAACAAAATCTAACTTACTTATAACTTTTAACAAAAATATAATTAAAAAAAAGAACAAATTCTAACTTTTTATGAAAACAAAAACAACTTTTCAAAAAAATCTACTGTTCTAAGGAACAATCTACATTAACTCTAACAAAAATCTAGTCTTGAACCAATTTTTTTGCAAAAATCTAACTTTTTAAAAACAAAATTTAACCCAGCTTTAACGTTGTAACACAAATTTTAGCCTTGCTTCAACTTTTTAACAAAATCTAACTTTTTAACAACAAAGTCAACCTACCTCTAACTTTTAACAAAAAACAACTTTCTAAAAAAACAGTTTAACCTAGCTTTACCATTATAACAGAGAATCTAACTTTTTACAAAAATCTTAATCTAATATTTAAGATAAAAGTCAAAGATTCAACAAATAAGCTAACTTAACTAATAATTTTCAACAATAAAATTTGACTTTCTATGAAAAAATCAAACTAACAGTTTAATAAAGAATCCAATTTTCTAACAAAAATCTATCCAACTCTAACTAAAATAATTAGTAAGATATTCTATTGACTCTTCTGTTAATATATCTTATTGTTTTAAGATAATAAAATCAAACAGAAGTAGGAAGAAATTAAAGACATGATTAGCTTCTGACGTGCTTGTAAATTGTAATTGTGACCAGTTGAAATGAGATCCATAATTACATCTATAAATATTTTCATTACATGCGTAGCTTAAAAACTTTAATGATTGACACTAAATAGTTTATAGTATACAGGAAGCAATGTCTTTAAATCTTTAATTAAATGTAACGCTAAATTATCCAAACAGCTTATTGTTGTGATTCGTTTAATTAACATTAAAATAAAATATTTATATATGCAATAAATGTTAGTTAATAGATCTCCTTATCAAACAAATTTATTCATTGCTGAATCAAACAGCTGAGGTACTGATGAACCATTAGCCATTTTATGTACCATTAACTGAAATTGAGCATATTCCATTTCATTCAATTTCACAGTTGGCATCAGCAAACAATTCCCACTTCCTCAATTCTTACATATTCTCTTATGCAATTGGCAAATATTTGCCGATCTCATTTAAAATATACCGCTGCCAATTTGCACGTGAAAAATGGACGACTGAAAGTCAACGTCCTATCGAATATAATTAAGCGATTTTGCTCGCCCATTACATACGAATTACTTTTAGAACGGGTCTGGAATTTTTTTGCAGAAATCGATTAAAAAACCCAATCAGATGTATTATATGCAAGTCGATTAATATTTAATAAATTATATAGTCTCCGTTGGAATCAATCAAGTCGATGGCCGTTTGCATCACGGTTTTACAATAAATATAAATCAAATTTTGGAAATTATGAATTTTAATAGCCTCTAGGTTGTTTAGTAACCAATTTATTTTAAAGATTTATGTGTCACTTTATCTTAATTTATATTAAATAACATTTGAATTAAAAATGATTTATTAGATTAAAATATTTTAAAATTCTTAATTGGTGGTCTTTAGGTGATTTTGGAGTGTTTAATTGATGATTATACATACCGAAGAGTTAAATAAATCAACATTATTCCGTGAGGCTGTTAACACAAATCGATTGTCCTTTTATTGTTATTGTTAACCGTAGTTTGAAAGTATTGTATTGTTCTAAGCAACTAAACAGGATTGTGTGCTATTGTTGTTAAAATTAATAAAATTTATTAACCATAAAGCGCATTGTTAGAATCAATAACGACGAATTCCGCCTTAACAAACACAAAAGTTGCAATTAAGCCCGATCTCGGTGTGAATAATTACGTTTTCAATATTGCAGGAACTGCCTAACGGTTGACATTTGCATAATTCACTAAAAACGATTATGTAGCATTATAGTAGGAAGTATTGGGAACGGTTCTTTGTGGTAATTGATTCGTGGAAAATATTGTGCGGTATCAAATATTATGTTGTTTACCAGTATTGTTTACCACTGTGGTTTAATTATGCAATGAGATTTCGATGTACCCGGTGGTCATATTAAATCAAATCGCAATTACTGTTCTTTTCTTTCTGGATAATAATAGTTTACTGTTTGGGATCCCACTGGAAGATCTATAAAAGTCGGTGCCATTGATGTGGTTTTACATCAATATAGTAGCATTCGTGTGTCTAGTGGTCGGAATGAACGGAACATCTGTTTCTTGAGGGATTTACATCCGCAACAAAGAGTTCATTTCGTTCTCGTCCTATCGATTTCGTTTTTTTTATTTCATTCTTCGCTTCGTTCTTTTTATTGGGGTGATATCGTGTAGTTTCGGGGATAATGAATTGGATAGGATAGGGTGACTGTCGGCAGATGATTGATCCTTCGTACAGCCACGACACTCCATCAAACGCGATGTTATGACACCGGTAATTGAATGAACGAGCGCTCTTGTCAATTGGAAAGTAGGCGAGCATAAATTCATCCGGCGGCACGCCAGGCATGAGGCTCGTCCGTTCGGTTTCACTTTCAATGGCAAGGGCACTCACACTTGCACACACGAATTATTCGATGAGGTAACACAAATTACAAGCTCAAGTCAGAAACCAAAATAAATCAATAAAATATTATTTTAACTATTAGTTCTGAGGTATTTATTTATAATAGTTTTAAGACAAACTAAACAAAATAACTAAACTGTCCAAGAAAGGTTAGATTAAAAAAATGTATTAAATTTTATTCTACAATGATGTGAAATTGTTATAAAACTCACACATTTTTAAATTAATTTTTATTCAGCATTAATAATTATAAAACTATAACCTCTGCTTATCACTAAAAATTTGATAGGTTGACCTTAAACAATATTTTTGTGCTATAACATTCATAATTTTCATGTAATGTATCAGAAAAGAAAAATTTTTGCAATTCTATTTCCATAGTCATCTGGATTACTGAAAGTTTGATGCTTCCTTAAATTGGGCGTAGTTATCTTTATAGTGTTCCCGCCCACCCGCCCAAGTGTTAATTGTCAACAAATCAGTACGTTCCTCTTATCAGCGTATACTAGTGTCATCTGACATTTGATCTCATTTTTTTTTTTAAAGAAGGAACCTCAATTCAATCTTTGAACTACGGACACTTGGGTGGGTGGGTGGCTAAATTTTTTCTACAATGAAGCGTGATTATCTTTATAGTATTTCCGTTCACCCGCTCAAGTGTTAGTTGTCAAGAAGTTAGTACGATCCTCCTTCCAGCGCATACTAGTGACCACTAACATTTGATTTCTTGTGTTTTTTTGAAAGAAGGAACCTCAACGGTGGTTTAATATTCATTAAATGGATCACTAACACTTGGGTGGGTGGGTGGGTAGGCCAAAGTAGTTTTACAATAGGGCGTGACTATCTTTATAGTGTTTCTACCCACCCAGCCAAGTGTTAGTGATCCAGTGATTGGATATTAAATCACCGATGTGTTTCCTTCTGTTGGAAAACACAAGAGGTCGAATTTCAATTGTCACTAATAAGCGCGGTGAGGAGAAACCTATTAATTTCTTTACAATTGGCACTTGAGCGAGTGGGATAAAACATTATAAAGATAACTATCCCCAATTATAAGAATATCGGATTACTAACATTTGGGGGGCAGGGGCGCAGTATTTTTATAGTTGAGTGTAACTATTTTTATAGTATTCCCGCTCACCCGGCCGGGTGTTAGTTATTTAGGAATTGGTATGTTCCTTCTCTTCACGCGTATTAGTAACTTCAGATATTTGTAATTTTTTAAAAAGAGGATCGTCGTTGGTGGTTTATTATTCAATCTTTGGATTACGGACACTTATGTGGTTAAAGTATTTCTACAGTAGAGCGTGACTATCTTTATACTATTCCCGCCCACCCGCTTGAGTGTTATTTATTAAGATATTGATATAATCTACTTTCCCGCATATATTAGTGATAACTGAAATCTGATCTTTTTTGTTTTTTTTTTAACAGAAGGAACCTCATTGGTGGTTAAATATCCAATCACGGGATCACCGGGGCGGATAGGTGGGACACAGGATTTCTTCAATTGGGCGTGGTTATCTTAAAAGTGTTTCCGCCCACCTGCCCAACCTTCCAAGTGTTAGTTGTCAAAAAATTAGTAGGTTTCTTTTTTTGCCCAAGCGTTAGTTATCAAGAAATTGGTACGTATCTCCTCTACGCGCATATGAGTGACAACTGACTTCTGATCTTTTGTATTTTTTTAAACGAAGGAACCTCGTTGGCGGTTCAAAGTTTTTCTACAATTAGGCGTGATTATTTTTATAGTGTTCCCCCCCACGAGTGTTAGTTGACAAGAAATTAGTAGATTTCTCCTCTGACATTTGGTTTCTTGTATTTTTTTTTAAGGTAGGAACTTTAATAATGGTATAATATCCAATCACTGGATTATATTTATTTTTATATTCATACCGCCCACCGGCCCACCTGCCCAAGTGTTAGTGGACAAGATGATAGTTGGTTTCTATTTCTTGCGCATATTACTGACAACTAAAGTTTGATCTTTTAGGTTTTTTTGAAAGAAAGAACTTTAACGGTAGTTTATAATCTATTAACTGGATCATAGTATTCCTACAGTTGGGCGTAATTATCTGTATAGTGTTTTTGACTACCCGCTTAAGTGTTCATTATCATCATCATCATTAATCAGCCTTGGTTTGCCACTGCTGAACATAAGCCTCCCGTAATGTGGCCCATCTTTTACGATCCTGCGCCGCGTTTATCCAATTTGACTCTATTCTTCTGATGTCATCTCTCCATCTTGTGGGAGGGCGGCCCCTATTCCGCAGAGCGTCTTGGCGCGGTCTCCATTCTAGAATCTTCTTTGTCCACCTCTCATCCGACATCCTCGCCACATGACCCGCCCAGTTCTACTTGAGTGTTGCTATTTGTTTTATTGCATCGGTTACTCCAGACATTTCTCGTAGCCTTATGTTTGGGATTCTGTCTCTGAGTGAATAGCCCAACATCGATCTCTCCATGGCTCTTTGCGTGACACGTATTTTGTTGGCGGTTTTCTTTGTAAGAGTGAGCGTCTCCGCTCCGTAGGTAAGTACTGGGAGCACACATTGATTGAATACCTTCTTCTTTAGGCAGTTAGGAATGCTGGATTTTAATACATTTTTTAATTTTCCGAAGGATGCCCATGTGAGACCTATTCTGCGTGTAATTTCCGTAGTTTGGTTGTCTCTCCCGATGCGTATAGCATGCCCTAGATATTTGTAAGAGCTTACTTGCTCTATATTACTTTCCCCCGCTGTGATATGTCCGCTCATGACCAGGTTTGTCATGTACTGCGTTTTGCTAGCATTTATTTTAAGTCCAACAGTTCTGGATGCGTTGTTTAATCTTCCTAGAATTTCTTTTGCTTCATCCATCCGATCTGTGATTATAACTATATCGTCAGCAAATCTCAGGTGGCTTAGTCTTTTGCCGTTGATGTTTATGCCCATGTTCTCGAAGTCTAATCGCTTAAACATTCTCTCCAGAAGCGCCGTAAACAATTTGGGGGATATGACATTACTCTGTCGTACGCCCCTCTCTATACGGAAGTCTCCGGTATACTCGTGCACTTTGACACTTGCTTTAGCTTTTTCATATACGCTCTTAATTAAGTATAGGTATCTTTCGTCTATTCGACATTCTGCAAGGGCATAGATCATTTCTTGCTGGTTTATAGTGTCGAACGCTTTTTCGTAGTTCACGAAGATTAGTACCAGTGGTTTATTATACTCCGTGCATTTTTCTATGAGGGTTTTTATCACCTGTAGATGGTCGTTCGTACCGTATCCAGATCTAAAGCCTGCTTGTTTGCATGGCTGGTATTGGTCTACCTTGTTAGTTATGCGTTTTGTGATTATTCGCATTAGTAATTTATACATATGGGGTAGCAGGCTAATCGGCCGATAGTTCTCCAGTTTTGTTATATCACCCTTCTTATGTATGATTACTATGATAGCTTTGTCCCATTGTGAAGGCGTTGTACCGTTTATCAGGCATGCGTTAAAGAGTTTGCATATTGCTCGATGCAGTTGTTCCCCGCTCTGTTTTATAGCTTCTATTTCTATTTCATCATCTCCTGCCGTTTTGTTGTTTTTCATTTCACGCAGGGCTCCTCTGAGTTCGTCTGGCGTTATGTCCGGTAGTTCTTCTGATCCCTGGTTTTGGATCCTTGGGACGTTCAGTTCTGTCCGCTGGGTATTTTGTTCACTATACAGAATTGAGTAGAAGGACTTTACACAGTCTAGTATCTCTGTTTTATTTGATGTTATGTGCCCGCTTGCGTTTGTTAACCTGCTGATGTTTTTTCTGCCTTCGGAGAAGGTCTTCCTGATGCTTTTCATACCCTTATTTTTTTCTATGATTCTTGATATTTCACTCGTGTTGTATGCTCTTATATCTTTCCTCATTTGCTTGGCTATTTCTTTGTTTAATATTCTTAGTTGTCCGATATTTCTAGAGTATTTTTCTGGAAGATCTCTTCTCTCCTTCATCATTCTTTTAGTATTTTCGTTCAATTTATCGTTTCGTCTTGGATGTTTGCTCTGGTGTTTCTTTTTAGTAGTTTGGATTATATTTGTAATTTGTGTGCTTAGTGCTTCAACATTTTGTTCGTTCTCGTCTAGAGTTGTGCATAGTTTTGACTCTATCTTCTGCTGGTAGAGTGCAATGTCTTTGAACGGTTTCCATTTGTTGCTTGTTCTCTTAATTAATTTAGGTCTTTCTTTATTAAGGTTTATTTCTACCCTCGCTCTTACCATTCTGTGGTCGCTTTCAATTGAAAATCTTTTCAAGACCGTTACGTCCTGGACAATGTTTTTCTTGTTCGTAATTATTAAGTCTATTTCGTTTTTAGTCCGACCATCAGGGCTTACCCATGTCCATTTTTGCTGTGGCGGCTTTTTGTAGAAAGTGTTCATGGCAAACATGTTGTGCTGCATTAGGAATTCCAGGAGTGTTTGGCCTCTTTCATTTCTTGTTCCGTATCCGTGCGTACCCAGGGGGGTTTTTATGTCAAGTTCCTTGTGGCCTAGTTTAGCATTTACATCTCCGATTATCATGGTATAGTGCGAGGGCGTTTGTTGGAGTGCGATTTCCACTTCATCGTAAAATCTCTCGATTTCCTCTTGTCTATGCGTAGATGTGGGGGCGTATACCTGGATAATCTTCAGATCATATCTTGCATTTAGTTTGTATATAAGGTACATTACTCTAGAGCTGACAGACCTTATCTCTGTTATGTTTGTGACATGCCTCTTGTTTATCAGGAACGCCACCCCCCCGTGGTTGACATTGTCCGTTCCATTATAGTAGAGAATGTTCCCTGAGTTAAGTGTTACTTGTTCACTACCTTTCCTTTTGTGTTTGCTTATTCCCAGTATGTCCCATTTTACGTGTGTTAGTTCTTCTTCGAGTTCTTGGAGTTTCTCGGTTGTTGAGAGCGTTTTGGTGTTCAGTGTGGCAATCATTAGTCGTTTCCTTTGGTTGCCTGGTCCAGCTCGGTGATTCTTAGCACCACCCACTTGCCTCCTTACCTGGCCGCTACCTTGGCCAGGGGTTCACAAGTCGCCGGGGACTGAGGGCCGTGAATTTCGATGTGTCGTAATGTACGGGAATATTAGCCTTTACTTCCATCACGCTGGCCATTGCGGGTTGATGGAGATACTTTTAGTCTGGAATTACATTTCCTTAATTCTTGATCGTACGGTTATTCCGCCGCGACTCGATCGATAGAGCCTCGTTTGTTATCTAGCAGTAGGTACCACGTGCAGGTGAGGTTGTCATTTGAGATGGACTTACAGAGATGTTAGTTGCCACCCCCTTACCCACCTGCTTAAGTGTTAGTTAACAAGAAAATAGTACGTCTCTCTTCCCTGCGCATATTAGTGACAACTGACATTTGATTGGATCACTAACACTTGGGCGGGTTGGTGGGCCACAGTATTTCTACAATGGCGCGAGACTATTTTTATAGAATTATTAGTAGGTTTTTTCTCCAAGCGCATATTAGTGACAACTGACATTTGATCTTTTGTATTTTTTCAGCAGAAAGAACCTCACTAATGGTTTAATATCCAATTACTGGATCACTAACACTTGGGTGGGTGGGTGTGCCACAGTATTCCTTATAGTGTTCCCGCTCACCCGCCTAAGTGTTGGTTGTAAAGACATTATTAAGTTCCTTTATCTCGCGCATATTAGTGACAATTGACATTTGATCTCTTGTATTTTTTTGAACAAAAGAACCTTAACGGTGGTTTAATATTCAATCATTGCATTGATTCTAGTGTTCCCGCTCGCCCGCTTGAGTGTAAGTTATCAAGAAATTGGTACGTTCCTTTTCTTAGCGCATATTAGTGACAACTGATGTTTGATGTACTTGTAAGAAAAAATAAAGGGAACCTTGTAGCTGAATCAAACTAGAGATGCGTATCTACTTTGGCCCTGATTTTTATTTAAACGAATTGTCGATTCTAATCCACTTTGATTAATCTACTGCGTTGTGAACGCTTGGTAGTGGCGGGGTTTGTAAGTAAACAGACAAAAGTTGGTTGCTGCAAAACAAGCAAACCTTTTGCGAGGCAAAACACTTCTCGTGCTGGGATGGCAACCTTTGATAACCCTACCCAGAAGAAGCCCCAATCAAGCCAAAAGCTTGCTCAGAAGAAGGACAGTTACGAGCTCTAAAAAACTCCTTTGGAACGGGGAGAGCAAAGGCATCTAGGCAGCTTAGGAAGAAGGCAAAGGAGTTTAGATTCAGACTATACTTTTTAAACATTGTAATATGATTTTAAAATTATTTTGGTAAAATAATGCTTTATGTTTAAGTATGAATCAGTCTCAGTAAGAAAAACTAATTTTTTATTGTTTTTCAGTTATTTTTGTAAGGAAAATTTACAGCTTTTTTTAGAGATTAAAGTATTTTTACTTGACAAATGTCAGTTGTTTATTGCTTCTTAACTAAAATTAACACCTAGCAATGCCTCCAGGAAAAAAATCAAAGACATTTTTTCTATATTTTGGATTTTGACAGTGTTCAAAATAGCGACATGAAATAAGCTGGTCTGTACTTTCATGAAATTGGTAGAAGGCTAAATTGAAAACACACTAGAATATGATTTTCATTGACTGAGGAAGGTATATAGCGACATGGCCTAGCGTCATAAAAGCAGGAATATTTGTGTAGACTGATAGCTACTCGAGATTGGTTTCAAATAATAAGATCTCTTGATTGCATCGTGTTTATGGCAACATCCAAAAAAAAAAAAATCTTAGTTTATTAACGACCGAATAGAAGGGGTTCCATTAACAGTAGCTCACAAAGCTGCTAGACCTGCATGGTGTTAAGAAGCTGAGTTTATCAATGGAATAAATTTAGTTTTTTTTTTGTGGTTAAATGATGACCGTAGAAGGGTTTCCTGGTATTGAGAAGAACTTCAAAATTGGAGCTTGTTAAAACACGTTATAAAGCCAAAGACCATCAAATAAGCAAGAGAACCAAGGCAAAACCCTGGACAACAACAAAAATTCTGAATCTTATGGAAAAGAAAAGAAAGAACAAATGCAAAGGGGATAATTATAAGACACTACATAAAGCGGTACAAAGAAAAGTTAAAGAAGCCAAAGAAAATTATTTAGCCGCACAATGTATGGAAGTAGAAAATCTAGAAAAGAAATTTGACTGCTTCATAATGCGCAAAAAAATAAAGGAAATGGCTGGATGCAACAAAAATAAATCTGTTGGAAATATAATTAAGCACACAGACGGACGTATAATAACCGACGTGAGGGACAAACTAAGGATGTGGAAAGCATACCTGTCGCAACTCTTTGATGACAAACGACCTCCGAAGCCTGCTTTATATTCAAACAACGTAAAAATTTTAAGACTAGAAATAGAACATGCATTGAAAACTATGAAACCCGGGAAAGCTGTTGGTTCAGACCAAATACCCATAAAATTTATTAAACTATTTGATGACAACGTTATTGATGTTCTCCAAAACCTTTTTAAAAATATCTACAAAAAAGGGGAAATTTCTAGGCAATGGCTATTGTTTACTTTTGTTCTTATACCCAAGAAACCAAACCCAGGGGAATGCTCAGATTATCGAACCATTGCGCTTATGAGTCATACCTTAAAGTTATTCCTGAAAATCTTTTACAAAGGATATATAGAAAACTTGAAGAAGGCATAAGCAATACACAATTTTGAGCACAAGAGAGGCGCTTTTTGTCATTAACATTTTTTTCCAGAGTTGTCTAGATATGAATAAAGAGGTGTATGCGTGTTACATCGATTTCGAGAAGATCTTTGATAAAGTGAAACATGATAAGTTACATCAACTACTCATCAGTAAAGGCATTGACTTGGATGACGCTAGAATAATCATCAATCTATATTGGGACCAAATGGCTAGTGCTAATGTTGAAAACCAATACACGGAGAAAATGGAGATACGTCATGGCGTAAGGCAAGGGTGCATTCTATAGTGAATAAATTTTTACCGAAACCTTAGAGGAAGAAACAGCAGGTATAGTTATAAATGGAGAAGTGGTCAATAACATGATATGCCGATGGAACCGTCCTGCTCACAAGCAATTTTACAGACATTCAACATCTTCTACAAAAACTAAATAATCGATGTAACGAGTACGGTTTGAAAATAAATCTTAATAAAACTAAGCTAATAATAATTACAATGTCTCCACATAATCATAATCATATAAATCAGAGAATAAGGAACACCGTTGTAAAAAAATATACAGACTTATAGACTAGAAACATGGATAGAAAAATCCGGTGATCAAACAAAAGAGATACGAACACGAATTGAAATTGCCAGGTCAACATTTATAAAAATGAAAAAGCTATTCACTAGTAAGGACATGAATATAGAACTTAGAATGAAAATGTTGCGGTGCTATGTATTTTCCACACTGATGTATGGAGGTGAAACATGGACCCTCAAGAAAAACTACATAGACAAAATTCAAACATTTGAAATGTTGATGTGGCGTATCCCCTGGACAGATAGGATCACCAACATCGAAGTGCTAACCAGAATGCAGAATGGAGCAGAGGTTATTAAAACCATAAAAAAAAGGAAACTTTAATACTTAGGGCACATAATGAGAGGCCCAAAGTATAGACTTCTCCAATTGATTGTGCTGGGAATGATTAGTAGAACAAGAAATATTGGAAGACGCCGTGTGTCGTGGCTTAAAAATCTAAGAGACTGGTTTGATTGCAGAAACATTCAACTCATCAGAGCTGCAGTCAATAAGGTGTAAATAACTATGATGATAGCAAACCTCCGATAGAAGATACACTAAAAGAAGAAGAAGAGGCATTAATACCTGATGTTATGGTTTGGGGAACAATGTAAGATCACCCGTTGTGTTTATCTTACGCACTCTGAATGTACATCGATACATACATAATGTATTGGAAGCTGTATTTGTGCTTATCATGCAGACGATACCAAATAGTATCTTCTAGCGCCAGGTCACACACTGTTAACATGCCTAAAAAGTAAATAGAATAAGTTTTGAGTATTGTCTAGGATTGCAAGATTTATCATCGATCTAACAAGTTTTGGGTATCATGAGTTGGCGGGTTAGAATATTGCCTATTAAACAATTTGTGATACCAATTATTTCCAAATTATTTTTATATCAATTTTTTAAAGATCAGACCTATCTGATTGGGGTTAAGACAAATTGAACGTATAGATTTTTATCAAGTTTACATGTTTTCTACTTATACCAATAAAATGTTTATAATACCAAATTCATTAATTTTCAATTAACGGTTTAGTAACTGTGGCTTTGATTTCAAATGCTGCGTCTAACATTAAACTAGTTAAGACCAATTTGATTAAGGTTACGGAAATTGATTGCATGAGTTTTGATCAAATTTGCACAACTAAAGTTCTTGACTTTTAAGTTCTATAACATTCAATGTTTTTTTATTTCTAACTTATGGTTTACTAACTATGACACAAATTTATTCCTATGCATACTAATTTAATTAATATTACGAAATGTGGTTGCATGGATTTTGATTAAGTTTGGACAATTAATATAGACTTTGTAATTTTTAATACCAAGTTTGACCAATTTCCAAACTATAGTTTAGTAATCATGACACTTTTCATTCCTAATCAGCTTTTAAAGTTAAACAAGTTGAGGCCAATTTGACTGAGTTTGAGAAGTGCTTCAACACCAGATTTTGTATGGACAGATTAGTAACTATGTCAAATCTGATTTTCATTAAGCTTTTAAAGTGTTACCACAACTTAATCAAAGGCAACAGTTCCACCAATTTGTATTATGAAACTCATGATTTTGATGTTCTCTTTAAATGTTATTAACTTCTAATCTATAGTTTAGTAACCATGGCAAACTAGGTGAGACTGATAAGGAAATTGATTTTACAAATTTTGATCAAATTTGCACAACTATTGCTCATGACTTTGGGGATCTTTAATACCAAATTTTATTAACTTATATTGAACAGTTTAGTAACCAAGACACGTTTTAAGTTAAATTAGGTGAGAATTATTTTATTAAGATTACGAAAATTGATTGCATAGATTTTCATTAAACCTGCGCAAGTTATACTTACTACTAACTATGAAGTTCTTAAATACTAAATTTTATAAATTTTTAATGGATAGTTTAGTTACCATGGCACATTTCATACCCACGCAGCTTCTAAAGTTAACCAAGACTAGACCAATTTGTTGAACTTACTGAAACTGATTGTATCGATTTTACATAAGTTTGCCAATGACTCGACATCAGTGTAAGGTAGAGTTAGAGAAATCAAGCTTGGAACAAGATAAAGAAGAAAAAGAAAAAGACTAAGAAACAGAATGTATGTTTTTTGATAAAATTTTGCACATCTGGTACTAAAGACAATAAGGAACTTAATTTTAGATTTCACTCATTTTTAATTAAAAAAAATTACATTACGCTCGTTTGGTGTGGCGTCCGGTTGCCCGTATGCTAACTAAAACGTTGAACGTTTATATTTTTTTGTACTTGCGGAATCACCGTTGTGGTATTACTTTACAAGACTAAGACATTTTCTATTTTTGGCTTTCTACTCTTATCGTCTCCTTTTCCTCTTTTGCCGTCATTATTTTGATTATGCTTTTATCAATGGTTTTCTAGTTATTGGCACTTTCCAGTAAAAGTGGGGTAAGGTTGTTGACGGTTTCCCTTTTTCCAACTTTATCCTGTATCTCTACTTTGGTGTCTTTCTAGCGAGAGCATGGGAATTGTTTTTGCCAGTATAGCCTTAGTCGAGACTATTTTGTAAGCACTGACTATTCTGATTGCAATTTCTTTCTTGATTTTTTGTGGAATTATTTTGTATTTTTGTATGGCCTGCGTACAACAGTATTGAGTCTACCGTCGCTTCTGTTATTCTACACGTTTAACGTAATTTGTGCCAGAGCTATTACTAAATTTTTATTTTTTATTTGACATTTGTTATGTGGGGTCACAGATTCTAGTTTTTACTTATTTTGATTCGTTTAAGCTGTCTTGGGATTTGATTGTAGTATTCTCTAGATTGATATTGACTATGCTGTTTTTCCTTCTGCCCACCAAGGCCATGGCTTCCGTGTTTTGCCAACTCAAAACACTCTTGTTAATCCACCTTTTAATCTTTTAGGACGCCCATTTTGCGTTATTTTTTCTCTTATACTATTACTTATGACAACCATAGCAAGATTGATTGCATAGGCTATTGTGGTAAGTCTCTTTTTAAAGATGCACTTATAGAGCTTTCACAGTGAGTTTAGTATCTTGCTTTTGTCCATTTTGATAGGTGAATCGATTAGTACTAAATTTGCCTTTTTCCAGTTGTTGGTAGTTAAATGCCTTTACAGGGAGTTGCAGTCTTTGTATTGCTAATGCTCTTATTGCTTTTGGAAGGATCATGTTAGTGTTTTGAATTGTTTTTTTTTTAATTTTGCAACATGCCATCTGTACATTTTGGTATTATACATACATCTACTCTTAGCTTCTTCCACGTTGTTTTGTCTTGGTTTGGAAATAATTTCATCGTTTCTGCCATTACTTCCTTTTTTTGGTCTATTTTATTGGGACAAATTTTGTATTCTCTGCGCCACATGTCCGAATTTGGTTCTTTGCATAGTTTCTTCTATGCCATTTTTTTGGACTCATTTATTGCCTTTTTTTAAAGCTTTTTTCTCTTACATATGACTTTTTTGCCTGTTGCAATAGATTAATGTTTTAAGCTCTTTTTCTTACCTGAAAATTTTTGTTTCACCAATACATTGGTTAATAGTTTGCCTTTCTTTCATTATTGTTTTTTTGTTCATTTGCAATATCGATATTTTAAGGCTTACGCTAATTCTACTGCCACACAAACTGCCTTTAAATATGTAGACAAATAATACTATCGCACCCGTTAGTTGAGAGAATGGAGGCGCTGTAGATACTGATTTACGTGCACTCTCATATTTAATGTTTTTATGGTTAAATGGACTCTAATCATATATTAGACTAATGTTTTGAATTAATAAATGCCATAATTTCCTAATTTTTTTTGTCTCAGCTGGGGCTAGAACCTGCAACAAATTATGCGCCGAGATTGGAGTTTGGCGTTTCTCCCAACTGAACCACTTTTTGGTATAATTTTATAGTGTCTTCTGTAGGTTTTAACTATAGTTTTCTTTTGTTTGTTTGCGGTGTGTATGTATTTCTTTTGTGTTTTGGTTTAAGGTTACCAGGAGTTTCATTTCTTTGCTTTTTTTTTGTTGTTTTTTCCTTTTTGGTTTCAATTTTTATGTATGTGTGGTCATTCTTCTTTATTTTTTTTTGACCACGTTTCAGTTGTGAGTGAGTGATTTTAACCTGTTGTTTTAATGTATTCAGAATGCAGAGTTGGTTTTTGTTTGCCCGTTTTGCTAGCAGGCCTTTTTTCCAGTTTTTTTTGGGTGACCCTGTGTGCCAGACTTGGCGTTAAAGTGTTTTTTCTGGTTCTTACTTAGTTAAGTAACAGGAAAATATTACCTCTATCCAGGTGCGCTTTTCTGTTTGTCCATGATCGATTTTTTCTTGCTAGTTGCCATTTTTTATTTGTTTCTGAGACTAAGACATAGTATGGTCCTGTGTTTTGTCAATTTTATTGACTATATTCTCTACATCTGGATCCTGGATCACCTTTATTGTCCGGCCTTTGTAATCTCAAATATCTTCAAATGTATATTATCGCTAATTACTGATAACCAATTACTATTTGCGCTTAACGATCCAGTTCCTGAGTTTCTACAAACGCAATCTTAACGTTGGGTTAAACATTTTTCTGGTTATTGCGGAACATTATAGTTGCATCTCATGAGAAGCTGTACACTTAAAAAAAGCATGAAAATTTGTCAGGTATTGTGGCTTCTGATGGACGACAATAAAATGAAAATGTTGAAGAAAAATCTGTTAATATGTGGATTCTTCAAATTGTAATCGATACTTTAATTGTATTAAGTTTGTTTTATTACTCCACTTTAAACTATTCATTGGCAATTTTAAATTGGAGTGACACCCTGCCAAAAGCTGGTCACCAAAAGATTTATTTTCTAACATACAAATTTCTAACGTTTGCAAGAAGCCAAACTTCCAAATTTTTGTTAACAAACTTATGTGTGGGTGGGTAAACGTTCTAGTTCAAACTAAAGATAGTAATCATGATTTGGAATGACCCACCTACCTGCCTAAATGTTGGTTATTGACAAATTGGATACAACTTTTTTTTTTTTGTAAAAAGAGATTTCTAACGCTTACAAAGAGGAGAAACTTTTAATTTGTATTAACCTATTTTTGGGCGGTTGGTTAAATGCTTTAGTTTAAACTACTTGATAGTAATTATAATCTGGAGTGACCTACCCACCCATCCAAGTGTTGGTCATTTAGAGATTAGATATAATTTCCTCCTCCTTCTACTAAAAAACTTCTAACACATGCAAATAAGAAAAATTTCTCAATCTTTGATAACAAATACTAAGGCGGGTGGGTGGCCACTTCAGTTCAAACTACTTGCTAGTAATCATGTGCTGACTGAGTTACTCACCCGCTGAAGTGTGGTTAATAACAAATTGGATTCATCATCTTTACCTCTAACATAGAGATTTCTGATGATTACACAGGGAAGAAATTTCTAATTTCTTGGTAACATACTCTTAGGTTTCAAGGTGAGCATTCCAGTTCAAACTACTCTATGGTAATCATCATTTGGAGTGATCCACCCACTTGTCTAAAGAATTTTTATTTTTTGTTAACAAATTTTTGGGCGGGTTGTTAAGTGTTCCAGTTTAAATTAATTGATGTTAATTATGACTAGGAGTGACCCACCCACCCACCCAAGCGTTCGTCATCCAGAAATTGGATATAAGCTCCTCTTCATCCGAATAAGGAACTTTGAACACATGCAGAGAGGAAACTTTCAATTCTTTGATAAAAAACTCTAGGCAGAGTGGGCAAGCACTGCAGTTTAAATTATCTTCTTGTAATCATGTGCTGGAGTAAGACACCCAACCAAGTGTGGTCATTAAGTTGGATTTACCATCTTCACCTCTAACATAAAGACATCTGACGCTTGCAAAGAAAAGACACTTATAATTTCTTGTCAACAAACTCTTGGGCGGATGCGTGAGCACTCTAGTTACTTTATAGTAATGATGATTTGGAGTGATTCACCCACACACCTAAATGTTAGTCATCAAAATATTGGATATTACCTCTTCCTTCTCAGACAAAGACTTTTAAAGAGCTTGCAAAGAAAAGAAACTTTGAATTTCTTGTTAACCAATCTTGGGCAAATGGGTAAGCTTTCTAGTTCAAATTTGATGTTATTCATGATCTGGAATGGCCCACCCACGTGTTGTTCAACAAGAGATTGGATATAACCTTTTTTTCTTTGACTTAGCAACTTTTAACTTAAGCACAGAAGAAAAACTTCCAATTCTTGGATAACTAACACTAGGGCACTACTCGCTGGTAATTATATGTTGTCATATGTGTGGTCATTAAATTGGATTCATTATCTCCTTTTCTAACTAGAGACTTCTGGCGCTTGCAAAGAGAAGAAACTTCCAAACTCATGTTACAATTTTTTTAGGTGGGTGGTTGAGTTATACAGTTTAAACTACTTGTTGGTAATCATGATTTGGAGTTACTCACTTACCCTCATAAATGTTGTTTATCAAAACATTGGAATTTACCTTTTCCTTTTTAGAGAAAGAGTCTTATAATGTTTGCAAAAAAAAAACTTTCAATTTCTTGTTAACAAACTTTTGGGCAAGTAGGTGAGCACTATAGTTTACCCATCCAACCACACACGTGTTAATCTTCAAGAGATTTATTATCTTTTTCTCTAACATAGAGGCTTGCAAAGAGGAGAAACTTCTAATTTTTTAGTTCAAATTACTCAATGGGTTTTATAGTTTGGAGTTATCTACCCACCTATATTATTAAGGTTTTGGATATTACCTTTTCTTTTTTTGACTAGTGGACTTTTTGGATAAAGAAACTTCTATTGCTTGCAAAAAAAAAGAAAATAAACTCTTGGGCAAATGAGTGAGCACTTTAATTTAAACTATTTGATAGTAATCATGATTTGGAACGACCCACTATCTACCCACGTGTTTATCCTCAAGAGATTGAATATTACTTCTTTCTCCTCTGACCAAGAGACTTAAGGTGAGTAGGTGTGCAGTATAGTTCAAATTACTTTTTGTTAAACATTATCTAGAGTAATTCACCTACTTGCCTACGAGTTCTTTTTCTTCTTTTTTTTTTCAGCCTTCGCTTCCTTCTCTAGTTTGGGCTAGTTGGAACCATTCTCTACCTGCCACCTCCTTAACATTGCCCAGCCACCTTTTCTGGGGTCTCCGTATGCTGCGTTTTATTGTCCTCGGTCTCCAAAATGCTATTCGTTTCGTTCATTTAATGTTCTTCTTCTTGGCAATGTGCCCTGTCCAAGAGTTAGTTATCCAAAGATTGTATATTTTGGACAAAGAGACTACTAACGCTTTTAATGTGGAAATACTTACTTACGCGGGAACCTCAGAGCATGATTATAATTGAATAACTGGATAGGATATCACTTCTTTCTTTTGTGACATAGTGACTACTGACGTTTGCAGAAATGAGAAATATTTAATTCTTTAATTTAGAGGTTGAGTTATATATTTAGACAATACCAATAAGTAGATTCATATGTAGAATTGTCGAAAAAATTGGTTTATTTTAAGAAAATTAAGTTTGAAACAACTTTATTCGGAATTTTTGTTCAGTTCAAGAAATGTTGAGATTAAATTGGTTGTATAGATAAACCAATAGGTGAGTGTATATGTAGAATATTCTTCTAAAGACGTTTTATTAAAGAAAAGAATTGGTTTATTTTGAAGAAATTTTGAGAAAATTGGATTTGAAAATCTAAAAACCCAAAAAATTACATTTTGCAAGTTATATTGGTAATATATCAAGTGATGTACCGTATGCTGCCGAGGAGAGTCGGAGGTTATTTACGTTTTTTTTTACCCAATTTTTTCTAAATTGTTTTGTTATCATTTCTTTATTTGAGATAGGCATTTTCTATAAAAAAACAGCTTTTTATGTCAACATAAAAATTATCAACAGAACTGCAAACGTCACATTGTTGCAAAGCATGTGTCTGATTAAATATATACATTCTTCTTTCTTATACACAGTTTTTGTTATAATTTTAAACGTTTTATTTCCTACTAAAGCCACTTAATGATGCAACAATTTTATATTAAATGAATCATAAAACATTTTTTTTTATTTTATAAAAAACTGACAATCATAAATCAAAAATATTTATATTAATATAAAACAACTTCCTGTGTTCATAACATATAAAAAAATCAATTTATAATAATAATAATAAAACATTCCAAAACAAAACTTCTTTTAATTGAACAAAATCAATACAAATATCGATATAAAAGAAACTTATGATAATCTCCTTCGATTTGGACATTTCTTAATTGACTTTTATTGACGTTTCCTGCAAGCAGTGAATTTCATTATGGAAATGGATCAAGATAAAGCAATCGGTTCCTATCGATATATGTAATAATTAATTTAATTGATTTTAATTAATTACATCGGTTTTACTCGATCATTATTTATAAATCCATTGAGACTTAATTAATATAAACGCAGGTGAAATGGCAATTTATATATGTATACATCCTCACATTGTTAATTAATTAATGTTAGTAGTTTAGAATTGTTATGGCTTTATGTTAGAACTAATTTAATTATTAATATTAACATGAGTTTAATTTAATTAAATTAAATTAATGATTGCTATTGACAAAATGATGTTGCAAATAAAAATCAATACAATTAACCAATTTTGAACACATTCAAGTATTAGTGTCTACGTTGGTAGGCTCGAAATGAGTAATTGGCATGTATTCTTTTGAATGGCGGCAGCTCCGAGCTTCATCAGCAGTAATTGACAGTCAATTACAATTTGGGGAAGAGCGCGGTGATTGATTGGGCAATGAATCCGGCAAAGGTTCGATCCTGAAACTGTGTGTGAAAAGGAGAACGGTATAGAGAATTTTAGGCAAAAGGCAATGGATTTCAGCGTCCGTCCGAATGGTGCGGAAAAACCGCTTAAAACTCACCCACGACAGACAGGCCTGACAGTGTAATAAAGAAAAAGTAATTGAATATTATACCGGTCGATTTCTTCTTGCGACTTCTAAGCCAGAACTTTTCCTGAGCCGTTAATATTGCATGGGTGGAGATCGTGATCATAAAAATCTTTGCCCTCCGAACGGTTATCTCAGGCTACAAAATTTTATCACTTTATTGCGAACCGTATGTTATTGCCCTTTTAAAATATTCATTCCTACTTTCTTAAACAGGAAAAAATATTTTTATTTATATTTCACCAATGTATATATATATAAAAAAATCTTTGCCATCGAACCATCAAAATTTATCTACATATCCTGAATTAAAAGCGATAAAAAATTATTCCCGTAATAATTTCCAAACGGGATATTATCTTTTATTACGTTGTGAATTTATAGTGGCCATTCTTGCTAGTTTTACTGCTCCCCCGCAAATATTACCACCATATTTGCAGATTGGGTTGGTTTATCTATTCATTGATTAATTAAATTTAAGATGTTATCCATCATTCTGTCAACTCATATCTTTAGTATATCAACTTGAATTAATTTATGTAGAAAGTTTTTAATGTATAATAAACTAAATGTACTTTTGCTAACAGATTTTCAATAAAAAAAGCGGAATTTGTTTACATAATAAATTTTAATTACGGTTAAGTTAAGAAAATTAATCCATCTATTAATTAACTGAACAGATTAACTTTCAGCGTTATTATATGGTGTGACCAATTATATTTACAAAAAAACATGATTGTGTTTTAATGTCAGGTCTGATTTTGTCAATTGTATAAAATTAAAATTTAGACGTGATCTTAATTGAAGAAGTTTACAAAAGAAAAATTGTGAACATGTGAAATCTTTCTTTATATCCATTTTTTCTGTCTTACTTTCTACACTCACATCCATGTCTCCTTTTTCCCATTCTTGAGTTATTCAGTATTTGCTTTGTTCTTAGGTACCTTAGTTTTTCTATATCTTCATTAACTTCTTCCTCATCGTATCCTCTTCCTATCATAAATATTTTGGCAGTCCTAGATTTGCCAGTTTTATTTCAAGTGAAATTGAGATTTTAGAATCTCTGTTTGGAGTTAGTTCTTTGTTTTTTTCTGGTTGCCAGATATACTCTGACTATTTCAAAAGTTGCTTTGTCTGTCAACCTTGCCGTATGAAAGTTGCTTAGTCAATTCATTTAGTTTGCTTTCCTTTAGTTGTTCTTTGTTTGCAGGGATAAAGAGAAGAAGTCTCTTTATCTTTGCATTTTTGGTTAGTATTAATGTTTTAGTAAATGATCTTTTCTTGTCTATCCTTTTATTGTTTATTTCTTGGCAGGCATAGTTGTCTTGGCTTTTTTTGTTTCTTTGCTTTCATTTAGGTTCTCGCTCCTTGATTCTTTGTTTTCTGTGGTTTTTGATCTGAGTGTTTCTTTCCAATACACATTTCTCCATTTTATTATTTTTTTAGAAATACTTACTAAAGTCTACATGCCCGGTGAGTACTTGTGTTGTATAGTGACACGTCGCTGGTTTTTTTCTCTAACCATTTTTTTAATTTCAGGTATTAGTTTTCTTAACAGTTAACATTTATTCTTTTATATGTTATAGCTATACATCAAATACGGGATCAGTAACGCTTGGGTGGGAGGTTAAAGTACATTAATACAAACTACGTGGTCACTGTAATAAACTAGGAGTTTTGCTCATCCGCCCGAATATTTCTTATGGTGTCGGACCCGCCTCATTTAGATTACAGACAGTTGACAGGAGAGACGTCCAAAAACACAACACTTAGGTGAAAGGGCGGGGCTACATCAAAACAAACTTTTTTTTTTATTGTGGTATTGGTAAGCTCTACCAGCTTGTGTGTAGAGCTCTCATCCACTAAACCCCCTATCCACTTGGCATGGTCTTTGTATTCTTGGAATCGCAAAGCATACCTTCAAGAATACACGCCCGGACGTTATCTCTATCGCCCTAGTTTGTCATTTCGACTTCGCTATCTCTGTCCTCCTTCTTCTTTGCGGAGACCACCTCTTTAGCAAATTCTTTTACCCGGAGCCACATCGCTTCTCTAGACATCATGTACTGAACGGTGTTGCCCGGAGTCAACACCTGTCTCATTTTTCATATTCTTCCTGGCCGCGGCCTATCTGCGGCATTCGTAAAAAGTGTGTTGTGGGCTATCCTCCACTTGGCACGTTGCACATTCGTTGCTGTCTGTACGGTGGAATCTTTTTAAATACGCTCTGAAGCATCCGTGTCTGCTCAGAACTTGACACAGGTAATAGTCGACAGATCCAAATTTCCTTGTTGTCCACGCAGGTAAATTTTTAACCATTCTCTTTGTATTTGCCGCTTTTCCGGTATCCTGGTCCCAGTCTTTTTTCCATTTCATAATTGCTTTTTTTTTAAGTTCCCTCTTAGTATGCTGATTTATTTTATAACCCTTCTCTTTCAGCTCGGTTTGTAGATAGATCGGCATGACCGAGGCAATTACGAGAATGGCTTTCGTGGATATGATTCTGTAACCGTCAACTATTCTCTGCGCCAGTCTTCTTTGCCGCTTCAGCATCGTGTCCTTGTATTTGGCGTATCTTAGGGTATTCCTCCACACCTGGGCATCGTACAGCATTATCAAATGCGCCACACTTGCCAGTATCCTTCTCTTTCCTTCTGAAGGTCCACTGGTGTTTGGCATCAGTATACTTAGTGCCTTGACCGTTTTTTCCACCTTTTCTACCGTCTTGTTAATGTGGTTGGTCATTTTGGTGTTACTATCAAACCACACACTATGATATTTGACAGCGTTCTTTGTGGTTATATTGGCATTGCCCACTTTTATTACCGCTTTTTCTAATTTCCTGCCACCGTACAGGATGACGGCCTTTATTTTCTGGGCGGCAATCTCCAGCCCTAGCCTCTCGATTTCCGTTTTAATTTTCTGCACCGCCGTGATGAATTGAGCCTTGTGGTACGACGCACGTGATCAACATCTTTTTCCCTCCTCTTCCTATAAGCAGTTCTCTGCTGTGGAGGTAGCTTTGAGTTACTATAATAAGCCTCTTGCTCACTCCCATTTTGATCAGTGCTTGTACCACCCCTTCTCACGGGACAGTCTTAAAGGCGTTTTTGATGTCCACCGTGATAAACATACACATTTTTCTGTTTTTGTAGGCTTTCTTTTTAAAGTCCTCTACCGTGTCCATCAGCTTTCTCATAGCATCGATGGTAGACCTTCCTTTCCGGAACCCAAACTGGCTGTCGGATATTTGGTTCTCCACCTCCTCCCTCAATCTACTTGCAATTAGCTGTATATTTATCCCAAGGTATTTATTAGGCAGATTGGCCTATACTTTGGAGCTGCGTTTTTTTTTTCTTTCTGTTGTTTTTGAAAAAAAACCAGTTTTGACTGCTTCCATACCTTGGGAAGTCTGCCATTCTGAAATTCCTGATTCATCATCCTTAGGATGATATCAGGTACGCCCTTTACTACTTTTTTAGCAATCTTGGAAGGTGTCCGGTCTGGTCCCTGCGTTTTCTTGTATTTTAGCTTTGCGGACGCTTCCAGTACTTCCTGCAGGGTAAAGGGTACAGTTACCTCCTCTTCCACAACTGTTGGCCATTTCACCAGCGGGTGTTTTGGAAACAGCTGTTTGGCCATTTCCATCTGCTTCTCATCTCCGAGCTGGACACAAACTCCCCGGCTGAACTTTCCGCCACCTCATCCAGCAGCTTCTTCCAAGCCTCCTTTTTTGCCGACATTATAGCCTTTTTGTACTCCGCTGTCTTATCCTCCAGGTTTTTGCACAGTTGTTCTTTTTGCTTCTGGTTGATATTCTTCCTGATGGCTCGAGTCTTATTTCTGTTTGCAATATTGCTCTTTTTTTTAAGCGTGGTTAGGACCCAGACCACCAGTAAAGTAACTGAAGGATAAGTCCATCGCTCTTTTGATGGCTTTTATAAGGCCGTTGACGTTTGGGTTTTGCAATTGTTCCAGTTCCGTCTTCACCCTCTCACGGAATTTTGGGATTTGCTTTTCCGTTATTTTCCATCTCACGCTTGCCACTGGCTTTGTTTTCTTGCTACTAGATTTGAGTGTGAAGTGGATGTTTCTGTGTAGGCTGAGGATCACTTTGTCACTCACCTTCCACACGAAGATGCTTCCTGCGGTGTGCTCACTACAGAGAGTCACGTCTATATGCGATCGGGACTCCTTTCTTACGAAGGTCGGCTCGTTTCCAATGTTTGCCGCTATGAACTGAGATCCAGCCATCCAATCCAGAACCTTTTTGCCTCTGCTGTTATTAATGTTGGCATCCCATAGCATGGCTTTGGCGTTTAGATCTCCGGCTACAATTACGTGCTTGCGTTTATGACCCCTGATGTTGTTGCTTAGTCTGTGCAGGAAATCGTCAAAATCTTCTCTTCCTATCTCTATCCATGCAATACCCCTCCCGGTTTGGTTGTAGTTCTTTATCTCCACACCTTTCTTGACTAGCATGGCAACATCAGATTCTACGGTTATCCACTTTAGGTTTCGGACCTCCGTTTTGTTCTTCTCCGCAATTATAGCCAGGTCAATGTTCTCCTCCACCAGGGTTCTTGACAAAAGGTTCATCGCCGCCTTACCTTTTCCCAAATTACTCTGAAGCAGCTTCATTATTTATTTATCTGCACGCCCTTTGTCCTCAGCTTAGCGCAGATATCTTTGTACCTTGGACGTTTCATGCTTTCAACCCTGTGTCCTTTCTTTTTGCACAGGTAGCACTCCTTTTTATTTAGGCACTGACTCCGGAGGTGTCCTGTCCCTCCACAGTTGTGGCACACTTTGTTGCCTTCTTTTTCTTTACATTCGACCGCTCTGTGTCCAATCCGCCTGCACTTGTAACACCACGGAGGATCCACCATGTTCTACCCCTTGCCGACCCTTTTCAAGTTGACAAGATCTCGGGCACATTCTGAGTCCGCCGTAACGGACGCAGTATTACTACTAGTTTATTATACCATTATAAACTAAGAGCTCTGCCAACTCGCTCAAATATTTGTTATCTAGGAATTAAATATCTATATACCTTTTTCCTCTAGTTTAATAGCATTTTACAAAGCTTGTAGTTTCCTTGATGTGGTATGTCTGGCGTTTCTGCACCGCGGTTTTTTGATTGATTGATTTTGCAGCTCTGTTTAGTACCCTTAAAATAGTTTTGATTTTTTAATGAAACTTTTGCCAACGGATTTTTTGAATTTATATTTGATTAGCTTGTGTTAATTCTGTTGCCTATTCTAAGCTTTGCACTTACTTAGCAGATTCTATGTTCTCCAGACATACGATGTATAGGGAATTCATTTGGGTTTCTATCTTATGCATGGTTTTGTAACGCCACTGTGATCAGTTATAAGTTTTGTAAGCTTTTGTAGTTTTGTTTTGTTCAACTGCATTACCATAGTTAGGGTAGTTAGGAATAGCCTTGTGTTGTCTCCTGAAAGTGTTTTCACAAGTGGCTGTGTTCAGTGTGAAGTCTAGTACGGATTATTTGTTTACCGAACTTGTATGGGATTCTGAAAACAGGTTTAGGTCTAATGAACGTCTCTATAGTTCCTTTTTTGGCAAGTTGGTCTGCCTTAAAGTTAGGGATTGTTTGGTATCCAGATCAGACGTACTTTGTACACAATAGGAAGAAAAGTTTACTGTTTGCAAACTTTGGACCAGTGATTTTTTTTTTTAAATATATTTGGGGAAATGGTTTTACTAAAATGATATTTTCAAGTTTATTATGTAGACACCGATTAGTTTTGGAATAACAGGGTTTTATGTTTTGGCTTCGTAATCTGTATTTTGATAATATCCTCAAGCATCAAGTTTTTTTGAGATATGCAGGGTTTCTTTGAGAATCCGGCAGTGCTGTAGGTTAATAAAAATATTTTCAAGTGGTGCTAGGAGTCTGTTATTTATAAATACATATTTGGACAATCTATTTTTGTCTTTATGGGATTTTATTGAATTGGAACCGTATAATGACTCTGGGTATTGTATTTTATGGTTGCAATCACAATATAGTTTTTTTTCTCTTAATGTAGTACAGGAAAGAGTGCAGTTAACTTTTCAGATTTTATCTATGATTTTGACTTCTTATACACGAGCTACCGCTGCTGCGTATACAAAGATTCTCTTTTTAGCCGACAAAATTTTGTAGCTCTACTGCAATTTAAGGGTAGCAATGAGTATATTAGTAAGGATGCTACCCTTTCATGTAATACTACTGAAGTTTGAAACCATATTTACGTATTCGTATCAAGAATGTTGTCTGCAATTTTTTTCTTTTCAGGAAACTGCTAATTAATCACATCACGTTTGGGTGTTTCAGGAGACATTCTTTGTTTGTTTAATTTTCTAGTGGTTTCAATTTTAGCTTTATCTTAGTTTACTTTGATTACTGTTTTCTAACTAGATTGGGTGCAGTTTAGTGATTCCTAAATCTGCTAAGTCACGTTTTCCCAGTTGTTAAAATGCTTTTTGGTCACTTACGGAAGTTTGTCGTAACTTTGGAAGTTGCGCTAGGATTTCTAATCGGTACGTCTTTTTAGTATATTTTCAATTTAGCCAACAGCAATCTTGTCATCCTTCTGACATTTTGTAGTGAATGTTATTTTTCCTAATGTGAAAAACCTTTGTTCTAAGACTTTTTGTATGGGAGTATTGGTTTTCCAGCATCGTTTCAAAGAAATGTAGTTAAAGTGGATGCATTCTGTTATGGTGTGCGTGATCGAGTCTATCTCTTCACAGTGCTGGCAGAAGTCATTTTCTTGGGTTTAAAATTTTTGGAGGTAACGACCAAAGCATCTATACTCTCTAAAAACTTTGAAGTAATGGTTTACCTCCCCGAGGTCTCTGATAATCTACATATTTAAGTGTCTGATCAGTGACTTAGTCCAGCCAGCCTTACCGCCTTGGACTTTTGTCTATCTATTTGCTCATTTTTTTACAGATTTCTTTCTAATTTTGCTGTTTTTTTTCATGCGTTATGTAATTTTTTTTTTCACTATGATGATGTCAATGGATACTACATTTGCAATTATATACACCGTTTCCAGGGCGTAGTACGGTAATACGGTACCCACTTCTGTTTTTTTGTTGGCCAGTTTGATTCCAAAGTTTGTGGCTAGCCTAGTTATATGGTTTGATTAATTAGTTTACTTTATTAGTAGTAAATGTTAGATTTCCCCGAGCCCCTTACATACATTATGAAAGTAATGCGCATTTTCTATGAAAAATATATTTATTGACCGTACTGGTACAAACGCTTAAAATTCTTCAAAATACTCTCTTCTTGCATGAATACACTTTTGGTCTCCGAATTATTAAATTTCTGTCTAGTAAATCATCCGAAAAACTAAACAAAAAGGATGCCGTGCTCTCTTTACAATAATTTTATTTGAGACAGCACGACACCCTTAAGGCGTCCCATTTACCGAGCCATAAATAAAGCAAACCTTGTTTATCACAATTGAACTACCCCTGTTCGGCCACTAGGAGGCTTGACAAATTTGGCGCCCAAGCAGGAATGCTGGTCGTTCAGCTACGGTTTTTTTGCCGGTCAGTCGAAGGCTTTCTTAACTAATGTAGAGAGCGTTTTCCAGATTACTTCCTAACTGAAGCCGGGCAAGGCGACCGACCTGTTACCGGTTAGATGATGCAAAACTTCATCCAAGAAGCATATACAGCAAAATTACGTCCACAGTCTACTGCCGTCACTGAAGCTTTCGATGGAGGGAATTGCTCACATGCATTTTTCGACGCGCTCGAGTAGATAGCAGAAGCCTACCGCGTCCGCGATGTCGATTTACTTTTTGCCCTACTGGGATTCTTGAGAAAAGAACTGGAAATACTTTTGATTGTTCTTTCTGTGCTGACTGCTAATGAACCTTGATGGACGACATCTGGAACCGGAAACAAGGTTTTGCGGAGGACCTTAAACCATATATTGTAGGCCTATAAACGCTGCTTCGATGATACGATGCATTCAGTGCTGGACATGTTAACTAGAATCTACGAGAAAGCCAAAGATCACAAAAGCCGCCGTCACTAGCTTTAGTCGATCTTATACTATGGCCGATTCAAGACCAGTCCACAAAACTCCGAAAACCAACTTTGCTACTTTAATATTTCTACTCGCGGAAAAGAAGGCCACAATCAATTTATTTGCCAAGTTTCCACAGTTAAATTTTGCTCATTATGTGTGGTTATTAGGAGTGTGGAGCAGAAAGTATGGTTTCCGCCAGTCGTCAAAAAACAAAAATTTTACCGGAAACTCTAGCCAGTTGAAGCAATCTTTTTTTTTACCAGAGAGCAAAATAATTACAAGCATATCTGATATTCTGCACTGTCGTGGACTTCCGTCTTCGCACAATAAGAGATTTGTCCGGACAAATCTGGCATATCCTTACAGGTTGTCTTAGAAGGTCATGACCGACACGTTATCACAGCCTTTGTTGTTTTTTCTCCCGTATTTTAACAAATCCGGCTACAAGAGACAACCCCATTAAGCAACGACATTGCCTACAGAACCCCAAACTACAGGAAATAGTCAATTATAGAACTCTTATAGAGCTCACCCGTTGTGGTAGTCTGGAAGAAGGATGGAAACATTGCTTTTGTATTGTACGAGTATTAATTTCAGGAAAGTAAACGAGGTATTAACGAAAAGTGCATACCCGCTACAATGCTATCCTAGATAAGGTATTCTCTGTTTTTTCTACTCTAGACTTAAAGAATTGGTATTGGCAAATCCCATTGACTGAGACTTAAAAACGAATTACTGCATGCACCATTTCGGCGGCCGTGGACTGTTCTAGTTTAAAGTTATGCTATTTGGATATTTGGTATTCGGCTTCCGCAACTTTTCAGCGTCTTCTCGATACCATTGACTCGGAAACGGAGCTTAAGATCTTTGCCTATCTGGACTTCTCACAATAATGTTTTGGGAAAACAAGAACCTAGCATTTTGCCAACCAGAGGTAAATTCTGTACTTCAGCTAAGTCTTGAGTAATGCGAAATCTCCAAAATGAACTCAAGTACGTGGAACATGTCGTCGCCCAGAAGGGATCCGGAAAAGATTGCTGATATTCTCTAATTCCAGGTGCCCCGGAGTGTTTGGGAACTGCGAAGGTTCTTGGGAATAGCGTTGGTTTGTACCAGAGATTACAAGGGATGCGGCGTTGCTATCGCGGCTGCTCAAAAAACTGGGCGGTTGGTCTTGAAGTAAAGACCAAGAAAAAAGTTTTGAGAAATCTTTATTTTAACCATCGGGCCAAAGCATGGTATGATGGTTGGGGTTGGCCGGAACGTAGTTTTTTTATGATAGATTGTACGGTTGTTTCTACTAGGTCGGATAAGGTCAAAACTAGTGCTGCTCGAGAATCAGCAGAAAAAGACAAACAAAGCCCCAAATTATATTCCGATCTGCTTAATAAATACCTTGGGAAAAATATACGAACAACTAATCGCGACTAGATTGAGAGAGGAGGTGGAAAGTCACATACCCGACAGCCAGTTTGAATTCCAAAAAGGGAGATCTACCATTGATGCCACAAATAAGCTGATTAACACGGTAGAAGGCATAAAGAAGAAAGCTTATAATTACAGGAAAATGTGAATGTTTACCACGGTCGACATTAAAAACTCCTTTAGTACTGTTCCGTGGGACGAGGTGGTACGAACGCTGATCAGTATGAGAGTGAGTAAAAGGCTCATCAAACTAATCCAGAGCTACCTCCATAGTAAAGATCTGCTGATAGGAAGAAAAGGAAAAAAATAATGTTTTTTTTTTACTGTGGATCATATATTCACATAGGCAAGACGGTATAAAAGGTAGAAAAAACGGTAAAAGCATTAATTATTCTGATGCTTAACATCCGAGGACCTTCAGAAGGAAAGAGAAGAAAATCGGCAAGCGTGGCCAGTAAATACAAACACACGCTGAATTAGACGAATGGTTAGCGGGTACAAAACCATATCTACGGAAGACATCCTTGTGATGGTCTCGGTCATGCCGATTCATTTACTGGCCAAACTGAGAAAGGACTGGAGGGATACAAAGCGAATTGGATCACTAAGAGGAGACTAAAAAAAAGAGGCAAACATCAAATGGAAAGAAGATACCTGAATGGCGGCATGGACTAAGAGGATGATTAAAGAATTACCTGAGTGGACAACGAGGAAATTTGGTTTTGTCAACTATTACTTGTGTCAACTCTTGACGCCAAATGTACAACTTGCAAAGTGGAGGACAGCCCAGAACTTACATTCTACGCCTGCCGCAAATGGACCGCGGCTGGGTAGAGATGGAGAACGAGAGACGTGCAGTGTTGACTAGGACAACACCGATGAGTACATGCTGTCGGGTGAAGCGATGTGGCTACGGGTAAAGGAATTTGCCAAAGTGGTGGTCTTTGCAAGGGAGAAGGAGGAGAGAGAGAGAGAGTGACAAACTAGGGCGTTGCGATTTTGAGGATACAAAGATAGGGGTTTAGTGGACGAGAGCTCTACACTTCAGGCTGGTAGAGCTTCCCCAGACCACAATAAAAAAGGTTGGTTGATGTGACAAAGCTAGTATGCGCTTCAGTTTCGTTAATATCTATTCTTAGACAAAGTTGAAGGTATTTTATCAATTGTTCTTCCGATTTGAGTGTGTCTGTTAAGCATTTTGTTCTAGGAAAAACTCTTAATGTTATTTTACGAGCAGTATTGGTCGTTGATTCTTTTGACTAAATGTTCTCGGGACATTTTCTTAGTCTTCTGTAGAGTTCTATGTTAGCAATGGACAACTTTTTTGGGTTATTTATGTTGTGTTCTTACCTAAGAAGGCAACACTTAATTGATTCCAGAATTGAAAATGGTTTGAAATTAAATTTTAACAAATGGCAAATTAGAAAATGCTGTAGAGTCGTATTTTAAGAATTAACAAAAGATTTTTTAAGGCATAGCGTTACTACAAAAACGTTTGATTAAATGTGTTATTGTTAATAGTTCTTACATTAAAAAATAAAATTTTAAAATTAAAAAGAAACTTTTGGGGGAGTTTATATTGTTTACTTTGATTTAATTATTCAAATTGGAATCTATTTAATTAATGCTTGCATACTTGCTTGTATTACCGTCTGATGATGGCCCGATATAGTACTTAGTAAATTTGTTTTATTTATCTTATTTAATGCTTTTAATGCTTATATCTATAAAGTGAATAGATTAAATTTTTGATAGAATTTTTTTTTCTATTAATCTAAAAATACTATTACAACCAAAACAGATCTAAATGAAATTAAAAAAATAATAACCTAATCCAATCCATAATTTAATTAAAATAAATCAAAAATGCAATAACAAAACTATTTTTAATTATTTTTATGCCTATATTAATTAATAATGTCGCTACAAAGTACATCAACGCTGTGCTTTAATTAGAAATAAAAAATTATTATCAATGATTTTATTATTTTTAAAAAATATGTCTTCCGGCTTGATGTGTGAGGTGGCTTCGGCTCATTTTTTATGCATTTAGAGGAATCGACTTCTTCAAGGGAAATTTCCCAATAAATTTTAATGGGCCATTTAAATCGCTGAGTGGTTTTAAGTGGGATGATAAAAATTGCGCTAATGGGTTATAAAGTCATTTTATGATTTTTTCATATGCGTGGAGAAATCGATAAAATGTATTGATATTTCAAGAAGAATTTTTAATATCAAATATACTTTGTCGCATAGGCTTAACCAAAACTATTTCTTATCATTATGGTTATTAAATAGTAAAATTGTATTAGGTTCGATTTTATAGTTGCAATTAAAAAAAAATGTGAATAAACCAAATAGATAAATTACTCATGTAAAACCGCCTGCATATTTGTTTAATTAATTTTAAATTCATATTGCTTGCATTAATTTAATCTCATTTAGCTAAACTAATCGGTAGATTTAAGAGTCGACACAAATTAATGTTACTCGATAAATTCAGTTCAAATTCTCATTACATTATTTCTCACATAAATATAGAAAACTGTACATTTAACAATCAATTTAAGATTTCGGTCATATGATGACCTTAGAATTTTCTGAAGGGAAAAACTGTAATTTTATTATCTGATTAATATCGGATACATTGAAAGGTGACCATTCAAATTTTAATTAAATGATTATTTGTATATAAATTAAATATTAAATTAGCATTGTTGCTGTAATTAAATAATAAAATAATTACGAGGCGCATTCATAATGTGAAGAATATTCAATTATTGCTGTTATTTATTGTTGATAAATTTTATCGGTCGTTAAGTTTATGCTCTTCGTGTGTGTGATTGTATTGTATGATGATGGAATGATTGACAAATTGATACTAGGAATATGTGCGTTGGTAGTAATAGATATTATTAATGATTATTCAACTTGTGATTATATTATACGTTAATGTGAAATTTCTCTAACTAATTTCTTTATTTCTTTGTTGCAGGTAAGTGGATACTGTCTTTGTAGTAAGTGTTTTAAAGAAATTATTATAATTTTTGATTTACTGTTTATATTTAAATAATAACAATTTTACCTTACATCATGATACTAGACATAGAAGACATGCCTCTCGCAACTATCCCAACTATTTGTTGCAATATGATTTACAGTTGTCTGTGCCGCGTTCACGAATGCTTTCAGTATTGTATGTTCTTTTTTATATGTTGATTATTAATTTTATAATGGTTTTCTGCGCTGTATTTAATTGTAATAATAATAACAACGCAAAAAGCACACCTCAAACTGGAAAAAAAAATAACAAAATCAAGTTATAAAGTATTAAATTGTTTTCAGAAACTCAAATTTGGCCAAAAGCGGTTAAAAAGAATAAAATACTATTGATAAAAAACATCAAAATATTGTCAGAAAGAACCAAAGTACGGCCATAAACTGTTGAAAAGTGTAAGTTTTTTTATGAAATTTCAAAAACAAAATAGCAAAATTTGGCCATAAACTAAGGAAAAGTGCAAAACTATGTTCATTAAATGTCAAAAATAGCTAAATTTGGGCTTGAAACTAAACCCCGGCTATAAACTGTTAAAAACTGCAAATTTCTTTTCATAATAAGTCAAAAATACCAAAATCCCATCCAAAAATGTTATAATATTTTTATGATACTATTTTTTATTACCGGTTCCCTGAACATGTAGACAGGCAGCTGATTTATTTGCTTGTGCTTAAAATTGCCACTTTCTGACTTCTTATGTTTGCTAACTGTAAAAATTAAGTGACTCGAGTGTTGGTTATCAAAGAATTTGTTGACCCTTGACCCGTCGAGAGGGATCTACTCTGGATATAATGTAGTGGTTACACCTACTCCGTCCGATAGGTAGATAGGATAGGAGCACTTTCTTGTTTTTTTTTATTGCCTGGTGGAGTGGCCTTGGAGTAGCAGACAATATAGTTGATCTACCAAGAATGGTGGAAAGAACAAATGCTATTAGCCTGCGATATGGATTAAAAATGAACCTGAAGAAAACCAAATATATGATCATTTCCAAAGCAGTAACACCTAATGTCGACTTATTCATTAACAACACCCGTATTGAAAAGGTAACCAAGTACAAATATCTAGGTACTTGGATAACAAATAGTAACGACCAATAAATAGAAATCAAAAGCAGAATAGAGAGCGCCAGAACTGCCTTTCTTAAAATGAGAGACTTCTTCTGCAACCGCGATCTAAAGCTGGAACTAAGAACTAGGATGGTGAGATGCTACGTGTTACCCATATTAATGTATGGCATGGAAGCATGGACACTAAACCAAAAACTTACCAACAAACTCTAAGCTTTGGAAATGTGGATGTATAGAAGAATCTTAAAAATTTCATGGAAGGACAAAATCACAAATGTCGAGGTGTTAAGAAGGATGAAAAAGGAAATGGAAGTGATCCATACCATCAAATCTAGGAAACTAGAGTATTTGGGTCAGTGTGAAATGCGAGGTGGCAAATATAAGATACTGAAGCTAATAATGCAACGAAAAATTGCATGCAGTAGAAATGCGGGAAGACGCAGAATTTCCTGGCTGCAAAACCTTCGAGACTGGTTTCGATGTACATCAAACGATCTGTTCAGAGCTGCAGTATTGAAAATAAAAATTGCCATGTTGATTGACGAGGGCAGTTGGTGCTATGCCTTCGAGAACGTGTGGATCCATGTGGTGATGTTGGTTGGCTAATTACTTAGCATGAGAAAGCGGTGCGTTTGTCGGTGCATCGATATGTATCTGTCGAATTAAGTCCACTGCAAGGGTTGTCATCGTATAGACAAGTAATTTTTTCTTTAAGTTTATTATTGTTGGTGTCGTGTATTTTTTTTGTTACACTTGTTGCCAGTGGTGTGGAGTCGGAGCTGGAGTCGGAGTCTGAAGTCGTGGAGTCTGCCAATATTTGAGGAGTCGGAGCTGGAACTGTAACTAATCCGACTCCTTAATAATACAAAACTTAAGAAGTAGTATACAAAAAAATTATACATATTAATAAGGTTACAAAAAATAAATAAAACATTTAAAAACTGTTTGTTCGCAAAAATAAAAATGCTTCTAAAATATCTTCTTTTAAGGTTGCTCTTAAATTAAATATTATTATTTCTAAAGCTGAAAATAATTGCTTCACACTTACTTGTGTTGATGACAACGTAGTAACAGCCCACGCACTATTTTGCACAAGTTTAAGATATTGAGTCGAAGTCGGTGTCGGAGACAGAGTCGAAACGAAACAAAAAAATTAAGGAGTTGGAGTTCCTAGAAATTAGTAACGACTCCACACTCCAGCTTGTTGCACTAGGTTTACTTCTTGCTAGGATTTTTTCCTGATGATTTGCGTCGGTGAAGTATTGTGGCTAACTGACTCTTCGCTTGAAAAATGGGTCTTTATATACGTTTCCGTGGCCATCCATAAGCTCCTCTTTTATGCTTGATGGTAATTTGTCAAGCTGATCTTTCCTATTGGTATCAATTCCCCCCAACTTCTTCAACGGAGGCGGCTTGATTTCCGTTGGGTGATTTAGAAGGTGGTGCAGACCAGATATCGTCCATATGGAGTTTGGTGATGGCTCTGTAGGGGTGGTTCTTTACCGGTGGTAGTGATAAAGTTTTTTGGACTTATTTATTTATTTGAAAAAAATTTTGTTACACAGCGCAGCATGACTTGGTTTCCTGGGGAGTAAATGCAGATGTTAGCTTGTCTAAGGTAGTATTTCTCTCAGTAGGTAACCTGTCGTTGTTGTCCCTTTTGTAGTCGTGGGTTTAAGACTAGTAGTTTTTCGGTTAGGGAATTTCAGTTTCCAGGTTTTGTTAGGTTGTGTCCTAACAGTAATTTGATGAGCACAGTTGCACCGCTTTGACCAATCAGGTACACAAATCCAGGATGGTGAGAGTTACCTTTTTAAAATGAATTGTCTTTTGTTTTCAGGGCTTTCCAGAGCGGTGCGACTTGAGCGGGGCCATTGGCTATTGGGAGCCAGGTTTGGTGTAGGAACAATTCAGGCAGCGGCAAATGTGGGCTTTCACATCTGCTCTGGTTTTCAATGGTAGCTGTTCCCAGCCGTTAGAAGTGCGTAGGCGTTTATTTTTAGTCTGGGTCTTTCGTTCGTTTTCTATAATTTTGGGTGATGTTTTGAAGGCGTACCACTTCTGCCAAAGTTTTAGCGTTGAACAGGTTTGCTTGAGGTGTTCTTTTTTGTGATGAATGGGAGCTGGCGAGGCAGAAAAATGTTGGTTGTCCGTCATTTTTGGGTTGGTAAGAGCCGGTTGTTGGTTTTGATAATGGAGTCGTGTATTTCATTTCCCGGGTTCTTGGATAGAACGTCGGGAAAATTATTTAAGCTTCCCGGGGTGTGTTAGACAGTGAAAGTGAACTCTTGTAGTAGTGACCACCGGGTTAATTTGGCTTTGGCGTCGATGGAGTTATTTAGCAAAACCATAGCTCTGTTGGTAGGCTTGAATTTTTTTCACAGCCCACACAAGTAGAGTAGAGTAGAATTTCATCTGGGGTTTGGTGAATTTGGCATTGGCATACTATACGACATGTTTCCGGTAGTTTTCTTCTTAGTATAATACGGTTACTTGCGTCAGTTTGGAGGATGAACTGTGTTTTTGGTTGGGGTCTGGCCAGTTAAAGAAGTCGGGCAAGGCTGCCTTTACGGTTTTGGCTTTGATGAGGTATTTTCGGAGCAAGGTACAGATTCTCATGAAATGGCGGAGTTGTTTTGTGTTGTTTGATCTTACGTGGTCTTGAATTGTGGCCAGATGTTGTAGTAGCGGTTTGTTTCCTTCAACACTAACTGGTATCCTACGTATTCCATGTCGTCTTTACCAAACTTTATATTTTGCATTTTATACTATATTCTAGTAATTGTACCAGGACTATGGTAAATATGTTTCTTGTGGTTTTAGGAATAGACTATACTGTTGTTTAAGTAAACCAGGACAATGGTACCCAGGAGTCTATCCAAAACTCTAGACATATACTTCTGGAAAGTTGGTGACCGCTTTTTGAGTTCGAATGGCATCACGGTGAATTGATAGGTGCTTGTTCTTTTTTTCCATCGGTATCAACCAGTAGCTGGTGGTCAAGTCAAGCTTTGTAAAAACTTGAGCATTTTCAAAATCCTTTAGGATTTCTTGAATTTTTGGAAGTGGGGGCCGTGGCATTATTCAATTTTCTATAGTCTTTGCAAGAGTGTTGCTTGCATTTTTTTAATTTATTGTAAGTGTATCTGGGAACTTGTTTTGGAGTTTTGTTCACAAGATTGATTTGGTGGATGATGAAGAAGCTATCAGTAAATAGCATATGGAGCTCCTGGAGTAGGTCTTTTGATTAGGCTCGATTAGAGAACGAGTTGGTAGGAAATTTAATTTCTTTTTTAGATATAACTTGGTAGTTTTTGTAGTACAAACATTGGCAGGAATAGTCGATACTGACTTCCCAATGTTTCAGCTATTAGTGACCTAGCATCACCTCTTTTCCTAAACAGGGTGTCATGAGGATGGGAATGACTTGGCATCTTAACGATCGCTTTAAGTATGCTCGTGATTTGCATTGAGGTCTTTGGGTCGACTTGTTTAATGGTTATGTTTTGGTAGGAGCTGTGTCAAGTTTTGGTTTGTCACCGAATCTATCAAGGACTTGATCTGGTGTCCGTTGATGTTCACTATAATGCGTGACTGAAGTTTTTCTTCTATAGTTCTCTCTCTATTATTTGATGCTGAGTGTTTGGTAGATGGTGGTTTTGCTTTCGGAAGTTAGTTTCTCTTTGGGGTCTTGTTTTGATTTTTTAAATTTTTTTTAGGGATTTTTTTTGTTGTTGGATCTAATCGGGCAATTTTCGTTTGAACTTCTACTTGTTTCCCGGATGTACGGCGCTGTCGAAAATGTTTGCAATTATTGGTGGTTGTGGACTAGGCCGAACAGGTTTGCGGAGACCCAAATGCTGCTAAATTTGAGGTTCTATTAAAGTTATGAAGGTGTTAAATATTACCCACTCGGAGCGGTGCGGGTACAAAAAGCGGTTTAGGTAACTCTTCACTGTTTTTCTTCGGCTTGTGAATGTTTAATTGGTTGGGTCTGAGTTCTGGAAAAGATTTTTTTGTTTTAAGTTTATATAGTTTGGGCAAGGCTTTTTCATATATTGGCTTTTGAAAGTTTTGGCAGTTTCTCTGAGTTGTTTAATCAGCACTTTGTGATAAGCCATTCCTGGGACTTTCTGATTTTGGAAATATTGTTCAATGGCGTTGAAGAATTCCTGATTTTTATAAGACTCTATGCCGAAGCATAGTGATTTAGACGGGTACCTCTGGATTTTCTGGTAGATTAAGCTTGCAATGAACTTGCAAACCTTAACTAGAACGGCAGTTCTTGTGCGCGCATATTTTGCGTCCAATAGTTTTCTCTTTTTTTCTCTTTCCATCTTCTTCCTTCCATTCTTTTCTTTTTTGCCCATCTTCTCCTCTTTTTTTTAGCGGTAATGTTTGGGGTCGTAGACACCATGCTACTGTTTGCCCCACGTTGAGCGCCATTTATCACCGTGCCGTTCGTCCGGGCTCGTATTTCATGTATTTGCAGGAGTCGTCATATTATTTTTTTGAGGTTAGTTATTGTTGGTTTTGTACATTGTTCCGGTTACACTTGTTGCACTAGTTTTACTTGATTTTTTTTTCTAAGGAGTTGAATACTTATACTTTTCTACTCCTGTGATACTCAGAAAGTATTTACGGCGGGAACACTAAACTAAATGTTCTATTTTTCTACGCGAGTGTTATTTATTAAGGAATTGGTTAAGCCCGTTTCTTTTTTATCTTAATGACGTCTGTTAGTTATTTTCGTAGGTTTGTGGCTTGCAGAAACTTTTAACTTAAAGGGTATAAAAAACATGAAAAGGGAAAAGTGTTTTGGCTTTTGGAATTGACTGAAAATGGTCTTTATTGTTTAGAACGTGCGATTATTGGTGATGGATGCTAATTTGTTGAACACTTTTACCGAAAAGTTCTTAAACGTATGCAGCCAGACAAAAATTGTGAAACTACTTATTGGGTATAAAGATTTAAGACCTAAATATATTGTTGGATTTTTTTGAGCAAATTTAGATTAACTTTAATGTAATAAATCACATAATTTTTTCACAATGGAAATACAAAATCAAACAAAGACTCTCAGTCCCGAGCACCCCTTAAGTGGGGAAAAGGTGCGAAGAATCACCCGGTCACAAATTCACAAATTGGCACTTGGAATGTGTAAAGTATGTACCAAGCCGAAAAAGCAGCAAACATAATAAAAGAGATGAAGCGACTTGAGATTGATATACTGGGATGCAGCGAGACAAGATGGTCAAACTTAGGGAACTGTGTCATAGTTGGACAACACATATATTTTAAGGAGATAACACTTCTAGAAACAAGAACGATGTCGCAATAATACTTAATAAGAAAGTCAACGATGCTGTTAAAGGATTTAACCCTATCTCAAACAGTGTAGCATTAATCAAAATAAATGCAAAACCATTCGATTTAAACATAATACAACTATATGCACCAACAACTGAAAGCACGAAATAAGAGATCGAAGAATTTTATGAACAACTAAAAATTGCCCCAAAACACACAAAAAGGGAGGAAGTAAACATAATTATAAGGGACATGAACGCCAAAGTAAGACAGGGAGAAGTTGAAGTTGTGGTGGGCGGATTTGGTTTAAGCGTGTAGAGGTGATCGCCTAAAAGAATTTTGCCAAGAAATGGAATTTGCAATAATGAACACCTACTTCAAACTACACCCCAGAGGGCTCTACACGTGGAGATCTTTAGCCAATAACCAACAGAGAATAGTAAGGAATCAAATTGACTATGTAATGGTCAACAGAAGCAATGCAATCCTCTCAGTCAAAACATACCCAAGCGCCAACATTTCATCAAATCATAACCTTCTACTGGCTCGCACCAAAATACGACTGAAGAAAATAATCAAAAAGAGACGCCCAAAAAAAGTTGATACACAATTAAACAAAATAATGTTCTACAGAAAACTAAAGACAAGATAAATAGTGATCTAAATATCATATCTGAAAATAGCAACCCTGAAACACAAACAGAAGAACTGTGGAATCAAATAAAAACAGCGATAGTTACGGTCGCAGAAGACGGACTGAAACTCGAAAAGAGTTAATCTCATGAAAAAAACAAAGCAATATAGAAACAAAAACCAAGAAATGTATAAAAACTGCACAAGAAAGTACTTAAGACAATTAAAGAAACTAAAGAGCAATGGTTACAAGAGAAATGTGTCGAAATCGAAAGACTACAAGCAAAACACGACAGCTTCAATCTCCATAAGAAAATAAAAGAAGCAATAAGAAGCAAGCAACGAAGGGGAAGGGGCGTAATCCTAGACTCAGACAATAACATCATCACAGAACATAACAAAATACTAACAAGATGGATATATGGAAGAGCTTTTTGGAGACATAGATGGTTCCGGGACCAGATCAGATACAGGAGGAAATGCTCAAACTACTAGAGCCAGAACAAGTAAAATTAGTGACTACGCTCCTCAACAAAATCTACATAGAAGGTCAAATAACAAAAGATTGGCTAATATCCACATTTATTCTACTGCCAAAGAAAGCGATTGCAACAAAATGCTTAGAACACAAAATAAACAGTCTGGTGAGTCACGTTCTAAAAGTATTCTTCATTATCATACAAACTTGCATGTATAGAAAACTAGACGACAACATCAGTCATACACAATTCGGCTTTCGAAAAGGACTAAGAACTAGAGAGGCTTTATTCACCATACAAGTCCTTATCCAAAGAGCACGCGACATCAACGCAGATGTTTTTGCATGTTTTATTGATTTTGAGAAAGCAATCGATAAAGTTCAACATAGCAAACTCATCGCAATTCTACGTGAATATCCAATCTGTACCTACAGCAAAGGGCCATGGTCCGGGTAGAAAACGAAATACCTGAGAAGTTTAGAGTGAAAAAAAGGATCCACCAGAGTTGTGTGCTATCACCACTGCTGCTCAACGCATATTCAGAACAGCTATTTAAAGAAGCACTAGACAACCTAGAGGAAGGTCTAGTAATAAACGGCAAAACAATAAACAACCTGAGATATGCGGACGATACTGTTCTGATTGCTGATACTGCCGAAGGACTTCAGAGACTGCACAACAAAAGTGAGCAAACAATACGGAATAAAGTTGAACTGCAAGAAAACGCAAATCCTAATCATCAGCAAAAACCGCATAGGTACCTTTGGTTTACTGCCAACAATACAACGTTACCAATGGCTGAAACAATTACATCTTTAGGATATACCCTGAATAAAGAATGGGATCACTCTCGGGTAATAAGATGCCGAATCGAGAAGGCAAGAGGTGCATTCAACAAGATGAGGAACATACTATGTAACATGTCGCTCAGCATACATACCCAATTTAGGGTTTTTAGATGCTATGTACTATCAGTACTACTGTAATGGACGGAAGCATGGAGCCTACTGCAAACGCATCAACGCCTTCGAGATGTGGTGTTGTCGTCGCATGCTTAAGATATCAACAAATGTCAAACTTAGGAAAATGAGGTTCTTTGAACATATCACAAAAAAATATCATCTACTGCAAATAAAAATAAAAAGAAGAAGATCAGCAGGTCGCCGCAGAATATAATGGCTAAAGAATATAAGAGAATGGACCGGGATGACATCAACGGCTTCATTTAGAACAGCAATAAACAGATTAAAGTGAACCAATGTGATTGCCAACATCCATAGAGGATTTAAAGAAGAAGAATAAAAAGAAGAAGATAAAATTTGTGATGTAATTAGGCTCTTATCTGCAATTCCTACAACAAATATGTTTTCTGTGCACTTTTTGAGATTTTTCTGTTACAATTATATTTTTCTGAGCAATTTTTAATAAAGTTTTTTCAAAAAATGTATTTTCTGTACGATTTTAATGTGTTTCACAACAACAGTTTTTGGTTAATTTATGCAGTAAATGGCGTTTTTGTAGAATATACTTTTACATTGTTGTGATAACATAACTACAAAATTGCCAAAACTATTTCTATAAATTTAGAATTTGTTTGAGAGTAACAACAAAAAAATAGCTTTTTTTCTATAGTTTTTGACATCATTAAATTTTTTGTTATTAATTTGTACATATTTTTTTTATTTCTATTCTACGCCACTGGCACGTGAAAGGGAATTTTGATTTACAAAACAAGCAAGCTTTGTGCATAATACTTTTACTTATTAATTTGGCTTAAATGCACAAAGAAGGTTACTTCTGCTGTCTTTAAATTTGAACTAGGCGAACAATTTTATATTAATGAAATTATTTTGATTATTATTAAAAAAATTATTTGTTGACTGTTGCGGTGCGAAATAATTTAAATCTAATTATTCATTCATAAGTAAAGTTGTAAATAAAGCAATTATTGTCGACAAGTATAATAATTTAAGTAAGTAAAATTCCTTGCTTGTAAAAAAAAAAACTAGATGATGATGTTTACTACATTCACACGAAATGATTTGTAGCACCCGTTCTGTATTTAATAATATTCTTTTATTGTTTATAATAGTATAAGTAGAAAACATAAAATAACAATAATTATCTTATAAATTACATGTGTGAAAATAGTAACCGTGCATTAAGTAGCGCAGAGTAAGACATGACATATACATATTCCATTTATTAAAACATAAATTCTCGTCAGATAAAAACATCGTTTATAATTACTGTAAATTTTATTAAGCAAATAAATCTGTCGCAATCGCATGAGAAGCGTCACGCTACCGGACTTTTAAAAGCGCCCCATTTCTTAACTAAATATATTAAACATTTATGTGATGTGTATAAAATCAATACGTGGTGAAAATTTATATGTGATTCGCGAATGTAATTGCCGAAACCAGTTAGAATTTATCGCCTACTGTGGGAAATCTGCCGTGCCATTGTTAGGAATATTGTCTACATTGAAAAAAATTAAAGTCGTGTCCATTTAGGTACAGTTAGACACTGTACGACAATGTAATTATTTATTTTGGTCTGTTGAGTTTTATATTAAATCGCGACATTATGTTAAAACTAGATAGGCGTGAGAATGCACGAAATGTTGAATTGTATTGTGATTATAACACTTATTGTTTAATAAGCGAATTATTTAACAAGATATTAGATTGACATTAAAGATCCTCGTTAGTTTTCTTTTAAATTGTTGTTTTTTTTATGGCTATTACATCAAAAGGATTTTTGTTGTTGCGATAATTAATTTGCGTGTGTACAGATCAGCCCAAGGGGAAGAGTTTATATATTTAATAATTGCCCGTCAAATGCACACTTTTAATAAAAATTAAGGCACGTGCATGACACAGTAGGATTGTATTTTTGTTTGAGTCTGATTCGATTGATTAAAGGTGGTTTTATTGCGTCATTGGGATGAAATGATTAATTGGTTTGGTGCTTCGGTATTTTTATTTGCGTTGATTACATTCCACGGTAAAAAAAGATCATTATAGTAATGTGCATCAGCGATATGATTGATTGGGTCGTTTAATTATCATAAATTACTATGATAATTAATTAATGATTTGCTTCGAATAATATGAAGCTGTAATATGTTCATTTATATCAATAGATACATTGAGAAATATACTCTATAGACATTATTTAAGAGTTGGTTTTACTCAGTGGGGTGGGTTATAAAAAGACTAAGTCTAAGAAGGCAGCATTTTCATGAACTAGCAAAGTGCTTAGTTCAGCGGTGTAGTTCAGATTCCATCTTATACTGTAGAATCTATATGTTTGTGAAGAATTAATCATTGCACACCACAAATTATACGAGATATGGCATTATAAGAAGAATGAATATGAAAACAAACAAATAATGAGAATTGACACAAGGTGCGAAAGATGCCATAACTTGCTAAAAAGAGTTCATATAGGCTAAGAAACAAATTTTAGAGATTACTTAAAAAAAGGTTTATTAAAAACATAACTTAATTAAAGTGCAGTTAGGCAGATTCTATCGCAAAACAAGATAAAGAAAATTGAGCAAACTGTTTAATAAAAAATAGCTTAAAAGAAACGTAATAAAACGTGAGAATGACCTTCTAAAACCATCAAAAATGGCAAATCCAGGTCCTTGCAAAACCCTGTTGTGCCCGAAAAGAATATTAATAACTTTTAGTTTTTGAGTTAAGAAGTATACTAAGAAGTCTTTCCAACCAGTGAGATGCTAGACACACTGATGAAGGGTGCATACCCTAAAACTAGTGATTATGATTTGCAGTGGAGAAGCCATTTACATAAATAACATTATTTATTAAATTTAAACACAAGTTTTTGGCTACAATCAAATCATCTCTAACATGTGCTGGCATTGTTATCAACCAACAGATTTTTATTTGCAGATGCAGTTCTGTCTTTGGCTTATTGAACATTATCTTATTGATAACATTTTGTTGATTGACAAGGTTACTTTTGGTAGAGATGATATCAGTAATAACCGAAGTTCACATTGCTGGTTCATTGAAAACAACCAGAAAATTAACGAAAAACATGTTTAGCATTGGTTTGCAATAAACATTTTTTGTGGAGTTATTTATGATCAACTTTTTCGACCTTTTATTATGGATGGCCGTTTAGCACGCAAAGTTTATCTTTGTTTTTTACAGAAAGACCTATCTTTTTTTATGCAGAACAGTTGGAAACAGAGTTTACTTGTGGTATACATAATACATACACGGTGAGATAGCTCAGTTATCGTAGCACGCTAACAGTCCGGGGTTTTATCCCCGAATATGACTAAAATAATAACTTGCTCTTTATCCACCGGGATGATTCGGAAGTCACCTAATAAGCCGTTGTTTCAATCAACCCTCTTCAAACAAGTCGTAAGACTTCTGGGGCGATGTAAAATAGCTGTAATGCGCGGTTTTAAACAATTTATATAATGATCATTGAATTGAAAGAATAGCCCATATTTTTGAAATTGCATTGGCCTTCTCTTGACTACTTTTTTTGGGGGCATATAAAATAAATACATAAATTATACTGCAGTTCAAATAAGAAATTGTACAGATATTATTGGGCGAGTTGTTTGATCAATTTTGAACAAAATTTGTAAATACTGTTTTAACCCAACTTTTTATATATGTTCAATATTTGTATAGTTTAGTCTTGATTTGTTTGACCTTGATTTTATAAATGACATCACCATTTTACTGCAGAGATCTTTTATAAACAGGCGTTGTTTTAGAGTTTTTGTCAACTTTTTAGTCCTACTTACTTGTGTAAAATATAAACCAATTCAAAGCATATATCTATCAAGTTATTTAGAAAAAACTGCAGAAAACCTAAAACAAGTGTGACGTTTAAACGTGCATCTAGTTTTTAGCTTTGGAAGACCGTTCTTGTTTTATTCATATTCTGTTGCATCAATAAATGTATATTATTATTCTGTTAAGTTTCTTTCAATATTTTTTTTAAAGTGTCCCCTCGGTTAACATAGGTGAAATGCCACCCAAAAATGTCGATACCTCCCCCCCCCCCCACCGGAACCGGATGCAGATCCGGCCATTATTTTAAAGATTCGGTTCCGGCCGGATCTTGATAACTAACTATCCGGTCGGATTCGGCCAGATTTAAATAAATGAAACTAATGAAAGTAGAATAAAATTTAAAAAAAAAAACGTGAGATTTATTAATAAAATGTAAACAAAAGAATTAAATATATAAAAATAATAATAATATTAATAAACATAATATAATAATAATTAAAATATTATATTAATCAATATTATCAATAATACTTGAATTAAAGGGCTCGGGATAACAAGGTTATATGCCACAAATGTTATAAAATAATCATATTTAAAGTTGTTTTTATTGCTTTAATTGTTCAATTTCTAAAACAAATTATTATTTTTTTTAATATAAAAATTCCTAAACTATCCAGGATAATGAGTAGATTAATATACCCAAAATAAATACTGTTATTTAACCAAGATTTGTAATAAAGTCGGAAATTAACAAATATTAATTTTTTTTCATGATTTGCGGTCACTTGAGAAAATAGTCTTTCGGTCTTGGATTCGGTTCCGGCCCGGTTCCGGTTTTTCTTGTAGGCAATGGTTATCTAAACTTTTGATTGCATAAGTAATTGAAAAATCTACATCTATAATTTTTTTAGAATTTCTGCGAGTAGTGCGCCATTATTAAAAATCGATTGTTCCATTTTTTTTGCCATTTATAGCTTTTTAAATACCGAAATTTGAATTCTACAAAAAATTTACATTGAGTAGGTATCTTGGGTATAATATTTTCATCAATGCTCAACGAATTATCGTATTTTTTACCAGACAAAAAACAAATGAAGCATTTTTTTTTAATTTTTAAATGTCAGATTTGTATTCCTGGCATCAAAATTAGTCAGTAATCTAATTTTCATCAAAATTGGGTAAAAAAACCACCCCTATCAAATTTTTTTTCACAAGTTTAAGACTTTTTGCACTAAAAAATCAAAACTCAAAAACGGTTAGTAATAGAGACACTGGATAAACTCTATCATCTTCAGAAGGATGAAATCTGTCAAATTAATTGGTTTATTTTATTTATTTTTCATTTTAGCCCTTCTTTTTATAAAAAAAAACATGAAGTTCACATTATTGGCTTTCATTTTTAAATGGTTTAACCTTTTTAATATTTATTTTTATATTGTATAAGGTTTATCAAAAACTTTATAACTTTATAGTTAGAAATTTTTTATAAATCCCACAGTAACAACGTTTTTAGCAAACAAATTTCTAAAATATATAAGTAGAAATTATTTTTTGCAAAAAAAGAAAATTAAAAATTATACAATAAAAGATTTTTGTAAAATAAATGTTTATCAAAAACTTTCTAACTTTCTAGTTAGATTTTTTTATAAATCCTACAGTAACAACTTTCTTAGCAAAAAAATGTTATCTAAAATATATAAGTAAAAAATTTTTTTTGCAAAAAAAAATAATTATACAATAAAACATTTTTGCAAAATAAATGTTTATAAAAAACTTTTGTACAAAATAAAATATACAGAAAACTGATTCTTAAATGGCATAAGAATCTTGATGAATGCAAAAATGTTCATAAAATGCACAAAAATTATTTTTTGCAATAAAAATGCAAAAAAATCTATTGACATCATAAAATTCAATCAAAATTGCGCATAAACTTGTTAAGTAGATTTTAAAGACCAATTTTGCAGAAAATACTTAACATTGGATAGAAAAAACATTTTTTTGCAAGAACTTATTAAAATTTTTCACAAAACTTATTTATTACACGAAAATAATCTAAATAAAAAAACCCTAAATGTTGCACATAAATCACAAAAATGTTACAAAAATCAGATTTATTAAAAAAAATCACAAAAACCGATATTAATTTATATTCAATGCTTTTTTTATTAACTTTATGAAATTCATTTATATTTGTTATTATATTCATTTTATTTCATATATTTTTATTTAGATATTAATTTAGTTTATTTATTTTATGAAATCTTTAAAAAATTGTATTACATAAAGTTAATATAAAATTGCTTAGAAAACCCTAGTTGTTGTACAAAAAATATCAAAAATGCACAAAAAACATATTTATTATTGTAATTGTATTACATAAAATATGTCAAAAGTTGCGCAGAAAATTCTCAAAAATTGCAGAAAACAAAAATTTTTTTTTTTATAAGATTCAGAATTTTTTTTGCAAAAAACTTATTCATAACATAAACTCCAGATAAAGTTAATCTAAAATTGTTCATGCCCAAAGTAAGTATTAAGAGTAAATCGAGAAAAATTATGTCCTGTTATCATACTCAACGCACGATACAAAATACAACTAGACAACCATCTAGCAACGAATATATAAGTAACCTACATGTTTCGTTATCATTTCAAACAATAGAACAATTTGTATATTATAAGAATTCAATATAAAGTAGATATGGCCAAAAGTGAGCTTTATCCACTTATCATTCTAGGGTCTTCAATTGTTGTAGAAAATTTTTATAAATCGCACAGAAAACACAGTTTTTTAAGAAATTCTTTCAAAAAACTTACTTATATTATGAAATTTATCAAAAATTACTACTACTGTTACATAAAGTTAATTTAAAATCAAACAGAAAATCATTTTGATAAGAATTTTTTATAACATTTTATTTACACTATCAAATTGATTGATTTAAACTACTCAGAAAAACGCAATTTTTACAATAAAATTAAAAAATGCGAAAAAAAAACATTTATTGCAAATAATTTTTTAAACATTGCATAGAAATTATGTTTATGTAAATAGTAGTAGTAAACAAATTTATTTCATTTACACACATATCAAGTTTTATAAAGAAAATAAATATTTTAGTAAAAATGAATATGAATATGACTATCGACCAAAGTCTTTCTGCTCATGACTATGATTATAGTGGTAAAAATGATAAAATATAGAAATGTTGAAGAATTATAAAAAAGTGCAAGCAAGTGATGGGATGAGTATTGTCAGTGATATTGGACATTCAAAAGATATGTTTAAAGATAGATTTAGATAGAAATTTATACTTAGCAATTTTTTCCTGATTTTGTGGAATAGCAACGTGAAATTAATATATAAGTTATTTTTACGTTAGCAGATTTGTTGCAAAAATTTTGTTAGTCAGTTCTGAGGTGAGTGCATGAATTTTCTGAAAAAATGTGCAGAAATTCATGTAAGGTAAAGAAATTATTGAATTAAATTGAAAATTTAAGTACAAGTAAATTTGAAAAAATTAATTGATAATTTTTTTTTTTTAAATTAGCGGAATTTTTTGGCAATACCTTCAAACACAGAAATAATTTTGAAAATTTTGTTTTTTTGTTGTCATAACAATTTAAAGGTATATTTTACAAAAAATGGCACAAAACATTATTTATTGCTTAAATTTAATTAAAAAATGCACAAAAAACGAGTTTTGAAAAATTGCACATCATTTTGTAACAATTATATTAAAGATCCGCAACAAATACTTCAAATTTGCACAGAAAATACATTTATTGCAAAAAAATATGAACATTTTTGCAGAAACCTTATTTATTACACAAAGTCAATTAAAATTGTCCAGAAAAACTTAGATGTTGCAAAAAACTGACTAAAAATTGCACAGAAACAACATTTATTGTAAAAAAAAAATAATTTGTCTGTTACACTATTTTAACTTAACATCGTTAAGAAAACCGTAGTTGTTATAGATAACAGATTTATTGTAAGAAATTTTTACAAAAAACTGTTTACGTATGTATAAAATATATACAGAAAATACGTTGTAAATATAGAATTGCTTAAAAAACCTAATTGTAGCAGAAAAATATCAAAAATTTTGCAGAAAACAAATTTATTGTAAGAAATTCTCACAAAAATCTTTTAACATCACAAAATTTATTTAAAATCCTTATTTATTATATAAAGTTACCTCCGGTATATTTATCTGTTTGGTAAGGTTGGTAAATTTAACCCATTTTATGTCGCGTAGTTACTGAACACTTACAATGTTTTTATACGGTAGTACAGTTTGGGAGAGTCAAAATTACCACCCAACTAATTCTCCACCCCTAAAATATTTCAAAAAAAGCTTCATACAAAAGTGTTTTGATTTAAATAAAGTTAATTTAAAACAGATCATAAAAACTTATTTATTGCAGAAAATTTGCAAAAATTGTGCAAAAAGAAATACATCATAAAATTGATCAAAGAATGCGTTAACGTAATATAGATCATGAAAACTAATTTGTTGCAAAATATTCTTAAAAATTGCATAGAAAACACATTTACTGCAAAAAGAATTTGAACATTGCATTGAAATCAATCAAAAATGCGAATAATACGTTTATTGCATGAAATTTGTCAAAAGTTTGCATAAAACAGAAAAACAAAAATCTTCTCATTAAATGAAAGAAATTAATAATTTATTCAAATTCAATCTAATCTAATCATACCGTCCAAAATCAATCACAGACAATTTTTTCGGATCTACAAAACTTGTCAGTGCGCCTTCTACGACTACTTCTGTGCTGATTGTTTATAATATAAAAATTATATATCTATTTATTTTTATAATATTTATGAAAAATTGCGCAGAAAACTTATTCATTACATAAACTTTATATAAAGTCAATCTAAAATTAGTTATAAAAACCTAATTCATTTAGAAAATTTTCAGGAATTGATTCGGAAACACAATTATTTAAGAAATTTTATTTAAAAAACTTATTTATATTGTGAAATTTTTCAAAAATTGCGCTATTGTTACATAAAGTTAATTTAAAACCAAACAGAAAATCTATTTGTTTCCAAAAAGTTTCGAAAATTGCACAGAAAACTTTTTTTTATTTACACCATAGTTGATTTACACCCAATTGTTGCAACAAAAAAATCAAACATTGCTTAAAAAACACATTTATTTGCAAATAATATTTAATGCAAAGAAATTATGTTTTTGTGAATAAATTAAAAAAAAAAATTATTGCATAAGGTTTGTGAAAAATTTTGCAGAAATTCATACAATTATTGTCTTAAAAAAAAAAAAATTACTAAAACTGGTACAAAATACTGAATAATAATCAAATTTATTGCATAAATTTATTAAAAATTGTGGTTTAATACATTTAAAAATCATTTTTTTATCGCATCCGCTAATTAAAAGAATGGAAGGCCTAGTATCTGGTCCACCCTCATATTAAATGTAATAATGGTTAAATGGGCTCTAATCATATCTTAGACTAACATCCTGAATTAACAAATGACATAATTTTTTTTTTGCCGGAGCTAGGTCTCGAACTTGCAACAAATTATGCTTCGAGATTCGAGTTGGAGGCTTCACCCTACTGAGCCAAGTTATAACGAGAATTACTTCAATTTTTGCACAAAAAACCTTATTTATTACACGAAGATAATTAAAATTAAAACATCTTAAATTTTAAAAATGGTTTACGAAACACATTTGTTATGAGAAATTGATCTAAAAACCTATTTAGTTCATAAAATTTATCAAAATTTTTGCATAAAACATATTAATTACTGAAATTATATTAAACTGGTATCGATCAGAAAAAGACGAATGTTCAAAATTGTTGTTTATTGTTTTGCAACATTGAAATTGTAGCGAGAAATACTTCAAATTTGCACAGAAAACACATTTTTGCAAAAATATTATAAAATATTATTACATTAAGTTAAATTAAAAATGCTTAGCCTTTCTACAAACGAAATTGCACAAAAACAAACTTTCTCAAAACATGAAATTCAGTTAGCAAAGAAAAAATCAAAAATTGTTTGTTTTTGTATGAAATTTTTATAAAATAATTTTTTATATTATGAAATTCATCAATCATTTTGCAGAAAACTTACTTCTTACCCAAAATTAATCTAAATTGCTTATAAAAATTAATTTGTTGCAAAAAATATCTTAAAAATTACACAAAAAAAACAAATTTATAAAAAATTATGCAAAAAACTTATTTATTACATAAAGTTAATATAAATTGTTTAGAAAAAAATATTTACTGCAATCAAATCTCAAAAGTTACAGAGTTTTTAAGAAATTTCTATTAAATAATATTTATGCAAAGTAAATTCGAAGTTTCTCTCAAAAACACACAAAAACACGTTTATTAACATTACGAAAATACGTTATTGTAAGACATTTTAACAAAAAAGTATATATAAATTTATTCAAAAATTATCTACTTATAAACAGATCAGAAAAACCTATTTTTTCCACACAAAAAAAAAAAATTTGAAAAAAAAGTTTACAAAAAACTATTCATTATCATGAAGTGAAATGAATAATTTCCTATCATCATCTCTTAAGTTAGTATTAAATAAAAATTGTGCTGTGTAGATATCTAATATAATGTAGACTGCCGAACATCTTAAAATCTTCACCAATGTGAACAAACATTTATAGACGTCCTCTTAGCAAACGAAAAGGTGATTATCACCTACCAACAAACAGTGGAGAGGTCAAATCTAAATCGCTTAAAACTCAAAATGTTGTTTTGTCGGACTTACATATAAAGAGTTTTCCAATAAGAAGTTTCATTTTTAATAGCAGGCTATTTGGGCAGCTGTCAATTTTGAAGCTATTATCTTTTGACATTTGACAAGTAAAATCTACGCCATTATTAAAAATGGAATGATACACGCTTCAACAACTCATTGAAATTATTAAAATGCACTACAAAATTGGTAAAAAAATTTCAGTCACATTTCGCAAAATTAAAGCACTTTTTGGTCGTCGTAAAGCACCTTCTCGGCCGGAAATAGTAAACCTGGTAGAAAAATTTGAGCTGTTGGGACAAGTTTGTGATGTGAAGAATCGAAACCGTGTGCATCGCTCAAGAACACATGAGAATATTGCTGATGTAGCCCGTAGTGTTGAAGAAAACCCAGGTTTGTCGATTCCTTGTCGATCTTTGGAATTAGACATTCCACAAACGACATTACACTGTATTTTGCATAAAGACTTAAGTCTTAAGGCTATTAAAGTTCAGTTAACACCAGAACTCGAGCCTGTCGATCACCATAAACGTTGTATCTTTGCTGATTGGGTCATCCAAATGCATCAAAAAGATCCGGAATTTTATTGAAAAATTATCTTCAGTGATGAGGCCCATTTTTACGTCGGAGGCTACGTTAATAAGCAGAATTGTCGCATTTGGGGCTCAGAAAATCCAAGAATGATTGTTGAAAAGTCTTTGCGTCCTCAACGTTGACTGATATCGTTTTCAACTGTTAATGACATACTTTCCACTTTATAATGAAATAAACTATATATTTATTACATATAGTCCATTAAAAACCAATTTTACGCAAAAAGCTTTTCAAAAATTGCAAAGATAATCAATTTATAACATCCAATAATCAGTTTTTCATTTATTTTATGAAATTTGTACAAAACACATCTATTGCAAGATTTAATCAAACATTGTATTTTATGTATTTAAAAATTGAGTTTTAAGGGAACAGCTGCGACTCAACCAGACGACAAAAAAGTAATCTGCTAAGTAAAAAAATTATACTAAAACAAGAAATAAAAGTGAAATAAATTATATTAAATTTATTTAATTAATTGAAATAATTGAAATAAGAAAACTAAATAAATAAAATAATAAGGATTATAAAAGGATAGTTTGCACAGCGGTAATTGCGACGTTGTCAAGTATAAAACACGCCGAGAAGACAAAATAAATACAAATACAAGGAAGGAAATGGAGGAACTAAAAAACATGTTCAAGGAATTAATGAAGGAGATGGCAAAGAACACTAAGGAACTAAAAGAAGAGATTAGAGAGCTAAAGAAAGAAATGAAGGATAAAGAAGTAAAGTGGGAGCAAGAAAAAATACAGATGATACAAAAAATTGAAAATTTAGAACATAAAGCTGAAAAAGAAGAAAGACAGAAAAAAAGAAATAACATTATAATAACTGGCATAAAAACAAATGAAAATGAGGAACAAATTAAAGTGGAGAACTTCTTGAGAGAAATACTTCAGATTCAAGTCAAAATAGGGAAAGCTCAGCTAATACATAAAGAAAAACAAATAATAAGAGTCGAAGCCGGAACATGGGAAACAAAACAAAAAATAATGAAAGCCAGAAGAAATTTAAAAGGGACCAGAATTTACATTGACAGTGACCTAACCCATGAAGAAAGATACGTACAAAAAGAAATTAGAGACATAGCAAGAGAAGAAAAATCGAATGGCAAGAGGGTAAGAATAGGTTACCGTAAGTTAATAATTAACGGAGAGGAATATAGATGGAATAAAGAAATAAAAGGTTTAGAAGAAGTTGAAGATCCAAAAAACTAATAGGAAAACGGCTAGGAAAAAAGAAAAATACACGGCGAGAAAATGGTATAAGAAAGATGATAAACTCGACGGCAAACGATGTAAACAAAAGGAACAAAAATAGCAAAAGTACAAAAAAGAAAAATAAAGAAGAAAGAGTAGGAACATGGAATATACGAGGATACATGGGAAAAGAAGTTGAACTGGTGGAAGAAATGATAAACCAAAAAATAGAAATACTAGGAATAACGGAAACAAAAAAGAAAGGGCAAGGGATAGAAAGAATACATAGAGGTTATTGGTTAATGTGGACAGGAGTGGAGGAAAAGGATAGAGCAAAAGGAGGAGTAGGAATGATAATAGCTCCGGAAAGGATAAAAGATACAATAAGAGAAAAACACATAAATAAAAGAATTATGACTGTAGAAATGAAGCTAGGAGAGAACGAAACATGGACCATGATAGTAGCATACGGACCAAATGAAGACGCAAAAAAAGAAGAGAAAGACAGCTTCTATACAAAATTACAAGAAGAAATAGACGAGGGAGCAGAAAACATAATGATACTAGGAGACCTAAATGGGAGAGTAGGAAATCAAAACAACGGAATAGAAGAGGCTATGGGAAAAGAAGGAGAAGAAATTAGAAACAACAACGGAGAAAGAATTATTCAACTATGCATTGAAAACAATCTAGTAATAACAAACACTAAATTCAAACACAGGGAAGTTCACAAATACACAAGAACACAACCAACCAGAAACGAGAAATCAATAATTGACTACTACCTAGTTAACAGAAAGAACTGGAACAAGATAAAGAATGTAAAAGTAACAAGACAGGCGGAAATAGGAAGCGATCATCATTTACTACGAATGGATATGAAATGGAAAGCAAAACTTAAACCAGACAAAAGAAGGAAAAAAGTTAAGATAAAAATAAAAACATACAAACTAAAAGAAGAACAAATACAAGTGGCATACCAAGAGATACTACAAAAAAAATTTAGAGAGAAAAAAAAAAAGAACGTCCATAGAAGGAAAATGGGAAATTTTTAAACAAATTATTCTAGAAGCTGCAGAAGAAAGCTGTGGATCAGCAAAAATAGTGAACAAAGATACTAAAAAAACTAATTGGTGGACAGAAGAAGTCAAAAAAGAGATAAGGGACAAAAAAGAAAAATGGAAAAGATACTTACAAACAAAGGAAATAGAAGATTACGAAAAATACAAAGAAAAAAGAAATAATACAAAGAAAATAATAAAAGAAGCAAAGATAAAATCATGGACAAAATTTGGAAAAGAAATGAATGAAAATTTCAACCGAAACCAAAAACTATTTTACGGAACGTTAAAACATCTAAAACAAAAAAAAAGAATACAATATGATGAACATAAAAGACAAAAATGGTAAAATAATAACGGAAGAAGATAAGATAATGGAAAGATGGAGGCAATACTTCCAAGAACTAACAGAACAAGAAGCAGAAGAAAACAAAACAATAGAAGATGAAGAATTGCTACAGGATAGAAGAACGGAAGAAATAGAAGAAATTAAAAAAGACGAAGTAATAGAAGCAATTAAGAAAATAAAAAACGGAAAAGCACCGGGAATAGATGAAATAACGCCGGAAATGATGAAATACATGGGAGATGAGGGAATTACACAAATAACGGAATTAATAAACGACATAATGAGGAATGGGAAAACCCCAAAGGAATGGAATAAAGGAATTATTCTACCCATACATAAAAAAGGCGATAAAAGGAAATGTGAAAACTATAGAGGAATCACACTAACAAGCATACCAAGCAAAATATTCACAAGAATTATTGAAAAAAGAATGAGAGACAAACTAGAAACAACAATAGAAGACAGCCAATGTGGATTTAGAAGAGGAAGAAGCACACAGGATCTAATATTTATATTAAGACAATTAAGTGAGAAAATGATTAAAAAAAATAGAGTAATGCACGTATGCTTTGTTGACCTTGAAAAAGCTTTCGACAGGATCAAGAGAGAGGACATATGGAAAGAACTAGAAGAGAGAGGAATTGAGAAGAAAATAATAAACGTAATTAAAAACATGTACACAGAAAACAAAAACATAGTCAGAATGAATAACGAAGAATCAAAAGAATTCCAAACGAAAAAAGGTGTGAAGCAAGGATGTGTGTTAAGCGCATTGCTTTTCTCAATTGTGCTAGACAGGGCAATAAAACAGGCAAAGAAAAAAATGAAAATGGTAAAAATAGGATATTGGAAAATGGAAGTAACAAAAATAGCAGAACTGCTATTTGCAGACGATATGGCAGTGATTGCTGAAACCGAAGAAGAGTTACAACACAACATGGAAATAATAGAGGAGCAACTAAAGAAAATAAACATGAAAATAAATTATGAAAAAACAAAGACCATGATAATTGCAAAAGAAAAAATGAATCACGAAATAAGAATAAAAGGAAGAATAATAGAACAGGTCGAACAATACAGATACTTAGGAACAATAATACAAAGCAACGGAAAACTAGACAAAGAGATAGAGGACAAAATAGGAAAAACAGCAAAAATATATATCATGTTAAAAAATACTTTCTTTAACAAAAAAGAAATATCAAAAACAACAAAAACAGAAATTGTAAAAAAAGTAATCAGACCAACATTAACATATAGTAGCGAAACATGGACGATGACAGGAAAACAAATAGAAAGAATAAATGCTATGGAGATGAGATTTCTTAGGAAGATTGAGAACAAAACAAGAAAAGATAAAATAAGGAACGAGACATATAGGACAAATTTAAATATAAAACCAATACAAGAAAAAATTATTGAAGGTCAAATGAGATGGTATGGACATATCAGAAGAATGAGTGAAGAAAGAAATACTAAGAAAATTTATGAGACAAGAGTAACAGGAGAACAAAAAAGAGGAAGACCCAGAAAAGAATGGAACAGCGCAATAAAGGAAGAAGCTACAAGAAAAGGAAACACGTGGGAAGAAATAAAAGAGATTGCCAAGGATAGGAAGAAATGGAGAAAATATTACACAAACTAATAATGTATACGCCTGACACCGAAAGGTAAAAAGGCAATTGAATAAATAAAAATAAAAAATTGAGTTTTAGCAAGAAATACACAAAAAATATTTTTTTTTTTCAAGAAATTTGTTACAAAACGCACAGAAAACTCAATTATGAAGTAAAAACAAAATTGCCGAAAAAAACTAATTAAAAAACTTCAAAAATACACTGATGACAAAATATTTTCAAAAAACCTATTTTCAAATTAAATTTCATCAAAAATTGCTCAAAAATGATTTATTACGTTAAGTCAATCTAAAATCACTCAGAGAAAGCCAATTGTCGATCAAATGTTCAAAATAATCAAAAAATGCAAAATTGTTGTTTATAGTATTTAAAAAATTAAGTTTTAACGAGGTATAAGTGTAAATCTCACAACAATAATTAATTATTTGAAAGAATATAATTAAAAATTGCACTAAATCAATCTAAATCAATGTTCAGAAATAACTAATTGTTGCAGAAGTATTTTAAAAATCGTACCGAAAACACATTAACTAAAAAAAATTTATTTAGTTCATGAATTTTATCAACAATTACTAATTAATATAAGTTAATCTAAAACTTTTCTGCTCAGAAAAAAAAACAGTTTTTTCATTTTTTGCAAAAACAATCTTAAAAATTGCTCAAAGAACATGAAATTTGTTAAAGATCACTAAAAACCTTACGTACTACATAAAATTAATCTATAACCGGCCTAGAAAACATTACTGGTTACAAAAAATATTCAAAATTGCACAAAAACACACATTTTAGAAAATTTTCAAAAAGGATCTATAATTAATTTGCAAAAAATATTTGCTTTGTAAAATTCATCAAAAATTGCAACAAAAACTTACAACATACATAAAGTTAATAAAAAATTGCACTAAAAACACAGTTTTTTAAGAAACTTTACATATAAATTAATTATACCATAAAATTCATCAAAAATTGTTTAGAATTGCACACAAAATACATTTTTGCAGGATTTTTCTACAAAATATCATGAATCACAATGAGATAGCTCAGTTATTGAGCGTTAGCGTAGCACGCTAACAGTTTAGTGACTAAAATAATAGACTTCTAGGGCGATGTAAAAGTTAATCTAAAATTGGGCATAAAAATATTTTTTTTGCAAAATACATTTTAGAAAACAAAACATTTTTAAATGTTTTCACAAAATCTAATTTAATCATAAAATTGTATAAATTTATGCTGAAGACGTATTCATTACATAAAGTTAATATAAATCGTTAAGAAAACTATTTTTTGTTAAAAAAAAAACATTTTTCAAGAAATGTTTACAAAAAAAATTATTTTAAAATTTTATTACTACAAAAAAAAATTTAAAAACCACATTTTTATATAAATTAAAAAAAAATAAATCTCAAAGAGCTCCAATAGTTTTAAAATCGTTTCTTATAACAAAAAATATATATATATATAATAAAATGTTTGCATTTTTCTATTAATATATCGCCAAATAATGCCATCAGTTTAGATTGTGGTAGTATAATGGGTATTGATTTATTTATTTATTTCATCGTAGAAAGTTGTTGCTTTGACCAGTTTTTGATTGAAGTTCGTGCTTATTCTATAGAATCATTTGCTAAAGGTGCATACAAACTTGTATCATAATAACGAGCTTAACATGTTTTTATAATGAAACTTATTAACTTTAATGTGTTATACTTCAAACTTCTTAGTACTAATTTTTGAAGAAAATTTTTTTTATTTGATTCCGCAACGATCTACGGTGTAGTATACTAGCAAATAAATCGACTCCGCCAAAACCAGAAATTTATTAATAATATTTGTTAATTGTTTGTGTATCCGTGCCAGTTAATAAAGTGTAATTTGAGTGTAGAGCACAAACACATAATAGTTATAGCCCTGACTGGATTGTAACTATAATTAAAATAACAACAATGAGTGCGGCTGATAAAACACCACTGGGCGATGAAATCCATCAGCGACGCGGAGAGCCAAGCGAGTTCCCAGGTGGATATTCAGCACGATAAAGACAGCAATTTCCAACGACCTTCCAATACAAAAAAAAGGGTCGACCTAAGAAAAATACAAAGCCGAATAAAAAAGGCAAAGATGAAAAAACGTATTTTAAAATTCTAATAAATAATGTAAATACGCCAACTACCTCTACAAACATTACAAATGTTACAATACTTAAAAAACAACAACAATTACAACAGCAACAATTTAAACAACAACAATTACAACATCAATTAAAGCAACAGCAATCACAACAGCAACAATTACAACAACAACAGATACAGCCACAGCAGCTGGATCAACATAAACAACAGCAACAACAACAACAACAGCAGCAACAACAACAACATCAACAGCAGCAACAACAACAACAGCATCAGCAACAAATAGTAAGTAGGTTTAAATTATTAAATAATAACTACAAACAAGCGTACTATCTTGAAACGTCACAACAGCTGTTACGTACTCATTTATCGGATATATGGTGTCAGAACATAATTAAAATCAATGATATAATCTTGTCTACTACAACGGGATATATTATTAAGTCTAATAATAACAAAACAACTACATGGGACATGTTGCAAGAACTAAAATGTTTAACAATTATAAAATCGTTCAAAGAAACGATACCTACAAAGCCAATAACAAAACTCCAACAACTCCAACTTATAACATGCGAATAATTACTGCTGAAATTAAAACATATCAAACTTTTTTACAACATGGCGTGTTTTATAAAAGCAAGCACTTTGCAGTATACGAAAGCCTTGCACCCGCACCAATACCTGTTCCATGCAGCAAATGTAATTCATTTGAAATAATAAATGCTATGCATCATTAAAATGTAGCAAATGTGAAGGTAACCACAGAACTTCCAGCTGTACGACTACCAACTCACCAAAATGTAGTTCATGCAAAGAAGAAGGCCACGAAGCATGGTCTATAAAATGCAAAAACAGACCTACTGCATCAATTGAGGGAATACCAAATATTAAAATAAATCAGAGGAGATTGAAAATCATATAACGAAGACTTCAAGAATTCATGCATCAGATACTATCATATCATTGATACGTACGTACACAAAATTAATTTCCTTAAAATCACTGACATACAACAGCTCATTCACAAACTAAAAATGAGATTTATAGAATCATACAACATAGACACGATTGTTTCCTTTTCTAATAACCGCATGTTTATTGTAATGTTAGACCTTCTGAATCCACATCAGCTCCCTTCTACTTCCCTCATAGAATGCGTACAAGTCACCATAACTCAAACCCAAAATGTCTAGTTTAAATTTTCTCTACTTCAACTTAAATAGTTTTTCCCGAAAATCTCCTATCATAAAAAATTTCCTTCTGTCTAACAATATTTCCTGTGGATTGTTTGTTGAAACTAAATCTTCAAATCCAATATCGTTTCAAAACTGGTCCATAATCCAAAATCCTGCCAAAGTATTTAATCAAAACTATAGAGGTGGCTCTATATCTATGACTCATCCATCTCTTGGAGTCAGAAAAGAGAACCCTCCTAGCATTAACAATCTTCTAAATGATTGCATCCATTTTTCAATTCCTTTTCTACAAGAGAAAATCCACATATTCCTTGTCTATATTCATCTAACATCCAAACTTGAAAATAACATATTTGTAAAAGCTTCCTTATATCCCCATTCCATTATTGTAGCTGATTTTAACTTAAACTTTAGAAAATTCAGACACCTTCAACAATTTTTATCAAATTCAGATATTTCTAAAATAAACACTCTACCAACATTCATTATGAATGATAACCAAAACACCACTCCAGATATTCTTCTCTGTTCATCTAGCATAAAACCTCTCATCCACTCTGTCAATGTCATACCTGATCTTTACTTCGATCATCTAGCAATTACATTTTCAATCAATATCTAACCTTTAACCGCTCCCAAAGAGTACAACTAAAATCTAAATCTCTGCAACACAATGAAAGTAAACCAAGAACTCACTTCATTTATTAAGTCCCATCCAAATATATCCCCAATATCATCACATCTTTTTCAAGTTTGTTATCTTCATCAATTCACCGCTATACCCCAAAAACGATAAAATTGTATTACAATTACCCACTTTCCCCATTCATTTTCTGGCTTATTAGACATAAAAAACAGCTATACTGCGAGTTTAGAATCACTGATGACAGAACACTAAAAAGACAATTTAATGACTTGAATAAAAACATACATATTCTAGTGCTTCAGTAAAGACAGGACAAATATATACATTCAATAACGGACCCAGACTTAAACAATAGCTGTTCATCATTCATCATTCATCACCGACATTGCTAACGTTTTTCAAAAACATTTTAAAAACCTTTTTCTTTTTCAGACTGTGATAACTTTGACAAAACTAATTTAGATGACATTAATATCTGGCATGACTTATTTTGTAAACAGACATATGTAACTCCTATAGATGAAACAATTGACAAAGATGATTATTACGACGTACTAAATAAAGGAAAAAATTCGGCACCAGGACACGATTTACTGACTAGAAAAATTTTAAGACAGTTAAGTGACAATATTCACAACTTTATTATACAAATTTTTAATTTTTGTTTAAAAAACCAACATTTTCCTAATGAATGGAAAGTAGGAACAATAGTTTGCATCCCAAAAAGTGATTCTTAACTGTCCCACCCATCTATATAGTTACCGCCCAATTACTCTTCTTCCGATTTTTGGCAAACAATTCGAGTCTTGTGTAAAAAACAAGGATTTCAGATTTATTTACAATAAAATACCTATGATTCAATTTGGTTTTATGCAGAGCAAATCAACTAGCCATCCTTTAACCATCTTCACAACCAATCTCATTCGAGTGTTTTGTTTATGGATATAAACAAAAGCGTTCTACTCTGTCTGGCATAAAGGTCTTCTTTTTAAACTTTCCGTTGTAAATGTTTTCAATTACCTCATAAACATAATTTTTTTTTTCTAAATGATCGAACACTAAAGGTACGGATAGGTTCCACATATTCTGAAACCTTTAGTCCACAACAAGGTGTTCCGCAAGGATCTCTACTGTCGCCTCTTTTATATAATATCTTTTGTGCTGATTTACATAACCTTAATCCAACCCACTTTAATCCAACTTCATATATCCTTCAATATGCCGACGACACAACATTAATATCGCACGCCAAATCGTTGCAGTTGTCTATAGCCAACTACAAACGTTACTAGACAATACGCAATTGTGGTTCAATAAATGGCAGCTTTGTGCAAATCCTTTCAAAACTAAACTTCTAATACCCCACCATAAAATCCACGAAATTTCTCCTGAAATCCAAATGAACCAACACATAATTAACTCAACCCAACTATGTAAATATCAAGGCGTTAACTTTGATCCTAAACTTAACTTTAAGTTTCATACTAGTTTTATCAAATCTAAAACTAAATCCAGAGCAAACCACTTTCGTTCCTACAAAAATTGTGGAATCAGCATTAAATGTGCAGCACACATTTACAAAACTATCTGTCGCCCAATCCTGGAAAACTCAATATCACACAAAAATACATTTTAGTAGAACATTTTCACCTAAAATCTAATTATATCATAAAGTTTATCAAAAATTACTCAGAAAGTTTACTTTCAACATAAAGTTTATATAAAATGGTTCAGAAATATTTCTGTTCTTGAAAAAATAATCTCAATAATTATAAAAAATTATTTGTTGCATTAAATTTGCAAAAAAATGTGCAGACTATTTATGTAAAGCAAGGGGGTTAGGTTGTATAATTTACAGTAGAAAGTAGTTATTTCAAAGCATTTGAAATCGGGCGGGATAAGTTGCAACCCCAAAATCTACATTAACATTTAATTTTATCTTTTAAGAGCATCCCAACTGCGACTACAAATAATATCGACACTTCCATATTTAGTCAAATATATTAATACATAATAAGAATGACATTGTTGCAATGATATTATTATATTATTAGATACAACTGTAGAGGAAGTGTATGTTAGATATTTGATCAGCTTGTCGAAATCTGGGGTGGTAATTTGATATAATGTGTGCAAATTGTAACTAATATATTTGATGTCATGGACAAACATATTATTTACTTATACTACAAACAAATATTAAAGGAAGTTAGTCAATTCCGTGTGTTATAATATATAGTATAACAGTATACGCCACAATTATTAAATTTCTCAAAAAAGTGTTAAAATACAAATTGTTTTATACAGAAAATTGAAATCAGTAAATTTAACTAATATTAAATTTCTTAACAAATTGCAATAATAACTACTAATACCTTCTGTATTCCTCCTTAAATTTATGAGTTGAAGAACCACAATCTTTAACTACTACACTTCACTGTTAATATTTATGAGAATTGTTAGTTATATTGATTATAAATCATTATTAATTTGTTGTTAACATAATACGATACATAACGTCAGAAAACCGGCTGTAAACTGCATTGATTCTAGAAATAATATATGTGGAATACGCACTGATAAAGATTCGTTATCTGCATAGTCTAATTTATTTTTATACGACTTCGACAAAAAAACTTGTTGTTTTATATTTAGATTAGAAAATAAATAATAAAATTCTTTTATTAAAATTGCACATACAGGGATGAAGGCATTAACTATTATAAACTAATCAATTTTCATAGCCTATTTGATTTACATTAAAATTCTTCAATCAGTAAGTTTTAAAAAAATATAGCCCCGTGTCGGCTAACTATAAAGTATTAGTTTTTTCTTCCCATAATCTCAGCAATCATTAATAATGTAATAAACTATTAATGGTTGATTTGGTGATGTCATAGCGGACATTAATAAAATAGTTATTTACGATTTCGATTGATGTCCGGTTATTAAATTAATAAACTTAAGCAATTGATTGTAAATATTAAAAGTTTTATAGCTTTTATTAATTAAATTACTGTAATCATTTGCATTTATAATTTAATTAATTCTTTTAAATAGTTCATACAATTGGCAACACTACAACCCACGTGCCCACGATTTCCTTTTTAATGTCCGCATCAAATTTTACGGCAAGTTTATTGGTGGAGGAACCTATGGGCACCGTATCTATTTTAACGAGCTTTCCCGATTGTAATTAATGGTCCAAGACCAAGGCGCAAAGAGCCCGCACACCGCTCTAAATATTTATGAGTTTCCGTTCTTATTTTCCCGACCTAATTTGCTCAGCAAATGAGCTGCCTGCCGACAGGCTTGCAGTCACAAAAATTATTGTCGTCTTTACGATTGTAGACGAAAAAAAAAAGGGATCTGGGTTTAAAGCATATAAAATGATTGTAAAAACTGTTATAAATGCAACAGAATGTTAACATATATTTGCATTAGAAATGTAAATTATGTAATAAAATTTATCATTATTTATTAGCTTTGAATAAGAAAACGAATTCCAGAATGGATTTGTTTATCTAAATATTTTATTTGGTCATAAATTCAAGAACATATTTTATTATATACATGAGTTTAAACATTGACCTGGTATTGGGATTGTATTTTATTAAGCACCAAAAATTGGTTATCACATTTAGACTTTATCATAATTGTTAGACACTTAAGAATCTTTCTAAGCTTCAAATGCCAGTGCACAACATGTTCTCAATGACTGGTATGTACAAGGTTTAATATCAAATACAATCAAACCTATAGTCTTAAATGCCAGTATATGACTAAAAATGTTTTATAGTTATTTACACGACCTTCAATGGAATTATCTTTTCTCATCCTTTTATTTCCTCTTCAGGATATTTCTTTTTTCATTTTGTATACACTTCTATTTCGATTTGCTGTCCAGCATGTGCCCTAGAATGTTTTGCAAGGTAACTTTTTCTGAGTCTACGGTAACAAGCCAGTTTTTCATTTTGTTTGTCAACTAGTGTATACTAGAACCGTGTGCTTAGTTATGTTGACCATACTGCAGTATGAGTAGTCCTAGTTTGTGTTTGTGGTTTAAATCTGCACAGTTACTTTGAGAAGCATTTGTGCTTGCTCAGAAATTGGATGATGTGATAGTCCGAATTTTTTTGTTACCTATTTAGTTAGTTTGGAGATGAGAATTTTTGGCCGTGCCTTTTTGTCATTTTTCTTTCACTTTAGTTTGGAGCTTAGTACAACCGTTCTAAAACCAATAGATGCAACGTAATGGTACTAGCATTGGCTAGTACTGCTTTTCTCTACTACGCGGAACGAGACTTAAATGACGACCTTTTTTTATGTGCGTTGGTGTATTTCTTGGTATTTCTTTTTATAAGCCCTTTGGCTCCAGAAGGGGACTCGTCTTCCTTTCTCTTTTTAAGATCCTCCAATGTTGGACATCAGACTGGTTATTATCGCAATCTTCATTTTGTATATAAAAGTGATGCCTTGCCAGAGCAGCATTCTGGTTAATTATTAGCACGCTGTCGACCGTAAATGAGGTTTCTCCTGTTTGCAAGAATGACAAATTTTGTTTTTTATTTAGCAAGTTGAACTTTCCTTTTGTGGAGACATTTGATGGGCTTACCCATTCTCCATTTAACATCTTCTACTATATCTTCAGTGTTTTTGCCCGCAATAATCGTGCTCGTAGTGGTGAGTGTAATGCCTTGGAGTTTGTTGTTCATATCATTGGGGTAAGTTGCATGAGATAAGGGATGCAAAGAGTGTGAAAGGTTATGGGGTTGCCAGGGACGGAATTCCAATCTGCCTTGTGTGCCAGCGATGGCCTCTTCGGAAGATGTTGCCTTGTTTCTTCTGGGTTAGCCCGGTTGATGTTGCTCTTGCGGAGGCTCTCGGAACACTTACTATATCATGCTACACCTAAGAGCCGAAGCCGATCAACTGTTGTGCTGGACTATGGATCTCAACTACATCGGCAACACCGAATTCAAACTTCAAGTTGCTAACTATCTCATGAACGAGATCACGAAGCTTACGGGCAGAATAAACTGGATACGCGCACACGTGCAAATTCAAACTGCAACTATCAACGAATCTACGTTGGATATGGAAGAAATTGACATTCAACCAGTGAGACACCCGTCGGCCAACCAAGAGGTTTACGTTACAGAAAGACCAACTGTTGGGCCCGGTCTAGCCCTCGACATAGTTGATGTGGCCCACACAATTGCGACCAACAAAGTTACAGTCACCTCCACGGATGAAGACGACGACGTCGAACTGGATACTCAGGCAACGCCAACGGCAATAGGTACAAGGACGAGACACGGACTAAGAAGCAGCCGGTGATTGCTGCTAATCCATCGGCGGATTTCGTGCTCCATTGCACTAGACTACATATGCGGGAATAGTGCGAGAAGCTTCGACTCCTTGGGTAGTGCCTCGGATCAACTTAGGGAATTTCTGAGACCGTCGTCGGAACCCGGACCATAGCCGGTTTTCGAACTCACGTCCCGCGAGTTTTCAAACATTTTGAACTCGTACCACAAAGACTCATTGTGAAAACCCCAATGGACACTTTTTATTTATAGACTGCTCCCTTCCATAGTGCCGAAACTAAACCGATGTCACCTGGACACCATCACCGTCCTAAATTATATTCTGAAGATCAGCCTGAAAGTTGAGGGAAATTGTTGCAGCTATTAGGCGCAGCAACAACGGTCAATCAGATTGCGCCACTCTTCTTCCAACTCCTATAAAAATCCGACTTTTGCGGATTCTAGTCGAAGACAAGCCCCCAAAACGAACACAATCCACAGGCCTGTCAACACGGACTCGATTAACCGTCTAAGACCCCCTGTGCCGATTTACTACCGTCACTGCAGCTTCCTGGCAATGGTATCTAACCGGTGTAGTCGACATTTTCAGGAGTCATTTCAATCCCTAGGAGTTCCGAGAGATTTGCTTTATACAAATACACTCTTCGACAGACCACAAGCCGAAACAACTACACTTAGCAGACCAGCAAATCAGAGTGAATATCATTTAAGATCCAAATGTAGAAAATGCAGCATTAAAGCACTCTTGGTCCACTGCGACAAATACATACCTACGCACCGAGAAAAGCAATGCTTCTTTATCACCACATTGAGCCACACACGCTTCTGGGCAAAATCAGGAGCCACTTTGCTTTTGCACCCAGCCAGAGAACAATGGGAGAGGGTGGATTTGGATTTAATCGGGCTTTATGAAACAACAAAGGAAGGATACGTGCATGGATTTATGCGCAAGGTTGGTAAAAACAATCCTTGTACTGGATATGGCTGCCCAAAGATAATTTTTAGTGACAATGGTTTTCAGTTTGTCAGCAAATCTTTCAGCGTTGTTGAAGTAGACCAATTGGTGCTGCCAGAAATTGCTATCCACCCAGTCAGTAGTCAGTCTTAACGGCATTTATAACCAACTATTGAAAAAAAATCAATCTATCTGTTTGAATCCAAAACCTCATTGGTTGTTAAAAAAATCATTCTATGGTTGACGAAACGTGCGCCGTTATTGTTCAATATCAAAGCATATTAGAAAAGAGAAGCGAATTAAAGAAGGTGTACCTAAAGCAAAGGCTGAGGCCAACTCGTGGATATGACGCGAGGTCATAAGCTGACACTACGACGTTAAACTGCTTGTCATCTTGGCAAGGACAAAACCACACAAGCGATCCTCTTATGGTGTTATTGGCCTGGCGTCTACATTTTAAATGCTTCATCCAAAAAATCCGTATTTGCGCCGACTTGAAATCTGGTACAACTGCATCTCACTTGCCAACCGTTAGAGGGGATTTCGAAACATTACATAGGCTTCTCCAATATTGCCCCGGAAGCAAACAGATTTATTCTTACGGTGATCGACATGTACACTCGGTAGGTACCAGAACCGTTACAAGCAAAGCAATTACGAGCATTCTAGAATAGCAAATATTTAGTCGATTTGGACACCCTAGAATTTTGTTGGCTTCAATTTGTAAGCTACAAATTCTAAAGTTCTCACAAAATGTAAAGTTAAACTACTAGCTAACACTGAGAAGTGACGGCACTTGGAGCTGATGATGGCGCTGCGATGCCTAAAGGGCCAGCAACTACCGACACCCACTACCGACTACAGCCGTAATTCAACTGCGATGTCAAAACAACGTCTTCACCAAGTTGAAGCCGAGCAAAACCCTAGTAGGCTTATTGGAGGAAGTGATAAGTTCCAAGTTCTGACGCCAACAACAACCGCAGACTTTATAGAGTCCGATAGCGCCAAGTGGCATACCGCTAACGTCACTATCCTAGACGACAGAACGATGTAGTGCATCAACCAAGCTACGAAGTTTTGCCATAAAGAGTGGCATAGGTTAAATGAATACGCCCCAACCGGTTGGTTACAAGTTATTGGATAGAGGATCATTTTTATCAAACGTCTACAAGATCCACGTGGACGACATCCAACTGGTTCCGTAACCAGCAGTACCGCCCGAAAAGCAAGATTAGCCTCTAGAGACCAAGCCGGAGGTGATGTGTATTGGACTAGACATTACTAGAAACGTGACAACTATCGCGATGGTGAAACATGGAGGTTACAATTAAACCCTAAAGAAACTGGAGTTGACATCAAAATTTGACAAATTGTTGCTTGTGTGCAACCTGAGCTTGGGTGCATTCCCCAGGGGATCGTTACACTATAAAACAATACCTAGATACTAATAAAATGGGTTTATAATTTAATTTATTACGTCTGAACAAAATTGTGCAAATTCTGTCAAGCAAAACAAAAAAGCACAACAAACCGTCAGCTTACTACACCCAAGCAAAATAAATTAAGAAGCATTACCTAGGGCAGACGCCACCGCTCATAAAACATCCTCTCAGGTTTGGCGTAAGTCTACTAAGTGCGCTTATTGAGTTTTCAGCCTTCTTAGACAGTTTAACAATGTGGGGTCCCAGGTTAAAATTCTTGCCTGTTATACCTAAATACTTTGGAGTATGTTGGTTCTTGATTATTTTGTTATCCACCTTCAACGTGATTTGATCCATGCCATTTCCAGCTACAATTAGCGCTTTCGTTTTCCGGTGCTTGAATTGCAATCCTTTCTGCTCTAGCCATTTTTTTATACCGATGGCTAATTCTGCGTCTTCTACTATATATTCCGTGGTTCCGCAAATCCTATTAGGAGCAAGTCTTCTGGTAACTCTATCCTAAGCACGTTGTCGTAATATATATTCCACAGAGTTGGTCCTAGAACCAAACCCTGTGGTACACCAGAGGTCATCCTGAGAAAGAGTTTGTCGCCCACTAGGATCCTCCTGTTCTGCAAGTACGAGCAAATGAGGTCGATAAGGTATTGCGGTATACATTTCTCAACTACCGTTTTTTTGATTCCTGGCCAATGTACAGAGTTGATAGCGTTTTTGAGATCCAGGTAACCAGAATGGCAAGTTTCTTTGACTTTTTACAGTGACCTACCTGTTCTGGGTCCAAACTGGTGGTCGGATAGCTCGCCACATTTCTGGAGTTCCTGTACTAACCTGCTGTTCAGTACATGCTCAAAAAGTTTTTCCATTGTATTTATGAGGCATCGTGGTCTATATGCCGGTGTATCATTTACGGCTTGTTTTGGTTTTTCCAAAAGAACTAGCTTGGCTAGTCCTTGATTAGTTTGTCGAAGAAGGACAGTCGCTTTGCGTTTTGTTTGGCCAAGACCTTGGCTACTTCTAGCGGAATACCGTTGGGGCATGCAGCTTTTCCTGCATTTATGTACTGCTTGTCTTCTTGACTTCTTCTACAGTGCATTCAGGGACTTTGTTGGTTTGGTTTGTCTTCTTTTTTCACCTTGTTTCTTTGTGATGCGGAAACAATTCTTTTGTCATTTTCATCTCTTCCTCGTCCATGGGCGAGATTGGCCTGCAAACACCGAGCTTACCGGTCACTATTTTGTAGTCTTTTCCCCACAAATGTTTCAGCTTTCTTAGCAGCATTTATTGCATGCTTTAAGCTTTTCTTGTGTTCCTTGTAGGTCAGTTTAAGTTCCTCTAAATTAGATTTGCCCATCCGGCTATTTGCTCTTGGCTGCTACACATTTTTTTCTGGTTTCGAAGATCTCGTCGTTTCACCAGAAAACCGGTTTTCTGCTAGATCTATCGCTTTTTATACAAAGTTTTTGCTTTAGTAATGGAATTCATCACATCACTGGTACTGTAGTCCGTTTGCTTTTCTATTCTTTGTTTAACCAGATTTGCTAGTTGCGCTGCTTTGTCCGGGGCAAAAAACTAACTTTTTGTTTTTTTTTTGAGGAAATTTGAAGCAGGTCTTTATCCACTATCCATTATCCATGTTTACTTTACTGAATATCAGCCCAGTTTCAGCAAGAGTTCATCTAAAACGCCCATCAAAGTTCATTTAATGTGCAAATTATTAATAAATTAAAAAAAAAATGTTTGTTGCTAATGTTAATAAATTTAAATGTCAATAAACAATAAAATTAAGCTGGGAATAAATACGGCAACCAATTTCCCCATCAAATAAAAATGAATGCAATAATATTACTTTATGTCCCCAATTACTGTAATCTTTTATATTTTTTAATAATTGCAACAATTAAAGTTTATTATACATGATTCTAGTCGTTGTTTGTTAGCAATTAACCAGTTGATTATGCAAAATAATAAAGACAAAAAGCGTTTCACAAGGCAATAAAATGGTCTCGATTGTGCGATCCCGAATGGGCGATAACATAGGAATTGATTACTCTCTTAAGTGTTCTTAATAATTTTTAAATATAGTTTGAATATTTGCTCGTTATCTGTTCGATTTTCCTTAATCTAGTCCTTATGATCTAGTAATAGCATTGGGGTCGAGCTGGTTCTGCAGACATTATCGGGGTGATTTAAATTACACGACGCTGCAATGCCTTCACGGTCGGCCGCCGCCTCTAGAATTTAGTTTGCCTATTGATAAATAGGCCTTATCCTACTTCCGACAGTTGTTTTGTCGCCCGGAGTCGCGCAGACGGTGCACAAGGCGTGCCCGATACCGAACTAATTGTACACCATTATTGCCTACCTGCATCATTATCTACGCCTCACTACCACTATCTGCCCGCTCTTGACATTTTTTTCTTTTCTGCAATATAGTTTCAGGAATTGATAAGGAGATATTTGCTTTTAATACACATTATCCAGCCTTTGACCTTTTCCTTTTCGTCCGTCCGGTTGGAATGCCTGAGCGTTTCCCGAGCCGGCACTAAGTCATGAATTTCTCCCAGGGTGTGTGAATAATTCGGGATCTTTGTGTGTGCATTCTTGGTGTGCTCGTTAGTCTCGTCGGTTTCACGTGGGCACGTGGGGCGGCCATGCTCGGTTGCATGAGCGAGATAACAGCCTCCTTATGCCTTGTATCCACCGGGAGATTTGTACGCTCGCTATGCCTGCCTGCCCACTGCGAGGCCTTATCACACACAAGGACGACTTTTGTAATTGCATCTGGTTTAACTGTACAGACTACATGGAATACTACCATTATTGTTTATCTAGGTTTATATCACCATATGCTAACTACTTAATAATTGCGAACTGGTTCTCAATTGGACTGATTTCATTTCGTTCATCATTTTTATATTAAACTATCGATTAATGCGTTGCATACTGATGACCGAAAAACATAATTCCAACAATAAATCATCAACAACCGCTTTATTCTACAAATCATTCACACAGCAATTATCATCCTCTCCTTTACGGATACGTCTTCATACATCTCAGCTGAATTCATAAATCATTCACCACGAATATATTTTTGCTACAATATTTGCGCAATCAATAGAATTCATATGCAAATGCAAACAAATCTTAAATAATTATTAGAAAGCGGATTTCTATCAAATCATTATTTTCAATTTAACTTAAAACCAATTGATTTACGAAATGTTATTATTTATTCAAAATTTTTTGTGTAACTAAAAAATGGTAATTGTGGGGAATATGTAGCACTTTAATTCTATTCTGAGAGGGTCTCATTCTATAGTTTTGTTGTTAATGTGTCATGACTTTGGTTTTTTTAATGTTTAAATCTAGACCTTCTCTTTGGCAGCTGGTGCTTACTGATTCATTTAGGTCCTGGAGATCTTCTGTGCTATTAGTTATGATGATACTATTGTTTACGTAATTATGTTGTTGATTCCTTACCCATTTATGATGATACCTCTTGTTTTCTCTGGCAATGCTTCTTCAATGTGTAAATAATTGTTTTTTTGGTATGCTGCCAATTATTAAATAAATAATTCTTAGAAGAATTAATTAAATGGAATTACTTGATGCTCAAAAGTTTGTAGTTACAATCTAACTAGTTATTAGCGTAGATCTTGCTTACTGATTTACCTATTTTTTTTGTTTTTTTTTTTGGGGTGGGTGGGGAATCTTCTGAAGACTCTTTGGTTACATAACGTGTTGGATTTACCCTTCTGGGAGGGGGGGGGGTACCTACCTTTTAAGCCCTACCCAATCTGTGAGTGCCTGGAAGTTTTGGCCAAACCTCAATGTGTAGTGGAAGAATCTCGAAGTCGGTCCGAATATTTAAATTTTTAATAAACCATGAAGCTCCAGTGAGCATCCGCAAAGTCTTGCTTTGAAAGGCTTTAAGACAATTGAGGTGGGGGGGGGGTACCTTCCTTTTAAACCCTACCCAATCTGTGAGTGTTTGGAAGTTTGAGACGTTTTGGCCAAACCTCAATGTGTAGTGGAAGAATCTCGAAGTCGGTCCGAATATTCAAATTTTTAATAAACCATGAAGCTCCAGTGAGCATCCGCGAAGTCTTGCTTTGAAAGGCTTTAAGACGATTGAGGTGGCTGTTTGAAGCCGTACCCCAAATGAGTGAGGCGTACGTGATCATCGGTTTAAAGGTGGAGGTGTAAAATCGGGTTTTGTTCCAGAGCAACATGCCACTATTCCGACGTAACATTGAGTGTAGTAGAGTTTTGGCCATGTTGGCTTTGTTCATTAAAGATTGTATTTGGGGCTTGTAAAAGATTACCCCAAGATATTTGGCAGTGTTGGACTACGGTATGGGAACGTCATTGAAGGTGCCGTTTTTATAAGGAGTGAGTGACCACCGCCGTGTAAAGAGAACGGCCTTGCTTTTTGCTGGGTTAACTTTGAAGTTTTATTTATTTATCCAATTTTCCAGATCGGAGGTGGCTTTTTGAAGACAAAGTGACCAATTTGGTTAACCTTGAGGAGTAGATAAGTGTTGTGTTGTCAGCGTATTATGCGGAGAGAATGGAGCCTTGAGGAACTTCAGCCGTGATCTTCCGTGAGGTAGAAAAATAGTTTTGAGTTTGAGTTGTAATAGGCAGAGGAAATCGTTGTCTGATTAGTTTCTTGTTCGAAACTTTGTCGATGGCTTTTTCGATGACCTTACTTAAGGTGGATAGTAAGTTTATAAGTCGATAGTTTTTGGAAAACATTCTGTTTTTTCCAGGTTTAGCAATGTTGCCTACATGTGAGTCTTTTAAGATTGTCGGAAGAATAGCATTTGCAGTATTGGTTAGAGTCAATATTGCTTTATGCGAGAACGATTTTAGAGTATTTTTTAGAAATTTCATCCGGACCACGGGCAGAGCGGGATTTGAATTTTTTATTAATTTTTCTGATATGAGAAGGTCTAACGCTGTCTAGTATCATTGTCAGCGGTTTTCGGGAAATCTCTGACTTCCTTGCAAACCCTTTTGATTTATTCCAGATCCGTGTAGTCGGTGTACAGATTAGCCTTTTCCTTGATCGTGTATTGAATTCCATTCTTACCGCGATAGCCCGAATGGGAATCCGTCTGCTCCTAAGGGCTTTGGAGATCCTCTACAATGTATTTTTGTCTTCACAGATTTCAGTGCATTTTTCTAGCACTGGCTTTTGTGCTCTCTTGTGGCCGTTCTGACTTTGTTTTGAAGTTGATCCCTGGGGTCATGATGTCTTTGCCATTGATGTTTGGCGGCATTTCATCTTTAGATTAACGCCTTTGTTTTCTGAGATAATTCTAGAGGATAATCGAGGCGAACGCAAAAGGTTTTAGAAGCCTTTTCCGAGGATGTGAGTAGTTGATTTCTTCAGTCGTTTGTATTGGGGTCAGGCTACCAATGCTATCTTCTAGATATCGAGAGAAAAGAGTTCATTTTTCCCCTTCTCTGGACCCTCTTCCAAGTAGCTTCAGTACTGCTGAACTGTGGTCTAAGCTTAGGCCGTTGATTGCAGTTACCACTACGTGTGAGTTGATGTTTTTTAGTATTGGTACGTCAAGAACGTCTTCTAAGTGGATTGCCGCTCTGTGAAAAGTGGGTTCGTCCGGACCCAGGACTTGCAAACCTTTTTGCTCAACGTAGTCGGACAGAGCTTGATTCTTAGCATTGGTTCTTAGGCTATTTCACGATCTGTGCTTTAAATTTAAATCTTCCGCTGTTATTATGGGGTGTGTGATACGGTTTTGCGGACGAATGTAACTGAAAGCGATCCTTGGCACAGTCATCACTATTGCGTTAGATTTGAGTGAAATTAAGTCGGGTGTATTCACTTTAGACTGAACTAATGATCTTTTTACGAAGATCAAAGTTCTTTGCTTTCTCTCTTTCTCTCTCTCTCTCTCTCTTTTTCTCTTTCTCTTTCTTTTTCATTTGTCCACTGTTGGACGTAGGCTTCCTTTAAGTCGTTCTATGCGCTTCTTTTTTTTGCAATTTGATGTCATTCTTTTCCCGCCGTCTTCTTTGTCGTCGAGCCATCTTCTTTGCGGTTTTCCAGTGCTTTGTTTTGTGGCTTTTGGTGGGAGGGTACCATCGGTGGTCCCAAATACATAAAAGTATTTGGGATTTTCAGTGCCTAATTGGGTTTGTGAATCGATTCTGACACCAGCGAGATTCTAATTGAACAAGAACTTTTCCACTTCACCCAGGAACAGACTCAGCAAGCTACCGATTGGTGGGACTCCGCACATATTCTGCAGACCTGGTCTGCGCTTTATCTGTTGGCAGTGCTGACACTGTGGAATGCCGTTACGTTTCTTTTTCTGTTCTACTACGACTTTTAAGCCAAACAGATTGGTGAGGTTTAGGTTCTCCGTGCTCTTGGCTCCCTTCGGGAGTTGCTCGGCGACCATTGAGAACCTGAGGAACGGATTCCCTACTCGTTGAACATTGGTGGGTTTAAAGCTTTATTCTTCTAGCACTTCCCCGACGTCCTCCTTGGTGAGGTAGGTTGAGACCTTGAGGATCACCACCTCCAGGCAGCGTTTCTTGGAAGACGCCCAAGTATAATGCTAGGCGATTGTAGCAGGAGTTATTCAAATACCTTTGTCGGTATTTGAGGCGTAAGCCCTTTGTGCTTTTTGGCCTGAAGGGCCGGCAAGATTAGCCGCTGTCTGGACGCAGTTACTGATGGCGGCTGCTGTTTGGATGAAGGCCCTTTATTATTAGAATTGGTGGATTCACCCTCAGTTTTTTGTACCAGTACGAATCCGATGTTATTTGCTGCAGGATTTTTATCTGGTTTCTCCTGCTCAGTAGGGTTCATTGGTTTTTTGGTGTTGGTGGCTGCTTTGGTCTTCTGGGGATGGCTGGGAAGTTTGCCTTTGTCATCCGAAGGTGAGTTGGCGGCTCTACGTTTTCTCTTGTTGTGGTATTATTGCCGCTCTAGTGGCGTGGCACGGTTTTGCCGCCCCTTTTGGAAAGGCGCGCTTTGACCTTCAGTTTATTGGTTGGGACAGGTTTATGACTTCTATGAACTTCTCCGCTTTTTCGTCATGAGCAGAGGCGGCGGCTTAGACGGGGTTTTTTGGTTGGCGACCAAGATCTTAATTGTGGTGGTCTGGAGAGCCTTGTATTTTTGTCCGGAACTCTCGGACATTGCCACCATCTTCCAATCCATGTCCAGCAGCTGGCCCTCAAGGACCGCGATGAGGGCGTTGACTTGGACTGCGATCTGGTGGTTCCGCTGCTGGAACCCTTGGTAGGAGATCGGTTGCGCTCCACCTTTATCTTCCGATCTTTCATCTACTCCTGCTGAGTAAATTCTTTGTGCGGGGGTAGTCGTTTCTGTCTACGCCGTCATAGCTGCGGCGGCAGAGTTCTAAAATATTTTTTTTTTGTTTGCCAAGATGTTGATCTTGATCTAAGTTTGGTTTAATTAAAAGTGTACGGACCGTGAAACGTTGAAACGCAGTGCAGTCAAGGGTTTTAAGATGGCGGAGACATTGATACCAATAAAAGACGGAACAGCATATAACTAATAAAAACGCAACAAGATTTTTACGACCGCGCTAAAGCAATCACGCGTCACCTAATAGCATGAAAGGAATTCATTCTTGAATCAGTCTCGCTGTAGCAATACCTATCGCACATCAACAGTTAGAGGCAGGAATTCAGTAAATTAGAAAAGCGACATACTCATTTCACGAGATTAACAAGGAAAGGCTGTTACAACGGTACTGATACTGATGCGTGCCTACGCAGCTAATGAACGAGCTGCTGAATGAAGCTGATTAACATTTTAACAACGCTGGTACAACCACGCATCCAACAGTCTTTGTGGTCACCTTTAGCACGTTTGATAAACGATTTGCTACGCCAAGGAAAAATTGATTTAAGTCAAACAGGCACCGGGAAACTAGTTGAGGACTGGCAAACGAACAAACAAAAGATTACACCGGCTCACCAACAAACAAAACGAAAACCAAAATACAGTGCAATTGTTTGACATAGTTAAAGCGAGAGAAACAAGGAGCCTACATAAAATTACCGTTATTATAAATGGAAAGGTTATTTAAGTTTAGTTTGGCTCGGGGGCAGCCACAATTTTACTTTTATAAGGCTGCCCGGCATCCGACAAATCACAATCAAAAGTGCGTAAGCCGACCCAATGACCTCGATAATAATGCGATACAAACGCCAACATAATTGTTAAGGACACAGAAGGTGCTCTCTCTAATTAGTGTCACTAGTTGGGCTACAAGAAAAACTGTTTTATGTAAATCTCTGATTGAATTACATCGCATCTATCTTTGACTACTCCTGGCAGTGTATATATTAAAACCACCGATATAACAAACTGGATACCACCTTAAACCAAGGAAGTAGAACTCCACGAATCAGTCGTGTTACCTAAACACGCCTTTCCCGAATCAACCAAATTAGAAAAACTAGTTTGAGCTTTTTAACAGTTGTTAACAAAAGAGTGAAATACAACTTGCACAGTTAGTAATGCCATTGAACTAATGTATAATACTCCAGTGCAAACAGAGAGGTTTACATATAACGTACACAAAAAAGCCAACATCTTTGAACTAGTGGTAAATGGTATAATATTTGATCGAAGCTCAAGCAGCGTATTTGCTTTGGTAGTTTTGGTGAAGAAAAAGGACGTCACAACGCGTTTTGGCGTAGGCTACCGGAAACTGAATAATCTCACTAAGTAGAAAACTGCTCTTCTCAAGATTTTTGAGATCCACAAAATTTTAAAAGAATTTTGACTTGCTCAGGTCTTTAGTAAAATTAATCTGAAAACATAGTTTATAAACAATTGATCATTTTTGTTGCTCCCAACGGTAGAATCTACCATAATTATGTTATTAGGTTTAAATAACGCGCTAGCAACTTTTCAAAAATTGATGTCTCAGGTTGGGTTACCAGGAAATATAGTTTTTGTCCACTTAGATAACATCCTATGTGTATTTCAACAACTATAAGGAACACCTGAAACATTAGCAACAAGTTTTATAATGCCCGCAGGAATATGAATTGAAATGTTTGCCACCTGCTCAGTTCAGACGGCAACTGAGATTTACTACACCGTTTTAATTTAATCCGAGAACAAGTGCTATCCTAAAACAAGAAACAACTCAGGAGTTTTATGGAGCTGTGTACGTGGTTACGGAAATACATACCCGGATATAAGCAAATATCCGCACTCCAATGGCGAATGATCCGGATAACTTCCAAGACGAACATCTCGGATATTCAATTGGAGAACACAGAGAACTCCAAAAGACGAGTGTAAGAATCAATCAGTTAATGGTGTTTGCGCATACATAAGAAGAGGTGGTTAAGCAAGGGAATGCTAATCACTCAGGACGCGATTGAACAACCGCTATCCTCCGACCGCGTATGAACTTTGTATACTATGTACAAGTCAAAAAGTTATGCTATTGAATAATAGTCAACACATTTAGATGCGGTTGAACGCAGAACGCTAATGATGAACGAGTCAGTTCTTCATTTATTTGAAATATGTGAGCCTATGGGTTTGTAACCATTTTTGCTGATAACAGCTCTTTATGTTTCTATTGGTTTATAGATTGTCTTTAATATTTACTGCATTAATTTTGTTAAAAATAATGAATAAAAAAAATTATTCAAACTCAATCCAAAGATCACAGCTAGTTGTTTTGGTTCTACAAACCTTATCAGTGTGGTTTGTAAGACCACGGCAGCGGGTGGTGACAAAGGACAAGTTTAGTATTAAATTGCACTAGATGGAGTCAAAGTCAATTTTTATTATTTATATTTTTGTAGTAAAAATGTAATATGTTTTAAAAACTTGTTTATAACCGACAATTTGAAAATCTTATTATTTATCTCTGCTACATAGAAATCCGCCCTCTTATAATAACAAAATGTACATTTAATCAAAATTGTGCAGTCGCAATTCACTTTCTTTAGTCTCCACAACTATCAACTAAAATAAGATTATAATAAACTACGCAAGGTCAACGCAGTGCGGTCAAAAAAAGTTCTAACAAACAATCGCCTTACGCATATGTGAACAGTCTCGTTATCTCTTCGCCGTGACCTCGCGTCCTAAACCCCCCACGATATATTTAATCACACACATAACCGATTCCTCTCAACGCTTAATGCAAATTTACCCTTTATCTCCAAGAATGCGTGTAATGTATGTTAAATTTCAAACGTGACGATGCCCTCGCAATATGTAACTATAACAGAATTTGCATATTAAGAAAAAATGCTTAATGGTCAAGTGCAGGTGGAAGCGGAAATAGTTATGCGGTTAATTAAACGCTTAGTTGGAATTTAAATATTTCTAATTTGTTTGTCGGTAAAATCCAAATTTTGTTAGTTGAATGCAATTAATAATACTTTTTTTAACATAAATTGTCGAAATATTCCGTCTGCATGTGAAGTAAACAAAATAATATATACTGATATTGAGATACAAACTTTAACAAAATACCACATACGATTTTGCCCAACAAAAAGTTTACATATAAATTTTAATTATACTTCACGCTTGTTATAATTTAATTAAGCTAAAATCTGAACCAGACAGTGTATTGTATCAAAGCCTTTGATTCGAAACGCGTAGATGAAACAATCGGCAGCGTCTATATTTTTCCAATGAAAATCCACCATAATTACTTTCCAACAATAAACGTTAGCATCTAATTAGTAATTTATAAACTTGGTATGATTAATAGGGAATCCGTTTAAAGCTCAGAAAGGGGAATGAATAATTGCGTTTGATTATAAATTAATCAAAACCTTTGTTTCTGATTATATCTAGGATTAGTAAATAATAAAAAAGACGTCCCACATATCTAAAGATGCTATCGATTAAATATTGATACGGGTTACGAAATTTATAATGTAGCTATGCGAGGATTATTACACATCATCACAAAAATTTAATTGCAGTAATAATGTTTAATATTTAGAATAGCGACAGATTGAATGTTAATTGCGTTAAAAATAAAGAAATCCTTTCGGCATGATCGAGCACGCCAAAGACGATCGTAAATATTGCAAACACGGGGGAATATTGCATTCTTAGCTTGGATTAGATTGGAATTATTTATATAGGAATATGTGTGTAAGCGCGAGTTTATAAATGTAGCACTATAAAAGTTTACTATGCATTTACATATAAATATGCGCGCTAAGTGAGACTTCTTTTCAGCGAGCGTAATGGATTTATAAAATGAAATTTTATACATATACTCACGGGTGGAATTGTATTGCGTGTTGAAAGAGTTGCACTTACCTGTAATAAAAAAGATACAATTAGTTTATGTTCATTAATTTTATTTGTAATTAAGATATTTTAATTAATTTATTGACACAATAATTATGTGATGATGGTAACACAAGCGTAAGACCTAAAATTGCGAATTTAATAAATTAAAGAAAGATTCTACAAAGTTAACCACATTTTATATATTACTATTTATATGCCAAAAACATTGGCTGGTTGATTAGAAGATTTGACCAAAACAAAAATAGCACCTATCAAACAAATCAGAAACCATGCCATGCACTTAGTATCTTCTCAACGCCCAACGCCAACCATGCAATATGCTCTACTTGTCTGTATAGGAATTACTACTTTTAAGCACTTGCCTTACCCGGACAGAACACCTATCCTATGCTACCATACTTTACTCTGAAGACTAGTAAGAGCGTTTGTCCACAGTCCGATTTATACTCGTGTGAAATGGGTATCATTACGTGCAAGTTATACTATTGTCTACTTGTTTTATGTAATGTGTCATTTATGTGGCTGTTATTAGTAAGAAAATATTGCTACTTTACTCGTTTTAAAACGCACAGCATTTCCCAAGCGTAATGGGCTTATTACACACAGTTAATTAATTGTGAGGCAATAGCTTTGATTGGAGAGCCCCACCTACCCCACCCAATTGTAAATGATTTATAAATTAGATATTTTTGAATGAATTACCGCGGGGTTTTCTTGACAAAGATGTTATTATCTGCAGGTAGCTCAAAGGCAATACTAACGAGTTTACTCGGTCTTAATCAAGTCGAGCTTGCCTGCTGTTGTTCTTTTCTTTTTCTTAGATTAGGTACGTAGAAGGCTGAAAACTGTCAACTAGTGGTCCTCATTAAAAACACATTTTTTTACACCAGGTACTCAACCTGGTTCTCGTGCTTTACTTTTTTCTACATCTCTCTATTTACTATTTTTCTCTCACTAGGTACACAACCTGGCTCTCTTGCTCTCATTTTCTTTGCACACACCGTATACATCACTTGGCTCTATGTTCTTCTTCTGTCAACTAGGCAGTTGTACCAATTACTACGGGGTCCACTTTATCTTAGGCTGCACTCTTTGGAGAAGCTCTTGTTTGTCTTCTACACTCTGTTGTTTTCTACACATACACAATTCAGCTAATGAGTTTTTCTCATTCTCTATATTTCTTCTCTCAACTAAATCTTACTTATCTACAGTGGATGTTTCTTTTATTTGCAAATGGTTATTGTTATTAAATTAGGGTAAAAAGTAAAATATTGAATCATTTGCTTTTGTTTTTTTGACTAAAAAGTCTGTGTCAACAGGTCTGGGTTTGAATTTTTGACATTGCATAAAGGGTACATACAGGCCAGTCTTCTCCAAGATTAGTGCTAGTCTTGGAGAAGACTGGCCTGTATGCTCAAAATGTTTTTGGGCATTTGGTGCATAATGTTTTTGCTTAAAAAAAGAGTACAAACTACTGATGACCTATTCTAAATACTGATTTTGTTACTCTGAATCACAAAAACAAGAATAATGTTGCATGTAATTGAAATTCCAAACTTAACAATAGTTTCTTTAAAAGTACCAACCAATTAGTGCATATTAACTAGAGAAATTTTAAAAACTTACTACTATCATTTAAAATAGGATTTGCTTTAATCACCAATTATATTATCATCATCTTCTAAGTGCAACTTAAGACTAGCGCAATCTTCTTTGGAATAAAGAAAGTCTGATAGAGAAATTTGTGGCTTTATTGCTTTAAAAATGCCTCAACATTTGCATGAGAATGACTAAAGTGTTAGCCTGAAGCTAGTAGCAGCAAAGATTTCAGTTATTTCAGTTCACTTATTTGTTCTATTTATAATTTTTGATTGACTGATGCTGTAGAATTCTAGTTGATTTGCTTTTGTGCTACTTTTTTCCCGCAAGAATGATTGTAGACTAAACGGTAATTATTACTACTTGGGGGTGGCAATTGGAAGATTAGTAATGATACTTTACTTCTCATTAAATATTAATGTAACATGACGTCGACTTTTTCATGTATTCGGCGGTTTGGCTAGAGACGTTGGTCCGCTTTGAAGTAGAAACCTAATTGGTAGATTTATTTAAAAGATTTTTTTTATTGGGATTTTGCGTCAATACTGACTTATTGGTGGTTTTTACCAAGCTACGATGTAATTTTGCCCTAAGGTCTTCAAAGATGATCAAAACAAACGGAGTTTAGCCGAAGACGGTTGGCATGGCAGGTATTTGTGCCATAGAATTAATTGTGATGATGGTTCTGCGTTTTTGAGCTTGCAAACTCGTTTGAATAAAGAAAAAATGGTGTGATAGCTCAATGGTAGAGCACTTGCATATCATGCGAGCAGTCCGGGGTTCGATCCCCGAAATATGACTGAAATGATAACTTGCTCTTTATCCACCAGCGTGGTTCGGAAGTCACGTATTAAGCTGTTGGTCCCATCAAACCACTTTAAACAAGTCGTAGACTTACTGTGGCGATGTAAAAAAAGCCGTAAAAAGCATAATAATAATAATAATAATAATAATAAAAAAACGGTATTTTTTAATTATTGCTTTATTTGTGGACTGTATGATTTTACGTGCGTGCTCTGCGAGATTCGCTTACAGACTGAGCCTTTTGGCGCTTTTTCACCTTATTCACAACGCGCAGGTTGCTCATAGATGGCGTTAGTTGATATGAATCGCAATATAATAATTATTCATCTATCAAACATAATTGTTAAATCAGTCTCAATCATATCGCCATATAATGGATTTTAATGAGAATATTTGATTAATCTACAAAATAAATTTTGAACATAACAACATCATTACAAATTTAGTTTTAAGCAAAAACAAAAATAGGGGAAAAAATACAAATAACAAACATTAATTCAATGTGTAGACTTTATGCTAGTGTTCAATATTGCATTGATATATTTAATTGTAGCCAGTCTGTATTTGTAAAGACAATTTCAGAATTACTGTAACTTGTTATTTTTTTTTCTTATTATTTTATTGTTATATTGTTATAATGTTAGTTTTCCAAATTTGACTAATTTTTTTTTCTTTTTATTTGTATAGAGTGCGCACTATATGTATGTTATATATCTCTTAATTTGTCATTTATTATTTAATCTTTAATATATTATTATACATTTTCCCTGTTATTAGTATGTATGTACTGTTGGGAAATAAACTTATTATTATTATTATTATTATTATTATTATTATTATTATTATTATTATTATTATTATTATTATTAATATTCAATTTTCCCTTTCAATACGCATTAATACTTAAGGTTACACTTCATCATTATTGTCGATAGATAACACACATAGGCGCACTACCGGTCGTTTTATGTCACCTTGCACTGTTTTTATTGTTGCTGAACGCACCACACTATCGGCTCCAACGTGCAGCTCGATGATACGACCAATTTTCCATTTTCTTGGAGGAAGATTGTCTTCCTCGATGATTACTAATTGCCCCTTGGATGGAGCTTGTTTTGAAGATCTCCATTTCTGCCGCTTTTGCAGCTCTTGTAGATAATTACGACATTGCCTCCAAAAATGTTGTTGAAGTTGTTGCGTATATTGCCATCATGATAAACGATTTGTTGGAGTGTAAGTTAAGTCTTCTTCTGGAATTGACCGCAGATTGTCTCCAATTAGGAAATGTCCAGGAGTAAGGTATTTAAGATCATTAGGATCCGGACTAATAGGAGTAAGAGGACGACAGTTAAGAATACTTTCTATTTCAGTAAGTAAGGTGTAAAATTCAGTTAATGTTATGTTTGAATTACCAGCAATTCTGAATATGTGACGCTTGAATGATTTTACCGCTGCCTCCCACAGGCCACCGAAGTGAGGAGCTCGGGGAGGGTTAAAGTTCCACTTTAATTGAAGAGAATTTAACTCCTTTTCAATTAGTTTTTAGTTTTTTGAATTGTTCAAAAATTTGTATAATTCAGAAAGTTGATTACTCGCTCCCACAAAGTTTGTGCCATTATCAGAAAATATTTCTTTTACTAAACCTTTTTAGTACTGCTATAAAGGAATCTGTGATTAGATCTTCAACTATTTCACAATGAACTGCCTTTGTTAGCATGCAGATGAATATACAACCATATACTTTAGTGATTTTTTTAGAGCGTTTATTACCTTCTTTAATTAAAAAAGGACCGAAATAGTCAAGACCAGTTTTTGCAAATGGTCGGGAAATCTGTAGTCTACTAGCCGGTAAGTTACCCATTTTTGGCTGACATTTTTTATGATTTTGTTTAAAGCATACTACGCATTTTCGAATCAAATTACGGGTTGAACTTCGACCGTGAATTGGCCAATATTTTAAACGTATTAACGATAGTGTGCCTTGTATTCCGCTATGTAAGGATTTAACATGTTCGTTTCTTATTATTAAATTCGTGAGAGGATGTGATTTAGGCAACAAAATAGGGAATTTGCAAGAGTAGGGTAAATCCGAATTGCGTAAACGACCTCCTACCCGTATTAGTCCATTATCCAAAAATGGATCGAGTGACAATAGTTTGGACTTTCAGTTTAATTTTCTTGACCCCTTTAAGGCGGTCTTATCGTCTTTGAATTCAATATCTTGGACTAATTGTATTAAAGACATTTCGGCGTTAATAATTTCCTCTAATTTTAGGGAGTTTGTGAGTTTGCGCTGTTTGGTTTTGCAATTTTTGGCGAAGCGCTTGCAATATGCTATTATCCTTACCAAAAGACCGAAAGACGAAAATCGGGAGAATAAAAAGTCGGAAAATTCTTGATTACTTTCAATATTTGTATGTAGCGTTAATAGTTTAGCCTCGGGTACAATATGAACTGGCTTAAAGATTGAAGAACTTATCGTATTCTAATTTAGTTTTTTCTCTAAATTCAAAAAAACGCCTTTCTGACACCTTCAATGAATCTCCTAACGCGTTTGGATTTGATTTCCAAGGCAGAGATGCGACAAATCTACCTGACTCGTTTCGTTTAGTAGTACGTTGAAAATGAATTTCACAAGCGCGCTCTTCTTCTGATTTTATTAAATTGGTAGAAATTTCCTCGGTTTCCCAAAAGGAGGCGATTTTATTGTTCAATTCCTGTAAAGTGTTTACATTACATAATGCCGCATTACGTTTGTTTTGAATTTGAGCTGGTAACCTTCCACCTACTAACCAACCAAAAACGGATTTCTGAAGAACTAACCCTTTATGGTTTGTTTGAATTATATCGTTGAATAATAGCTAGTAGAAAATTTCCGCTCCAATAAGTAAATCTATTTCGCTTGATTTGAAATATTGAGGGTCCGCTAGTGTTAAATTAGTAGGTAAAGACAAAGACTGAGGTTTAAATGATATTGAAGGTAAGCAATTCGTTACTTTATCTAAAATGTAAAAATCTAATGATATTGCAAAACTTCCAACTCTAGATTTTAAATGTGCTTTGGTAATTGAATTTGATTTGGTGACGTTACTATTTACTCCGACGATTGGAAGCTCAATTGCCTTTGTGCTTAAGCCTAAGAAATTTGCGACCCGGAATCTAAAATAGCGCGGGCGCTGAAATAATTACCATGTGTGTCCCTGATATCAATGATACAGGTGGAGAGTAAAATATTTGTTGGCGCATTATGAGATTTGTTTAATTGCAATGAGGCCGCATGATTTAAATTTGCGCTAGAAGCTGAAGAGTCTAACTGTTCAAATTTATTTTGCTCTAAATTTTGATTTGTATTGAGATTTTCTAAATGCAACATGGTGTTATGAGGTTTATTGCACTTTTTGCAGTGACTAGCTCGGCAATGTAATGTCTTATGACCAGCTCTTAAAAAATTTAAACACAGTTGCTTGGATCTAACACTATCGATGCGATCTTTTACCGACAAACGATTCAAATCAGGACTTTGTAGGTTGGTATCATAGAGGCTCGTTACTATTTTGCTTTACTTTACGGATGCGGTTGCTGACTAAATAATTTTGACGTTTTCTATGTCTTAGTCATTAAAATTCTTAACTTGGCTATTGAAAATTTTCAAATCTTGTTAATAGAATGTAGCAGTGTAGTGTGTAAGCGGTGTTTTTTTACCTAGTTGTACATTTTATTTTGTCTTTGTAGTCCGTGTTTCTACAGGGTTTCCTAGTTTTTTTTTAAAGATTTTAACTAGCTTCTCTCCCCAGTTCTTTTGGTTGGACAACGTGTAGAAGGTGTTTGATGACAACAATATTGTAATTGTTGTCTTCTTGCTCATCGCCAAGGAAAACTTTGTCTAAAGCAATTTTAACATTTTCCTTGTTTTCTTCAGGTTTTTTCAGATAATCAAAATTTATTTGATTCGCTATGTGATTTTTGCTAAAAAGTATTCCTAAGGGTCAGAAGCGATTTGGAGTTCGGTTTTTTTGTTTTGTGTTGATAGATACGCTGTTTGCACTAGTTTGGTTAAGCTAACAAAAGCTTGCATGCACTACAAATTTTTGAATGTTAGTGATGAAAATGTCCTACCAATTGTTTTTCAAATTGTCTGGATGTATTTGTTAAACAACTGATAATTATTTAAATTAGTATTCCTTTACATTTTAGTGCGCTTTAAATCTACATTAATCAATTTAAAAAGTTAACAGGAGAAAATTTAATTTTTAATTGAAATTTTTCAAGAGATAAAATAACTTTAAACGGATTGTAGTAGTACTAGCAACATCTTAGATTTTTGTTTAAAAAAATATACATTGATTGTTGTTTAAAAAATTTCGAATTTTTTAGTAACTTTGTCTCTTTATTAGAAGAAATAAAGCCTCAAACAAATCTTAAAATTTATAGATTGATTGATTGTTGTGTAAAACATATAACTAACTCGACGCACGCTAATCCTCCCAATCACCACTCCGTGCTTAAACGATGTATATTAATTAACTTAACACTATTCAGCTATATCTATAATAATGAAGGAGCGGCCTTTGACGTCAAATCATTCGACTGCATTGCTTCACAGCGCAAAAGTTACAAAGGCTCTTTTGTACGTGTACGTCCCACTTCACTCTCCTTCTCAAACCATCTCATCTTCAGCGCGTCATCGTATCGACCTGCACTGCTTTTGTATGAATTAAACAAAACATGATTTTGTTTTTGACAAATTATTTTTTGAAAAGGTAATATCTGGGAATCTAGTTTGTCAAATTGGGGGAGGAGGTTAATAAATCCAACTTTTGGATAACAAACTGATTGACAGATTGTGGGCGAGTTCTTTCAATTGAAGTGCCTTATGCACCCAGCCAAATCTTCTTTCTTAAGAGATTAAATGTTCCTCTTCTTTTACTAAAAATGTGAAATATCACTAAATTAAGAAAAGAAAGTGAACAGTCTAATCATTTGCTAAGAAACAGTCTAGTGGGCGAGTAGGTAACACAGTACAGCGATTGCGGGCGAGTAATTTTATCTGAAGTGATCTGCTCACCTACTTGTATTTGTGTTATTTATTCAAAATTTTATGGGGTTCCTAGAAAAGTTATAAGTAAGGAACCAAATTGGCCAAAAAAATATTTACAATTGTATCTAAATGTTCATACAAATGTAAATTTTCATGTTTCTACCAGAATGCCATGCATCCGCAAAGCATCCTCTTCCGCGGCCCTGCCTTGCCTAAACTTGCAGACAATATTTTCATCTAAAAATTAAATTTACAGATAAAGATAAACGGAATAAATTTCTTGAATTAACTTTGGTATATTTAACTAAAACCAGAAAAAAGTGATCCCACACTTCAAAAGTAATTTTATAAAAAAGGCCAAGGAATTTATCAAATTTTTGAATTCCATTGGTTTGGATTTAGAAAAAGCAGAGAACAATGAAAGAAATCTTGAAATATCTTAAAGTTTGGATCTAATGGAATTTCTTTACTTATTACTCCGAATCACAAGAACAAGACAAATGTAGCATGTACTTGAAAGTCTACAATTAACATAAGTTTCTCTAAAAGTTCCTCCCAAATAGCTTTATGTGCATAATAACCAAGGTAATCCGAAATCCAACTTTTACCTTTTAAAATTGGATTTTTTCTAATCACCAATTATATTATCATCATCCTACAAGTGCAACTTAAGACTGGCGAATCTTGTTTGCAATAGAAAAAGTTGGTAGACTAATTTGTAATTTTATTGTTTTAAAAGTACCAATACATTTGCACAAGGTTGACTAAAGTTTAAAGATATTAAAAGTCGAAGAGTACAGTTAACTTATTTGTTGTATTTACAATTTAGATTTTTTCACTAATGCCGTAGGACTTTGTGTTTAATTTGGTTTTGTGGCACTTTTGCGTCCGCAAGAATTACCGTTGATTAAGCTATGATTATTGATACTTGGGGGTGGCAATTGGAAGATTGGTGATGATACTATATGATATAGATACGTTGGTCTGTTTTGAAGTGGAGACCTAATTAGCAAATGTAATTGAAAGATTGCGTCAATACTTTATTGATGCCTTTGCCAAGCTACGATATAGTTTTGAACCATGGTTTTTAATGATGATCAAAACGAACGTAGTTTAGCCAAAGAGGGGTATTATGGCGTTAATTTGTGCCATGGAAGTAAACGTCTGCGGTTTTTTTCCCGCCAGAGGATTCTTGGTTCACGTCAGTCACGTCTATTTCAGAAAACTAAAAAACTTCAACTAATTTCTTTTCATGTTGTTATTTGGTGGTTTCAACTCCGATTTAATGTTCAGGCAATGTTGCTGCTAACAGTTTGCTATTTGGTTCATGTGTGGTTTGGCCATTGGCGGGGTGTAAGATTGCTAGAACCTGTTTGTTTAATTGCTGCAGTGTTTTTTGCCGACTTAGGGAGGTCTGCAGTAACTCCAAAAGTTGCTCTCAGACTCCATCGGCGTTTTTTTAGAAGAAAATTTTTAAGCTGACTATCATAGAGGCTCGTTACAAGTAAGATCGTTGACAGAATAATTTTTGACGTTTTCCATATCTCATTAAAATTCTTAACCTGCTGTCAGAAATTTTTTTTTGCCCAGTTTTACATATTCTATATAGTATATACTATAGTGTTTCCATAAGGTTGCTTAGTTATTTTCTTAGGTTTTAAACTGGCTTCTCCCTTCCAGTGCCGTTAATTAGGCAACGTGTAGGAGGTGTTTGTTGACAATAATATTGTAATTGTCGTCTTCTCAATCAACGGAAGTTTTTGTCGATAATTTTAAGCATCTTATTGGTTTATTTATATTATTAGCGATATGGTTTTTGCTAAGACGTATTCTTAGGTGTTGGAGCTCATATTGTTTTTAGTTGAGGGTTAGGAAGCGATTGGAGTCTGGTTTGCTGATTTGTGTTGTTGGGCAACCTGTTTGCACTAGCTTGGTTAAACTGACAAAGCCACAGTTTCTTGAACGATTGTGCTTAGGTTATGATAAAAATTTTCTACCAATTTTTCCTCCAATTGCCTGGATGTATGAGTTAAAGAACTTCCGATTTGTTCTAACAAGGAACCCTCGATGTTTTTAAATTTTAGTGCACTTAAAATGTATAAAATTGACTGAATTGACTTATAAAATTAGAAGGAGAAAGTATAACTAAAATTGACTGATTTTTTTTCAAAATTTTGGATTTTTTTAAATATGTAATAAATATAAAATCTTAAACGGGTTGTAGTAGTTCTAGCAACATTAATCAATTGTTGTTTACAAATTTATACAATGATTGAATGTTGATTAAAAATTTTCTTGAAGTTGAAGTAAAAATGTTAATTAATTCAGAAACTTAGTGCAATTTATTTAGAAATAAAACCTCAAACAGATCTTACCGATACTATCAAAATTTGGAGATATTTATTTGAAAATTTATGGTTACGCTAATCCAAATGACAACGTATCCTGCTAGAGAAATGACGAGACTCACTACACTCCACTTTAGACTGCTAACAGCTTCAAAGAAGGTAAAAGTGGAAGGAGGAAGGGCACACTATTGCTTGTGGGGGGGGGGGGGGGAATTTTTCTTAAAAAACGGAACCAGAAAGGGTCAACGGCATTAGTATGCAAAAGGCAACGAAAGACCACTGCATTAGTGCTCACGGTAGCTTCAAAAGGTAAATCATCATAACTACCAAAAACCAAAACTATAACATTACTGATTATGGTCCTCGGATAACAAAAGCTGGCAGGGGTTGAAATCCACCCGGTTGTCAGACAACGAAATCTCTGCAAGAAGGAAAAGGACAGGACAAGAACAACACAAGTAACACCAACATAAGTGGGAGTGCACACGACTAGACTAAACTAAGGATTTTTGGTAAACACTTAAAAATAGCAAGATGGAACGTTAAGACTTCCACCAACCGAGCAAAATCGACAACTTTATAAAAAAAAATGAACAGACCGAAGATAAAAATCTTGGGAATGACCAAATTAGATGGCCCAACAATAGCATATCACGAATTAAGAATCAGATCAGATAATTCTTAAAATTTATGGCAATCGAGCTAGATTCAGAAACGAAAAAAAAAAAGTTATAGGCTTCACACCAGTTCCTACAACTACAGGGCAATTTTGAGAAAATAAACATTTTTCAAGCATATGCCCCGATAGCCGATAAAAATGATAACGGAATCCAATTGTTTTAGTATGAAATTGACACTGTAATAAAGGCAGCAAATATCGGATTGAAGAAATAATAGACATGATTTGGAAAATAAATTGAGCGTGAAGACAGACTATTACAATTTACAAAAGAGAACAAATTTATTTTAACACACGTTTTGAATTAAATAGAATACTTTATACGTGGAAATTTTTAAAAAACCTTGAAGACGACATTATTAGAAATCAAATAGACTGATTATGATGAGATCAAATCGAGCATTAGCAAAGCGTACATGAGGGCCAACATACATTCAGATCATAACCTTGTGGTTGTTACGGTTAGACAAAAGCCAAATAAAATAAACAAAAAACATTAAAAAGAAACTAGATCTAATGAGTCCCAGTAATATTAAATGAAGTAGTAACTAAAACAAACAATAACCTAAACGCAACTAACAAGAAGAGCAATGAAAATATAAAGGAAATGTGGAAACACATAAAGACACTTACTCTTGCTATTGGATATAGCTGGAAATAAAAATGAGTGAATGATAGACCATATGACGGGAGAGAAACATTAACAAGAACTAAAACAAATATAAAAAAATACACAAAGGAAACAAGAGAGGCAAAAGAGGACTAGCTAAAAATAAAGTACAAAGAACTAGGGAGACTACAAAAATTGTACGACACATTCATCATTTATAAAAATATTCAAAAAATACTAGAAATCACTACTGACAAAATAACTAAAGAAACAAAAAGTTTGTTAAGCCACAGGATCAGACGAAGTACCTACCGAGGTACTAAAATTGATCAATGACAAAAACGTTAAAGTACTAACTAAACTGCTCAACCGAATAATATTATTTGGATTATACCAACAGCATAGCTAACTTCAACATTACTTTTATAATGATCTCCAAGAAACCTAATGCTAATTAACGTGAAGATCACAGTACCATCAGTGACATGAGTCACATTTTAAAATTATTTTTAAAATAATTTGCTCTAAAATCTACGAAGAACTAGATTGCAATATAAGCAAGACCCAGGCATATGGGTTAGCAAAATAGACTACTCAATCGAAATTAGCAGTAGAAAAAAAAAAATTTGAACCACATGTGTCAAAATGAACTAATTTTTCAAAAGCAGAGACACCAAAACACAAATATTAGGGTGCTATATTGTAAAGGTCTTACTATACTGGCCTATGAGATGTAGTTATATTGCAGAATTATGAGAATATCATAAAAAGACAAAATCACAAACTAATTAGAATCTTGGCTACATCTTGAGAAGCCACCAATTTTAACTGTTAACAGTAAAAGATAATGGGCAAGAGAGGCATAGGTAGAAGGAGAAGCTTGGAAAAATAGAAATATTTGTGATGATTGCCAATATCCGTAAGGATTTTTCTTTAATTTGAAATTTGTTTAAAAACATATTAAATACAAGTGCAAAAAATCATATATTTGTTTTACTTAGTTTAGAAGATATGAAGCTCTAACAGGTCTGCACGACAATAGTTTACAAATAAAGAAGAATGTATTTGGTATTTGATCCGATAATCTTAGAAAAAAATTGCTCACCGAAAACAACTCGGGCTTAGAAAAAGCCCTAACCATTTGCAAAGCAAGTGAGCAAAAAAAAAAAACAAATTAAAGAAATTAAAGAAATTGAAATCGTAGAAACAGAAAAAATTAAGGCATATTAGTATATGCAGTGTATTTAGAAGAATTGGAAAACATCCCAGAAAAAGTCATAAGAAGCAAAATTAAAATTGAACAAAGAAAAATACATTCCAATCAAGGAAGTTAACATTCTTAGATCACATTTTGTTAGAAAAAGTAAAAACTAGGACTCAATCCACAAAAAGTAATGGCAATAAAAAACTTACAAACACCGTCTAATACCTATCTAAACGGATTTATTCTAAACATGTCGGAGCTGAGAGAACCATAAAAAGTTTAATAAAAAAGAAACTGAGTGGTACTAGCATCTGATGGAAAACATAGCATTTTTATAAATAAAAGAAACACTGCCAACACTACCAGTACTGAAATTCTACGAAGTAAGTAAAGATTTAATACTGTCAGTCGACTCGAGTGCAAAAGGTTTAAGCGCAGTACTGTTACAAGATAATCAACCAGTAGCCTATGCAACCAAAGCAAAACTACCTACAGATCAAAAGAAGAAGAACAACTATAAAATTTGCATGTCAGAAGTCTATAGCAAAATTTTATATAAAGAAACAGTCCATAAACTACTGGAATCTATATTCAAAAAAACTAATTCATTGTGCGCCGCCAAGACTACAAAGAATATTGTTTGATGTTAATGAATACTCACCAAAAATCTAATACATTAAAAGCACAGAAGTTCCAATAGCAGATGCTCTAAGTAGAGATTGCGATCAAAAAACAGAAAATCCGGAAGAAGAAGAAATAGAGGTACAAATCAATGACGAAAGAATAGGTAAATCATCAAAATCTATCAAACATTACATTAACATTTGCAATGAATTTTTATAATAAAGCGTGAGCTAACTTTTGGAATTTAAATTGGCTATAAATTAAAAAAACAAATGAACATTTTTTCAAAATTATGAGTTGATTAAAAAGATTGGAGATTTTCATTGAAGAATAAAACACAACATTATTCAAATGACTGCCACGGTTGGCTTGACAGTAACCCATCCGATTAACCCAATTGTTTAGTACATTTTTGATTGTTTGGGCTCCAATCGCATGGCAACTTCGATTTTGTGTTTCAAGGCATCAATCGTCTTTGGATTTAGCATTTCGGCTAATTATTTAATTATTTCTAAAAACAGTGCGCAAAAGATTGATGGTTACGTTGGCTGTATGTCATCTATTTCATACTCTTAAATTTTTAGGAACAATCAAAATTTTGTTATAGACGGTAACGGCAGCTATTTGCTTATTTTTGACAAAAAATGGCCCAATAATGCCGCCGTGCCAAAAACCACACCAAACAGTTACTTGTTGGGGATGCATAGGCTGTTCAATAGTGTGAATCAGATTCCCAAATGCGACAATTTTGCTTATTGACATAGCCTCCGAGATGAAAATGAGTTTAATCGAATTTTTTGATCAAAATGCTCATCTTCGGTCAAACTATCTTTAGCTTATTGGGCGACCTGAAAACTCATTGGATGGTCATGAGGCTTTATTTTTTGGATTAATTGAACTTTGTAGGCCTTCAAAACAAGGTCTTTATCTAAAATTCTCCTCAGAGAAGTGCGAGAATTGTTCAGTTTCTGCGAGATGTTGTTGATGCATGTTCACGCACACTCAAAAAAATTAATGCTGTTGTAATTTTTTTGGCAGAGCGCATTGGACAAGAACGTCAAGGTGTGTTTTGTCTACTAACGATCAAGTTTTACAATCTTGATTTACAAATTGGTCCAGAAACTGCGTTGAAGGCATTTCTTTTCTATCAATTTTTTTTTGTAAATTTCTTACCACTCACCACTTTAGAAGTAAGTTTTCATTATTTCTCAACTTTGTTAAAGTGTAAAGAATCCCATTTTGTAAATGTCAAACATAAAACTAGACTTCTGTCAACTTATAAATGTCATTATACTTTTGAAAAACAAAATAAACGGTAGTTCAAATTCCAAACGTCCTTGCCCCACTCTATATAAAGGATTTAAAAGTGATAAAATATTGTAAATACTATATTAAATAGTGGCAACTGATTTGTTTGAGTGTCAAGGATACGAATACTTAGTTATAACTGATAGTTATTCAAGATGTATAGACTATAAAGTCATACAAAACTATGGAACACATAAAAAAGTGGTTTTGTGAACATGGTATACTAGAAATGATAGAATCAGATAACGGCCTACAATATTCTTTTAAAGAATTTATGAAATTTAAAGATACAAGTTGTTTTGAACACAGAACTTGTGAATGGAACGTCTTCTTCTTTTTCTTCTTTTCAGCCTGTGCTCATCCACTCCTCTTCCATATTTTTTCATGCGATTCTGTCTTGGGCGATTTGATGCCAGTTTCAACCCGTAAGTTGTTTAATATCATCAAGCCATCTCTTTTGAGGTTTTCCTACACTCCGTTTTGATTGTCGTGGCCGCCATTTAACAATGCGGATTCTCTATTTGTTGGGATCTTGCCTTGCAACATGTCCCACCCATTGCCACTTTAGCTCAGCTACCCGCTTGATGATGTCTTTTACATTTGTCTGTCTTCTTATTTTTGTATTGCGTATTTTTATTGCCTTCTGCGTTGTTATAAAGCGTTCTGCACTTTTCTGTGTTAGGGTTACTGATTCCGAACCATAAGTAGCTACTGGAAAAACACAGGCGTTATATACCTTCCTCTTGAGATTAATAGGTATATTCACATTTTTTAGGATATGCCCCAATTTTCCGTATGCAGCCCAACTCATTCGTATTCTCCTGGTGATCTCAGCAGTTTGATTATCTTTACCGAGTTTGACAGAATGACCGAGATAAACATATTCTTTTACCGTTTAGAAGACATGGTTGTTGATAGTTATATGTAATTCTTACTCATAATTTTAGTCTTATTTAAGTTCATTTTTAGTTAAACCTGTTTAGAATCTTCCTGTAGTTGGGTCATTATATGTTTCAGTTTATTGGGATCGCTGCTTATCAAGACAATGTCGTCCGCAAAGCGTAGATGGTGTAGGTATATTCCGTCTATATTTATACTTTTGGCTTCCCAGGATAGTTTTTTGAATATATTTTTTATGGCCAATGTAAAAAGTTTTGGAGAAATTGTATCTCCATGACGAACGCCTCTGTTGATTGGGATTTGATCGGTCATTGAATCCTCATCGATTAGAACTTGGAGTGTTGCGTTTTGGTATATGTATTTTATGAGGTTTGTCTATCTCGTGTCTATCCTTGCCTTGTCCATGGCTGTTAAGAACGCCTATTTTTCTATCGAGTTGTTGTACTTCGTGCACTTTTCGATTAAGTTGTGGATTGTTTGCAGGTGATCTGCCGTACCAAATCCTGTACAAACCTTGCTTGTTCAACCTGCTGATAGAAATCAAGTTTTTTAGATAAACGGTTTGTGATTATCTTTGTGAGAAGTTTGTACAGGTATGACAACAAACTTACTGGACGATAGTTTTCCATGCTAGAATTATCACTTTTCTTAAAAAGTAGAACAACTTCCGCATTCTGCCATGCGTTTGGAATTTTTCCCTGGTGGACACACTTGTTTAAGAGTATTCTGACTGCCTCTCCCAAAACGTTTTCACCTAATTTGATCATTTCAGCCGTTATACTATCTTCCCCGGGTGATTTCCTGTTTTTCATTTGTTTAAGCGCCATTTCCATTTTCGTTTTATCGATATCGGGAATTTCCTCCGAACCCACATTTATTATCGTTGGTTGCCAAATTCGTGGCTCTGGTTCTGGAACGGTTGAGCTATACAGATGCGTACAGAAGTTTTTAATCACATTTCTGATTTCGGTTTTATTTGTAATGCATATTTTGAATTTACCTTTCGACAGCTTGGATCGTAGTACCCTCATATTTATATTATCTTCTATAGTGTCTTGAATTATTTTAGTGTTATATGATCTTAGGTCTTTTCTGATTTTTGTGCGGATTTTTTTGTTTAATTGTTTATATTCATTTGACTGTTAGCTAGTAGTCCGGCGCTTTTCCCTTAGCTTTGTCGTTTCTTGTCGAATTTTACCGGTACTGTTATTTTCTGTGCTAGGGTATTTATTTCCATCTTTTGTAATGGTTTAGTTGCTATTAATTTTGCCTGTAGTGTCTCTTAATACTCGCTCTTTCTTTGTTCAATTTGTTCTTTTGTTGCATAGCCGGTTTATCTCACTAGTTATTTGCGTTCAATTTGAGTGTTAATTTGTACGGTGACTCTAACTACTCTGTGGTCGCTTCCAGTATCAAATTTGTTAAGTACCGATACATCCGTGCATATTTCTCGCTCACTGCTGATGATATACTCGATTTCATTTTTTACATTTCCGTTGGGGATTTTTCAGGTCCACCTTCTCTGCGGCGGTTTCTTAAAGAAAGTGTTCATGCAGTAGAGGTTTTCACTTTGGAGATAATCTATAAGCATTTTTCCTCTGCGATTTTTATGTCCCAGGCCAAAATTGCCAACGTTTTTGATGTCGTCTTCTGTTCTATTTCCAATGTTCGCATTAAAGTCCCCAAAAACTACACAGTATTTGGTTTTTTTTCTTCATCATCTGCTGCGCTGGTTGGTGCATAACTTTATAATTTGGAGCTGGTATTTTTTATTTAGTTTTATCATGATATATATTACTCTAGTTGATATTGCACACATTTTTGTGACGAGGTGTTTTTTATTCTGATGGATCATGATGGCTACTCTTCCGATGTGCGAGTTTGTCTCGAAGTTG